>OY757928.1:43042672-43280172 GCA_963585895.1 Sepioteuthis lessoniana | reverse complement strand
ATTTTTTTCTCTCTTCCTTTGTCTTTTTGAAACTTAACGTCTTACGGTCCAATAGTTGTCCGCTAACGTTATTAGACTATACACATTTGATGTTGATGAACTTGTAACAGAAAGTATTTCGAATTTTTGTTTGGCGCGTAATTGATTTGACCGTTGTGGTCTCGAATCTCATATGAGGATGATTTATCCCATTCTGCCCGGATGACTTACCCGGGCAATACATAAGGCGATGAAAGCGTGCGCTAATCCTCTCCTCACCTAACTTTCGAGCTAGACGGACTGTTCCTCTTTTTCTCCACCATCAGACTACATCACCATGACGGGAGCACATCCAATTTATGTACCGTTGTCTTCTTAGAATTCATTCCATAATCTTTTGTTCATCCCTCCTAGATCAACGGATCCCAGCAGCATTAAGTTGGATGTTTAATTCTGCATCTGATATCAGCAATTCAATTCTTGCTTTGTCTTCAGCAATTTGATTCTTGCTCGGACTACAGCAACTCAATTCTTGCTCTGACTAAATCAACTGAACCTCGAATTTCCGGCTGAATGCTAAATTCATGCTCAACTATGTACAACTGTTTTCTCCTTCCTGCAACTTACCGCACAAGGGTTCTTTCATTCAAGCTACCATTACAGCATTGTTGAAACTTATCAATAATTTCACCTTCATCATTTATTTTCTTCCTTTTAATATAACAAGAGGCAACAAAACACATCAACATTAATTGCCATTTTTGTATAAATGGTAACACCTTCACTGCCTCTTTGGAATCCATTTTTTGCTTTTTAGACAACCAGCAAACTTTCTTTTACACCAAAATGTTTTAGTCATCACAGTTGATGAATAAAGAGGTGTTGGTAACCTAACGGTTAGCGGTGTAAAGAGTGGAATCGGTGTGCCGAGTTGAAAAACAGTTTGCATTCGATTAAACTAGAACTGTTGTGGAAGATATGAATTAATTTATCCCTGTTATAGGTATGTATTTACTTAACCCCTATGCTGTGAACAGGATGCGACACATAATCAATTTTTTAGCGGAGTAAAGCTAATTTGAATATAGAGTTTTCCTTCGCTAATTCTGGCTGGTCTACCAAGGCTAGGGAAACTCCGTCTGTCCCACTATTTGACCATACCTGGAAGGAAGAGATGGATTCACACCTTTCCTAACGGCATGAGCGCGAAGTGAAACGCAAACAGCCTAGTCCAGGATTTGAACTCGGGTCGTCATTTTCACTTCTTGTGATGATAACCGTTACACTAAGCGTGCCTACAACCCAACCACCCTGCCTCGCATAGGATGTGGCACAAGGTCAAATTTTAAGCTGGTTTGAATTCAGAATTTCTCTTTTTCTTGGATCGTTGCAGTATTAAGGCTAAAGAACCCAGTCTACCCGGCAATCTACCCATCGCCAAGGAGGAGGTGGAGAGATGGATTCCTGCTTTTCCCAAGAGGATTAGCACGAAGTCAAATTCAAAGAGCCTCGTTCTCGTAGTATGGTAAATATGTGTGCGCGGCGATAGGAAGTGAAAAGTTATTTGTACTCCGTTACTTTCACGCCAAGTTTTCTATGGAGTGTCATGAAATCAAATTAAGGGATTTCATACGGAATTTTGGGGATTAAGTTTTGACCAAAATTGTCGCTTTTAGGCATCTTTTATTGCACATGCTCTTGGTAAAGGTATTTTATTGCAGCACAAGTGGTGTATTAAAACTGTATTATACATATATACATATATATATAGCGGCCTACGTGTCTGGCCACACTGAAGAGTTTTGATACAACGAAACAGTCTGTCTGTGGATGACAATATATATGCTCCCCACTGGGCAGGGGGTAAGCAATCCGGCGAAGGAATAAACGGCTGCTCCTCACTTAAGGCAAAGCTCTTCATATGAATTAAGCACACTGGTATCCGGTAATACAAAATGTAAACAAACGAAAGATACTACATAATGCCTTATAATTCCCGAGCTGATGACTGAGCGGTATGATACTAAGTCTAATGTAAAGTTAGGCGGGTTTCAATCCCAGCTTGAAGCGTCCTACGTGCCTAGCAACATTAAAGAGTTGTGATACAACGACAGAGTTTGTCTGTGGATGACAATATATATATATATATATATATATATATATATTATCTAAATGTTATAGGCATATTCTCCTTTTGGAAAAACGTGCAATGCTATATAGAAAAATATTGTAAATTCTAAATTCATTTGAAGTTTTGTTGGATTAAATGTTTGTTTATTTCTCTGTTTACAACTTTGAAATAACTATGGGATGGTTCCATTCAAGATAGATAGATAGATAGATATGAACAATGTGATAGAATAAATATGAACGTAGACAAATAGATTGGCAAACATGTAGATAGGAGGAGCGAGAGGGAAAGAGAGGGGGAGAATGAGAGAGAGAGAGGGGGGCGAGATGAACAGGGTGAGATATATACGTTTTGCCTTCAATAAGTTTCCAGACATTTTGTACAGGCATTTAAAATTGTAGACTCTTGAAAATTCAGCATGTCATCTTATGAGATGACTGACCAATTTTTATGATTTCAGCTTCAAATGAACAGCTACAGCAGCAATTGGAATACACCCTACTAAAGCCTGATTGTCATAGCTGGGGAATTTCAAAAATGCAATCTGGACGTAACGACGAACTATATGCTATAAAATTCTGTTTTAAACTTGGAAAAATGCCACAGAAACTTATGGAATGCTTCAGACTGCTTTTCGACCATCTTGCATGGATCGAGCATTAGTTTTGGAGTAGCATAAGGGATTCAAGGAAAGCAGAGAGTCTGTGAGGGATGAAGAGAGGTATGGGAGGAGTAAGGAAGTCAATACACCAGAGTTGATTGGCCAAAGGGTTACGGTTAGGGTTACTATGTTGAGGTTTTAAGGGAGTTCAGGAAGAGATTCTGTCAGAAGAGGACAGCACTCTTCAAATCGGGTCAGTGGCATATCCACCAGGATAATGCACAAGTCCACAACTCCATCCTTCTCACAGATTATTTGACCAAGATGGGCATCAAGACAGTTCCTCATCTTCCCTATAGTCCAGACCTTGCTCCCTGTGACTTTTGGTTATTCCATAAGCTCAGAGGCTGTCGTTATGAGACAATTGAGGAGATGAAAGAGGCTGTGACGAAGGTCATTGACACGCTCACACAAGAGGACTTCCATGGGGCGTTCCAGAAGTTGTTGGAACGGTACAAAAAGTGCATTGCAGCTGGAGGAGACTTCTTTGAAGGGGACAAGAGTTCCATGTGTGTACTATCAATAAAAGTGCCCATACGAAAAAAGTCTTGAAACTTATCGTATGCACCTCCTACATGCGAATAGAGACAGACAGACTGACTGATAGATAGATAGATAGATATGAACAGAAATGAAAACTGCATGTCTTCCTATTCAAATACCTGTACAGATCCACATAAGAATCCCTTTTTTTTTCTCACCACGAACAAAACCTTTTATACTTCTTGATATATACAGTTTTGAATAAAATTTTAATGCAATTTAGTTTGAAAAAAGTCAAACTTATCCGTGTTGAAGAGGTTTTATGGACCTGTCTTCAGTGAAATTATAAAGTGCTATATACAAAATTTGGAGAATCATGATTTTTTAAAGTTCTGGCATAAAAATAAATATGCTTTTCTGTTCGCTCGCTTGACCGTAAGGTGAATTTCACGCCCGTGCGCCTCAACCGTACAGCCCAGTCGGCTGGGGTTATAGAATACACCGACTTCATCTCAGAAAGCGGGAGGTAAGATTCTCCCAAAGAGTGTTCTGGATATGACACTAAACCATCTGAGGACAAGGCAATAGCCCGGGAGCATTGGGGAATGTGGAGTACCCCTTCATTGCCATTGTTTTTAATGGCATATCAACTTTCGTAGGTTATTTAATTCCAAATAAACCAGTCGGCCGGGGCTGTAGCATATACCGACTGCATCTCTGCTGAGAGGTAAAACTCCCCCATTAGTGTCCTGGATATGACATAAAACAATCTCAAGGTGAGGCTCCAGTCTTTGTTGCCATGGTTCCCGAGTTCACTCTGACCTTGAGTTGTAGCACTTTAAATGATCTTACCTATGTGTCAAATAGAATTGTTTGACATTTAATTTGTGTGCGAACGAGTGAGTAATGGTGAATAGAATAATTAGTTTTGAATAGCAATAAATGTAACCACTTCACTGTGTGCAAACAAATGATAAATAGAAAATTAGATTATTCGTGTTAGATAGAAATTTTTGTAACCATTTGACTGTATGAAAAAAATTAGCTCAGGCTAATTTGAAAATGTTATGAACAAAATGCGTTTACAAATCATATATATTTAATGTAAATGTATAAAGAGGATTTGATATTAAATAACCTACAATAGTTGATATGCTATAAAATTCAACCAAAAACCTGGTGGGTAAGAACATTATTTATAATTGGCCATTCTCTCATCTGTGGTTTCAATGAGAGATGTTATTTATCATTTATTTAGTCTTAATTGCGCATGGCATCTTATCTTTCATGTTATTTGATCGAAGTGAAATTATTTTCGAGGAATACATTTCGAAATGAAGACACACACACACACACACACACTGCACATACGCCCATATACATGCACACAGGATTTCTTCCAAGCTGTGGCAGTACTACGATACGGATACACCACCTGGATGCTAAAGAAATGCATGAACAAAAAGCTAGATGGGAACTACACAAGAATGCTACGCGGTGTTATAAACAAATCATGGAAGCAACATCCCACAAAACAACATATGTACGGCCACCTACCTCTCATCTCAAAACCAACTTAGACGAACAATACATACGGGGCACTGTCGAAGAAGCTAGAGCGAACTCATAAGTGACGTCTCTTAAGGACACCTACATTTGGACGTGCCAGTTTGGGCCTGCCAGGAAAGATTTACGTACATCAGTTATGTGTCGTCTAGTAGAAGACCTGCTAAGAACGATGTCTGAGAAGGATGGATGGCGAGAAAGTGTCAAGGAACTCAGTGCTATCAACACGATATTATATTTACCGGCGCATTGGTCCCATGGGTTGAGTGTTTGAGAGGGAGACCGAGGTTCAATTCCAGATCGAGTCATACCAAAGACTCAAAAAATGCTACTTGATGCCGCTTTGCTTAATACTCAGCATTATAAAGAACGGATCAAGGGTAAAGTGGGACATTTCAGGGAAAGAAGTTGTTCCTTCCCCTACACCTCGGTGTAGTAGCAGATAAAAAGGGAGCCTTCGGGTCGCCTTCGACTACGGTCGCCAACTTTATTTACTTATATATATAGGATGGATACGAGGTAAAACGGTTATCGAATTGGACTCGAAGGAGTCTCCGTAGCGTAGTGGCTAAAGTATTGAACTTTGAGATCGTATTAAGTGAGTTCGATCTTCAGTCGCGTTATTACATTCTCTTTTGGACTAATACCCTTGAGAAACATATAAACCCACTTATTGCCCAGTCGGCTGGGGGCTGTAGAACACACCGACTGCGCCTCTGCCGAGGAGTAAGACCCCACCCTAACGAGTGTCCTGTTATATGACACAAACAATCTGATGGTGAGGCTCCAGTAATGCTGAAGCTTGGGGAAATTTGGAGTTCTTCTTTATTGCCATCGCTCCCAGGTCCACTCTGGCCTGGAGTGGTAGCACCTGATAGGGTCCTATCAATGGGTCATACTTATATTGCGTATTTATACAAAACTGAATTACTTGAAATAGATATTTTGATATTTAACTGAGTGTAGACAAAAACTATACTCATACTAAACTGAATAGCTTGAAATAGAAATGCTTTTGACAAACTGTGTATTCATGCTAAACTGAATTGTTTGGAATAGAACTGATTATTTATATAAAAATGGATTTGGCGTTAAATAACCTACAAAGGTTGATATATCATAAAACCCAAACAACCAGCCAACCTAGAATACATTCAAGGCCAAATCCGGGAAATCAGGAACTTCGTAGACTGTAAATGAAGGGAACAGAAGGAACAGAACCTTCAGACTAAAAGCTGCCAACCAAGAAGAAAGACTTCACAAGTAGAAAGAACATTTCAAGAATCTGCTCGAAAAACCTCCCTGAAGTCAAGGAAAAACCTATCAAAATTATTAATAGCCAACTAGATATCAAGCAAAGTCAAGTTACCAAGAAAAAATCTTAACGCAATATTGAAAAAGATTAAAAATAGAAAAGCTGCTGGCCTCGACGAAATCCCTCCTGAAGACAAGAACATTTGATGACATACTTCTTCGATGATGCAATGCTGTCTATAAACAAAGTACAATGATATTCTACAAAACACGAAAGCAATGCTTCACTCACCTGATGGAGACATTAACTTCAACGACATTGTCGCTGGAGACTTGCAAGGAGATACATTTGCACTATATATGTTTATAATCTCTCTAGACGACGTACTTCAAATGTCGAAAGATCTAACAAAAGAAAATTATTACATTAAGCAGACGATATCCCACGGAAGCTATAACCAATGCAGACTACGCATATGATCGTATACTTCTCAAAAATACACTAGCCCTAGCCAAAATTCCCTACTGCATTGCCTAGAGCAAGCTGAAAAAAGTATTGGCCTCTACATGAACTCAAATAAAACAAAGTTCGTGTGTTTTAAACAAGTAGTCATCTCCATTTTAATTGGCAAGCCTCTAAAACTAGTAGACAAGTTCAGATACCTTGGCAGCAATAGCTCATCTACGGAAAGGGATGACAACATACCCCAAACAAAGGTGTTGAATGCTATTGACTGATTATTAATCATGGGGAAATCTGATCATTCCGACAAAATAAAATAGCATTATAACGTACGGATCAAAGCTATGGCGTGTCAGTACTACTGTATGGGTGCACCAACATGGATGCAAACGAAATGCATGCAGAAAAAGCAAGAAAGAAACTACACAAGAATGCTGGAAGCAACAAATCATGGAAGCAACACTCCACGAAACAGTAGCTGTACAGACACCTATCTCCCATCTCAAAAACTAATCAAGTAAAAAAAAAAAAATGAAATAGAAGGCACTGCTGGAGAAGTAAGGACGAACCCATAAGTGACGTTCTCGTTTGGACAATTACATATGGACAAGATAGTGCTGGCCGACCAGCTCTGTGCAGACATACGATGTACTTTGAAGTGCCTGCCGAGAGCGGTGGATGATAGGGACGGATGGCGAGAGAGAGAGAGAGAGAGAGAGAGAGAAAGAAAGAGAGTCAGTGAACTCTGTGCACTCAGTATGACTTGATGATGATGATAATGGTGGTGGTGGGTCACTTCATGTGGTGTAATGATCAGCAAGCTCGATTAGAAGACCTTTGTTTGAGACTTCGATTCTCATTTGGGCACGCGATACTTTTGGTCTTGTAGGACAAATTATATAGGTTAAGTAAATATTTATCAAATAATTCTATTGCATTGCTTTGAAGTTTAATACAAAATTTGAGTTGGTGCAAACTATATAATTGAGTGTGAATTATTAGTATTAGATAGGAATACTTGAAACCATATAACTGTGATCAAATAAATGATTATTAAATAGAAATTCTTACTAAATATGACAATATAAAGTATTCACTGATGCTAAAAATTTATGGAGAGAATGATTCATTTTTTTATTTAGAAAAATGTAATTTTTCTTTTATAAAAGTATAAAACAGACTTATTGATTTTGAAAGAAATTCAAAAGTCAATTTAAAAGGTCAGAGAGGGACTAGTACTAACCGAACTTTCAAATTGTGATAACAAAATGTAAGAAAACATGGGGTTTTGTCGCTGCATATATTCATTTTAAATCATGATATCTCTTGCCCACCTGTTGGGATTAAAAGGTAGAATCTTCGGATTGATTAATCAGATCTTTGATTTTTGTTTTGGTTAATGTAGAAAGAGATAGCTCCCTACAAAGCGTTGGCTGGGACCCTTAATTAACCAAGCCCCTATATTGTAGTTTGGTTGGATAACTAATTAAAATCTGATATGTAGAAAGGATACTCTTCCCACAGATGTGGATCAGCGCATTTGATTGGCTGATCAGTCAAAAAGTAATAGAATACGAAATGATCTGTGATTGGTTAGTTCATTAGGAATGTTTGATCGCAGGGGAATCCTAAGTAAAAATAGATGTTTTTAGGGTTATATGAGAGAAAAGATCCGATGTCCATACCGAAGACAAGAGAATAAGAAAAGAAATCTCTCCAAGAACTAAAGCTTCTCCAGCAAATGCCTCAGTCTCCGAAAAATTAAGTACGATAGAAAAATTGTACCAGCCAGATACCTCATTTGTCTGTCTCTCAAATACAACAAAAAGCTATAATTATTGTTACATCATTGTGTTTCAGTGAATAGTTGTTAATTGTTAACGGAGAGTTTTCTTGTCTTTGAGTTGCCAATACTCAGGCAACATGTTCCAACGAACTACCCTAGCAGTCCGAAGAATTCCGAATAGATTGTGTCATCTCTCATTAGTGGATTTTTTCAAACACAACGTGAGCACAGAGGGAGTTGATAAACCAACTAGCCGGAAACGCACGTGGTAGTCACTGAACTGAAGCCACAATCATGTACTGTGACTAGCATACCACCATATAATTCTGTGTGAATTATTCATATGTGATAGGAATACTTGTAACCATATAACTGTGTTCAAACAAATGATTAAGATTATTAAATAGGAATAGTTACAAAAGACCATATATGTGTGTATGGATTACTGGGATTACATAGCAATACTAAAAACTATTTAAACTGTGTGCAAGAAAAAAGGAATAATATGGAATAAAATTATTTGTATCAGAAAGGAGTACTTGAAACCATTTAACTGTGTGCAAACAAAGGATTAATATTAGATAGAATTATAATTGTTATTTGAGAATATCTGATATTATTTAACTGTGATCAAACAAATGATTAATATTATATAGAGTTATTAGTATTAGATAGCAATACTTGAAATCATTTAAACTGTGTGCAAACAAAGGATCAATTACTAAAAACTATTTAAACTGTGTGCAAGAAAAAAGGAATAATATGGAATAAAATTATTTGTATCAGAAAGGAGTACTTGAAACCATTTAACTGTGTGCAAACAAAGGATTAATATTAGATAGAATTATAATTGTTATTTGAGAATATCTGATACTATTTAACTGTGATCAAACAAATGATTAATATTATATAGAGTTATTAGTATTAGAGAGCAATACTTGAAATCATTTAAACTGTGTGCAAACAAAGGATCAATATTAGATAAAATTATTTGTATTAGGAGTACTTCAAACCATTAAACTATGTGCAAACAAATGATCTCAAAAAACTTGTTTTAAAATGATGTTACCTACAAACTATTCGCTTTCAAATCTTATGTATATGTATGTATGCATCTATATACCTAAGATTGACTGGATGCCATATTCTGTATATATATATATATATATATAACCGGTTCATTAGCCTAGTAGGTAGAGTGTTCGCCAATGGTCTGGGAGACCTGGGTTCAATAGCAGGTCGCGTCATACCAAAGACTTTCAAAATGGTACTTGATACCTCCTTGCTTAACACTCAGCAATATAAGGTACGTATCGAGGGTGAAGTGGAGCAATCCAGGGAAAAGAGTAGCTCCCTCCTCCACCTCGGTGTAGTAGCTATTGAAAACAACAACTATATATATATATATATATATATATAAACAGGATGTGGCATTGAATAACCCACAAGGATTGATATGTCATAAAACTCTAACCCTGCCTACCAACCAATAAGATTACCCTGCTGAATATGAATTTCGAGAGACAAACACAAACTCAACGTCTTCACTGATGTTCAAGGTCTTCTTGTTCTGTCGATTTTCAATGAGGGTTGACAATCTGAAATCTTTTGTAAATGTGTGATAGTTTTTTACGTCTAGGGTTTTTTATGCCAAGAGCTTAGGGAGTCGCGTTCATTGTACATTCATATGTCCATTTCTACAATAGTAATTGTTTCTTAAGAATTGTTTTTACACACTGTCCCATCGAATACGATTAATTTTTAATTAGATCTATTTCACCCATAGGTGGGGCCATAACTCCGTGTCAGGTTTGGGTTTGGTTTGGTTTGGTTTGGTTTTATGGCATGAACATTGTGAGTTATCAATGACAAATTCATTTTTATTCATGCAAACAGTTCTATTTCAAACAATTCAGTTTTGCATAAGTATAGTTTTTTGTTTACAGACAGTTTAATTTCAAAACAATTTTATTTCAAACAATTCAGTTTAGCGTGAGTGCAAAATTTCAATGTCAAAAAACCGTTCCATTTCAAACAATTCAGTTTTGCATTACTTCACAGTTAATTCTATTTTACCCATAGATAGGGGCCTATTCGGTGTTACCACTCCGGACTCGAGTGAACCCGGAAACGATGGCAATGAAGTAGTACTCCGCATACCCCAAAACTCCAGAATTACTGAAATCTCACTCTCAGATTATTTGGTGTAATATCTCGGATACTCGTTGCGGGGTGGGGGTCTTACTCCTCTGCAAAGAAGCAGTTGGTGTATTCTACAGCCCCAGCTGACTGGGCAAGATAAAAGAGGTACTCCACGCTCTCTTGATCTTCAGAACTGGAATCTCGCCATCTGTCATACCAAGGACAACCTTTTTGTTTTTGGTGGGGGTGTTGTCTTACCCCTTTGTGAGGAATATAGTTTGTGTATTTTAAGCCTGTTAACCGTGAACAAACACTACTGATTTCCATGCCAAGCAAAATAAATAAAACGATTAAAAAAAAACAGTTGGGTTGAGTGAGGCAGGGGGAGGGAGGTAAACAAACAGTAAACAAGTCACGTGGTCGCCGGACCTGATGTATTTTGGTTTGGCCGACGGCCGAAATTGCTAAAATATTTCTAACATCTCTGGGGAAATCAGCGACAGACCTCCATTCTAAGGAAAGAATCTGGAGAGGATAAAAACATCCTAATATTGTCCTTTACATCTTATTTCCGTATCTCATCACACACACACACACACACACACACATGTATATACTAGCAGGGATACACTGTATTGCCCGGGGAAAATTAACTTTAATATAACAACACCACTAAAATAAGAACATTAATATAGTTCTTCTAACAGAATAGAAAAGAGATGCATATTTTATTGTGAGTCTCGGCGTTTTATTTTGGTTGGCTGGTTCGTGTCTTATGACATATCAATCCCTGTGGGTTATTTAATGCCAAATCCTGTTTATATATATATATATATATATATATATATATATATATATATATATTTACTAATCGAAGTTAGGCTTCCTGATGATCCGATAAGGTGAAACTTTAGTAGAAGATTTTCGACTCGCGATTTAAGTTAATTATATATATATATCATCATCATCATCATATCGCGCTGGTAGCACGGATATCCTTGACCCTCTCTCGCCACTCCTCCCTATCGTTCATCGCCCTAGGTAGGTCTTCAGGACAACATCCTGTATCCTCACACACACACACACACACACATATATATATATATATATATATATATATATATATATATATATATATATATAATAAATTTAACGAAAAATATCAATTCAGTAGTTCCAATATAAATTTATTTCAGGTTTACAAAAATTGATCACTTAACTAGTCACCTTGGATTACTACTTAACAGTCTACACCTCAGACTATTTTCTTCGGATTATATATATATATATATGTGTGTGTGTGTGTGTGTGTGTGTGTGTGTGTGTGTTTGTGTGTGTGTGTGTATATATATATATATGTATATATAATTTGTAAGCGAATAGTTTGTTGGTAACTTTATTTTTAAACGAGTTGTTAGAGTTCATTTGTTTGTACACAGTTGAATGGTGTCAAGAATTCCTATCAAACACTAACAATTCTATTTAATATTAATCAATTGTTTGCACATAGTTAAATGGATTCAAGATTTGCTATTTAACATTAGTAATTCTATTTATCTATTATTCCTATGTAATATAGTTATTTTGTACACACCTATATGATTTCAAATAATTAATGATAAAATTATTGAATAATTCTATTTGACCCATAGATGGGACCCTAACAGTTACTGCCAATTCAAATCAAAGTGGACCAGGGAGTAATAGCAATGAAGGGGTACTCCACATTCTCCAAAGCTCTTGGACGGGAGCCTCACCATCAGATGCAGTTTAATATCATACCCCGGACAGTTGTTAGGATGGGGTCTTATCCCTCTCCAGAGATGCAGTTGCCTACCGCTCTGTTTCCTTTTCAGACAGGGTGGTTTTCACTTGAGAGATGGATATATAAATAAAGTATTTTGAAAATAAAAATAGATAAATAAATAAAAATCTTTTGAATTGATAAAATTAAATTTAAAAAATTGTATGAAAATAAATTCAAAAATTAGAATGTTAAAAATAAAAAATGAAAATGGATTTGTTTTAAACTTTAGAATATATATATATATATATATATATATATATATATATATATATATATATATATATATATATATAATCTTTTATGGCTATTCTATAATTCTGATGGTGTGAAAAAAACCTGATGGTACAATTTGAAAATTAAAAAAATATATCACAGAAACTGATATCTGGGGAAAAAATTCCATAAAAAAAGAAAAGATTAAAAACATTTGTATTACTTAAAATAATCAAGCAATAATGTAATGTCTAGTCAAAAGAAAAAAAAAACACCGACAGAATTCCTTAAGCTAAGCATAAAAGTGTTCAATACACTAAGTAGAGCGAAATATAAGTGTTTATAGAGTCAAAAAAAATCTACCAAGGTTTCACCTAACAGAATCATCCGGGTAATCCAGTTAGAAGAAACCTCGCCAGATTTTTTCTGACTCTGTAGGCATTTAGATAGATAGATAGATAGATAGATAGATAGATTTAATATTTTAAAAAATTAAAAAATCAAACAAACAAGAATGTGTTTGTTTGTTTGGGTTTATGGCATATGTTGGTTATTTAATGCCAAATCCCTTTATATACAATAAACAGTCTATTTCAAACAATTCAGTTTAACATAAGTACACTGATTAATGGTCAGAACTTTTCTATTACAAGCTAATCAGTTTAGTCAAACAGTTCTAATTTAAACAATTCAATTTAGTATAAATAGAGTTTTGTTTACACACAGTTAAATGTTAAAACAGTTCTATTTTAAATAATTCAATTTAGTTTCAATGTCAAAAACTGTTCTATTTCAAACAATTCTGTTTAGTATACAAAAACAGTTCCATTTGAAACAATTCAGTTTAGTATAAGTACGCAGTTTAAATGTCAAAACAGTTCTATTTCAAACAATTCAGCTTAGCATAAGTACACATTTTAGTTCTATTTGACCAATAGATAGGACTCTATCAGGTGCTACCACTCCAGGCCAGAGTGATCCTTGGAGCGATGGCAATGAAGGGGTACTTCGAATTTCCCCAAACTCCAGCATTACTGGATCCTCACCATCAGATTGTTTAGTGTCATATCAAGGACACTCGTTGGTAGGAGGTCTTACCCCTCTGCAGAGGTGCAGTCGGTATATTCTATAGTCCAGCCGACAGGGAAAAACAAGAAAGAAAATTTGAAACAAATAGACAAAATTAAGAAAATACCAGAAAAAACACAAAAACAAAACAATGGTTGACAATGTTTTATTAAAAAAATAACTAAATCAATCCATAAAGCTTATTTTAGTCTGACGTGATATATCCGATGAGAATATTCTGATCTGTCGTCTGAACTTAGAATATGATGACTGTATCCCCTTTAAAGGGGTAAATTTCCCCTTACCAAAAAAGGGGGGCTTCCTAAGAATGACACTAAATTGTAACTGGTGGTGAGGCTCCAGTTATAAAACTCTGGGGAGTATGGAGTACTCATTTGTTATCATGGCTCCCAGGTCCACTTTGACCTTGTGTCATAGTGCGTATTAGGGTCCCATCTATGAGTCAAATAGATCTGTTTGAAAACTATATCATATAGCCGAGGGTAAAAAAAAAAAAAAAAGATCAAGAGACGACCCAAACATATGCAATTCCTTAACCTCTCGGCATAAAGTAACTCAAGACGTTTTGACGTGGCGTTAAAAACAATTAATCAATCAGTTAATCTAATGAAGATCAAACTCACTACGTCAGCAGTGGTCAGCGAGATGAGTTTGTCAACTATCCCTTCACAGTAAGGTGGCATTTTAAGTGTCAAGTGATAAAGTTGTGATAACGAACAAGAAGTCTTATTCTTTCGAGGTCTTTTCGATTATTATCATACTGCATTTCTCTATTCTTTATTCGTCAACACTTACTCAGTGATGGTAGCCACGAGTTGGTTTATCGACTGCTATGCTTGGTCTATTTTATTCATTTATTTATTTATTTATTTTTCATCAACATCTCTCTTGTTATTCACCTTTCAGCTTCCGCTGTTAGAAACCTTTCATTAATTCTCTCACTCGACCCCCAATCGATCATCACCTCTTACTCCATTTTGCTGTTTATCCGCGGTTTGATCTTCATTATTAATAAAATAACGAGTTCATGTACTTTAATGTACTTCACAATGCCTCAACCCTCATCCGCTCCATCACCATGTTACTGTTTCACTAATGCATTCCCACCCCTATTTAATGATCCAAGTCCTTTTGTGATGCCTAAAAATAATTGGTCCTTACGTAAGACGCGGGAAATTACAAACGCTGAGTGAACTGAAAACACAATGAGCGTCTTAAGTTAATTCTTTCTTTCTTTCTTACTTTCTTTCTTTGCATTACTTTAAACTCTTCTATAAATGAGGATATTCTTTTTGGATTAACCAAACAAACAACGCACCATGTTGCCTCTCGAAAACAAACACCCTGCCCTTTTTTTTTCCAAATTGAGTTGGATTCGCGAGCTATAGTACCAACGACTGAAGCTTAGCCTTGTATGTTTGTCGTCGCCTTTGGATATAATAACTCGCCCTAATAGTAAAAAACATGAGAGAAAACATAAGGAAGACAAGATTAGTATGAGATAAATAAAGGAAAGACATTTTTCTGTATAGGCAATGACATCTTTTCAGTATCTGTGGCGAACGAAGTGAAAATCACCAACTTTGAAAAAGGATTTGTGTTCTGTGCGTGATCAACTAAAGGAAAAAATAAACTTGAGATATAACTTAAAGCATCGCTCGAAATATAGTATTTTTCTTTTCTCTAACTGTCATGACCAATGGCAAATTTTTTCTCCTCTGTAAAAGCCGTTGCTTTTTTTTAACGGCAAGCTGTGCATGTTTTTTCCAAATTTTTTTTTTGGGGGGGGCGGTCCTCGTGGTGTAATGGTTAAAGCGATGGATTGCGGAATCGAAGTAAGTGAGTTCGCGCTATTACGTTCACTTTCGGGCAAATACCCTTGGGAAAGGTATGAACCCCCTTATCCTCCCAGCTATGGGCTAAATAGTACCACTTCTGTTTTTCTAGGAGAATGGCTTTGGCATTAAATAACCTACAAAGGTTGATATGCCATTAAACAAAGATAAGAAACCAAACTAAATTCTTTTAATTTTATTCTATTCGATTTTATTTTATTTTTTGTTTTCAGAGAGAGTTAGGTTGCTTTGTTTAGATTAAAGAGTTGGATTTTCGACTTTCCGTTTTCTTTTCTTTATTTGCCACTTCGACTTTTGACATTGGACTTGTGATTCTGGATTTTTTACTTCATTCTTTCCCTTTAGAATTGTGATATGGTTGTATTTATTGATTTACTATGATTAGCTGTCATCGCATATTGCAATAGTTCGTTGCGTCTTTTGATGAGGTTGCTGCTGCTACTACTGCAACATAGTGATGGTTCAGGATCTTATCAAAGTTGCTGCTACTGCATAGTGACCGTTCAGGATCACTTCAAAATTGGCTGCTGTTGCTGCTGCTACATAGTAATCGTTCAGGATCTCTTCAAAGTTACTGTTGCTTCTGCATAGTGACCGCTCAGGGTCTCTTCAAAGTTGTTGTTACTGCTGCTCGATCACATAAGTTCAGGTCTCTTCTAGAGAGGCTGTTATTGGAGCTAATCTTTTTCCTGTTGGGCGAAATCAGGGTCTCTTACATACACTTAGTGTCTATGCTCGAATCGGCTCAGAAATCGATTTGCTTGAAAGTCATGTCACGGTGGCCGATTGTTCGAAAGATATTTTAATACTGAAGATATATTTTTCTCGTGTTTTTATTGGAAGTAAATACGTAGAGCTTATCATGATTTAGGATTGTTTTTGCATTATTATCATATTTACCAACCCCTCCGCTCGGGAAGGATATGACACAAGGTCAATTTTTAAGCGGAGTTTAACAGGTTTGAATTCAGAGTTTTCCTTCTCCTAGACTAGTTGCCTCACCAAGGCTGAAGAACCTAGTCTGCCCTACTATTTACCCATAGCTGGAGGGAGAATAATTGGATTCATACCTTTCCCAAGGGTATTAGTGTTATGTGAAACGCAATCAGTCAGGTCCAGGATTTGAACTCGTGTCGCCATGTCAATATCCTGCGACGATAACCATTACACAACGGACACCTCCAATTTTTTTTTTTTTTTTTTTTTTTTTTTGCATTATTATCAATGGTGAGATGAACAATTCCGGTTGAGTTATAAAGAAGAGTTCCAACAAGGTGTAAGTCACCTAATATAAAGGACACTAGAAAGTAGTTTCTATCTTTTCCGCTTGCATGTGCAGAGATGTGTTTATAAAAGTATTAAAAGAGGTAGCTAAACAATTTTGGGAGGTGGGGGGCAGAAGATTTTAAAAGATAAGTTGCAAAATAGGAAGAAAAGAGGTTGGGTTTGGCTTTATCATATGGGCATATCAACGCCTTATTGGTTATATAATGTTAATATTTGATGCCAATAATTTGCACACATCGTGGGGCGATAGACAACAACTATGGAAGGCAGTAATTACTGGGGATACAGTTACAAGACTCAGCATTCCTATCCGAGGTCGCGGTAAAATCACCTGAAGAAGGCCAGAGGTGAAATTTTGCCGAAACGTAGTGAAAGATGAAACCACACAAAAACTACCAAGATGAGGACAAAAAGTCCGCAATAAATAAATAAAGAATCAATACTCAGATTAAGAAGCTTCATTTCAAAATGATTCCAATTAAAGACAATTTACACACAGTCATATAGTTTCAAGTAACCCAAACTATTATAAATAATTTGCATATAGTTGCATGGTTTCAAGTATACCAATCTAAAACAAGGTAGTCCAGGCGGCTGGGGCTGTAGAATACACTGATTGTATCTTTGTACAGGGGTAAGACCCCCACTAACGAATATCCTGTATATGACACTAAACAATCTAATAGTGAGGCTCCAGTAATTCTTAAACTTTAGGGAATGCGGAGTACCCCTGCAGTACCATTGCATCCAGGTGCATTCTGACTCGGAGTGGTAGCACCTGATAGGGTCCTATCTATGGGTGAAATAGAACTGTTTGACATTAAGACTGAGTACAAACAAATAACTTATGCTGAATATAATTGTTAGAAATATAACTGTTTTTACATTTAACTGTGTCTAAACAAATGCCTGTTTAATTGAATTGTTAGTTCTACATAGCAAAACTTGGAACCATTTAACTTTGATGACTTACGCTAAATTGGATTGTTAGAAATAGAACTGTTGGACAATTTAACTGTGTGTATCTACAAAATGTGTTTACAAATCATTTAACTAATATATAAGTAAAAACAGAATTTGATATTAAATAACCCAAAATGGTTGATATGCCATAAAACCAAACCAAACCAAAAACTAATATAAGTGATTTACCCTTAGTTATCATACTTATCCAACCCCTCCGCTCGGGAAGGATATGACACAAGGTCAATTTTTAAGCGGAGTTTAACAGGTTTGAATTCAGAGTTTTCCTTCTCCTAGACTAGTTGCCTTTTAAAAACTTTATTGTCTGTGTTATCTTTTCGAATCAGTATCCGAACTAGAAAGCCGCGGAACCTTCTGTTTAAACTGACTGTTTAAATTTACTGTTTGAATTACCGTATAATATTGTACACTAAAGCCCCCGAAAACATTACCCAGTTAAATACTAAACTTGGATATAGTATCACTCACTTCACATCAAATTTTATTCCCTAAACTTTCCTTATATTGAAATTTTTATCCTTATTAATTTCTTTAATAGCGGGAAAAAGAGTAAATGGTTGAATGATACTCCGATAAACAAATTTATGTATTTTTATTTCTTTAAATTGAGGGAAAATTTTGCTGAAAAGTTAACGTGAGAAAATCTTTTTTTGTAAGCGAAGATAATATTGGTCAGAGCGTATATATCTTTTGTTGTAGTAGTGTTAATAGATTATGTAAATACTAACGTATTCGCTCAGTATCAAGATAAATAAACGATGTTGGAATTAAATGCATTCTCGAAAGAAAAGAATGCAGATTTTAACTCAAAAGAAATAAACAGAAAGTTTTTTAAGTATAAGATAATTCATACATACTGAATGTTGTATATTGACCTACGACCCGACCGGGCTGTCAAAATAGGAAATACACCTATGTAAATAACTGGTGCATCCAGTCGATCAGGATATTATAACCTTTACCGTGGATGGGTTGAATGAGTGCAATTTGTGACTCCCACAAGAAGAAGGTTGGGGGGTAGAACTATTATATAACTCAGCGAAGACAGGAAGTCAGTTAGTTTTGGAGACCAGACCAGTTGGAGACTAGATGCGGAAGAGAAAGCCAGCACCCGACAGAAGGAGTCCTCGGGACCCCTAATTGAGTAGTTTGGAGACCAGACCAGTTGGTGACAAGATGCGGTAGAGAAAGCCAGCACCCAGCAGAGAGCTGGGCTCCCGGGCCACCGGTTGAGCAGCCCAGGAGAACGGGAAAGAAACGCTGATGGCCATAAGAGTGGAGGTCAATGTGTTGCAGTTCTGTTCGGTCTCCAACTCCCTCTCCACACAAACCTTTCAAATAAAGTGAGAGGTATATTTTTCTAAAAGAACTGTGTCGCTCGTCTTTATTGTGTCGTTGTTATAATTTCGCATGCATGTGTGTTGTATAGTTGGTTATGATGGTGACTATACAACACTGAAGAAATATTTATTTTTTCTTTGTAGGTTCGAAATTAGATAAAAATAAAAGTTGATGATTTACCTATGAATATATTTGTCAAAAAAAAATGTACATTTAACCATCTTGGATGGGAAAGATTTCTTAAATTATTTTGGGTTTTGATCCTTCTGCGAAATATCTTGAAATCTTAAGAAGAGTACGTAAGCGCGGATTGGTCAATAAAACCCAGACACACAAATTACAATTTCTCGAGTGTATTTTTTGCATAAAAATTAACAGTTTTTTAGTATGGAAATCAGTTGATTTCTCATATATATATATATATATATAGAGAGAGAGAGAGAGAGAGAGAGAAAGAGGGGTGAATTTGCTGGCAACAATGTAAGTTGAAACGCAATAACTCTTCTCAAAAATTGAGTACTTTCGGTAGCTGATAACATATATGTAAAAAAAATATTCGTAAAAAATTCCGTCACTGACGTGGAGAATGACGAAGGCTTTGAGGTAAGATATTCGACTGCCGTAAAAGTCAGCCGGGGTTCGATTCTACCTTGAAGAATCTCACATGTTTAGCCACACTGAAGAGTTGTGATACAACGAAACAGTGTGTCTGTGGATGACTATATATATATATATATATCTAAAGAGAGTGAGGGAATAGATGACATGTAAATCCAGTTTATATTTTTCTCCTTTATATCGAGAATTTGGCTTATTAAATTTCATGTTTAGCACGACGTGATCTCACAAAATCACCATTTATTTGCAAATCGTGCTGAAAATGTCTTTTTTTTTTCGAAATTAGATCACTTAAGTATATTGCACGAATAAAAGTCTCGCAATGATATGCCGTTTATTTCTGGGTTATGTTTACCTACTTGCACTATGATAATGTTAGTAAAATATCTATCTATCTATCTATCTATCTATCTATCTATCTATGTGTGTGTGTATGTATGTATGTATTTATATGAAATATCACGTGGTTTTTAGAAGATATGATTTGAGGACATTTTGGCCAACGTTAAACGTTTCGGTTTCTTGAACCTCTTCAGGGCGTGTAAGTTTTTAAATGAAACGTATGAAATACTTACACGCCTTGACAAAGGTCTAAAAATGAAAACGTTTAACATTGACAAATATTTCTACCATTTAATCATCTTCTGAAGACCTTGTGATTTTTCATCTTTGTACATTTTCATACTGTCGAATTTATTTCAATTTCCACTCCGTTTCTCTCTCTCTCTCCCTCTCTCTCTCTCTCTTTCTCTCTCTCTCTCTCTCGCTATATATAATATATATATATAAAGAGAGAGAGAGAGAGAGAGAGAGAGAGAGAGATGAAGAAGAAATATATATATATATATATATATATATATTTACTAATCTAATATCTACCAGCATTCACGGTACCAGAAAAAAAAAACCGCCAGGAACAAGAGTTAAAAGTATCTCGAATCACCGCCCGGGGGGAAAACGAAAAAATTATAGGTCAAAAAGAAAGAAAAGGCCAACCTCGTCCGACCACTTGAAAAAAATCAAGGGATACGCAGTCAGTTGGTCAAAAGAAAACTAAAAACCTTCCGCGAATCCTACAATGTTACAATTACAAAAGTGCTCAACACTAGTTGAGCCAATTATAAAATTAACTTGAATCGCGAGTCGGAAATCTTTGGCTTCCTGATGATCCGATAAGGTGAAACTTTAGTAGAAGATTTCCGACTCGCGATTTAAGTTAATTTTATATATATATATATATATATATACGTGGTGCATTCAATAAGTTTCCAGACTTTATTTGTACAGGCATTTAAAATTGTCGTAGACTCTTGAAAATTCAGTATGTTATTGCTATACATCTTATGAGATGACTGACCAATGAACAGCTATAGCAGCTACTGGAATACACCCTACTAAAGCCTGATTGTCACAGCTGGTGAATTTCAAAAATGCAATCTGGACGTGAGGACACTTTAGAAGAACGATATGCAATAAAATTCCGTTTTAAACTTGAAAAAAAATGTCACAGAAACGTATGGAATACTTCAGACTGCTTTTCGACCATCTTGCATGAATCAAGCATGAGTCTTTGAGTGGCATAAGAGATTCAAGGAAGGCAGGGAGTTTGTGAGAGATTATGAGAGGTGTGGGAGGAGTAAGGAAGTCAATACACAAGAGTTTATTGGCCAAAGGGTTACGGTTAGGGTTACTATGTTGAGGTTTTAAGGGAGTTCAGGAAGAGATTCGGTTGGAAGAGGACAGCACTCTTCAAATCGGGTCAGTGGCATTTCCACCAGGACAATGCACCAGTTCACAACTCCATCCTTCTCACAGACTATTTGACGAAGATGGGCCTCAAGACAGTTCCTTAGCCTCCCTATAGTCCAAACCTTGCTCCCTGTGACTTTTGCTTATTCCCTAAGCTCAGAGGCTGTCGTTATGAGACAACTGAGGAGATGAAAGAGGCTGTGACGTAGGTCATTGACACGCTCACTCAAGAGGACTTCCATGGGGCCTTCCAGTTGTTGTTGGAAAGGTACAACAACTGCATTGCAGCCGGAGGAGATTACTTGGAAGGGGACTAGAGTTTCATGTGTGTACTACCAATAAAAGTACCCATACGAAAAAAGTCTGGAAACTTATTTAATGATCCTTGTATATATACAGGGTCATAGAAATAATGGTTAGAGTGTTCGCCAATGGTCAGGGAGACCGGAGTTCAATCCTTGGTCGAGTCATTCTAAAGACTCAAAAAAAGGATACTTGATGCTGCCTTGCTTAACACTCAGCATTATAAGGTTCCGACCAAGGGTAAAGTGGAGCAATCCAGGGAAAGGAGTTGCTCCTTCCCCTATACTTCAGTATAGTAGCTAATGAAAAGGAAGCCTTCTGGTCGCCTTCGACTACGGTCGTCAACTTTACTTTTACTTATATATATATATATATATATATACTCGTGGATTTATCTGGCGTAGCCGGACTTTTACAATGAACATACCTTGTATGGGGATTTTCATAATATGAGGCAAGGTAAATAATACGTTTTTATTCGATAAATAACTGCAGTCATAGCGTTTTATTTATTCACTTGTTACTAATATGAAACTTACAATACTTGATAAATATACCAGAGACACCGAAAGTCTTTTTTAATGATGGTATATGTGTTCTCATAACATGTTGGTCATACTGGAGACGTTCTTACTGCTACCATATTGATTACTATAAAGGATAAACAAACAAACTTATTTTCATTGTCCGAGAAAATGTCACAAAAATATTTCATGTCATCTTGAGATTCATCATAGATTTGAAATCACGCTATCAGAATATTTGAAATTAATGGAAATACTGTTATCTTTAGGAGAAGTTTTAAAATTTAAAAAAATATATAATTTCAAAATTGTACAGTCATAGAGAATACCTCAAAAGTATTTCATGTCATCTTGAGTTTCATTTAATGTTGAAATACCACGATCACAAGTTAATTTGATGAAAACACTGTCATTTTAGCATGTGCTTTGCAATTAAATGACGAGTCCTTTCTGAATCGCCAAGTTCAAAATTCAAGATTACTACAAATATTATTCTGTCATGTTAAATTTCATTAAAATGTTGAAATTTTGAAATCAAAACATAAACAATTTAATGGAAACACTTATTCTAAAAGAAATTTTGAAATAAAATAATAACTCTTTTTACATTGCAAATTACAACAATGAAGAGTCAAAGAAACTGCTCCAAATAGTATTTGAGTTTCATCACAAAGTTTAATGGTAAGTCTGTTATTTTAACCGGGTTTACAATTAAATAAGAATTCATTTCTGCAATGAAAACTTATAAATTCCTAGAATTCATGTCATTTTGAGTTTCATGAAAATTTTGCAATTCTGCAAACACAATATTTCACTTTTATCTATCCATAGATATTACAATTAGATAAGCCCTTTCTGCATCACAAATTACAACAATTTATTGTCCAAGAAACAACCACAAATGTATTTTCGATTATTTTGAATTTCATCAAAACCTTTTCATAATTACTATATTAAATGGAATCCCTATGAGCTTATTCTGCATCTTCACATTCAAAATGGAATTACTGTAATTTTAACATAGCTTTTCAAATAAAATGATGAGTCAATCGTTCATGGCTAAATTTCAGAAATTTCTAGTTCATGAAACTGACACAGAAAGTAATTTATGTCATCGTCAGTTTCATCACAAAGTTGAAATTTCTCAATCACAATATTGGAATTTGATGAAAACAATATGATCTTATCATGGATTTTAAAATTAAATGCTTTGTCACACTTTCATGGGCAACTTTAAATGTATACACCAAGAAACGGCCATAGAATCACTACATTTGTTGAATGTTGAAACTTTGCAAGAGTTAACTAATATCTGAGGCAGAAAATTGTTGCCAATTTAAAAATGGCAAAAACAAAATAGAAAAGTTGGTTGGTTGGGTTTTATGGCACATTTAACGCCAAATCTATTTTTATGGAAATAGTCAGTTCTAGTTCAAACAACATTTCAAGCTATTCAGTTTAGTCAAACAATTCTAATTCAGCTAATTCAGTTTAGTATAAGTATAGATTTTCTTTACACACAGTTAAAATAGAAAAGAAAAGACGGTATAATTTGTGTATTTTTTCTTAGGTGTTAAACAATTATAACAGAGTGAGAAAACAATCACAGTGCTTTTTTAGTACCTCAGTGTATATTACATTCTTTGGTTTTCTAATAGGTGCATAAGTAAAAAGATTATTTGAATTTGCAACTCTGGCGTAACCTACATATACTTACCCATAAGAAAACCAGTCTTCTAAATGTAACAGTGTTTGACCTTGTAACTTATTAATAGACATAGCAAAGATAAGTCGAATGGGGAACTGCAGTTTCTTAAACCAACATTGTATTACAGATGATGTCAAAGGAATTCTCAGAATAAAAATCTCTCCCTTGTCACAACTGGTAAGAATAATGGTTTCAATGAAATGTGGCATCAGTCTCTTAACCAAAAGTCTGGTACTATTATAAAGTTGAGGTTGATCCAAATTTATGTTTCAACATTATTGGAGCTCCATCTTTAAAGTTCAAGGCTCTGTGTAGATAATCCTGGTTCTTCAAATGAATTTAGAAACTCAGTTTAGAAGATAATCATCTAATCTTCATTAACAACAATGTCAATAGATTAATAAATATGAGAATATGTTGGAATAGTCTGTAGAAGATGGTTCACTTCATTTACAGTGGAATATTTAAGTGCCACCTCACCTCTTTCATTTAACCATTTAGGATTCTTTCTTGGATGCAGAAAATTAAGAACTACTTCCAATTCCAAATCTTGAACTGATGTAACCAACGTACTTATTTAAGATGGATTAAATACCCCAAAGTACCATTGATATCAAGCATTACAAATTCTTTACTAAGTTTAAACAGATTTTGAGTAAATTGGTCTGATAGTTGATCTCTACAAAACATGGCTATCATGTTTGTAGAAAGAGTCACTAGTGAAACATGCTGCCACAGGCGGTATGATTTGATGTAAACTTGGATCTAATTGTGCTTTTGTGTTGTTATAAATTTCTCGATTGAGGAATTAAAGAAAAAAGCACTTGATATTTTTCATTTGCGATTTTATTATAGTTAAATGTCAAATGATTTAATGAAAATCAACGTATGAATGTTATTATTCATGAAAACGAAAAAATCTGAAATGAAATTCTGAAAATTTGTTTATTTTGATGTTATCCATGGTATATCAATTTATATTCTTTTTATTCATAATTAATTATAGATAATGATTACAAAATAGAATATTTTGTGTAATTATTTGAAATGATCATGCATAATGGAATAAAAAAAGGTTCTTTTTTGTACTAACTTTTTTCCTTTTTAACTTAGAGAAAAAGAATCATGTTTTCACCTAATCAATTTAAGAAATGAATTATAAAAAGTATACACAAATCCATTAAATAATTCTATAATTTAAAAATTAGTTAAATTTCATGAAGGATTGAATTATTTTTTAAATCATATAATTTTTGACAAAAAAAAATCTTTCTAACTTGAATATAAACCTTTTAGTTTCGGTTGTAAAAGTTGTATCAATAGTAGCGATAAGGTTTATCTTTCTTAGTAGATTTTTTTAATTTAGAATTTAAAGTTATCTTTTAATTCAATATTCATTGCAAAGAATATTTTGTGAGTTTAGAAACGTAATCATTTTAGTATATATATATATATATATATATAGTCATCCACAGACAGATCTGTTTCGTTCTATCAGAACTGATCAGTGTGGCTAGACATACTAGCTTCCTGTAGCTGGGATCGAAACCCGGTTGACTCCAATGAGCTGGGATATATATATATATCCCAGCTCATTGACCAAGTGGATAGAGTGTTCGCCAATGGCCCGGGAGACCTGGGTTCAATCCCAGGTCGCGTCATACCAAAGACTTTAAAAATGGTACTTGGTACTACTTTGCTTCACACGCAGCGATATAAGGTACGTATCAAGGGTAAAGTGGAGCAATCTAATTAAAGGAGTGGCGCCCTTCCCCACACCTCGGTGTAGTAGCAATAGAAAAGGGAGCCTTCCGGTCGCCCTCGACTACGGTCGCCAAATATATATATATATATATATATATATATATATATATATATATATATACTAAAAAAAGACACAACGCTAACATTTTTACGATGAAAAACACATTTATTAAAATAAACATAAATCGAATAAAAATGTCTTCTGTATCATTTAACTTAATATTTAATTTTTTTTATCTACCTAAAAGATATCATTTTGAATGTTTTATTCCTGAAAATTCGTCTTATGTAAAATTTGACTTCAGATTTCTGTAACGAAATGAAAATTTTGTTTTTGTAAAATTCTCGAACAAAGTCCAATAAATTAATTTTACAGACCCAAGATAAACTCAAAGGTAAATATCAATAAAATCTTTAATTTTCTCATGGAAATCTGCACCTATTGGTACTGAGAGATATATTCTATCTGCTATCATATTCATTTCTATAACAGCCAAATAAACCGCCTCTTTATATATATATATATATATACCACCTCCTCCGCATGAACAGTATGTGACACAAGGTCGATTTTTAAGCGGCGTTTAACGAGTTTGAATTATTAGGGATTCAGACTTTTCCTTCTTCGACGTTAAAAATCCAGTCCGCCTTACTATTTGCCCATAGGTGGACAGAGAATAGTTAAATGCACACCTTTACTAAGGATATTGATCCTGTGTAAGCTGTAAACAGCCTTGTCTATTGTGTGTATATATATATATATATATATATATATATATATGTGTGTGTGTGTGTGTGTGTGTGTGTGTGTGTTTATATATATATAGGGTGTCTCAATATACATTGGACCATTGTGACTGCTGTAGCACTATGGGGGTAGGCCGCCAAAGCAGACGAGTCTGTTTTGGCGCGAAACCAGACAAAGGATTCTTGGACAAAAAAATCTCGCCGTATCCGGAAGTGGTAAGGGGACGAGAATGAGAGTTGACGACGCGACCCAGGAGAGAGAGTTGGTGGCAGGAGAGCAGAGAGGCAGTTGGTGGCTGGAGCCCAGGAGTTGGTAATTGGACAGGAGAGAGAAGAAGTTGGTGGCTGGAGAGGAGAAAGGGCAGTTGGTGGCTGGAGAGGAGAAAGGGCAGTTGGTGGCAGGAGACCAAGAGAGGCAGTTGGTGGCTGGAGAGCAGAGAGAAGGCAGTTGCGGCTGGACAGGAGAGAGGCGAACAGAGAGGTTGGCGTGAATCCACGGAGGGGAGTCAACACCAGACACCGGAACAGAGAGGCGAGGAGACAAGATAGGGTCCAGTGAAGAAGAGTCTCAAGATGTCTGATTCCAGTAGCATTGTGGAATTTTCGCTAGTAACCCACGCTAGCGTTAGTCCATATCTGCTATTAGGAATGCACATGCATGTAGTGTTGCATACCTTCCTCTGCTCTTGGTTAACCCCAAGCTTTGTTCGTGTTTGTTCGTCTGTTTTGTTTTCTCCTGTTTCCCTCGATCGTATTCTTGTGTGGTGACAAGAAATGTGCGTTGCCCCCTCAGCCACTAGTTGATCACCGGCCGGCTAAGAAGAAGACATGGTTAGAAGACTGAGATAATGTGGTGGGGGTGAGGGGGTAACGTTTCACACTGCTAACAACTCTACTAATAATAATGATGTATTCTTTTTTGTTTCAGATTTGAAAAGAGAATATTATAACATCGATTAATCCTCGATCACAATGCTTTAGACAAGAGAGGAAAATCAGTTTCAAAATAGATGCAACCCATTAATATAATAATGATTTATTAGAGGGACAATAATCTAAAAAAAGTTACATGTCCTGGAAACTGTTATAATAATTAACAAAAACATTGATTTGATGTCTCTTGTTCAAAGGATGCATTTTTACCGGACGTGTTCCGGATGACCATCATCATCATCATTCCCATGTCGCACTGTCAGAAGGGATCTCCCTGACCCTCTCTCGTCACCCGTCTCTCTCGTTCATTGCTCCCGAGAGGTCTTCAGGGCTATATCCTGTATCGGCACAGAACTGTTGTATATAGGTTTTTTACCGGTCATCTTGCCTTTGCTCGTTCATGTGAAGGGGTCGACAGGAGTATGTCACTTATGAGTTCGTCCTTACTTCTCCAGCAATGTCCTGCATGTCTGGTTTATCTAACTTGGATAGTTTTCGTGATGGGTGATAGGTGGCCTTATAGCTGATGCTTTGTGGGTCGCTACTTCCAGGACTTGTTCAATATTGCTCGCAGCATTCTCGTGTATTGCCGTCAAGCTTTTTCTCCATACGTTTAGTTAGCGTCCATGTAGTGCATCCATATAGCAGTATCGACACGATTGCTGCTTGGAAGAAACTGCGCTTCATCTTATCGGTCAGGTCTGACTTCCATATAACCGATAGCTGTCCATACCTTCTCTAGTCGCGTGTTGATGTCTTTTTCGGTTGATGAGACACTGCTTCCTAGGTAGGTGAACTTGTCAACTAGTTTCAGAGAACTACCGTTTTATGTAGAGATGTCGCCTCTTTGATTAAAACACGTGTATTTCGTCTTGAGTGCGTTGACATGGAGGTCTATCACTGCAGCTGCTCGTTCCAGACTCTGTAGCAGGGTTTCGGCTTGGGCGGGTGTATTTGTCAGTAGCGCTATATCATCGGCGAAGTCCGCGTCCGTATTGTTTGTCCGGGGTATCTTCTGCTTGAAACCGTTATCTTTCATTATATCAACAGTGGTTCTAAGCACGTAGTCTAGGCAGATAATAAACAGGTATGGGGCTAATGTGTCTCCTTACCACCGTTGCTCTTGTCTCAGTAATAGATCATTATCATATTAGTGGGTTGCATCTATTTTGAGTTGGTTGGTTGGTTGGGTTTTTATGGCCTATCAACCTTTGTAGGTTATTTAACGTCAAATCCATTTTTATGCAAATACTTCTATTTCAAAGAATTCAAATTAACATGAGTACATAGTTTATATGTCAAAAACATTTTTATTTCAAGTTATTCCGTTTATTCAAACAGTTCTAATTCAGCTAATTCAGTTTAGTATAAAAACAGATGTTATTAACACATAGTTAAATGTCAAAAACAGTTGTATATTAAACAATTCAGTTTAGTGTAAGTAGAATTTCAATGTCAAAAACAGTTCCATTTCAAACAATTTAGTTTAGCATAAGCACGCAGTTTAAATATAAGTACAGTTTAATTGTCAAAAACATTTGTATTTTAATTTCTTCAGTTTAGTCAAACAGTTCTAATTCGAACAATTCAGTTTAGCATAAGTATGCAGTTAGTTCTATTTAACCCTTAGATAGGGCCCTATCAAGAGCTACCTTTCCGGGCCAGAGTGGACCTGGGAGCAATGGCAATGAAGTGGTGTTCCGCATTCCCCAAAGCTCCAGCATCACAGGAACCTCACTAACAGATTGTTTAGTGTCATATCCAGGGCATTCATTTGGTGGGGGGTCTTACCCCTCTGCAGAGGTGCACTCAGTATATTTTACGACCCCAGCCGACTGGACAAATCTATTTTGAGACACGCAGTATGATAACATTTTGCATTGAATACGGTAGGGTGATGTAAAAAGTTCCCATGAGTCAAATTTATATTCAATATTGAATTGTCGTTATGAAAAGAAAGTTGTAAAAGTTGACCGATCTTGACGATGTCGAAATATAAATAATACTGAATTATTTCGCTTGTCTCGAGTAACTCATAGAAAACCAGGGTAAAAATCGATGAAGAACGCCCAACAGATCAAGACATACGGAAGAGTTTAACATGTGGCGTGGCGTCTTCAAGAGTTCATAGGTCTAAGATAATTGTTCGCCAAAAGAAAGGACTGAAAACAAAGTTTTAGATAAAGGAAAAAAAAATTTACACGGATTAAAATCTGATTGGCCTTGGGAAATACGTGACACTTCATGACGTCAACCTCATCTTGTGTGTCGACGTTGTTAGCGTAAAAGTTGTTTTTTTTTGTTTTCTTTTTTTTTTTTTCTTTCTTTTTTTTTTTTCCTTTTTTTTTTTTCTGGCTGATTTGTTAGAAATTAGAGGGCAAACACTAAATTAGCGTGCAGAGGTTAGAAACATGTCAGTCTTTTATTTTCCTTTATTTTATTTATTTATTGTTCCCCCTATTCGAGGGTATATACTGTATTAGAGACAGAAATGAAACAGTCAGAGATGGTTAAATCGATAGACAGATGCGTGTAGACAAAGACATAAAGAAACACAATGAGAGATACAAAAATATTAACAAAGATAGAACAAAATGAACTTGTAGATACGTAAAAGAAAGAAAGAAAGAAAGAAAGAAAGAAAGAAATATAGATAAACACGTGCGAAGCGTGATCAAAAAGTATCAAGACTGAAACTTCAAATCCATTTAATTTTTAAACTTAAAATTTAAATAAAAATGTGTATATGAAGATGGAATAGTGTGGGCCTTGGTATTGACGATTTAAAGTTCTATCTTCAAATACTTGTTGTATCTGCATACCAAAACGCACAGCCACAATGATTTGAGTTTGTAGAACACTTGTATTAATTATGGTTTAATATTTGATCGGACGAAAAAATTTTAAACAATTCACGAACGAATTAACTACAAGAATTTATGGCCTAAGAAAACTTAATTGAATGGAAATTGGAATGACATGAAATATTAAAAGAAAACATAATAGAGAAAAGTCCTGTCAAGCAGTTGAAGAAGCTTTTCGTATAAATTGGGGGTTCTTCATAGAATGAGAGTTGTTGTTTGAAACCTTGGAGCGTGCTATTCGCTGGTGTGTGTGTGTGTGAGAGAGAGAGAGAGAGAGAGAGAGAGAGAGAGAGAGAGAGAGAAAGAGAGAGAGACTTTGCCACGCCGTGTAATATGCACCTAATAGCCAATAGAGGAACTATTTGGAAGGCATGGGATATAATCCCTATAGATGTAATCCTTACGTGCGCAGAGCTGAGTATCTTATAAAGTAGTAATGTCGAGGCGTCAAGGCTGCTGTCTAGACCAGTCAGCGCCAGTTCTCGATAATCTATTGAATATATATAAAAACTTATATATACATATATATATATATATATATATAATTAAGAAGGAGGCTCTGTGGTATATATATACATATATATATATATATATATATATATAGAGAGAGAGAGAGAGAGAAAGAGAGGCGCCCGTGATGTAATGATTATCGTCGTAGGAAATAGACACAGCGACACGAGTTCAAATCCTGGACGAGACTGATTGCATTTCACATAGCACTAATTCCCTTGGGAAAGGTATGAATCCAATTATTCTCCCTCCAGCTATGGGTAAATAGACTGGTTTCTTCAGCCTTGGTGAGGCAACTAGTTTAGTAGAAGGAAAACTTTTAATTCAAACCTGTTAAACTCCGCTTAAAAATAGACCTAGTGTCATATCCTGCCCGAGCGGAGTGGTTGGTGAATACATATATATACTGTGTAACATACACTCTCCCAGAGAAATACAGTTTATAAATATATATGTATGTGTTGAATGCCAAAGGGACATTAAAAGAAATATAACGATACAAGTTCATACCCTATCAACGGGACAATTTCTGTCTCGGTAAATACAACTCCAGTCTCGATATTTTTTAAACATACCTCGTAAAAAGAAAGAAAGAAAGAAAGATAGAAAGAAAGAAAATGAAATGGATTGGAAGAAATGATTATCAGAAAAAAGAAAAAAGAATTTGGTAAATACGGATGGACAAAGAAAGAAAGAAAGAAAGAATGAACTGAGGTGGGCAGAAAGAAAATTGGCAAAACTAGCAAAAAAAACAAAAAAAAAACAACATTAGATATGGATAAAGAAAGAAAGAAAGAAAGAAAGAAAGAAAGAAAGAAAGAAAGAACGAAAGAAAATGAAATGGAAAGGAAGAAATGAAGATTAGAAAAAAGAAAAAGGAATTAGATTAATACAAATGGACGAAGAAAGAAAGAAAAAAGAAAGAAAAAAGAAAGAAAGAAAGAAAGAAAGAAAGGTGGATAAGTATGAATGAAGATAAAAAGTCTTCGGTGAGCAACCTAAAATCCGTGTGTCTTTTGTAAGACACGAAACTGCACCGGTTGATGAAATTAGAGGTTGGTAGCTCTATGTCATGTTCCTACCCTCTTCAATGCTTTCACCAACGATTCCACAAAGACTTGGAGTCGTGGTACCTGTTCGGTTCCATCCATGTGTCTATTTGATTTTGAACCCCATTAACACATTAGCTATTAAAACATTGTTTTTATAACTACGAAGTTTAAAACGATCGAGAACTAAATTAAATTGCTTTCAATTTATAACTCTTAGATAAGAAAGCTTGAAACCATATGATTGTGTACCAAAACGTTGTATCAGTTGATACAAAAGTCATTTACTATTTTCAATGATAAATAATATTTAAAAAAATTATAATCCCTATTATTTGTTTAATTTATAATCCCTCTTACTTGTTAATTTATTTAAAAAAATATAGCAACTACACCAGTGTAGGGGAGGGCACAACTCCTTTCTCTGGATCGCTCCTCCTTATCCTTGATCAGTACCTTATAATGCTGTGTGTTAAACAAGTTGGCATCAAGTAGTATTTTTTAAGTCTTTGGTATAACTCAGCCTGGGACTGAACCCTGGTCTTCCGGGCCATTTGTGAACACTCTACCCAACTAGGCCAATAGGTGGTTTAATTTATAATCTCCCTTAATTGTTTCTTTTATAATTCCTTCGAATTGTTTAATCTATAATTTTTCTTATTTGTTTAATTTATAATCCATCTCATTTGTTTAATCTATAATCCCTCTTGATTGTTTAATTCCTAATCCACCTAAAGTGTTTGATTTATAATCCTTTTTATTCGTTTAATTTATAACCCCTTTAATTTACCTAATTTATAATCCCTTTTAATTGCTTCATCTATAAACCCTCTTACCTATTTAATACATAATCCATTTTAATTGTCTAATTGATAATCCCTCTCATTCTTAATTCTGTTCAACAATTAGTTCAAAGTAATTTCTTAGTCAAAAAATGAATACTAAGATAAGTCAAAAATTTTGCAATATTTTGCTCACATAGGGCACAATTCGGCAGCTCCGAATAATTTTGTCGAAGTCATACTCTCTAAGTGATACTCACCGGATTTTGCTTCATGGCCTTGAGCACGACCACGGAATCCACGGTTTTAGACCTATCTGACCTTGCCTGATCGTCGAAGTTTTTGCAACCTTAACGAAATTTCTTCCGTCATCTGGTTACTGCATTTTAATCAACTGCACCGTCACCTTTCGCATGACGAGGGTTTTTTGGTTGCTTTCCCGGCGTTATTGCCCAGTCTGAGCTCGTAAAACATGTGTTTACGCGTTAGACTACGTTAAATGTTCAAATCACATACGGAGTTAAGCAATGGCCAACGTGTCAGTATACCTACAACTACGATAATACCTACTTCAGTGGTTACCCACCATGGATGAAACTACTTCGATCACGTGATATACGCTCCAAAAACTAGCTCGTACAATGAAAATAGTACAAAACTTTTGACAAACCCTAGTATAATTAAAAATGAATTTCATTTGTCTCTTTTTCATTCTAAAGTTGTTCAATTTTTAAAATGGGAAATTACATTCGTGCCGCCCTTTATTAGAAAGGAGTGATTAGTTAGTTATATGAAGGTTTTCTGCGCAAAGAAAGCCTTCTAAAACATAAAATGAACTAGAATATATATTTAAGGCCAAGTGAATAACATTAGAATTTTTTTGGCTAAATTAGAAGGCTTTCTGCGCAGAGAAAACCTTTTAAAACATAAAATGAACTAGAATATATATTTAAGGCCAAATCAATAACACCAGAAATTCTATTTGGCCAACTTACCGAAATGAAGCTTATAATTTCTTATCTCTCAGAATATTCGGACTTTTGTCCTCATCGTCATTCTTATATTTACAACGTTTCGGTAAAAACGTCCTTCGGCCTTTATCAGGGTTTCCATGTCGAACTCAGCCCCATTCAGAACTTCGAACTAAACACTTCATTTAATCCACGAGGGCAGATTGTTCGAATTCCAATAACCATGACCGGGCACAAGTATCAAGCTACAGTCGGGATTAAACCTGCAACCTTCAGGTGATTTCACTTAGAAGCACTTTTTAACTAAACGCCTATATCCATTGCGCCATGTGTCCTGTTGGATTAAATAAAGGATTCAGTTTGAAGTTCTATGTGGAATCCCGAGTTCGACAAGAAGCACCTGAACAAAGCTGAAGGACTCATCGGCCGAAACGTTATGAGCATAATAATGAAGATGAAGACAATACTCCCAATATTTTAAGAGACAAAAATCAGAAATTCTGTGAAAGATAAATTATCACCATTAGTATGACAGACAATAGATAAAGTGAGCAGAATGAAAAGCAATTAGAGTGCAAAATTAAAAAGCAATCACCTAAAAAGAAAGACTTCAGAAGTGGAAAGAACGTTTCAAAAATCTGCTCGAAAATCCCCCTGAAACCCCGGATAAACCTAACGATGAAATTATTAATGGCCAATTAGACATCAAACCAGAACAGTTTACAGAAGAAGAAAAAAACGCAGAAAAGTTGCAGACCAAGACGAAATGCCTCCTGAAATATCGAAGACAAGGAAATTTGACAATTATGCAACGTTGTCAATAAACAAAGCACAAGAGAGAAATTGTCAAAAAGCTGCATCTTTTACTGCTAAAGCAGCAAAGGTTTTTAATGCCCTGCTTCTCAATCGTATCCGACCTGAAGTTTAGAAAAATTTTGAGACAAATCAGAATAGCTTTTGGAGAGATCGATCTTCAACGTCACAGATTTTGACTTACCGTCAAATCATTGAAAGCGTGCACGCAAAAAATATCTTGTGGCAACACTATTTTTTGTAAATTTCTCCAAGGCATTTGATTGCATACACAGAAGAAAGATGGAACAAACACCGCTAGCATATGGTTTTCCTTAAAAAACAAACAAACTGTTACTTTATAAAAACATGAAAGCAATGGTTCGCTTACCCAATGGGGATACCGACTTCTTTGATATTGGTTGTTTTGTTTTGTTTTGTTTTACGGTGTATCAACCCTTTTCGGGCCATTTAACGCCGAATTAAGTCATTTTGATAGAGTGTCAAACAATTCAGAAAGTATAAAAAGTTTTTTGTTTACAAATAGTTAAATGTCAAAACAGTTCTATTTCAAACAATTCAGTTTAGCATAAGTACAGTTTAGTTCTTATTTGACTCATAGATAGGATCCTATCTGGTGCTACCACTCTGGGCCTGGGTGGATCGGAGAGCGATGGCAATGAAGGGGTACTCCACATTCCCGAAACTCCAGCATTACTGGAACCTCACTATCTGGGGGGTCTTACCCTTCTGCAGAGAAGCAGCTGGTGTATTCTACAGCTCCAGATGACTGGGCAACGTACTGCAAGGAGATATCATTAGTACCGTATCTATTTATAATCTGCCTATATTACCTACAACGAACGTCAATAGATCTCATAAAAGAAAATGGCTTCATATTAAGAAAAAGCAAGAAGCAGACAATATATCGCAGTAAAAAATGACAGACGCAGACCAGGCCAATGATTTAGCGCTTCTCGTAAATACTCCTACCCAAACCAAATCCCTACTGCATAGACTGGAGCATGCAGCAGGAGGCATTGGCCTCTATACTAACGCAGATAAAACAGAGATCATGTGTTTTAAACAAGAAAGAGTCATATCCACTTTAAGTTAGTAGACCAGTTCACATATTTCGGCAGCCATATCTCATCTACTGAAAGTGATCTCGGATGGGTATAGGGAAGGTGTGGCCTTCAATTTACAGGTTGTTGATCATATAGAAATCTGATCTCTGATAAAATCATTGACATCATTATCATGACGCGCTATCAGCACGAATATCCCTGACCCTCTCTCGCCACCCCTCCCTATCATCCATTGCTACCGGCAGGTCCTCAGGGCTACATACCGTATCGGCACAGAGCTGCTGTATGTATGTTCGAACTGGTCGTCCGGGCTTTGCACGTCCATGTGAGTGTGTCCACAGGAGTACATCAATAATGAGCTCGTCCCTACTTCTCCAACAGTGTCCCGCAAGTCTGGTTCGTCTAATTTTTATAGTTTTCGTGATGGGTGGTAAGTGGTCGTACAGCTGCTGCTTTGTGGGGTGCTGTTTCCAGGACTTGTTCAATATTGCTCGCAACATTCTTGTGTAGTTGCCGTCAAACTTTTTCTCTATACGTTTAGTTAGCGTCTATGTAGTGCATCCATATAGCAGCATCGACACGATTGCAGCTTGGAAGAAACTGCGCTTCATTTCATCGGTCAGGTCCGACTTCCCAAGCCGAAACCCTGCTACATAGTCTGGAACGAGCCGCTGCTGATATCGGCCTCCATGTCAACGCACACAAGACGGAATATACGTGCTTTAATCAAACAGGTGACATCTCCACACTAAACGGTAGCTCTCTGAAACTAGTAGACAAGTTCACCTACCTAGGAAGTAGTGTCTCATCAATTGGGAGAGACATCGACACGCGACTAGCAAAGGCATGGACAGCTATCGATAGACTATCGGTCTGATAAGATAACACGTTATGGCCGTGTTGGTCCTACTGTATAGTTACACCACCTGGATTCTAAAGAAATGATTAGAGAATAAGCTAGATGGAAACTAAACAGGAATGCTATGTATTTTTTTGAACAAATCCTGGACGCAGTACTCCACAAAACAGCAGCTGTACGGCCACTTACCTCCCATCTCGCTAACAATCCAAATAAGACGAACAAGACATCCTGGGCATTGCTGCAGAAGTAACACATGAGCACATCAGGGTTGACCGAATAAGAAAGGCTTACATACCTCAGCTCTGTGCGGACACCGAATGATGTCTAGAAAAGCTGCCAGGAGTGATGGATGACTGTTGAAAAGAGAGAGGGGGGGATTCCGTGTTTTCGGTATGGCTGGATGGTGATGTTTATGAGGACTTTCAAATTATTAGTATTAGATAGGAATACTTGAAACAATATAATGATGCAAGATGTTTGTATTAATAGTTTCCTTATTTTTCCGTCAGTTCTACGAATTGGTCATCCCAGTCGGCTGAGGCTGTAGAATAAACCGACTGTATCTCTGCTGAGGGGTAAGACCGACCCCAACGATTGTCCTGGATGTGACATTAAACAATCTGATGGTAAGGCTCCAGCCTTGGAGATCTAGAGAATATGGTGTACTTCTTCATTGCCATTGCTCCAGGTCCACACTGACTCGGAGTGGTAGCACATGATTGGGTCCTATCTATAGGTCAAATAGAACAAACTATGTATGCAAACAAATGACTAATGTTTAATAATGACTGTTATATAACAATACTTGAAACCATTAACCCGTGTGCAAAAAAAAAAAAAAAAGAGCTCAGGCTGGTTTAAAAATGTTATCAACAAAATATGTTTATAAATAAATTTTTTAATATATATGCATAAACAGGATTTGCCATTAAATAACCAACAATGGTTGATATGTCATCAAACCAAACCAAACCTAATAGTTACTTGCAGCTATAATTGTTTTCATATGAATATTATCAACAAGTTACTTGAAATCATATAATTACTTGGAAAAAACTGATTTTGATATAAAGTAAGCCAACACTGGTTGATATATAAAACCAGCCAAACTAAACCAAACCAGGAGAATGCTTGATGAGAAACTTTGTAGGGTTTCCTTCAATAATAGTAAAAAAATATTGAGTATAAGGTAACGCACTGTTCATGAAAAAAACCTTAAAGCATTGGATGGTTTGAATTTATTACAAGAAAAAATTCTGTATAGAGGTTCATTAGATTAGAATTCAGTGGTTGCTTTGGTTTGGTTGGTTGGGTTTCATGACATATTAACGTTTGTAGGTTATTAAACGCCAAATCGAGGGTGTCCTCGTGGTGTAATGGTTAAAGCAATGAACTTCGGAATCGTAGTATGCGAGTTCGAAATCCAGTCGTGCTATCACGTTCACTTTCGGACAAATACCCTTGGGAAAGGTATGAACCCCTTTATGCTCCCAGCTATTGGTTAAATAGTATCACTACTGTTCTTCAAGACAGCTGGCTTTGGCATTAAATAACTTACAAAGGTTGATATGCCCTTAAAACAATGAAACCAAACCTAAACGCTAAATCCATTTTTATGGAAATAACTAATTCTAGTTCAAACAATTCAGTTTAGCATGTGTACACAGTTTAATTGTCAAAACAGTTCTAATTCAGTTTAGTATAAGTACAGATTTTGTTTACACACAATTATATGTCAAAACAGTTCTATATCAAACAATTCAATTTCGTGTAAATACAATTTCAATGTCAAAAACTTCCATTTCAAACAATTCAATTTAGCATAAGTCATCATCATCATCATGTCGTGCCACATGCACAGATATCCTTGACCCTCTCTCGCCACTTCTCCCTATCGTTCATCGCCTCTGGCAGGTCTTCAGGGCCACATCCCGTATCCTCACATAGCTGCTGGATGTATGTTCGAGCTGGTCGTCCATAGGAGTACATCTCTTATGAGCTCGTCCCTGCTTCTCCAGCAGTGACCTACATGTCTGGTTCGTCTAACTTGGATAATTTTCGTGATGGGAGGCAGGTGGTCGTATAGTTGGTGTCTTGTTGGGTGTTGCCGCCAGGACTTGTTTAATATTCCTAGCAACATTCTTGTGTAATTGCCGTCTAGCTTCTTCTCCTGCCGTTTAGTTAGCATAAGTACACTGTTAAAATGATTATTGGAATGGTTAGAAAATGATAATTTGAAACGGAAAAATAAATTTACAGCCAGTAACAGTGAGGACTGAACCCAGAAAAAGTCTACTAAAATCCGGTGTGACTGAATTTTCCCCAGCACATGATTAATGTATTTAGATAAATCAAAATTTTGATACTAACGTTATTCTTTTCTACTACCCTGCAAAAATTACTTTATATCTTAGGAGGTCACTTCCAGAATTTTTCTCGAGTCCAAAACCATCTGGTTCTGAATAAACAAAGTCTGTGTGAGAGACAAAATTAATTGCTTAACTCGCACGACTCTTCAATGTTAAGAATCGGGGACAGCTTATTGAAGCTGCTCAGAAACAAACGTAGGAGTTTCCACTCTTCCTTGCCACCAACTCAGTCAGCTGAGTTCTCTGTCTGCCTGTGACTGCTGCTCGAACACACAGACACAATAGAGCAACGTCAAAAACTCATAGCAATCCGTCAACATCAACTTAAAAAAAAAGACGACTTAAATTTATAATATTTCACAACAATAAACTTTCATAATTCAAGCCTTGAGTCTGGTTCCTTGAGTCAACCCGAAAGTTTCAGTTATCATTATCCTAACTACCGACCACACGAGTTCCCTTGACTCTCCCCCATCTGACCCTATCGGCCATCTCTCTTAGTAGGTCCTCTAGAATGTCTGCTGTGTCCGCACAGAGCTGTTGTATATACGCCTTTCCAGATCGGCCAACACAGGCGTGTTCATGTGTGGAAGTCCATTGGAGAAGATTACTTATGAGTTCGTTCTTGCTTCTCCATCAGAGCCCAGTATGTCTTGCTCGTCTTATTTGGATTGTTTGTGAGGTGGGAAGTAAGTAGCTGTACAGGTGCTATTTTGTCGGGTGCTGCTTCCTAGATTCGTTCAAACCTGTAGGTAACATTTTGGTGTAGTTTCCATGTAGCTTCTTCTCCGATTGTTTCGTTAGAGTCCTGGTGGTACAACCACACAGTAGTACTGATTCGGCTACAACTTCGAAGAGTTCCCGTTTTATTTTATCGGTGAGATCAGATTTCCATATCATTTCGTGAGTTTCTAAATATGACCAGCCTGCGAGAACGATAGTTACGTAACAGCCCTAAAAATACAAAAGCAATTAAAATAAACTCATTTAGTGCGAACACCAAAGCAAACAGGTTAACATTCGAGATTTTTCAACCCTCAAAATTTGATTTGGCTGGGTTTTATGGCATATTAATCATTGTTGGTTATTTAATGCTAAATCCTCTTTATACTTATATTAAATACATATGATTTGGTTTGGCTAGGTTTTATGGCATATCAACTATTGTTGGTTATGCTAAATACTCTTTATACATATACATTAGATACATAGGATTTCGTTTGGATGGATTTTATGGCATATCAACCATTGTAGGTTATCTAATGCCAAACACTCTTTATATATATATATATATATATATATATATGATTAATTGACAAATTTTGTTGATAACATTAAAAATTTTTAACATTTTTTCCTCACAGTTAAATGATTTCAGTATTGCTATGTAACAGTAACAATTTAACATCAGTCATTTGTTAACTCACAGTTAAATGATCAAACAGTTCTATTTCAAACAATTCAGTTTAGCAGGTCATTTGTTTGCACTCAGTTTAAATGTCAAAGTTCTATTTCATCCATAGATAGGACCCAATCAGGTGTTACCATTCCAGGACCTGGGAGAGATGCTAATGAAAGGGTACTCTACATTCCCTTAAGCTACAACATTACTGGAGCCTTTCCATTAGATTGTTTAATGTCATATCCAGAACACTCGTTGGTGTGTGTGTGTGTGTGTGTGAGGGGCGGTCTTACCCTCTGCAGAGATGCAGTTGGTGTATTCTACAGCCCGAGCTGACTGGGCAGTCAACCTTTGAAAGAAAAAGCGGTTCTCCTTTGCAATTTCGCGGTTTATGTATACCTGGTACAATGATAAATATATACTGTGCCTTGATATATAATTGGCTGTCTTGTTAGGACCACTTCTTTGTTTGATAACAGGTATCATGTCAAACCAAAGCCATCTTTGGCGAAAAGCGGTAGTAGTAATATTTAACCCGTAGCTGGGGATGGGTGCTAAAGGACATCATACCTTACCCTGGGGTATTTGTCCGAAAGTGAACACACTAGTGTGAATGGAGTTCGAACTCACTATGATGTCATAGTTCCTCACATTGGCCACAACACCAACGAGATCTTCCCCTGGCTCGGTAGAGGTCTACGAAAACACTCGTATAATCCAATACATGAATATATCCACCTCCGTATGTGTGTATATGCTAACATGCTACTAGAATGTGACAGTTTAAAGTGGGGATCCTAGAGAAGCAAATGACCCGGTGACAAATATAGCTCAGTTCCGTTGTCATTCCTATTTAGACAAGTGAGCATGTGTTATTTAGGGGAAGAAGACCTCCTGGAGCTAAGCTGATTGTTTTCTTAAACTACTCAACACGAATACCAAATGTGTAAGTGTATGTGTGTGCATGTGTAGGTATGTGTGTGTAAGAGAAAGAGAGGGAGATTAATTGTATAGTTTCATTATCTTATCTGTATACCAATTTTATTCTATTTTATATCGATTTTTACTTAAATATTTTCTTTGGTTTATTTTATTGAATTTTGTTTTCATTGCAAAATTTTAAAAATATATTTCTTCAATTTAAAGATCTAATTTATGTTTTATTTATCTATTGAGGCGTCTACCATAAAGCAATTATGTTAGTATCTTCCAAATGAGGCCATTGCCATCTATTCATAATGCAATATAATGTAAATGACTCAACTAGAGTGACACTGCGAGCCAAGGTGGTTAATGAAAAGGAATGAATTGAGAAGAAAATAATAAAGCGAAAAGGGTTAAAATATACTTTCTTTTGAAAAATCAGAGTATTTGCAGAATCAGTGTTTGAAAATTTGAGACATGTCGAAATTTTATAATCAATCGTTTCTGGGAGTGTTTTGGTAAAAGTTAAAATGAAAAAGTATCAAAATTTCATAATCAATTCTTTTGGGGATTGTTTTGTCAAAAATTAAATTGTGACAATGTCGTTTCGGCGGAGAAGCCAAAAGGGTATACGAGACAACTTGACAAACCAGGTGCAGAGTGAAAATCAAAAATAACCCAAGAAATATTTTTTAACGTCTGAAAAAAAAAAAAATCTAAACGTAGACATTTTTCGAGATTAAAATATCATGTGATAAAATGTGATTAGCCCTAAAAAGGATAGTGGTTAGGTGAAAAACAGAATAAGTTGGAGTTTTACAAAGGGGAGGAACAAATCTTCAATCCCTAATTTGGAAAGAATTATTTCGTCATTGACTAGAATCGTTGAATTCTGTGCTGACCTATACTCCACCCCCTTAGCTGAGAGCTAGATTGCATATAAGCAGATCGTTTTCGCAGATCAGCGAGTTATTCTCCAGTTTCTACTGGAGTCCATGCCACTTGAAAAAACCTTCTGAAATCACGACCGTGTGCCAGCCACGGATACCCCAGTGTCACATAACTAAGACGATAACTGGAGGGTTGAAACTAATGTACAAACCAAAGGATATAATAACGAAGTTAACATTTATAACAAGTGTGAAATTTGTTTCTTTTTGTGGAAGAATTATTCTTGATTTGACCACTAGCTGTCTCTGTCAGTGACCGCTTCAATGACCTCAATCAAGGACGGTCTTCTCCACTTCTGTGATAAGAAACACAGCGTGGCCAAAGGGGAAATGCGGTCGTGAGGAACATAGACGTCGTTAACCAAGCAGAACATCAGAGAAGCATCAACGAATGAAGGTACAGTTGAATGATGACCGCTGCGGTCCTCAATGTAAAAGGAGGCGAGGCCATGAGTAAAGGTCATACGACGACGAGTTTTGTGTGGACATCGTGCTATTTTTGTACAGCAGTAACCACGAGGACAAATGATTGTATACTTTGTGATCCGAGGAGTGTGTGATGGATAGCAGCTTCAGAAAGTTATGTTGGATAAAGGTTTTCAGAGAGTGTCTCTTTACCTGTCTTTTATGCGAAGGGTGGTTGAATTGTAACGTTACCGCCCTCGCCCCCACACACGTTCATCCTCTTCTAACCATTCAACTTCTCGGCCGGTCGGTGATCAACTAGTGGTCCGAGTGGGGTAACGCACATTTCTTGCCACTACAAGAATACGATCAGGGGGACAGGAGAAAATAAAACAAACGACAAACACGAACAATGCTTGGGGTTAACTCAGAGCAGAAGGAGAGTATGCAACACTACATTTCCGTTAGCATATATGGACTAACGCTAGCGTGGATTACTAGCGAAAATTCCACAAAGTAACTGGAATGCCGACATCTTGACTCGATCTTCTTCGCTGGACCCTATCTTCTCTGCTGGTCTCACCGCTCCGGTGTCAACTGCCCCCGTACGTGGTTCCACGCCAACTGCCTGCCAGCTCCTTTGTCCAACCAACTCTCTTCTCGCGTCCCGTTACCTCTTCCGGCCACGCCGAGATTTCAAGTCCAAAAACCCTTTGTCTGGTTTCACGCCAAAACAAAGGAATCGTCTGCTTGGCGGGCCACCTATATAGTGTTACAGAATTTTCATCATCCTTTGATATACCGAGAAGCCAACAGGTTCCCGACTTCTTCCTGGATACAAGATATTTCTCTTGTCACGTTAAAACTCATTGACATCAACATAAGGAATATGAGTTTTTGTTTTATTAGTCTTAAGACAATAAGTAAAGTAAAAGTAAAGTTGGCGACCTTAGTAGAGGGCGACCAGCGGGTTCTCTTTTCGATAGCTACTACACTGAGGTGTAGGGGTTAACTCAGAGCGCTACTCCTTTCCCTGAATTGTTCAACTTTACCCTTGATACGTACCTTATATTGCTGAGTGTTAAGAAAGGAGGTATCATGTACCATTTTAAAAGTCTTTGGTATGATGCGACCTAGGATTTAACCCAGGCCTCCCGGACCACTGGTGCACACTCTACCAACTAGGCAATTGAGACAATAACTTATCAAAATGAGATTCTTTTAAAAGAGAGAGAAAGAGGGAGGAGAGTAAAGCTGACAGGTCTGTGTCTTTGGTTGAATACCTCTTTGGCTTAAACACACACTATCCCTCTCTCATGGCCGAATATTCACTGATGTCCCATCCTCTCTCACCTACTATATAAGTCTCTCTCTTACTACTAAAAACAAAAAAAAACCTTTGCCTAAATTGTAGTAAGACTTCAAAGGATAGTTGCTATGCCGTCTGGGATTTGGTATTTATTTTGTCTGTGTATGTAGACATTAATACCGGACATTGGCCAAGCGGTTAGAGTGTTCGCCAATCGCCCGGGAGACCTGGGTTCAATCCCAGGTCGAGTCATACCAAAGACTCAAAAAATGGTACTTGATGCCTCCTTGCTTAACACTCAGCATTATAAGGTACGGATCAAGGGTAAAGTAGAGCAATCCAGGGAAAGGAGTAGCGCCCTCCCCTACACCTTGGTGTAGTAAGCTATCGAAAAGGGAGCCTTCGGGTCACCCTCGACTATGGTCGCCTCCTTTATGTAGACTGACCAGTAATTTAGTTTATTTAAATCAAGCAACACCATCTTTCCCAGGATAAGTATTTAAATGACTTCCCACCATGCCAGAATGCGGCACAAGGCCATTTTATAGTGGAGACTATGCAAGAAACAAGCACGTGTAGCTGGTCCAGAAAAAAACTTACAGTACTTGACCTCGTCGGCATTCCCTTAATCAGGTGCTTTAAACGCTGAGCAACCAACTCAGATAAAGCCTGGGTCTACGGTCCCAGAGACCAAGTATTCAAGAGAGAATCAACCACTCGGTACGAATATCAGGTGGCCTGCTCGAAGTCAAGTGCTCTTCTAGGCTTAATGTGACAGCAGCACTTTCAGACAGAAGAAACAGTGAAGATTAGCAATAAGTAAAATGAAATAAAAAAACAAAAGTAATCATTTTAGTAGGGCAACATTTTTGTATGTACAAAAATCAAATCATTATGATATAGATTTATTATAAGTTCTGACCGGGCCATTGGCCTAATAAGTAGAGTGATTGCCATTTGTCCGGGAGACAAGGGTTCAATCCCAGATCGAGTCATACCAGACTCAAAATATGGTACTTGATTCTGGCTTGCTTAGCACTCAGCGTTATAAGGCAAGGATCAAGGTAAGGTGGAGCAATCCACAATCCAGGGAAAGGAGTAACACCTCGGTATAGTAACTATTGCCTTGAAAAGGGATCCTTTGGGTCACCCTTGACTAAGACTATTTTTGTTGTTACACGAAGCCTAAGAATCATCCAACAATCAATCTTTCTGCTCCTAATCAATCTCCACCCCTCTCTGCAAAATGTTATTCTCACCTTTACACACCCCTCATTCTGCTCCGTATTACACATTATCACTCCCTACAGTTGGCAATTTTCATCCTCACTCACCTCTTAAAGTTCGATTACTCTTGCTCTGTATCACTCCACATCACTTTCTATGTGCTGCTTCCCCCCCCCCCTCACTTGCCTCCAATCATTCTTTCTGCTCGGTATTACTCCTCAGCCGTCTTTAGATTTGGCAATTCCCATCTTCACTCAACTCTCAATCTACGATCGCTCCTTCAGCTCCGTATCATCCCTCTTTATACATGTTCCCATTTTCACTTCATGAGGCCGTCTGACCAAGATACCATCTGCTTCAACAAGACCAAGTTCATTGATTGGGGCCTGAGGAGCCCCAGTAGAGAAATGCTCAAGGGGTCAAGAATTTCTAGTTCTGCTGGTCACGCATGGTTCAACTCATATCTGGCTACTGCTTTCAAAAAGGCCCTGTGCCATACTCCATCTTGGTGAGGAGATGGACAAATACCAGACTTATGCTAAGTAAGACTGTTTGATCATTTATGTGTGTAAACTGATAACTGATGTTTTAAAAGAATTCTTAGTGATATATAGCAATACTTGCAACCATTTAACTGTGTGCAAATGAATGAGTAATGTTAAAAAGAATTATGTGTTAGAGAGCAATAATTGAAACCATTTAACTGTGTAGACACAATAGCAATACTAGTATGCAAATAAATTGGTTCTAACTCATTTAAAAATGAAATTACCAACAAAATAATCTCTTACACATCAAGTATATCTATTTAAATATGTGCAAATGACTGATGTTTAATTGTTACTGTTATGTAGTGATACTTGAAACCAATTAACTGCATGCAAAAAAAAAAACAAAAAAACTCAGGCTTGTTTAAGGATGTTATTGATAAAATGTGTTTACAAACCCTATATATAATATGTATGTATATAAAGAGGATTTAACATTAAATAACCTACAATGGTTGATATGCTATGAAACCAAACCAAATTATAATCTTTCACATCTGGTCCTCGTGGTAGAGTGTTTGCCAATGGCCTTGGAGACTGGAATTCAATCTCAGGTCGAGTCATACCAAACACTCAAAAAAATGGTACTTGATGGCTCCTTGCTTAACGGTCAGGATTATAAAGGTATGTATCAAGGGTAAAGTGGAGCAATCCAGAGAAAGGAGTAGCGTCCTCCCCTATGGTTGCTAACTTACTTTTATCCTCCGATCACTCCACATCATTTAGCTATTCTCATCTTCACTTATCTCACATCCATGATCTCTCTTTCTGCTTCAACCACGCCTCATCATTCTCTACATTTGGCTATTCCTACCCTCCCTATCACTTCATCACTCTTGCTGCTCTGTATCCTCCCTTTTTATATTTGGTTATTCATATTCTCACTCATCTCTCTAATCACTCCTCCTCTGTATTACCTCTCCCTTTCTATATTTGGTTATTCTCCTCTTCTGTCATCAAGCTGCAGAAGGGTAACCCACCAACAGGTGTCCTGGTAATGACGTCTAAGTTTGAATCTTAAAAAAAAAAAAAAAAAAAAAAAAAAATAACGCAGTTACAGTCACACACGACTCCTGCAGATGCCATCTTTCGACAGAAACCTAACCCCTTTGCAACAGTTCCTATCCTATACTTAGCATGTATCCTGGATTCAAGAAAAATGTTTCCCTTATTTCACTGTGAAGAAGCTAAAGAGTATAAATAAAAAAAACATCATAAGTGAATAATAGTTGCAGACAAACAAAAAGGATTAACATCAAGATTTGATGTTTTATCTGCTAAAGAATTTCAGGACTGACCAGCAAAGTAGTAAAGAATACTATTATAACATTTATCTACACAGTTTACACACAAAAATTAATACTCACACGTAGCTTTTGTAAACAAATAATGTTTAAAGGAACGACTTTCTAAAAAAATTTGTTTACTTTTTGTCTGTGTTATTGACCATAATTGTAACATAGCCAGCTATCCGGATATGTGTGAAATGGACAGATTGTTCATAACATATATCACATATAACATAGGAATCTCGAAACATGAAAAACGCTTACGACTTCTTAGTTCAGGCACGAAACTTTTTATTACATTCGAGTTTAAAGGTTCTTCGACATAAGGAGAGAGATACATTCTTTCTATTCTAGCTTTTCCATATGAACATCAGTCATTTGTTTATACAGTTAAATATAGATAATTGAATGCAAACAGAAAATGTTCATTGATAAGATGATATAAGAGAACAAAGAAGTTATACCAGGTTACTAGTCAGTTTTCTGGGATATCAGAATTGTAATTTACTTCACCTTTAATATAAAATAAAAATGGATTGTCTAGCCAATAATAAACCATCATAAAAAAGAAATCTTTTCTTCATATATTCAAGAATTTACCCAAAAGTCTATGAAGAAAAAAATTTGAGTTAAAGAATTAAGTTTGTATCTAAGTCAAGTTTTGATAAGCATTCCTATTCATAGGCATATACAAAAATATCAGGGCTTAAAGAAAAGACCTTTACTAAATAGTTTTAACCCCAGCAAGTTTTTCTTCTTTAAGGTTTAAACAAAAGACATCATCACCCTATTATTATGATGCTTACAAAATCACATTTTACATACATGGGACAAAGCTTTTTTTTTTTTATACTCACTATCTTACTTTAGAAAATAGTACATTAATTATTATGGTAAAAAATGTTCTTAAAATCATTAGGATTAGTATTCCTTGCTAAACTATAGTCACACACAAGAAAATATCAAGACATGCAATAAAATTTTAATTCAGAAAGTTTCAGTTAAAAGTAATGGTTCTGTAATAAAATAGTTGGAAAATACTTCCCACCAGCTTTTAAGCCCTGCTCAAAGCCATGTACAAGTTTTTAATGGAACATTGCCATTGAGCACAAAAATCTACTGATAGAAACATTCTTATATGCAATACATTTCTGAACCTTATTAATATCTTAATACCCTAGAAGAGAGGGAGGATGAAAATAAATAAAATAAAGCAAATAGAAAATATATTAGTCACAATCCAGAAAATTTATTCCATGAATAAAGTAGTGACAATCTATTTCAGCTTCTTTTTGGGGCGAAGATTGTTGCTGTGACCACATTTCCTTTTACGGCAGTTGGTGGCACGGGGATGGAGACGAGCATAACATCTGAAAAAAATAAAATAAATAAATAAAAACAACTTAAAGAAAAACCATATTTGATTGTCTAGCATTGTTAGCAATTTACATTTTTATAAATCTACTAATATACATTATTAAAACTATTAAGTGGGAATTAAATACAGAGGAAAAACATACAAATTAAGAAATCCTTTACAAAGAAAAATTGGGGGAGGAAAGAGGGAAAAAAAAAAAAAAAAAAAAAAAAAGTACCAAAAATAAACCTACTTTCGGCAAATCATTTTCTCGCAGTTGTATTTTGAGGCCAACTGGCGCAAACTGGGTTCAATGATACCACCTGGCAAGCGGAGCAGCAAGTGGAGGGTAGCTCCTAGTAGATAAAAAAAAAAAAAAAGCAAAAATTTTCACATAATATATATAAAAACACACACATACATATAAAATCTTTGAAATAAAAAAGCAAAAACAAACTTTTGGTCTTCTTGAAAGTGAAAAACCCAACAGATTAAGAGAAGAAAAAAAAAAAAAAAATCACTAAAGATTGATAGGATACCCAGTTTTTTGGAAGGGGGTTAAGAACACACAGCTTTTCACAGGTATATCAAAAGACTAAAAATCGTCAAGTACCTGATACTATGTTTTCTTAAAAAATGAAATATTAAAAGTAAAAAACTAAATTTTCAAACTCTAGTAAATATAAAAAAACTTATTAAATTCAGTCTGTTGTGCAGACAAATTTCAATATCAACTTCATGGATAAAAAAAAAAAAAGTTCCCAACCCGCAGGTCTCATGTTAGATGTAAACCTAAGTATCCTTATTTTTCTTTATGGAGTATGAGAAACAAATGTTATATTAAATCTTGCCAACTATATTTGGTAATATGACATTCAAAATGGAAAGTTTTTAACAAGTTTCCAATGCTTAAATGATTGAAATGTATAGAGATATAGGCAAAATGAAGATATCAAAATTTGTAGTTTTAAAAAGATCTATAGTTATGTCAATCTGGAGATGTTTCTCTGGTGATAGTTGAGGAGGTGGCAATTTTGATACCTAAAGTAATTATAAACCCAAAAGTACTTGGCAGTTACAGTCACATCTACAATCATTCAGAAACAACAATTTTCATGTAGGCTACAGCATTACACATGTTAGAATATATATATGTATATAAAATTACTGCTGAAATTGTACTGTTAACAACAAAAGATACAGCACTCAAGGCACAAACACCCTAAGCTTTATCAATTTTTTTAACTAAAAAATAACCTACCTGAAGTAGGTCATGTTTTTACTACTTTATTTCATCCCCCCCCCTACCCCTCTCTCTCTCTATATATATATATATACACACACACACACTTTCAGTGAATCATAACTCATCAGTGTGGTTAGACACATGAGATGCCTCAAGCTGGGATCAAAACCTGGCCAACTTTATGTCAGCCTGATAACAAAACCTCACAGCCATCAGCAGTCTCAACGTAAATGAGGGAATGTGCATGGTATTAAGAACATTTTAAAATAATAAAAAATGAATTAAAACTCTTGATTTGTTTGTAATTTTAAAATGTTCTTCATATCATGCACATGCTTTTTAATATATGAATAAAAATTGCTTATCTAAACCTGACACACTTCCCTACCTAAAAAGTTTTTGCACATGATGTAACATTTTTTTTTATTGAAGGAGAAACATTTAATTTTCATGATCTTAGAGTGAGGTGGGTTTTTTTTTTTTAAAACATTAAAATCAATATAGATGTCCATATCTTTTATAAAGAGTCAATAGTTGATGACCATAAGATAACCAATAAACATATTTAAAAAACAACAAAAAGTAGTAAATGTAACATCAAATTTCTGTAAGACTGAAAGAAAACGAAGCTTTGAACTCATAAAATCTACTTAAAATACTTGATGGGTAAACAGGCTTCTGCTACAACAATGGAAATTTTTATTAGACCAATTAGCTTAAAAATTGAACTAATTCAGACCATAGATTAATATTAATACAAAGAAAACTATTCCAAGATTTTAGTTTTTGGTTAAGTCTACTTTTTATTAAAAAAAATAATTTTATAAATTTATCATCTAAAAATAGAATATACTCTGATCCTCATCAGAGGTACTGATTTATACATCATTTCACTAGGAGAAAACTGCTTCTATAGATATTTAATGATGATTAAAAACTAAGTTCTGTTTGAGAATCGCAGTTATTTTTCAGTTAAGAATGATGGTAATAGTTACGTTCTAAATATTTATTACTCAATGAAATAGGGTTATTGCTTCTTTTACAATCTTTAACTTTAAGATTTTTTTAAAAGGAAAATTTTATTCAATATCACCATACTTTTAAGAAAATATGAAAAACAAGAAACATTTCCATACAATGAATAAACTATTTGTGATCAAGGACTTTTAGCTGTATATCAACAGGAGTGGGAGATAAAGATCTGAAAGTCAATACACCTTACAAATAGAAAATTATGATTTAGTAAACATGACTGCAAATTCCAACATTTTTTGTAAAGTGCAAAAACATAAAAACTCGAGAGTAAGCAATTTCCAATTAAATTTGCACCAAAATAAAGAGAGAATTTGGTTCACACTCACCTCAATCATTATTTCTAAATTAACCATAATACTCCATTATTTGTTAATTTCCAATCAATTATTCTGTAATTAGCATATGATTTGATATCAAGTTAAAAGATCACTTTCAGTGGCCATTTAAATTTTGTTAAAAAAAAGTGTGTGTGTGTGTACACATTTACCACAACATTATTTCTTAAGACTACAACTAATTACAGAGTATTTCCCTTATTTAGAATTATGATAAATATTTTAAATAGGAGCAACTATGTTAAGCTAATTTACTACCTTTAAGATCCACTTTCAAAGAGAGAGGAAACTCTTACCAGTGGACAGACCATAATCTGAAAGAACGGATGTCTCATCGAGCTGTTTGCCACCATATACCAGCCTTTGAAGGTCCTGAGGGATTCCTGAAAGAAAAAAAGTACAAGAAATTTGAGTTTTAAACCTAATATTTAAAGATTGGAAGAAAAGGAAGGTTTAATTCAAGTGATATTATGGAATTTGCTGCAAGGGTGAGTGGACTGATTGATCTGTGTCCCTGAATAGAAAGGGTTATTGTTCCTCTTTAAACCTATTCAACTATACCATCAATTCCACACATGTACAATTAACACTAGACATTATTTTTTTCTATAACCATTCCTTCAGGTAAAAATGTGAAATATATTAGGTTGTTTATTTCTAGTGCTATAACTATGAACATATCAGACTATTAGAATAACAGCAGGATTTCATAGTGTTGAACCATTTAAAGCTGTAACACATGGATTCCTTTCAGGTGGCCATTAGAAGAGTTTTGCTACTCGGGCTTATCTAAGCCCAAATCCTTGATCCGTCAGTCTGTCCTTTACTTTTTGTCTTGATACACACAAAATGCTTATGGACATATAAATAAATGTTGAAGTTAATTCTATACTATTGTCTTCATCTTTATTGTTATTTCCACAATGTTTCTACCGATATGTCCTCCGGCCTTCTTCAGGTGTTTGTCAAACTCGGGAACCTACACGGAAATTCAAACTACATCCTTTACTGAATCCACGGGGTCGCCTGTTCTGATTCCGTTAGCCATAACAGGGTACAAGTGTCAAGTATTCCGGTATTGTTACTCGCCTGCAGTCAAGATTGAATCGACACATTGGTTCCTGAAGCTTCTAAGGAGACAATCATCTGGAGGTTGCAGGTTCAATCCTGACTGCAGGCGAGTAACAATACAGGAATACTTAACACTTGTACCCGGTTATAGCTAACGGAATCAGAATAGGCGACCCCCGTGGATTCAATAAAGGATGTAGTTCGAAGTTCTGTTAAAGTTTTCCAGAGTTCGACAAACACCTGAAGAAAGCCAGAGGACATATTGGCTGAAATGAAGATAAAGATAATAGTCTGAAAACTCTTAATGATAAAAATCATCAAGCTTCGTCTGAGAAATTTAGACAATTAATTCTATACTTTTAACAATCAAGATAGAGATATATATATATATATATATATATATCTAAAAATTAACTAATCAGCGGTCATCAAGCTGGGCTTATACAATTCAGGCATCACATATGTGTGCGAGAAGTTTGATCAAAATGATTATTGCATGAAAACCGTTGTGTTTTTGACAAAAATTTAAATTTGCTAAAAATGTCAAACCATTTCTGCTCTGATCATAAAATTCAAAAACAGTCATTAAATCTTACAACTTATTTGATTAATATAAGATTGAATTGTTTAAGAGTTTTGAAAGGATTCTACTTTAATTGTTTAACACTTATAAGTTTCAAAATAATTGACCCAAACTTTCTTACCACTGGAATTTAAATGTCTGGAGTCAGGAATTATTGTAGACAAAACTGAATTTTCCTCTTAACCTTTTAAAAATCTACTGGGACACCTGTGTTCCTGCTGAATTTCATTTTAACTCTTAAAATGTCATTCAAACAATAATTGTGCATATCCCAACAAAAATTTAATAATGAAAACTATTATTTTTTAGAATTAAAAACCATTTTGGACTTTAATTAATCCATAAGACTCATATGCTTAATTTACAAAAATTAGATATACTGATCAGTAAAGGTTAATTATAATGATAATTTACTGACTTTTAATGGCAGATTTAAACAAAAATGTCTATACTGGAGTGAAGTTTGAATGTTTTGTGATCTTTTTTCACCCAATCAATTTTATGAGGGCCAAAATGTAAGTGTGGTAGAGACACAACTGAAGAAAATAAAAAGAATTACAATGAAAGTGCAATGTGAAGGAAAGTTTTTATATAATCAGGTAAACTGGCAATAAATAAGTGTACAATAAATAATCCCTACCTTCTCTGGCATAGATACTGTCCATGACATTGGCAGTAGTGGTAGAGTCCTGCACCGTAAAGGTGAGGGTTTGTCCAGTTAAATTCTTAACAAATAGTTGCATCTTTGACTCCTACAAATAAATCAAAGTATGGAAAATTTGTCATCAATGGCAAATAAAAAGACAGTTTATGAGATTACCTCCCCCCCCAAAAAAACCAACAAAAAACAAGTTTTTATTTAAACTAATTTTTTTTAAAGCAATGAATAAGTAATAGTAGAAAACTTATGATACATCAATTAAGAAACTGATTTGATTATAAGAGTAATTTATAAAAGCTGGATCACAGTTGAAATTATTCAAACCCTATCTATTTATGCGAGTCTAAATTCAAACAAGAAATTGTTAAATTGGATTTACAAATACAAACTGAATATATTTTTCTATATCAACCTCCACAAAAGAAGTTCTGGGTTGTGTGTGCGAGTACATATATATATATAACCTGAACTTAAAAACAGAAAGTCCAAGCAAGATTTTCATTACAGCAATACACTTAATAACTCGGAATAAAGCTATTTCCAGTCCAATTTGCAGTTGGACAAATTGTGGGTCAGAGTTCACTCAAATGATTTTTTTTATTGATTTCTATTCTTTATACAACTATGAAAGGCTAAGTAGAACACTTCACCTCTTCTTGAATAAAAGCATCAATATAATTATGGACATGTTGTTATGAGAAATAAACAGCTTCACAAGTTTAGTATTTTAGAAATTCAGAAGAAAAAGACATAAATTTTAAAAGTTATAATCTGTCAAAAATGTTAACTTATTTTTCAACAATTAAGATGTTAATATCTACATGCAAGAAAGATATATTAAGTGCAGCCAAAAATATGACTTAGTATTAAGCATATTTCTTTTCAGTTGAAAATAATTTCCTACTGAAATAATTCTAAGCTATTATTCAGTTATGGTGAGACAAAGCAAAATGATTATCGAACTTGATTCCCCAGAGTCAAATATTTAATTCCTTGAGAGAAAGAGAGAGAGAAATCAGTGTCACAGAAAGACAAACTTTCACTTAATAACTGAATTAAGTTAGATTTTTATCAAACCTAGTTTTCTTTAAGACATTTTAAAGAGGTGAAAAACTTTTTTTTTTTCTTAAGTAGTTTGGAAACTTTTTTAGATATAGATAAAATATTGGCACCCAAGTACTAAAAAAAACCCACAGAACTATAGTACATCTGTTTTCTTTCTTTAGTTTATAGCCATTAAACTTCCAGTTGTAGTAGTATTTGTAGGAAAGTGATAATCATATTAGGTAGCCACTAGCTATAACTACCTTGACTGCATAATGATATTTAGTCAACATTGATTTTAAAATTTGATTTGAGTTTATAGAAAGCCAAAACTGCTTTTCACTCAAAAGGAAACTATCAAGACACCCAAGGCTAAAATACATTCTTTGCACCAATGCAGATACAGTCTCTTTACTCAAGATTATTATTATTCCCGATCTCCACTCTCCTAATCAAAAGCCAAAACAGTTTGGGGGCCAAACATTACAGCAGCAGAAGAGAGGGGAAGAGGAAAAAAAAAAAAAAAAAAAAAAAAAAAAAGAATATTTACTCAAAATTCATTTAATAAAAACTGTCTGCCAGTCTCGGTTAGTAAACCTATTTTGGGAAAGTGAAAAATTGAATTAAGAAATAAATTATCAAGTTGTACTTGAAACAAGACCAAGATTTTTTTGACAAGCTTCCTTGAGCCTAAAATAAGCTTGATATCAATAACTGTTCATAGAACAAAATCAGACTAATAAATAATAGAAGTGTTTAAGAACGTAACAGAAAACTAAGGTGTTTTCACCAAACTCTTTTGGCCATAAGCAGGATGCAACAAAAAGGTCAGTTTTCAAACCGAGTAAAACTGGTTTCAACACAAACATTTTCTTCTCAAACTGGTTGCTTTAGTAAGGTTTAAGAACAGACAACTATCCATAGTTGGAAGGGGAGTAAATCGATTCATGCCTTTCCCAAGAGCATTAGTGTGAAGTGAAAGAGATTCACTCAGAATTTTACCAGTTCCATTTACATATTTGGTGCAATCATAGAATAAAATGAAAATCACTGGAATCAAAATGCTTTTTAACCAGATAAAAAGTCTAACTTGACCTTAATGTACAATAACATCAAACAAGGTTGAGAACGTGTTAGGAACTATTTACTTAGCAAAAGTAAATAAGGATCACTTACCTGAAGGATTGTTACCTTTTAATTTGATAGGGCAACAATTATTCAGGAGGTTGGTTAACGATATACAATCAACTAAGTTTTATTTTAAGTTTCTGTTAATTAAAATCTTACTTTTATTGTTAAGATTATTAATTTTTTTCATGAGGGTTATGACTTCAATTTAAATTCGTAAATTTTGCTATGCAGTTCCTAGATAATAAAAAAACAAAAAAAAACTTAAAAATAAGTTTTATGTTTTTTTATTTTTTCATAATCCTAACCATATAAGTCTGGAGTGACAAGAGAACTGAATCTAATATATACTCTTTCAGCAAACATAAAAACAGACTACAGATAGATACTGATATGGTTTTTTTTTTTTATGGCATATCAACCATTGTAGGTTATTCAATGTCAAATCTAGTCTATTCATATATATAAAGATATATACAATTTTTAAATATGTCAACAAAGTTAAATAGTTCCAAGTTCACTAATAATTAAATTAAACACCAATCATTTGTTTACACACAAATGATCAAATGTTTTTTTTTTTAAGCATAAGTAAAATAAAGTTTAAATGTCAAACAATTCTATTTGACCAACAGATTGGACCCTATCAGGTGCTACCACCCCGGGCCAGAGTGGACCTGGGAACGATGGCAAAGAAGAACTTTGCATTCCCCAAAGCTGCAGCATTACTGGAGCCTCACTATCAGATTGTTTAGTGTCATATCTAGAACACTTGTGGGGCAGGGGGTCTTACCCTTAGAGGCAGTTGGCATATTCTATAAGCTCCAGATGACTGGCCTATGACATGGGTTTCATAGATAAAACATTGAAAACTCATTAAATAATGTCAGTAGATTTTCAAGTAAAAACACTCCCCAAATGATTCAAATATTTAAAATGAGTGTCTCTATAAACTCAATAAGGATTTTGAAATTGTAATGTCCAGGTTTCCTATTTTACTCATCATCCATTGTAACATTTTTGGCAACACAATAGCATTAAAAGCTTTAATATGCAACTCAATATGTGGAGGGTCTGCATTTGAGCTCATGTTATAATTTCTCAAGGGAAGTAACTATTAAAATGTTAATTAGAGAGTAAATCCCCTTATCTATATATTTACAATAAATTATCAATTCTATAATGGATATGATTTAAAATTCGGCTTAAAAATTCCTTTCTATTGATATTAACCCAATCTATAAAATTCTCAAGGAACTGTAATCAAGCAACAAAGGCATATCAGTGAGATCTGCAATATGATACAGTTTGAATGCTCAGTCTTGAGAGAAAAAGAAAGCAGTTTCCAGTACAATGTGTAATCAATTATCTTGTGTGGTCTGTGTTTTGAACTGAACACTATTTTTTAATCATTCAAATTTCATATAACAGAGATAACAAATCAAATGTTAACAAGAATCCTTTACTCCTGCTTAAATAGAAGCATTGATATCACTACAGACTGGTAACTAGGACTGTTAATTAAGAATTCTTCATTCCTAAATAGAAACATCAACATCCTTATAAACTGTTGAAACTAGAGAAACTCATTTTATGGATTATATTATACAATGGCTGATTTCTAATGCATTTAAGGGAACTAATGTAAACTTCCTAAGATAAAGGCAGATAATTAAAGAGGCCAATATTCCGATGCCTATCAACCATCTCACTGGAAAAAACACATCCAAAATGAATTTTATTCCAGAAAAGCCAAAAAACAGTCACTTCAGAAGTTATCTTTCTCACCTCAGAAGGTCATCTTAATGTGCAGTCAATTTTAGAATACATTTTTACTAGAACACAAGTTCCAGTCTGAAAATATAAAATGTAATCTTATTTGACAATCCAATGAGCTATATAGACATTAGGCAATAGCAATGTAAAAATAGAAACTTTGTAGCCAGAATCCTAAGCTGTTTGGGTAGAGGTCATGGCAAAAATACTGGCCACTTGAGTACTTTTAAGATTTAAGCAGTATTATTTTTACTAAATTTGTAGCTAGTTGAAATGTTTGTATTTAATAGAGAAAATTCATCTGTCAAACAAAGCTATGTATAGTATGAATAAGTGAATAGGGTTTGGTTGGGGAACAGATCACAATTACTGTACTTAAATTCAGAAGAGGATGAAATAAAGTTATGGCTGATAGCAACTTTCTGCTGTTTAGTTAGGCTCTCATAACTTATAATACATTTTTTCTGACATTGAGTAAAGCCATTTAATTTAGTCTTAACTGTTGATCAATACTTTCATCAGTCAAAAAAGGTAATAAAAAACTTTTGAAGTGCACACAAAAATCTTAACTTATGCTTTGATATAGTGCTGGAAAGTTAATTTGAAATAAGGCTGGAAAAAGATTTATATGGACATTTTCAAAATTTTCATTGAAGTTGAAAACTTGTAGAAACTAATTAACAAATTAAAATATGTTGCATTTGCAGGAAAACAATTTTTACTTAGGAAATCTAAAACCAGCAAATCATACCTTTAAGATTATTAGTTTAAAAAAAAAAAAAAAATAACATCAGAAATGTAATTTACAGCTATAAATATAACCCACGTTTTCTTTTAAACTTTACTTTGTGAGTGAATTTCTGAAATTTTTGTCTTCATGTTGTAGAAATAAATTTTTCTTAATTTTATATGAAACGTCAAGTTTTACAGTTAGCCCCGCCAAATAAAAAAAAACCCACACACGTGTATTTGTTGGAATAGCGGGTCATGATGATTTTTACAAATTAATAAGTAGCGAAATCCGTTATATCGAGAATATGGAAGATTAAAACAAAAATATTCAGCCAACATATTCAATAAAATCATCAAAATTGCCAATTGGACTGAAAATAATTTCATTATTTAATTTTAATATCTTTTATTAACAGTTAATATCTCTAACAATCTTGCAATGATTTGAAATTTTCGAAGAAATATTACGAGAATTTAAGCTAAGGATTACTTTTACAAGCTAATGGAAAAACACAAATTAAAAATTTTTTTCTCTCTAATTTCAAGAGATTAATGCGGATATAAAAACTGGAACTTTAAACTGAATGAGAAAAGTAGACGAAGTGAAATAATTTTGAATATTTAAATACACTCCCGTCAAAGAGTTAAAAGTATTCAAGGAAGAAAATAATCAATGTGTATAATATATAAAACTCTTATTTTTTAAATTTAAATCAAATAAAATTCAAATTCTTTAAGGATTAGAAATTTTTTTTTTACATTTTAATAAAAGTGAAAAAGAATTGTTGGAGTGGTCTGCATGATGGCGGGACAAAAAAAAAAAAGTTGAGTCGATAATTAAAATAATTACTAGTGTTTTACAAACAAAATTGTCTTATTTTATAAACAAATTTCAACATTCAAAACAGAAATAAAAAAAACAAAAAAAACAAAAACAAATTTAAAATCATTTTCTTAGGTCTGACATTTTTAATGCTTATCTTGAGACAACGAAAACTACCTTTAACACAATTGCGTATTTAAAAAGAAAATCCCTTTAAAATCAAAATACAAAATCATAAATTTATCATCTCAGGAAAAAAAGCAGAATTAAGATTTAACATATTTATAAGGACAACTGTTACACATTTTAAATAAAGAATTAAAAAAAGAAAAGAAAAACGTAGTAGTAGAAGTACTTAAACGTGGAGTCACACGTGGTAGACCAGATAACGGATTTATTTTACGTTAGAACGACATATAGACAGAAAAATAAATTGTTAAGTAAATAACATGCACTTTAAAAGTACATTGCCAAAATAATAAAAAATTATTTTCAACAAAAATCCCATTAAAATCCTGGAATAATAGATGAAATATAGAGAAATGTGGCAGCAGCCATCTTACCTGCAGAAAAAAGAGCTAGAAAGAGAAAGGGACTACTTACTTCCGGCATGGACTCGATTCTGGGATAGAATTTAAATGACGTCATGTCCGGTAAATGATGTTATTCTCGGAATAGGGAGAAATATTAAGGAACAATCGTTACAAATTATTATTTATTTATTTATTTACTTCGAGTGTGTTACATTTTAATAAAAGGAACCAAAATTAAGATGAAGAAAAATACCAGTTAAATTTAATTATAATGATTAACAACCGTTGCATTTAGAAAATTAATTAAGAGGAGATAACTCGTGTTTTAATAAATCTTTAAACGAATTCATAGGTTGTCCCACAGGTTGGTTTAAAAAATATTTTAAAATTCTTTACATTTATGTAATTTTTGTTAATTAAAAAATATAATTAAGTAATTATTAAAACACCACGAATATTATGTTTTATAGCATTTCATGAATTATTTTTATATATTTATAAATGGGAATTAGGATTTTTATTATATGTGGAAGTAAATAAGGAAATTACTTGTGAAAAAATTACATATATAAATTAAAATATAAAATTACAATAATTATTTACAATAAAATCCCAAATATAGAATTAGATATTAGATAAAATCACAATCACAATTATAAGTTAGAATGAAATCACATTTATTAAATGAAATATAAAATCAACTCCCAAACAAAAAAATGAAAATCACAAATAGAATGAAATAACAATATGATAAAGTCCCAAATAGCGAATAAAAAATAAAATAAAATCACAGTTAAGAAATGACATTACAAATATAGATTAAAATGAAATCACAAATTAAAATGAATCAAGATAAAATTACAATAAAAAAAAAATCCCAAATAAAATAAATAAGTTTGTTGGCAAACTTAGTTGAGGGTGGCCCGAAGGCTCCATTTCAATAGCTACTACACCAAGGTGTAGGGGAGCATGCTACTCCATTCCTCCACTTCTCCCTTGATCTGTACCTTATCATGCTGAGTGTTAAGCAAGTCAGCATCAATGGCCATTTTTTGAGTTGTTGGTATGTCTTGACCAGGGATTGAATCATGGTCTCCTGGACCATTAGGCAAACGCTTTACTCATTAGGCCAATGGCCAAGTGAAATAAAATAGAAATCTCAAATAAAATAAAATCATAAATATTAGATAAGATGAAAATGCAAATAAAAATCACAAATATAAAATAAAATCAAAATGAAAGGAAATCACAAATATAAAATAAAATATAACATTTTTTTTGTACATTTTCCTTTTTTAAGTAGAGGAATTTTATTGTGAATTGAATTATCACAACCAGAAAATGGTTGTGGTAATTCAATTAACAATAAAATTTTTTCATGAGATGTTTTTAAAAATATACTTAATAGCATATTTTTATATAAATATTATTCAATATCTATTTGAATTTCTAAGAATACTTACTGTCTTCTATCAAAAAGTAAAAATAAAAATGAAATTGGATTTCTTCTAAGTTATGACCAAACCTGTACTACTGTATGGTTGCACCACCTGGACATTAATGAAACATTAGGAGAAAAAGCTAGATTGAAACTAAACAAGGATACTGCACTTTGTTTTGAACAAATCCTGGAAGAAGCTCTCTCCAAAACAGTCGCAGTAAGGCCATTTATCTTCCATCTCATGAACCATCCAAATAAAACAAAGAAAATGTTGGGCACTGCTAGTGAAGTAAGAACAAACCCATATGTGGTATTCTCCTACACAGAGACATGCCAGAGTTGGTTGACAAGCAAAAACTTATATTCTTCGGCTCAGTGTGGACACTGGATGTTGTCTAGAGGACTTACCAAATGTGGTGGTTGATAGGGGTGGATGATGAGAGAGAGAGTTAAGGAAATCCATGCCTTCAGCACACCCTGATGATGATGATGATGATAATGATGAAGCAAAATTTTTATTTTCAGTTCAAGAGAAAGACTGGTGGGTACTGTTGAGATTTTATATTTAAACAGTGTGTTGGGAGACTAAATGAACTAGTCTCCCTAGTCACAGTGTTTGAGGAACTCTCCCACATCACAAGTCTTTTTAGGATACATGACAAGGCGAACTGAGGAATCCACCTCTTTCACTAATGTAACTTTGAGTTGAGCAGATGTGGTGGTTTGCTCTTCAGTGGCGGGTTCATGGAGCCTTCCACATTTAGATTCCAGAACTGAGAAGAGTAAGTGGTTTCCACCTTTTTTGCTGTATGGACTTTTCTGTTTGTTCTTTAAATACATATAGGATACACATTTCTTCTAGTCTTAAAATAAGCAATAAAAACATACTTAAGAACATTCTAGAAATTTAGGATCAAACGCGTATTAGCATTTAAATTACATTTTTATATTTTTCAACCAATCAGCTAAAAACATGGAATAGAACATTCTAGAAAATTAGGATCGGAAGTGAACTAACAGAAAATATTTAGGCTCGAAAATAAAATAGTAAAATACAAATCTGATTGGTTAATAAATGTCTATATAAAAATGTAATTTAAATGCTAATACGGGTTTGATCCTAAATTTCTAGAATGTTCTTAAGTATGTTTTTATTGCTTATTTTAAGACTAGAAGAAATGTGTATCCTATATGCATGTGATTCTTGAATAGCTTAGGGAGGGAACTCTGTCCCTTACTTGTATATTGTTCAATGAAATGTCTATTATATCAGTTGACCTGTTTCCTATTGAATATTCTGTGTAAGGTTACTCTCATTGGGATAACCTAATGTGTTACAAGAAATGGAATGTTATCTATGAAATAACACCTTCTGGATTCAGTTTGATAGAAGAAAAGGTAAAGAACATTTTGACAACCACTCCAAAAAATAAAACATATCTTAGCAAACCATAAAAACAATAGTGTAATGGTTATCGTCCTGGGAAATGGATACGGCGACACGAGTTCAAATCCTGAACAAGACTGATTGCATTTCACACTAATACCCTTGGGAAAGGTATGAATCTAATTATTCTCCCTCCAGCTATGGGTAAATAGTTGGCAGACTGGGGTCTTCAGCCTTGGTGAGGCAACTAGTCTAGGGGAAGGAAAACTCTGAATTGAAACCTGTTAAACTCCGCTTAAAAATTGACCTTGTGTCATATCCTACCCAAGCGGAGTCGTTGGTAATTATGATAAAAATAAAACAACTTCTGATATAGTATATGGACAAAGAACTTATAATAATTCATGAAATACTGAATAGGAAATCTTTGAAAATATGAGGTTCATTCAATAAATAAAGCAGATATTTTTTTGAAAAAGCGAAATAAATTTTTATTCAGTATCTTTTTGTCTATAAAAAAATTGGGTTTGTTTCAAATTGGTTTATAACAAAAATTGCTTGTAAAAATATTTGTTTTGAAACTATTCAAAATGGCAGCAAAGCAAACAAAGGTGCTAAACATAGGATTACTACCATGAGTCTGAATCAAAAAGACAATGGAGTGGAAATACACTGATTTTCTGATAAATAAAAATGTTCGAGGTGCAGTGGTTACTAAAGGAGGTCAAGCTGACAGAGTTCTGGGACATGAAGGTATCCATCACTGTTGGATTTCCCCAAAAAAGGTGCATCTGTGAATAATACTTTTTATTGCTGATTACTTATTTACTGAATGATTCTCAAACTATTTTTGATGATGAGACAATATTTAGTTGCGTTCTCACACATCAAGACCCATTATTAGAATTGATATATTCACTGACATTGAATAAACAGAAGGAAAAACAAGATAAGCTCCCTTACTCATTAAAAGAATATTAAGTGACAAAATATGAAAGGAACTAAAATAAATTTGCAATATGAAATTATTAATTGTCAAATTTGCAATATCATCATCATCATCAGATCATACCATCAGCATGAATATCCCTGACTCTCTCTCGCCACCACTCCCTATCGTCCATTGCTTCCGGTAGGTCTTGCAAATTTGCAAATATAAAAGAATAAAATTGAACAGCAAATTCGCAATATATGGAAAAACTTCCAAATTTTCTATATATTTGGAAAATATTTTTAGTCGGGCTTTTTTGAGTAATTTCTAACAGAAGGTCCCACAGTTTTCTAGTTTGGATAATGATTCAAAAAGATTATACAGACGATAAAGTTTTTGAAACAAATTTTATACAAAAGAAACAAAGAAAAAAAAGATGGACAGGAAAATTATTTCAAATTTGTTATAATTTGCAAGACTTATCTGAGAGAGAGAGAGAGAGAGAGAGAGTGTCCGGAAAACGAAGTTCTTTGAATTTGAGTAATTTTTATAGTTTTGTTGAAATGTTGGTAGAATTTTCAGTTTTTGTTTAATTTTAGTTGGGTTTTCAGTAAAGTTGTTTTTTGTCAAATTCTCGGGTTAAATTTTCAGTTTTTGTTTAATTTTACTTAAGTTTTCTGCTAAGATGACTTTCGCTGAATTTCTCAGATAACTCCTTGCCAATTTGGTTTCTTTTTAATGGTTAAAGGAGTGAGTGATGAAACTGTCCTGCTGGCTATCTTTTTTCTGCCTTAATAGTTCGGGGTCTGATTTTGCTCTGAGCATTAGTAGTAATTGCTAACAAATGTTGGGAGGCAGCTTTTAATGCCTTATTATCTACAATCACTCCTCACTTCTCCATTCTGAAAGCGCTAAAATTGCTGTCAAAAGCCACATGCAATCAGTTTTGTTTTATTGTTAGAAATAAGGTTTTAGAAGATTCAATTTGTATATAATAAACATACTAAAATCTAAACAAGAACACATAAATATGTCCTAGCAGATTTTGTTCTCTGAACAAGCAGTATGGGAATGGGGTACAATAAAGGTGTAAGTCTTTCTTGATATAAATGGTCTGTACAAGTTATATGGTAAAGCCATACTGGCTCTACTGCATTACTCCCAGGCAGGAGATGCATCTCTTTGTTCAATGATCCGAGATAAAAATTGCCCAGTTGGCTGAGGCTGTAGATTACACTGACTGCATCTCTGCAGAGGGATAAAACTTCCTCAATAAGTGTCCTGGATTTGACATTAAACAATCTAATGGTGAGGCTCCAGTAATGCTGGAGCTTTGGGGAATGCAGAGTACTCCTTTATTGCCATCACTCCCAGGTCCACTCAGGCCCAGAGTGGTAGCATATGGGTCGAACAGAACTGTTTAACATTTAAACTGTGTGCAAACAAATGACTAATGCTAAACGGAATAGTTTGAAATAGAACTGTTTGATCATTTAACTGTGTGTAAACAAATGACCAATGTTTAATTGAATGATTAGTGATACATAGCAATTCTTGAAACCATTTAACTGTGTGCAAAAGAATGTGCTTTGGCTCATTTAAAAACATTATCAGGAAAATGTATTTACAACTTGTAATAACTTGATATATATGTATAAAGAGGATTTGGCATTAAATAACTTACAATGGTTGATTTGTCAGAAAACCCAACCAAACTAAATCCTATATATTTAATATATATGTATAAAGAGGATTTGGCATTAAATAACCTACAATGGTTGATATGCTATAAAACCCAACCAAACTAAATTTTATATATTTAATATATAAGTATAAAGAGGATTTGGCATTAAATAACTTACAATAGCTGATACGTCAGAAAATCAAACCAAACCAAACCAAACCAAACCAGAGATAAAAAGGCACATCTTCTGTACTCAAAGAATGGGGATGAAAAGAGATAACTGATAATTGTCTCTCTTGGGTTTTGGGGGCATGTCTTTTTGATACTTCATGTCCAGATGAGAATCCCAGAATCACTCCTTCTCTTTCGTCCTCTTTCTTTGAATGATTAAGATATGCCTTTTTATATGTGTTCACATAACAGACTTTGTCTCATCATCTGACAAATGATATCTTATACCTTGGAATTTAAATGTAAAGTAAAAATAGCTTTACCATATAAATTATTGACCATCAAACACAAGATATTAACCATTTGTGTAACCCCTTTCATATACTGCTTGTTCATAGAACAATATGTGCACATTCAATCTATTGTGATACATTTGGGTATTCTTTTTGATATTTCTTCTATGTCTGTTATGTATAAATTAAATGTTCCTACATGTGTAAATGTCTTTCCCTCCATTTGTTCAGTGTTAGTGTATTCTTGGACCTTGATGAGTGGGGGACACAACTAAGTATCTTCCCTAGTACCAACAACTTGTCACCAAAATTGTTGAATTTTAAAAAATATAATTGACTAGACTCAACACAACCAAAATTTTTGTCTTTTGATCTTTTATTGCAATTCTTTGGACCATGGTGTTTTGGGAAATCAATACAACTAAAATTTTAGACTTTTGTTCTTTTATTACCATTTGGTTGGCTATGGTGTTTTTGTAAATCAACCCAATTAAAATCTTTGACTTTTGGTCTTTTATCACCTTTCGGTAGACCATGGTGTTTTTGTAAATCAATACAACTAGAATTTTAGGCTTTTGGTCTTTTATCACCTTTTGTTAGACCGTAGTGTTTTTGTAAATCAACCCAACTAAAATTTTAGACTTTTGACCCTTTATTGCCTTTGGTTTGGTTTTTGGAAATCAACCTGATCAAAATTCCAGAGTTTTGGTCTTTTATTACCATTGGTTTGACCATAGGAATTTTGGAATCACTTGTTCAGTTTACATTTATGTATGTGTACATTTAATTTTTTTTCTAAAATCTGGTGTCTGCGTCTGCAATTCCTGTTCTATTTTAAGACTTAATACAAGGCTTATTTGCCTTTATTTCATTTTATTCACTCTCATTAAATGCATGACACTTTAATCACAATACCAAGTCTTATTTTCTGTACATATCTTTATATTTGAAGATATAAAGGAACCTATATGAATTTTAGTATATATGCATTTTCATTTTACCAGGCAAGCATAGAATTTATTTTATTGGTTTTATATTTTTGAAAAAATTATTTGCCATTTAAATTTGAGATCATTTCTCCTAAAAGTTTTTTTTTCCTTAAAAGAGAAAAGATATGAGAGCATTGTTTGCTAAATTTATTTCAATTTTAAAATAATTCCCTTTGTTCTGTATGATTGTTTTGTTGCATATCACATTATAATAATTATTATTTCAGGCATAATTTTTGAGTTGAACAAGCTATCATCATTTCAAGATTTTTAGATATTATACTTGAGAATAAAGAAATATTTCATTTGATTTTATCTGAATGGAAATACAATTGAAATATCTTCAAAATTTGGTTGCATATACGGACCAATTTTTTTTTTTTTTTTTTTTTTTTTTTTCTGTGATAAAATGAAATCTATTTTTCTTGTTTTCAACCATTGCTAAAAAGAACAGTAGTATTTCTATTGATTAAAAATGTCATGTGTTTAGTGATATAATATGATTTTGATGGGTAGTTCCCTTTCTGATTAAAATATAATGAAGCAAAGATATATATTAAGAGGCTGGAGTGTTTAGTACATGAACAAGTCATATGTTTTTTTCTATAATGATATAACTGAATAATAATTAAATGATGAAATGGTTATAGGTCTTTTACTATAAGCAAAATGCATATATTTTAATGAAAACTTGTCAATTAAAAACACTAGCAATGTTCTATGTTAAGCAAAATTTGTTTTATAGAGATAAGGATGATGTTGCATGTTGACCAAATTTATTTTATAGGGACACTGATGATGTTGCATGCAAAGCAAATTTGTTTTACGAGTATGCTGGTGAAATTGCGAGTTGGGCAAATTTTTTTTATAGGTACACTGGTGATGTTGCATGTAAAGCAAAGTACTTTTATCCACATACCTGTAATGTTCTATGTTAAGCAAAATTTGTTTTATAGGAACACTGGTGATGTTGCGTGTTGACCAATTTTTTTTATAGGGACACTGGTGATGTCTCATGTTAAACAAAACAAATTAGTTTTATAGACACTTGGGACACATGCAACATCACCAGTGTCCCTATAAAGTAAATTTGATTAACATGCAACATCACCAGTGTTCCTATAAAACAAATTTTGCTTAACGTATAACATTGCTGGTATGCCTATAAAATAACTTTGCTTTACATGCACCATCATCAGTGTTCCAAAAAACAAATTTGCCCAATAAATAACATCATTAATATGCTCGTTAAGCAAATTTGTTTTATGAGCAAATTAGTTTTATAGACACACAGCTGATATTGTATATAAAGAAAACTTGTTTTGCTGGCATACTAGTGATATATGTTCAATGCAGCTTTAGGATGAAAATTCTGCAGATTTTAAAAAACTATAAGATGTAAAATTTCAAAAAAATTATAAGGGTAAAAAATATGTTTATAAAATTAGAATTATTTTAGAATATTTGTACAGCTTCAAACTGACAAGATCCGGACTCAAATTTATTATTATTATTATTTCACTTGCATGTTTTTCATACCAGCTTTGACTAATTTTTAATTCCTCCAGTCTTTTTTCCAAACCTTTGAGGACTGTTCCAAGCACACCAACTCCAATTGGTATTATCTTGACCCTCCTGTTCCACAGATTTTTCAGTTCTCAAGCAAGATCCAAGTATTTATCTTTTTGCTTTCTTTTATTTTCACCCTGCAGTCTGCTGGAACATCAAAATCCACTGGATGACAAGTTCTTTTCTTTCTTAGTAATTAATACAAGGTCTGGTTTTCTGACTGGGATTGGTTGATCTGCTTGTATCTCAAAGGCTCATAAAATTTTATGGATATGGATTTGGATTTTGTTTGGTTTATGGCATATCAACCATTTTAGGTTATTTAATGTCAAATCCATTTTTATGCAAATAAACAGTTCTATTTCGAATAATTCAGTTTAGAATAAGTACTTAGTTTAAACACACAGTTTACACACAGTTAAATGCCAAATCAGTTCTATATCAAACAATTCAGTTTAGAATAAGTACTTAGTTTAAACACACAGTTTACACACAGTTAAATGCCTAATCAGTTCTATTTCAAACAATTCAGTTTAGAATAAGTACTTTGTTTAAACACACAGTTAAGTTTAAAAACTGTTAATTCCAAACAATTCAGTTTAGTGCAATTACAGTTTAGCATGATTACAGTTTAGTTCTGTTTGACTCATAGATAGGACCCGATCAAGTGGGCCAGAATGGACCTGGGATTGATAGCAATCCTGGGGTACTCTGCATCACCCAAAGCTCCAGGATTACTGAAGCCTCACTATCAGATTGTTTTGCGTGATATCCAGGACACTTGTTGGGGAAGTCTTACTCCTCTGCAGAGATGCAGTCAGTGTATTCTACAGCCCCAGATGACTGGACAAAGAATTTTATGGGTCTTATTTTCTAGGCCAGATTCTGGTTTGTGCATTTTCCATTTGGCAGTATGGTCAAATTTTAATCTCTTGCACAGTTCCCAGTGAGTCACCTTTACCAATCAGTCATAACTAGTCTAGTACTCCTTTTGTGATAGTTTGCTGCATTTGCTTATTATGCAATAAACTGTTTTGGGCCATTGGCCTAATGAGTAGAGTGTTCACCAATAGTCTGGGAGACATGGGTTCAATCCAAGTTTGAGTCATACCAAAGACTCAAAAAATAGTACTTTATGTCACCTTGCTTAACAGTCAGCATTATAAGGTAAGGATCAAGGGTAAAGTGGAGCAATCCTGGGAATGGGGTAGTAGCTATTGAAAAGGGAGCCTTTAAGCCACCTTTGACTGAGGTTGCCAACTTTACTTTATTTAGTTTCATATAAATTTTTGCCTTGATATAATTAGTCCTCTGGTATCATTTTGTGCTTCTATCAAATGAGATTCAGTTTCTCTCTTGAGGTTTCCTCTTCTTAGCCATGTCTAGGTCATCTCATTTGCAATATCTTGAGTTTGTTGCTTGAAGTATGTGTACAGTTGTTTTTCTTCTCATTTTTGTTTTCTAGATTTTATTGTTTTACTCTTTGTTCTTAAATTATTTCTGTCAATATTGCTGTTACTGGCAGCTGATATTAGTCTTCTTTACTCTTTTCTGTGTGTTTCCCATTTCCTTGAATTATTGCATCTATACACACCTCAATGTTTGCGAGTCCTTTTTCTCTTTCTTTTTCTCACAGTTTTTTCTAAGAGTCTGTTTGTATCTCTTAGGTGTAAGGCCTTTTGTTATGTGAGTTTTTCACACCAGTATTAGCAAGTGGTCTTTCACTTTAGTTTAAGTGACAGCTAGTCTCCTCAGGTCCTAAGAAATCTTTTCAGTATTCTAGTCAATCCCAGCAATGCTGTAATCTGGACAGTTTCAATTTTCCCACTGATTTCTAATTCATCTAGTTCCCTGAGGGCTGTTCCAGTATTACCTTGACCCTCATGTTTCACAGCTATTTTAGTTCTCTGGCAAGATCCAAGTATTTGTTCATCTTTTCGTTTTGTTTTATTTTCACTCTTTGGTCTGCCGGAATAGCAGAATTCACAAGATGGCAAATGCTCCATTTTTTTTGTTTATCAGCACTAGATCTAGTCTTCTGGCCAATATTAAGTGATCTGTCTTAATCTCAAAATCACAGAGAGTTTTATGAGTCTCTGTCTTTGGGACTGATTCTGGTTTTTGCATATACCATTTGGTAGTATAGTCAAGTATCAATCTCTTGCTTAATTCCAAGTGGATTACCTTTCTTACTCACTCATGCCTTGTCTTGTACTCGTTTTGTATTAGTGTTATTATTTTTATAATTATCATTATTATCATTATTATTAATAATAATGATCATTATATTCATTTGAAAATATATAAATATATTGGATAGTGAAAAATGGTATTAACATCAACCAGAACCAATAGCAGAAACAAAAGGAGCTACTAATCTCTGGGACTTCCAATTCAAATTAATAGAAAAATAAAGAGCAGTAGATCAGATATAGTATCTAAGGATGATAAAAGAAAACATACCTTCGATTTGATATTTAAGAGTCAACAGATAATAACTTATCAGTCAAAGAATAAAATATAAATAAATACAAAGACCTGGATAAAGAAATTGAGAAAATGTGGCACCTTAAAACTACCACTGTGCCAGTTATAGTGAGAGCACTGGGTATGATCAAGACAGGGATATGAAATACAAAAAAAAATGCACTTTGTGGAACTGCTCATCTCCTTAGCAGTGTACTGTCAATGGGACTGAAAAACATCACTTAAAAGAGGCAGCAAAAAACTTAAATACTTTGAATACATATAATCATTACCTTACCTGAAGCTAGGTCTTGGGTAAACACCCAACAAAGAATTGTAAGGAAACAAAAATAGAGCTGAAAATTAATAATAATAATAATAATAATAAGAGAACTTGCAAAATTGTCGACTTTGCTGTACTGGTTGACCATAGAATAAAACTGAAAGAAAGTGAAAAGAAGGATAAGTACCAAGATCTTGCCAGGGAATTAAAAAAACTATGGAACATGAAGATGACGATTATACCAATCATGATTGATGCATTCAGTACAATAACTAAAGGACTATTGGAGGACTTGGAAGTTGGAGGATGAGTGGAGACCATCCAAACTACAGCATTGTTGAGAATGACCAGAACACTGAGAAGAATCCTGGAGACTTGAGGAGACTTGCTGTCACTCAAACTCCAGTGAAAGACCATCAGAGTACTCGGAAAAATCCTGGAAACCTGAGGAGTTCATAGAAAGACCACTTGCTAGTGCCAGTGTGGAAATCTCACAAATTAATATAATAAATGAATGCAGCAAACTTGCACAAAAGGAAGACAGTATTAAGAGCATGACAGTAGACAAGTCTGACAATTCAACTCAAAGAGATGATTCAAAAGATTTTGTTGAACGTTGGGAGAATCAAAAGATAATAAGACCTGGGTAAGCAACTGGAAGTGCCCATGGTGTAATGGTTACCATGGTAGGAAATGGACACGGCAACATGAGTTCAAATCCTGGATGTAGCTGATTGCATTTCACATAGCATTAATATCCCTGGGAAAGATATGAATCTAATAATACTCCCTCCAGCTATGAGTGAATTGTCATGCAAACTGGGTTCTTTAGCCTTGGTTCAGCAACCTGTCTAGGAGAAGTAAAACTCGGAATTCAAACCTGCCAAAGTCCACTTAAAAATTGACCTTGTGTCACATCCTGCATGTGCGAGTGGTGGGTAAATACAAACAGGGTCAAACAATATAAACAAAAGAAACCGTCCAAAATGAAGAACAATTTTACCAACAAGTTAATGGATTGGTCCTACATCAGAGTAGATGCCTAGAAGAAGCAAATGGATGACAAAAGGAAGGAATTCAAAAAAGGACCCATCCCAAACAACTGTACAATGATAATGTGGAACATCCTGATTGCACAGTTTAAAGCAAAGATCTGTTATTTGCTTTTATGCCACAGACCATTTCTTGAAGGACAGGAAGGATGCTGCAAGCAAGCAAGAGGAACAGATGACCTACTATACATAGATTAGCATATCCTCAAGGAGACCAAAATGAGGAGGAAAAATGTCGCCATGATATGGATTGACTACAAAAAGGCAATTGACGGTTGGAAAATGTACTAAGCATCAAACAAAGTCTTAAACTTCATCTCAGAAGTCATGAAAAACTAGAAAGTGGAATTAATAGGAGAATAAACTCTAACAGAGGTGGAAATCCAGAAAGCCATCTTCCAGAGAGACTCATTCTCTCCACTTCTATTTGTAATAGCAATGATACCACTCAAATACATATTTTGGAAGTGCACTGTTGGCAAAAAATTTACAAAATCACAAAGAAAGATTAATTTCCTTATATACATGGATGATATAAAGCTATTTGCAAAAAATGAAAAAGATCAGGAGACCCTGATACAAACAATAAGAATATACAACCAGGATATAGGAATGGAATTTGGCATTGAAAAATCTGCTATACTCATAATGAAAAGTGGGAAAAGAGAAATAACAGAAAGAGTAGAAGTAGCAAATCAAGAAAGGATCAGAATGCTTGAAGAGAAGAAAAATAATAAGTACTTGGAAATGTTGGCAGTGAATATCATCAAACAAGCAGAGACGAAAGAAAAAATCAGGAAAGAGTACCTCAGATGAATGTGAAAACATTAACACTCAGGCATTTCCTCTAGACCATTATTAAAATAGACTAAAGAGAAACTTAGACCAATGGACCAAAGGACAAGAAAATTGATGACAATACTGTAGGCATTGCATCCGAGAGATGACAGAGACAAACTGTATGTGTCAAGAAAAGGAGGAATAGGATGCACCATCACTGAAGATTGCACAGATGCAAGGATTTGAGGGCTACATTAAAAAGAGCAAAGAAAGACTAATTACAGTGGCTAGTAACAGCATTGGCTGCATAAGAACAAAAATAAATAACAAAAACTAGGAAACTGAAATGGGAAGAAAAACAACTGTTTGGATATTTCAAGCAACAAACTGGCAATATTGCACATATAAAGACATGGACATTGTTAAGAAAGGAAAACCCAAAGAAACTGAATCTCTTCTGATAGCAATACAAAACAATACCATAAGAACCAATTATATTAAAGCAGTACTCATTAATACACAATAGAATAGCAAGTTATGTAGTGGCAAAGACAAAACAGTTATTCACATATTAAGTGAATGCAGCAAACTAGCACAACAGGAGAACAAGAGTAGACATGAGTGGGTAGGAAAAGTGATTCTCTGGGAATTGAGGAAGAAATTAAAAATTTTCCATACTACCAAATGGTATATGTACAAACCAGTCCAACAGAATGAGACACATAAAATACTTGGTGATTTGGAGATACAAACAGATCACCTTATCTTGGCCAGAAAATTTGATAGTAATCAGTAAAGTTGGCAACCTTAGTCGAGGGTGACCTGAAGGCTTCCTTTTTAATAGCTACTACACCAGGGGTAGGGGATGGCACTACTCTTTTCCCTGGATTACTTCACTTTACCCTTGATCCCTACCTTATAATGCTGAGTATTAAGTAAGGTGGCATCAAGTACCATTTTTTCAGTCTTTGGTATGACTCGACCTGGGATCAAACCCTGGTCTCCCGGACCATTGGCGAACACTCTATTCATTAGGCCAATAAGTTAGCGACCTTAGTCGAGGGTGACCTGAAGGCTCCCTTTTCAATAGCTACTACACTGATTGCTCCACTTTACCCTTAATCCTAACCTTATAATGCTGAATGCTAAGCAAGGCAGCATCAAGTTGCACTTTTTGAGTCTTTGATATGATGACCTGGGATTGAACTCTGGTCTCCCAGACCATTGATAAACACTTTACTCATTAGAACAAAAAAAGAGGACCTGCCAAATAGTGGACTTTGTTGTCATTGCACACCACAGAGTTAAATTCAAAAAGGTGATGAAATGGATAAATATCTGCACCTTGCTAAAGAGCTGAAGAAGCTGTGGAACATGAAGGTGATGGTGGTACCAATTGCAGATGGTGTACTTGGAACGATCCCTAAAGGATTAGTAAAAGGACTGGAAGACTTAGAAATCAGAGGACAAGTAGAGATCATCCAGATTACAACATTACTAAGATTGGCCAGAATACTGAGAAGAGTCCTGAAGACTTAAGGTGAATTACTATCACTCAAACTCAAGCGTAAACTCATCAGCTAACGTTGGTTTGAAAAATTCTCAAAGGAGTAAAATGATAATCATATGTAAGAAGCAATGCAAAATGTACATTTTTTAGATTACAAAGATGTAATTTGAGTTTCAGTTTTGGATAGTAATTTTTTGTTTATTCTTGCTGTAGTTTCTATCTATCAACCTGAGATTGAAAATTTTTTTTTAAATTTTTGATCAGGGGGCATTGTTATATACACTGAATGGGGAGGCAATAACACTAGTTTATAAAAGTATGAAATCCCTTTTTATTCACAAAGGTCATGGAGAAATGGCTGTATAAGAGAGAAAGAGAGAGTAGTTCAGGAAGTGCTAGGGTTTACACCATATCATCAGATTTACACCACGTTAAGACACATATCCAGACAGCCTTTCCTTTTAGTGATTCTTTCATGGGAGATTGATCTAGATTTGGCTTCTCAACCCAGGGGCTGCTGCCTCTGGTTAGCACCCAAAATGGTTGACTGACTCCTTTCTCTGCTGACTGCCTACACCAACTGACTGCTGGAATTAAAAACTTCCATCATTTTATATTTTTCTAATGCCTACACATTTTCTTCCAGTGCCCCACCTATGCAATTCTTCCCACACAATTCATTATCTTAAAACACAAGTGGACATGTAGGGTAGGCATTGGTATAGGTAGCTAGCAGGGGCAAGTGTGCATGTGGTCACTCAGGTATATATCAGAGAACGTGAAGCTTGATGTAGAAAAACAACACAGACACTTTAATATTTTCTTTTAGGATTAATAGCTGGCTCACTACTATGAGTTGTCTGATAAGAGAGAGAGAGAGAGACTGTTTGAAATTTTCTATTAAAAGGTTGTGACTTCTTTTGGGATAAAACTTAGGTCCAACTTTCTTCTATGCTGGTTACTTCAATTTTGTCACTCCAAAAAAACGGGCTGTCCCCTCACTTCTGTCTGTTGTGTCAGAGACATATCTGTTTTTGGTGGTTCCACACTTGTGCCATAGGTTTTGAATTTCCATTTCTTTTCTAGTCATTTTTAATTACTGCATGTGCTTTAGCCTGGCCATTTGGAGACTGTATTATTTATTTATTTATTTATTCAATTTCCATTTTCTATGAACTGTTAAATTATATTACACATATCCTGTTTTGAAATCCATATAAACTGGCTTGTCAAAGGTCAATATGTAGCAGTCGTTCTTGTGATGTAATGGCAAATGTACAAGGCTGTACCCACAAAGTAAGTGAGCTTGAACACCAGACGTACGATCAAGTTAATTTTCTAAATGGAAAATGCATGAACCTCTTTATCCCACTATCTATGGGTTTAATAGTATTACTGCTGTTCTTCTGCAAGGAGGGCTTTGGCATTAAATAACCCATGACAGTTGATATTTAGGTTAAATAATATCCCTGCTTTTCTTTGACAAGGACGGTTTTGGCATTAAATAAGCCATGATGGTTGATATATGGTTTAGATACTATCACTACAGTTCTTCTACAAGGACTGCTTTGGCATTAAATAACCCATGACGATTAATATATAGGTTAAATAATAACACTGCTTTTCTTTGACAAGGATGATTTTGGCATTAAATAACCCATGACTGTTGATATTTACGTTAAATAATATCACTGCTTTTCTTTGACAAGGATGATTTTGACATTAAATAACCCATGACAGTTGATATATGGGTTAAATAATATCAGTGCTTTTCTTTGACAAGGATGGTTTTGGCATTAAATATCCCATGACAGTTGATATTTAGGTTAAATAATATCACTGCTTTTCTTTGACAAGGATGGTTTTGGCATTAAATAAGCCATGATGGTTGATATATGGTTTAGGTACTATCAATACAGTTCTTCTACAAGGATAGCTTTGGCATTAAATAACCCATGACGATTAATATATAGGTTAAATGATAACACTGCTTTTCTTTGACAAGGATGATTTTGGCATTAATTAACCCTGATGGTTGATATATGGGTTAAACACTATCACTGCAGTACTTCTACAAAGATGGCTTTGGCGTTAAATAACTTATGAATGTTGATATATGGGTTAAATAGTATCACTGCTGTTCTTCCACAAGGATAGCTTTCACCATAATTACGAAAGAAAGTCCCTACATATGCCATCCATAGAATTGTCTGATATCAATACATGTAAACATGAGATGTAAATGACCTAACTTGTTTATAATTTTAGGTATACAGAGATGGAACATAGCTAAATCAAGAGGCCAGAAAAAAATGGATAAGAAAAGAAACGATATAATCCACTGCGAATTAAAAAGTAACTCCACAGAAAGAAATTATAAAAAATTAATGATTGAACTTTGGAAGGAATCTACTAAGCCAAAGACTTGCAGACAAAGCAAGAATAAAGTCTATTAGTGTGACATGAAATGCAAACCGTTTTCTCTAGGAAATGAACTCTCATTACTTAGTCCATTTCTTAAGACAATATTACACTATGCACCTCCACACAACTTACGTTCCATCTTGTAAAATAACCAATTTTCATTATCCATCACAAAAATGGAACAATTGAATACAGTCAAGTATTTTTTTTTAATTATGCAGAAGCCATAGATCAGATCAATTAATGTATCCAAGTTGGATAATGTTGATTATTCTCAAGTAATGCCTTCATTTGAGTAAAATCTGCAGCATTCAGTTATTTCTTTTTCTATAATCTGCACAAATCATTTCTGTTAGATTCGCCTCACAACTTGAAATTTTTTCAAATAAAGTCAGTTAAGACTAAATGCTTCTAATGATAAAAAATATTGTTCTAATTTAATCTAGTTTGTTTAAGGTATATTTTATGATGCCAGAATGTTCAGCTATTAAAGAAAAAAATGTTTTGCATCTTGTCTGTTATTAGTTTATTTACTGCTAAATAAAAGCAACCCTTTGTAGACATCCTGTAAGTTTGTTAAGCCGAGTTAACTGGGGCGGTAGAATATACATCTCTGTAGAGAGGTAAGACCCCCAACAACAAGTATCCTGTATGTGACACTAAACAATCTGATGGTGAGGCTCTAGCACTGGAGCTTTGGAGAATGTGGAGTGCCCCTTTTGCTGCCATTCCTCCTACTTCCACTCAGCCCTGGAGTGGTAGTCCCTAGGGGTCAAATAGAACTGTTTGACATTTTGAACTGTGTGCAAACAAATGACTGATACTAAATAGAATTGTTGGAAATAGAACTATTTTATCTGTGTGTAAACAAATAACTGATGTTTAATTGAATTCTAAGAGGTAAATAGCAATATTTAGACCCATTTAACTGTGAAAAAGAATGAGCTGAGGCTCATTTAAGAACATTATCAATAAAATGTATTTACAAATCATATATACTTAATATATATAAAGAGGATTTTGTATTAAATAACTTATAATGCTTGATATGACATAAAACCCAACCAAAGTAAATCATATATATTTAATACATATGTATAAAGAGAATTTGGCATTAAAAAACCTACAATGTTTGATTTTTAATAAAACCCAACCAAACCAAATCATATATATATTTAATGATGTATGAGTCATATATTTATTTAATGATGTATGAAGAGAATTTAGAATTGAATAACCTACAATGGTTGATATGTCATAAAACCCAACCAAACTAAATCATATATATATTTAATGTATATGTATGAAGAGGATTTGGCATTGAATAACCTACAATTGTAGATATGTCATAAAACCCAACCAAACTAAATCATATATATATTTAATGTATGAAGAGGATTTGGCATTGAATAACCTACAATTGTAGATATGTCATAAAACCCAACCACACTAAATCATATATATATTTAATGTATATGTATGAAGAGGATTTGGCGTTGAATAACCTACAATTGTAGATATGTCATAAAACTCAACCAAACTAAATCATATATATATTTAATGTACGAAGAGGATTTGGCATTGAATAACCTACAATTGTAGATATGTCATAAAACCCAACCAAACTAAATCATATATATATTTAATGTATATGTATGAAGAGGATTTGGTATTGAATAACCTACAATTGTAGATATGTCATAAAACCCAACCAAACTAAATCATATATATATTTAATGTACGAAGAGGATTTGGCATTGAATAACCTACAATTGTAGATATGTCATAAAACCCAACCAAACTAAATCATATATATATTTAATGTATATGTATGAAGAGGATTTGGCGTTGAATAGCCTACAATTGTAGATATGTCATAAAACCCAACCAAACTAAATCATATATATATTTAATGTATGAAGAGGATTTGGCATTGAATAACCTACAATTGTAGATATGTCATAAAACCCAACCAAACTAAATCATATATATATTTAATGTATGAAGAGGATTTGGCATTGAATAACCTACAATTGTAGATATGTCATAAAACCCAACCAAACTAAATCATATATATATTTAATGTATGAAGAGGATTTGGCATTGAATAACCTACAATTGTAGATATGTCATTAAATCCAACCAATCTAAATCAAATATATATTTAATATATGAAGAGGATTTGGCATTGAATAACCTACAATTGTAGATATGTCATAAAACCCAACCAAACTAAATCATATATATATTTAATGTATATGTATGAAGAGGATTTGGCATTGAATAACCTACAATTGTAGATATGTCATAAAACCCAACCAAACTAAATCATATATATATTTAATGTATATGTATGAAGAGGATTTGGCATTGAATAACCTACAATTGTAGATATGTCATAAAACCCAACCAAACTAAATCATATATATATATTTAATGTATATGTATGAAGAGGATTTGGCATTGAATAACCTACAATTGTAGATATGTCATTAAATCCAACCAATCTAAATGATATATATTCAATATAAGAGTTGAATACTGTAAGATAATGAGAACTGGCTGTTAAATTGCTGGTATACTTTTTTTATATGTATTTATCTTAATATTTCTGCTATTGAATTTATTATGTTTTTTTAACATGTAGGGATTTTAGTTACCTGCTGTTTCTGGGATATGGGTCATCATCTGATCTGTGGTGGTCAGGTCAGTTGATGGTTTGGTTTGGTTTCTTTGTTTAATGGCATATCAACCTTTCAGGTCAGTTGAGACAGGAGGTCTGATGTTGAAATCCTCAGAACTTCAAATGAATCTAGTCATGGGGCATTGAGAAAATTCATTCATTGAAATGAAATCTTTAGAGGTCATAAGAAATATAGTATATTGAAAGCTAAATGTCACTAGATGTAAAGTTATAATATTTTGGGCTTAAATGAGATATTTTTCAAGCTACTTAGTTTTTGGTTGTTTGTTTGAATGATGATTTCCTTTAGCCTTTCCTCAACAGTGTAAGTTCTTCCAACTGAAATCTGACTCTCATCACCATCTCCAACTTGGGGATTCTGACAGCCAGATTCTGTCCCTGGTCAATTTTTGCGTCTGGTCTGTGACTTCTCTTGAACAAATTTCCAAGCCTATATATATATATATATATACACACACACACACACACACACACACACACACACACACACACACACTCATATATATATATATATATATATATATATATATATATATATATATATATATATGTTTTCTGGCACATCACTTGACCAAATAGCTTTAACATTTCTGTTTTGAAATTTGAAATATGAACATCTTGGTTTGCTTAGTGTTACCTATCAACAGCTGACCTCATCATTCCACTCTGCCCTTTCAGTAACTTATGTTTTCAAAACTCTTGCTTCATTTATAACATTGGCTGTCTGGCTGCTTGATACTAAAATATATATAAAAGTAAAGTTGGCAACTGTAGTTGAGGGTGACCAGAAGGCTCCCTTTTCAATAGCTACTACACCGAGGTGTAGGGGAGGGCGCTACTCCTTTCCCTGGATTGCTCCACTTTACCCTTATATTGTTGAATGTTAAGCAAGGTGGTATCAAGTACCATTTTTAAAGTCTTTGGTATGATGCGAGCTGGGATTGAGCTGACTTTTTATGTATAAACTAGCTGATTTACCCAGGATTGGATGGGTGTCAAATATGTCGAACATGATTATTAACTTCATTTATTTATGATTTTTACTGTAAAGGTAGCCAGTACAGGGATTTTTGTATCATAAGGCAGGGTTAATATTTCATTGTTACTCGGTGTATAAATGTGGTTTTGTTTATTTGCATGTTACACATATGAAATTTAACAATATTTGATAAGTGGACCATAGTAATACCGAATGAACTTGAAGGTCAATTTTAATGATGGTATATGCTTTCTCATAAAATGTTACTCATATGAATATTTTTAAAGATGTTCTAACTGCTATCATATTGATTACTATAGCAGATAAACAAACTTACTTTTGTAGTGTAAAAAATTGACACTCAAGTATTCTATGTCATCTTCAGTTTCATTAAAATTTAAAAATCATGCTATCACAATATTTGGAATTAATGGAAAGGCTGAGTTTTTTATGATGGGTTTTCAAATGAAAAGAATTGGTTAATTTTGCATCACCAATTTCAAAATTGTAGAGTCCAAGAGACTGCCTCAAAAGTATATTATGTTATTATAAAAAAAGTAAAGTTGGCAACCGTAGTCTAGGGTGGCCCAAAGACTCCCTTTTCGATAGCTACTATACCAAGGTGTAGGGGAGGGTGCTACTCCTTTCCCACTTTACCCTTGATCCGTACCTTATAATGCTGAATGTTAAGCAAGGAGGTATCAAGTGCCATTTTTTGAGACTTCGGAATAACTCAACCTGGGATTGAACCCAGGTCTCCCAGGCCATTGGCAAACACTCTAACCATTATACCAAGTTTTATTAAATGTTGAAATATCACAATCACAATATCTTAATCGAATAGAACTCTGTTATTTTACTATATCATCATCATCATCATCATCTTCACGTCGTGCTGCAGGCATGGATATCCCTGACCCTCTCTCGCCACTTCTCCCTATCGTTCATTGCCTCTGGCAGGTCTTCAGGGCCACATCCCGTATCTTCACATAGCTGCTGGATGTATGTTCGAGCTGGTCGTCCTGCTTTTGCCCGGCCATATGTGGGGGTCCATAAGAGTACATCACTTATGAGCTCATCCCTGCTTCTCCAGCGGTGACCTGCATGTCTGGTTTGTCTAACTTGGATAGTTTTCATGATGAGAGGCAGGTGGCCGTATAGTTGGTGCCTTGTGGGGTTTTGCCGCCAGGACTTGTTCAATATTGCTCACAACATTCTTGTGTAATTGCCGTCTAGCTTCTCCATCCATTTAGTTAGCATCTAAGTAGTGCATCCATACTGCACTGGAAGAAGCTGCCTGGAAGAAGCTGCATTTCATTTTATTGGTCAGGTCTGATTTCCATATGATTGATAGCCTATCGATAGCTATCCATGCCTTCGTTAGCCGCAAAACCAGACATGCAGGACACTGCTGGATAAGTAGGGATGAACTCGTAAGTGATGTACTCCTATGGATCCCTTCACATGGCCGAGCAAAGTCAGGTTGACAAGCTCTCACCTACATACAGCAGCTCTGTGAGGATACGGGTATAGCCTTGAAGACCTACCGGGAGCAATGAACAATAGGGAGGAGTGGCGAGAGAGGGTCAGGGATATCCATGTTGATGGCACAACAAGATGATAATGATGATTTAATTTTCTATTGAAATTAATCCAAATGTTGTAATCCAATCACAATATTTTAATTGAATGAAAATATTACAAATTTAACAGGAATTTTATAATCAAAGAAGTTCATTCTACATCACCAATTTCCAAATTCAAGATTGCCATAAATATATTTCCTGTTTTCTTGAGTGTCAGGCTGAAATTTTGCAATTACAATATTTCAGTTCAAAGGAAACGTATTTAAAAAAAAAATTAAAATCAAATAATATCCTCTTTTTGTATCACAAATTACAACAATGTATATAGTCCAAGAAATTGCCACAAACTTATTTCCTGCTATGTTGGGTTTAATCAAAATGTTAAAATTCCATAATCACTATATTTAACAGAAACACTTATTTTAACTGTGATTTTACAATTAAGTAATAAGTTCATTCTGCATTGCAACATTCAAAAAAGAATCCTTGCTTTTATTACATGAGTTTGCAAATTAAATAATAAGACAATTTTGCATGGCTAATTAGAAAAATGTCTAGTTCATGATACTGCCTCAAAAGTATTTTATGTCCTCATCAGTTTCATCACAAAGTTGAAATTTCACAATCACAAAATTTGAAGAGTAAAAATAAACTGATTCTTTCAGGGATTTTCAAATTAAATGTTACATCATTTCTTTATTGGTAACTTTAAATGTATAGAGCAAGAAACGGCCACAGAGTCACTACATTTGTCGAATGTTGAAACTTTGCAAGAGTTAACTAATCTCTGAGTCAGGAAAGTGTTGCTAATTTAATAATGACAAAAAAAATAAATAGCAAAGTTGGTTGGTTGGGTTTTATGGCATATCAAACATTGTAGGTCATTTAATGCCAAATCCATTTTTATGCAAATAGTCAGTTCTAGTTCAAACAATTCAGTTTAGCATGAGTACACAGTTTAATTGTCAAAAACATTTCTATTTCAAGCTATTCAGTTTAGTCAAACAATTCTAATTCAGCTAATTCAGTTTAGTATAAGTATAGATTTTCTTTACACACAGTTAAAATAGAAAAGAAAAGGCAGTATAATTTGTGTATTTTTTCTTACATGTAAAACAATTATAAAAGTGTGTTGAAACAATTACAGTACTTTTTTAGTATTTCAGTGTATATTACATTCTTTGGGTTTCTAATAGGCGCATAAGTAAAAAGTTTATTTGAATTTGCATCGCTGGAGTAACCTACATATACTTGCCCGTAAGAAAACCAGTTTTCTTCTAGATGTAATCCCACTACAGTGTTTGACCTTGTAACTTATTAATAGACATAGCAAAGCTAAGTCAAATGGGAAACTGCAGTTTCTTAAACCAAAATTGTATTATAGATGGTGTCTAAGGAATTCTCAGAATAAAGATCTCTCCCATGTTATCACTGGTAAGAATGATGACTTTAATGACATGTGGCATCAGTCTCTTAACCAAAAGTCTGGTACCATTATAAAATCAAGGTTGATCCAAATTTTTGTTGAAACATTATTGAGCTCCATCTTTAAGTTTAAGTCCCTGTGGAAATAATCCTGGTTGTTCAAATGAATTTAGAAACTCAGTTGAGTAGATAATCATCTCATCTTGATTAACAAGTGTCAATAGATTTATAAATATGAGAATATGTTGGAATAGTCTGTAGAAGATAGTTCACTTCATTTACAGTGGAATATCTTAGTGCCAACTCAACTCTTTCATATAACCACTTAGAATTCTTTCTAGTCTGCAGAAAAATTAAGAAATACTTCCAATTCCAAATCTTGAACTGATGTAACCAACGTGCTTATTTGAGCTGGTTAAAGTAAGTAAGTAAAGTTGGCGATCTTAGTCGAGGGTGACCCAAAGGCTCCCTTTTTAATAGCTACTACACTGAGGTGTAGGGAAGGCTCTACTCCATTCCATTGATTGCTCCACTTTACTCTTGATCCATACCTTATACTACCGAGTGCTAAGCAAGACAGCACCAAGTACCATTTTTTGAGTCTTTGAGCTGGATTAAATACCATTAAGAACCATTGATATCAAGAGTTACATATCATAATTCAATTCAATATTAATCATTTGTTTTCAGACAGGGAAGTGGTTACAAGTATTTTCATTTAACACTAATTATTCTATCCAACATTACTCATTCATTTGCACATAGGTAAATGGTTTAATGTATTGCCATGTATTACTAACAATTTAATTAGAAAGTCATTAGTTTACACATTGTTAAACGATCAAAGAGTTCTTCAAACAAGTGAATTTAACATGACATTTGTTTATGCATAGTTTAGATGTCAAACAATTCTATTTAACCCATAGATAGGACCTTATCAGGTGCTACCTCTTTGGGCCAGAATGAACCTAGGAACAATGCCAATGAAGGGGTACTCCACATTCCCCAAAGCTCCAGCATTACTTCAGTCTCACCATCAGATTGTTTAGTGTTATATCCAGGACACTTATTTTGGAGGGATGGGTTCTTACTCCTCTGCAGAGATACAGTCGCTTTATTTTACAGTCTTAGCCGACTTGGTTGATATATATATATATATATATATATATATATATGAGATAAATAGATGTGAAAACCGGTTTTGTGAAATGGATATATATATCTTATTACATTTTATTCTGTTAAGCTTCATCAGAGAGCAATTTGGAAAAAAATCAGTTTTAAGAAAAAATGTACTAGAAAATGTCCATGAGCAACATAGCAACATAATTAGGAACGCCCATACAAAAAAATTAAATATAAATGTACACTTAATGCGATTCCTTAACCTTTTAGGAAAATATAACCTCTAACGGATTGGCATGTCATTAAAAGAAATCAATTAGACCCTCGCCAAGTGTTGATTTTGGTTAGTGAACATTTGGCCTCAGGAAACCGTCTTCACGGGCTTTACCCGTTTCGGAGAGTTGAGTTAATTACACGGCGTCTGAGGAGCCCCATAAGGGGAATGCCAACGGGGCTATGAATGTTTGTTCCTGCCTCGCATGGATCTTGACTTGTTCACACTCCCCACTTTAAAATGACCCTGTGCCGCATTTCGGTGAGTTGGGATGTCGGATATATACAAGCCCTAGTCAAATGTAAAAATCTCAGATAAAAAGTGCAAGATCCTTATTCGGAAAAAACCCCCCAAAAACCAAAAAACAAAAAACAAAACAAAACGAAAACAAAAACAAAAAAAACTACATCAAAGAAACGCACAAAAAAATTAGACAAATAAAAAACAAAGAAACTGAAAAAAGCAAAACAAAAGAAAAAACATAAATAAAATTACTCCCAACCTCAAAAAAAAAGAAAAAAAGAAAAAAATGCGTAATGGCACAGAAAAAATGTATCAAATGGAAGAATCCATTATTACAACTACTGGTATGTTAAGTTTCTGGTTGATACCAATCTATAACACAATGCACGTGCACTGTGTCTCTATACCTGGCGGGGTGGGGTCTCGAAAATTCTCTTTGTGAAGCAAAGATAACCACATAGTGTTGAAATGTTTATTTGCCTGATTTAAGCAAACAGGTGCAAGTCACCCCCTTCAGGGGTAATGTATACCTTTCTCTATCCAGATGTAATTTTCTAAACCAGATATCTTTACCTCACCTCTGGCAATTGCCTTCTTGTGCTCTTAACTATTTACTTGAAGGGGATGATGGTATATATATATATATATATATATATTGTTATCGATTTCCCAAATTCTAAAATTGATATAAAGAATGATTTATCTCACGATGTTATTTAGACTTTAAATTATGCAATTATTGTGTATTATTTACGTGTAATTCCCACAAGTATAGCTCGTATGCACACACACACACACACACACACACACACACACACACACACACACACACACACACACACACACATATATATATATATATAAATATATGTACATGAGGGTGATTTGTAAAAAGAGATGAATAAGAACATTTTTTTAGAGTTTTTTTATTCATGAATGTAAACTTTGCATTGTTGGGAATTGGTTTATAGCAAAATTTATTTTAATCTCGCAAAAATATTTGTTTTAAGGCTATTCAAAATGGTGGCAAATCAGAGTGCTCCACGCTTGGGTATCAAATTTTTGCCGGCTGAGATGTACAAACCATGTGAAATTTACCGAAGAATGAGTGAAGTGTATAGAGAAGCATATTTTATTAGAAAAATGTTTCCAAATGGGGAAAACATGGGTGTGACACAACGAGTCTGAGTCGAAAAAAAGGTCCATGAAGTGGAAACACACGGATTCTCCAGTAAAGAAAAAGTTCTGTGTGGAGCAGTCCGTAAAGAAAGTGTTACTTGGTTTTCAGGGACATAAAAGGCCCATCACTTGTGATTTGAGAAAGTCTAACGGTAAACAATGTTTCTTATGGCCAAATGCTTCCGCAAAATTCATCGTACTTATTACATGACCCTTGTGTCTGTATATATTTATATATATATATATAACACAAACCGGAATTGTGTATCCAAAAGCAATCCTATGCTCCATTGCCTTTTAATAACCTTCTCGGACAACTAGTAGAAAACATCATTAACCATACCAACTCTGCTGGCTTACAGTAATTTTTTCAATATTTTTTTCTTCACCCTTCCTGGATTTTTCCACTATACGGCCACCTTCCCCCCATCATGAAAACTATCCAAGTTAGACGAACCAGACATGCAGGACACTGCTGGAGAAGCTGGCACGAGCTCATAAGTGATGTACTCCTATGGACCCCCACATATGGCCGGGCAAAAGCAGGACGACCAGCTCGAACACACACACACACACACACACACACACACACACACACACACACACACACACACACACATTTATGTACATTACATGCCATCATTCTTTTACTCAGACCACTGAAGGACTCTCTCCAAGAGTTAAATATGTGTTTGTTTTTTGTGACCTTTTATAATTGATCTCAGCTACAATAGTGTTGTTGTTCAGTTTTGATCTTCTCATGAACCGGAAAGGATAGCTTTATTGTAAATTGAACCACGCACCGGAAAATCTAACATTTTTTTCCCTTCCAAATAAGATTGATATATTTACCTACAAAAGTGAGCCTCTAAATCTTCAGTATTTATTGTATGACAACATGAAATTTTGTTGTGTGTATATATTGTTATTAATTTAATTATAAATTAAAATCAACAAAGATTTATCTCAGAAAGTTAGAATTTAAGTTTGTGTAATAATCAGGTATCTATTCCATAGTATTTATGTGGTATAGCCAGTTTAGTATAAACTTTTTCATTTATAGCAAGTGGACAAGACATAAGATTAATTGTTATCTTACCAAACAGAACTTAACGCGAAACCAATAAAGCCTGACAGTATTGTAAATTACAACTGAGACACCTTGTGTTCGTAGTAATGATGCAAGTCTTAACTCTCTCAAATATAGCTTGTAAGACGGTCATTATTACAATTAGAAGATGCTGAACATCTTTTTACTAAAGTTTAGCTGGAAAAGTACGAAGACAGCTGGACAATTGATATATTTGTAGCGGATTTCTACCCGGACCAATAACTCAATAAAATACCGATCAGCATATTAATACATTTTATTTCTTTGAATTGAGTGAAAAGATTGTCGAAAAACAGAAGTTATAAAGTCTTTTCTTGTAAGAAGTTATATAAGTCAGAATGTAAGTATTTTAAGAGAGAAGGAAATGTAGCAGTTTGCAGTTGTTTAACTCTTGTTGATATATTTTGTGTGTGTAAAAGATATTTTTGTGAGTATTTCACTGAAGCAGAAAGAACTTCGTATTTTTGTTTGGTGTGTAAATTAATTTGACCCTTATGGTCGTCGCATATTTTCACCCAATGAGGATGACTTATCTTATTCTACCCGGACCATTTTCCCCGGGCAACATAAAAATGGTGAAAGCCCGCCAAACTTTCGCTTCCTCTGAATCTTTCGAGCAGGACGGACGTACTTTCTGTCCTCTCTCTTCTTAGCAGCAGAACTATTACACCATGAGGAAAGCTATCCAATTTATGGACCCTTGAGTCTACTCTCATTGACCAAAGGTTCCCAGTTGAATATAGATTAGATGTATTTATTCCGCCACTTACAGGAAAAATTTTATGTCACCTCTAACTTTTGCTCTGTCTTTAGCGACGCGTAATTCCGGTCAGACATTCAGCTATTTCATTCCTCCTAACTCTGTGGGAGATCATCATTCTTCTCTCTCCCTCGGCTATAAGACTACTCTTATGGCTGACTACATCATTCCTATCCTTATTCAGTAATAACACCTTTGTTATGACTGTAGCGATGCAAAACTCGCACAGATACCTAGCTGCCTTATTCTATCTCTATTCTGCTTATCTATTTTGAAAACATTTATTCTAAAATCTATAGGACTTAGAACTACAGGCTGATCGCCAAATCCCTGCTCATCACCTTTTAGCTGTTTTCTCTCCACTATAACGACCAGCACAAAGGCTACCTCTCAACTCAAGCTTTTATTAAACTTCTAAATTGAAAACCTTCAATATCTTCGTTCGACTCATATATCTTTACTTTAAATATAACGGAGAGGGTAACTTAACCACATTCCTGGTTATATCACTATGTAAGAGAGAAAGTATATTTATGCGTTGATATGGACGCGGATGTAGCTAGAAATTTTCATTAGCTGATGAAAGATAAAAATGGTAGTTCGAATTAATTTATGTAAACAATATTTTCATTCAATTTAGAATGATTAAATGATGTCGAAATAAATCCATTTTTGAAGAAACAGAATGTTAGGTCTTCACTCGAAAAAAAAAAAGTTGAAAGTTCGAGTAAGCTACAGAATAAATCTAAAGGATTTATTTATTTTATTTCTTATTTATAAGGTTGAGGTAGGCTGGAAATTAGATAAAGAAGTTGATTTATTTTTTATTCTAATTGATTATAAAAGGGTATTTCTAACAGTTTAGGAGGGAAAAGATTTTTTTAAATTAATTTTGGGTTTGGATCTCTCAAAATTTTCGCGACTAGGCAAGTACTGTTGTTGGCGAATCTCAAAGAATTTATAGAGTTCGTAAGCGCTGATTAGTCAATAAATGCAGAAATACTGACACAAAAATTATGGCTTTTCGTGTCTATTTTTACCCAAACATTAATTTTTTTTTCGTCCGGAAATCATTTGATTTTCCATATATTTCTCGTTGAAGTCGGATGCCGAGGTTTTATTGTTAATTCAATTACAGCATATTTGATTTAACTCGTCTAGTCGCCAACAGAATAATGGAAATATATCAAGAAGCTCCAAGATTAAGCAAAAGCTGCATCTGTATGAACCTGGTATTCTGCAGTTTGACATAAAACTAACAAAACCTGATGCTGTTCTAGATTACTGCTGGTTTGTTTTTGGTTTGGTTTGGTTTTATGGCATATCAACCATTGTAGGTTATTTAATGCCGAATCCTTTTTATACATATATATCAAATATTCATAATTTGGTTGGGTTTTATGGCATATCAACCATTGTAGGTTATTTAATGCCAAATCCTCTTTATACATATACATCAAAAACATATGATTTGGTTTTGTTGGGTTTTATGGCATATCAACCATTGTTGGTTATTTAATGCCAAATCCTTTTTATACCTATGTATTAAATATATATGATTTAGTTTTGTTGGGTTTTAGGGCCCATCAACTATTGTAGGTTATTTGATGTCAAATCTTTTTTTATACATACATATAAATTATGATTTTAAGCACATTTTGTTGATAACATTTTATACATACATATAAATTATGATTTTAAGCACATTTTGTTGATAACATTTTTTGCACATGATTAAATGTTTTCACTTATTTCTATCAAATACGAATAATTCTATTTACCATTATTCATTTGTTTACAGTTCAATGCATCAAAGTATTGCTATGTATCACTAACAATTCAATTAAACATCAGTCATTTGTTTACACACAGTTAAACAATCAAGCAGCTTCAGTTTAGCATAAGTATGATTCAGTTTAGCATAATGACAGTTTTTGTTTACACACAGTTAAATCTAAAAACAGTTCAAATGCAAACAATTCAGTTTAGATTTCAAAAAGTTCTTTTTGACCCTTAGATAGGACCAGAATGGACCTGGGGGCAATGGAAATAAACAGGTACTTCGCATTCCCCAAAGCTCCAGCATTACTGAAGCCTCACCATCAGATTGTTTAGTGTCATATCCAGGACACTTACTCCTCTGCAGTGATGCAGTCGGTATATTCTACAGCCTCAGTCCACTGGGCCAGTTTCAGCTGGAACACCCTATGTGAGCTGTAACGATTTAAGACTTTACAGCATTACACATGGATTTGTTTTGGTTTCTTTGTTTAATGACATATCAACCTTAGTGGGTTATTTAGTGCCAAAGCCATCCATATAGAAGAACAGCAGTGATGCTATTTAACCCATAGCTTAGAGGATAAAGGGGTTCATACCTTTGTTGTATAGCCATGACCAACTATACAAACACATAATACATATACATCTACATATGCATGCAGAACACAATAACACAATGAAGACGAGCGACACAGTTCTTAGAAAAATATACCTCTCACTTTATTTGAAAGGTTTGTGTGTGAGAGGGAGTTGGAGACGGGACAGAACTGCAACATATTGACCCTCACTCTATTGGCCATAACCGTGTTTCTTTCCCGTTCTCTTAGTCTGCTTAACCGGGGGCCTAAGGGCCCACTCTGCTGGGTGCTGGCTTTCTCTACCACATCTTGTCACCAACGGGTCTGGTCTCCAAACTGCCTGACTTCCTGTCTTCACTGAGTTATATAATAGTTCCACGCACACCTTCTTGTGGGCGTCACAAATTGCACTCATTCAACCCATCCACGGTCAAGGTTATAATATCCTGATCGACCGGATGCACCTGTTATTTACAAAGGTGCATTTCCTATTTTGACAGCCCGGCCGGGTCGTAGGTCAATATACAACACCTTTCCCAGGGGTATTTGTCTGAAAATGAACGTTATAGCGCGACTGGAGTTCGAACTTGCTTACTACAATTTCGTAGTCTACATGTGGGTTATTTGTATAAATAAAGAGTGTAAAGTACAAAGGTTTATCAGAGCAACTAGTACAAAACAGCTGGATTGCTGATAGATTCCACGTTGAAGTTAGACGTTAATGTATTATTGTTAATTTGACCTTTAACTCTCAACTTATCACCAACAGGAAAATGCAAATATTACCACTGGCAAAAATATGAACTCATCACTCTTTGAAAACGTTTCTTCTGTTATTTTTAATCCGTGAAAAATGAACTAAAGTACAAATTTGTCAGAAAACAATTCAAAAATGATTTTATTAGATAGGAATAACATCATTTAACCGCGTTTCCAAGCCTGTTACGAAACTGCACAAAAATAGAATTATAATCGTTCAACGTACACCATTCCCTAACCTTATCGCAAAAACTAATCCCAAACGAGCTGACATTCTGATAGCATCAATCAACCAATGATATTTATACATATACGCACGCACGCGCGCGTGTGTGCATGTGGCAGATAAAGGAGAAAATGAATGAATGAAAATTCAATCTACAAATATTTACTTTTTTATTTCTTTAAACTGAATGAAAAGTTAGCTCAAAAACAAAATACAAAATTTTTTCTTGTAAGCAGAAATAACGTTAGTCAGTGCGTAGATATTTTAAACAGAGATAGTTAAGATTCGTGCAAGGAAGTATAGCAGAAGTATAGCTTAAACTAAAGAGACATACTGTAGGAGAAGGACAGTAATGCGATAATGTAAATCTAAATGAATCAATAGAGATTTTTGAACGTAAGGTAGCAGAACAAATAATTTTATCAATAAATTTTAAAGAAAGGATAATGGAATCACCAACAAGAATGACTCCTTGTCAAGGGTATCTATTTGCCAGCATTGGTAGGGAGTCGTTGTGTTGTAGTATATAACGTGTTAGACTGCAACTTCGTCGTGACTTTAAATTTCAGTCGCACTATTTCGTTCACTTTAGGACTAATACACTTGGGAAAGGTATGGAGTCTTTATCCTACCAGCTATAGGTTAAATATTACTATTACTTTCACGAGGATGAATTTAGCATTAAATAACCCTCAAAGGTTCATATGCGGTTAAAAACAAAGAAAGCAAAACAAACCAGCAGTGTGAGAGCTGTTATACGTGGTGCTTTCAATAAGTTTCAAGACTTTTTTTGTACAGGCATTTAAAATTGTCGTAGACTTATGAAAATACAGTATGTTATTGCTATACATCACATGAGATGACTAACCAATGTTTATGATTCTAGGTTCAAATGAACAGCTACAACAGGAATTGGAATACACCCTACTAAAGCCTGATTTTCACTGCTGGTGAATTTCAAAAATGCAATCTGGACATTAGAAGAACGATATGCAATAAAATTGTTTTAAACTTGGAAAAAATGCCATGCGATGAAAGCTGGATCTACTACAATGACACAGAGACCAAAAGACAGTGTCCCAGTGGAAGCATGCTGGCGCTCCCAGACCCAAGAAGGCCAGACAGAGCAAATCCACCCATAAACTTTTGATGATCCCTTTTTTGACAGCACTGGCATGATCTATATGCACTGGGTTCCCACTGGACAGACAGTCAACAAGGAATACTATGTTGAGGTTTTAAGGGAGTTCAGGAAGAGATTCCGTCGGAAGAGGCCAGCACTCTTCAAATCGGGTCAGTGGCATTTCCAGCAGGACAATACACCAGCGCACAACTCCATCTTTGTCACAGATTATTTGAGCTAGATGGGCATCAAGACAGTTCCTCAGCCTCCTTATAGTCCAGACCTTGCTCCCTGTGACTTTTGCTTATTCCCTACGCTCAGAAGCTGTCGTTATGAGACAATTGAGACGGTGAAAGAAGCTGTGACGAAGGTCATTTACACGCTCACACAAGAGGACTTCCATGGGGCGTTCCAGAAGTTGTTGGAACGGTACAACAAGTGCATTGCAGCCGGTGGAGATTACTTCGAAGGGGACTTGAGTTTCATGTGTGTACTATCAATAAAAGTGCCCATACGAAAAAAGTCTGGAAACTTATTTAATGATCCTCATATCTATTGTTAAGAGTGATGTCTTCCCGTGAAACAATAAAAAAGAAATGACCAGATTTCTTTTCAGCAGAATATCAAGACGCTCCAAGATCAGGTGAGATGATGAATAACAACACGACCGCATTTTCTAGAGCTCATAATTTATTTGTTACTTTTACGAAACATTCTTTTTATCACTCGTTGTGACCTATGGGGAATTACCGAGCAAAGATGGAACTTTCAACTGCTATAGTTGAATATTTCTCACAAACTGATGAACGTATTTCTTATTTCTAGAACCGTTTTGGTCACCTGATTGAAACCATCCAACAAGAGCCAAGTTTTCGACTGCTCCAAAAGATCATTGCCAATTAAACTAAGTTGACTCCCGCTGTTTTTCGAGTGTTTAATGGTTATGATTTAATTTCAATGCTACACTACCTTTCAATAACAGATATCACCAATCTATTATGTAATATTAAGCTAATAGAAAAGCGTCCATAAGTTTTTTTTATTTAATTATGAAATGATGCAATTAAAAAATGAGGTGGGGTGGTTATAATTTTTAATCAAGAATCCCAGCTAAAAAAATTGAAAATACCTTGAATTTTTCTGAATTGCAAGGGGGAGCTCTTTGAAAAGCTAATCGATCCAATCGGGGCTCATTCTTTATAGCTAATATAGTAGAGTTGGGTGGCGACTGAAAAAAGATTTGAACTCCAAAAAGGGAATTACATCCCTTACTAGTGGCGACTAGTCTGCGGCACCCCTTCTAGACAGGAATAAGCAACAATAAGATGTATATTTGTGGCTTTAATGGAATCAATATATATATATATATATATATATATATATATATCCAGTCGGCGTCCGAAGACAATGGGTGTGGATTATTTGTGTATAGAATATATGAGGTATTTCATATAAATTTATTGGAATGCCCGATGTATGGCTATTGTTATATATTCCTTTTCAGGTTTATATAAGAAAACTCATACACAGAGCGTTTACAATGTAACTGGAAGGAAACTCAACCGTGGTTAGATTGTCATTATAAATCTATTTCAACGAAAAATATCATCTTCGTCTCTTCAGATGACAAACACGCTTATTTTGAGGGTGAAAACAGCAAATATGGATTACAGTAAACACACACACACACACACACACACACACACATATATATATATATAAATGAATGCCCCTTGGACGAACGACGTAACTCGGAGAACGTGCTATATCAAGCGTACATTTCCACAATGGAACATAATAATAATGGGAAGAGAATATACACAAGCATTTTAGCGGTGAATTGGAAACGGAACTGTACCATCACATACATTCTTTCTCCAATCCGTGACTAAGGAACCAAACGATACTATAAAAATATTTTTGGAACCTTAAGGATCAGGGGCTAACCCCCCAAATAAAGTGGAAAATAGTCAGGCAATCTTCGACCGCAAATAGCTTCAATAGCAGATGTAACCTACGTATCGGAGAAAAAATTAGTATAATTAATCTTAAGGACTCCAAACGTCTGCTCAATGCACGTAACGAGCTGGTATTTAAACGTAGACATAAAGGTAAATTTAGAATATCTTGATTGAAGGTTATCGAGGGTCCTACTTAAGATAAAACTGTGATATGGATTTTGGATGAAATGTTTTTTTTTAGTAAAAAACAACATTTATTTAAGTAATTAATAGAATAATATAACGGCGAATTTATGTAGTGAAGGGAACTTTTGGAGTCTTGGAGATTAGTTCGTATTTAGAATTTTTAAAATTTTAGAGTTTTTAGTTCCTTTCGACCACCACCACCCAATGAGATGTAAACAAAATAGACGTCGTAACAGTACATTCATTAGAGGCAACTGAAGATGCGGAAAGTTTTTTTTTTGGTGGTGGTGGGGTGATAGGCCAAAAAAATCTAGGGGTTTAACAAAAGTAAAAGAGTGAATAGAAAAATAAAAAGATAATAATTTAGTTTACAGGCATTCATTATACAAAAATTCCAACTGCTACGACAAACCCAACATATGTTCACCTTGTTCTGGGTGGACTACCGGAACAACCTTGTTCTGGGTGGACTACTGGAACAACCTTGTTCTGGGTTCTTAATAGTTTTATTGTTTTGACTTTTTTCCTTTTCACCTAAACATTTTTTTTTAATCTTTATAGGACACTGTAATCCATATTTGCTGTTTTCACCCTCAAATTAAGCGTGTATGTCAGCTGAAGAGACGAAGATTATAATCTTAGCTGAAATAAATTTATAAAGACTATTTAACCATGGTTGAGTGTTCTTCCAGTTACATATATATATATATACCCTGTCCGGTGGCAAAAGCTGCTTGGTAGCGCCAGGAGTGGTAGCACCACATTGAGCTTCCGAAACTGTGTTATCACCCCTGGTTGGCAGCTGATGAGGGCAGGGTATCGCTCGTGCTTTCACACATTGTATGATGAAAATAATATATATATATATACTCACACACACTGCATTTCTTAGTGTGTGTGAGTAACATAAACACACACACGCATATATATATATATATATATATATATATGGGTGTTACATATGTGTGTTACACATAAACACACACTCATGTATACATATGCACACACGTGTTTTACACACACATACACACACACACGTGCGCGCACACACACACACATATATATGTATGTAAATATATATATATATACAGTATTTTTTAGTGTGTAACACGTACTAAGAAATGCAGAGTATATATATATATATATATATATATATCTGTGTGACATAAGGTTAATTTTTTACAGGTTTTAATTCAGTTTTCCTTTTTTTAAACCAGTTACCATAACAAGACTATAAAGTTCAGTCTGCCTAACTATTTACACATCACTGGAGGGAGAATAGTTGGAGGGAGCTCAAACTATGATTGGTGTTACAGTCAACTTTATAATTCATACCTTTTTTTAGTTCTCTGGCAAGGTTCTGGTATTTGCCAAGTTTTTTGTTTTCTATTTTACTCAGTGATCTGCTAAAAAGGTAAATTCCACTAGTTGACATGTTTGGCATTTAATAACCCACTGAAGTTGATATGCTATTAAAGAAACCAAACCAAACCCAAAGAAAGAAATTAAGATAGTTTTGAAATACCCATATAATTTACGACAATAGTAAGTAAGTAAAGTTGGCGACCGTAGTCGATGGTGACCCGAAGGCTCCCTTTTCGATAGCTACTACCCAAAGGTGTAGGGGAGGGTGCTACTAATTTCCCTGGATTGCTCCACTACCCTTGATCCTTACCTTATAATGCTGAGAGTTAAGCAAGGTAGGATCAAGTACCATTTTTTTAGTCTTTGGTATGACTCGACCTGGGATAGAACCCAGATATCCCGAGCCATTAGCGAACGCTCTAACCATTATGACAATAATCCCCACCTATTTTGAATAATGTAGGAAGTATCATATATACAAGGAGACAGACAAACGTTTTAATATGCAGGAATTGCTTTTTGTATAATTCTCTTTGTAATACACGGTAAAGAATTTGATATTAAAGAAAGCTGAACGTTTCGGTTTCAATAAACTATCATCAATTCTAAGAAAAGATGTTATGAAGTGTCGTAAAACAAAAACAAAACAAAACAAAAGAGATTTTATTTACAGAGAAAAAGGGCACTGCGTTAACCGTCAGATCAATCAGTCAGCGTTCATATTTCAAAAATATCATGTGACTGTATAAGGTAATGATGTAAAACAAATGGAACCATCAAGAGATACAACGATTTTAAGTCATGCTGACAGCACGGAATCCCTTGACTTTTTTCTGTCATCTATCCCTATCCCCCATCTCTCCAGGTAAGTCCTCTAGACTGCATCCAGTGTCCTCACAGAGCTGATGTATGCAAATCTTTGTCGATCGGCCAAAACTGGTGTGTCCATGTGTAAAACTCAATTGTGAAGAATCATAAGCAATATATAGTTTAAGCATATCTTCGTTGGATTTTTCAGTGCACATTTTCAAAGCCGCCGACAACACTTATCAATCAGCCTCCTTTCCTGATAAAGCATTAAAACGACCTCTCGTTATTTGGTACGAACTAACATCCTTATCTTTCTGCTCGTTATCGGAAACGAATCACTCTTCAAAGAAGAATAAAGACACAATGCCTGGAATATATCAGACATTGATCAGTTTCAATAACAATCGTAGAAACAAACAGCAGCGGAGAAAATTACAGTGATCTTGGATGAATCAATTCATCTTCTTTGCTTGCCAGCGTTTCAGTATTCGTTAATTAATTTCTCTAGTTGTTTTTTTTTTCTATTCAACCGTGATATAACCATTTTTATCATTCTTTCTGTCGTCGGGTTGATTTTACAAATATGAAAATGGGACTTTGTGTATGTGTGGGGAGTGTGTTTCTGATATAATTGCTTCAGGGTGATTCAGAGTTCATCTGGAGCGCTGTTTGTGCAATTAGGTACAGAATTTATTTTTTAGTGTCAATAGATACCAGTATGGCTATCTGGTGTTGCTCGGGTTAGCATAGTTCAAGCCTCTATCATTTATCTTTCTGGGGCTAATTTCTACTTTGTTTGATGCGCTTTTCATTTCTTACTTACCAAATATCTTTTATGTCCGTCCGTCGGTCTGTCATCTAAAAACTCAAAAACAACCACAAGAATTATATATAAAATCTAGGAGCATGTTTTTACCTTATTAGTTTGATTCATTTGGTTTGGTTTATTTGTTTAGTGGCATATTAACTCGTTATGGGTTATTCAATCCTGAAATCGATTGTTTTAAAAAGGATTGTAATTGTATTGAGAGATGATTGTTTAGTTGGTTGGGTTTTATGCCATATCAACCATTGTAAGTAATTAAATGCCAGATCCTCTTTATAGATATATATTAAACATATATGATTTTTTAAACACATTTTGTTGACAACATTTTTCAACGAGACTTGTTTTGCACTCACTTAAATGGTACCGAGTACTGCTATGTATCATTAACAATTCATTTAAATATGTCATTTGTTCATACACAGTTAAATGATCGAATAGTTCTATTTTAAACAATTCAATTTAGCATAAGTCAACAAAGTTAAATGGTTCCAAGAATTGCTACCTATTACTAACAATTCTTTTGAACATCAGTCATTTATTTACACACAGTTAAGTGATCAAACAGTTCTGTTTCAAACAATTCAATTTAGCATAACTCATTTATTTGCACATAGTTTAAATGATCAAAATATTCTATTTGACCCATAGATAGTACCCTATCAGGTGCTACCACTCAGAGCCAGATTGGACCTGGGAACAATGGCAATGAAGGGGTACTTCATATACCCCAAAACTCCCGGGCTAGAGCTTCACCATCAGATTGTTTAGGGTCATGTCTTGGACACTCGGTGGGGGTGTGTGTGAACATTTCTCTCTGTAATGATGCAGTCGGTGTATTCTACAGTCCCAGCCGACTGCGCCCAATGATAGATAAAGAATGAAGAAAGGAATTGTAATATATCGAGAGGGATGAGGGGTGATGCAGAGTAGAAAAAGTTATCGGGGGACGAGAGGTGAGTGAAGATGGGAATAAAGACAAGTGATAGGGGGATGGGAGGTGGGTGAAGGTAGTAGTAGCAATAAGTAGAGAGGGGTGGAGTGTTACGAAGCAGAAAAAGTGATAGGAGGATGGGAGGTGGGTGAAGGTAGTAATAGCAATAAGTAGAGAGGGGTGGAGAGTGATTGGGGGCAGAAAGATTGATTGTTGGATGAGAAGTGTATGAGGATAGGAATAGCAATATGTAGAGAGAGATGGAGATCGACTTAAGCGTCTAAGGATGATTAATGTAATCATTGACCTTGGACCTTTAGGTTTAAGGTCATAAACTCTAAGAGAACTCCTCAGAGTTCGTTTCACGTTTAATTCTTAATGATTTTGTTTTGTCTATTTGTTTAACGGCATATGAACTTCTTATGAGCTATCCAATGCCGAAATTTTGCTCCTTTTTTGATTGTAATCAGAACTATTTATTGTTTTTGTTTGGTTCATTTGTTTAACGACATATCAACTCTTTATGGCTTATCTAATCCTATCTGCCAACCCCCCCGCTCGGGCAGGATATGACACAAGGTCAATTTTTAAGCGGAGTTTAACAGGTTTGAATTCAGAGTTTTCCTTCTCCTAGATTAGTTGCCTCACCAAGGCTGAAGAACCCAGTCTGCCAACTATTTACCCATATCTGGAGGGAGAATAATTAGATTCATACCTTTCCCAAGGGTATTAGTGCTATGTGAAATGCAATCATTCTCGTCCAGGATTTGAACTCGTGTCGCCGTGTCCATTTCCTACGACGATAACCATTACACCACGGGCACCTCCAATAGCTTTATCTAATGCCGAAATTTGATTAATTTGAAAATCTTTGATTGTAACCATTATTATTTATTAAGTTTCCCAAGGGTATTGCTATGTGAAATGCAAACATTCTCGTCCAGGATTTGAACTCGTGTCGCCGTGTCCATTTCCTACGACGATAACCATTACACCACGGGCACCTCCAATAGCTTTATCTAATGCCGAAATTTGATTAATTTGAAAATCTTTGATTGTAACCATTATTATTTATTAAGTTTCATTTAGTTTATTTGTTTAACGGCATATTAACTTTTTATATTCAGCCCAGTCGGTTAGGGCAGTAGAATACACCGACTGCATCTCTGCAGAGGGATAAGACCCTCCCAACGAGTGTCATGGATATAACACTATACCATCTGAGGATGAGGCTCCAGTAATGCTGGAGCGTTGAGGAATGCAGAGCACCCTTTTAATGTTATCGCTCCCAGGTCCCCTCTGGCTCTAAGTGGTAGCACTTGATAGGGTCGTATTTACAGGTCAAATAAAACTGTTTGACATTTAAACAACGTGCAAACAAATGACTTATACTAAACTGAATTATTTGGAATAGAACTGTTTGATCATTTAACTGTGTGTAAACAAATGTCTGATGTTCAAATAATTGTTAATGATATACAGCAATACTTGAAACCATTTAAATTTGTTGACTTAAGCTAAATTCAGTTGTTTGAAATAGAACTGTTTGATCATTTAACTGTGTGTAAACAAATGTCTAATGTTCAAATAATTGTTAATGATATACAGCAATACTTGAAACCATTTAGATTTGTTGACTTAAGCTAAATTCAGTTGTTTGAAATAGAACTGTTTGATCATTTAACTGTGTGCAAACAAATGTCTGATGTTCAAATAATTGTTAATGATATACAGCAATACTTGAAACCATTTAAATTTGTTGACTTAAGCTAAATTCAGTTGTTTGAAATAGAACTGTTTGATCATTTAACTGTGTGTAAACAAATGTCTGATGTTCAAATAATTGTTAATGATATACAGCAATACTTGAAACCATTTAAATTTGTTGACTTAAGCTAAATTCAGTTGTTTGAAATAGAACCGTTTGATCATTTAACTGTGTGTAAACAAATGTCTGATGTTCAAATAATTGTTAATGATATACAGCAATACTTGAAACCATTTAAATTTGTTGACTTAAGCTAAATTCAGTTGTTTGAAATAGAACCGTTTGATCATTTAACTGTGTGTAAACAAATGAATGATGATTAATTGAATTGTTAGTGATACATAACAATACTTGAAACCATTTGACTGTGAGCAAACGAATAAGTAATGACAAATAGAATAATTCATGTTGAATAGCAATATTTGCAACTACTTCAGTGTGTGCAAACAAATGATTAATATTGAATAGACTAATGTGTTAGATAGCAATAATTGAAACCATTTAACTGTGTTGAAACCATAGCAATACTAATGAGCGAACGAATTGATTCTGGCTCATTTAAAAATGAAATTACCAACAAAGAGCAGATGAGTACTTTACGTTTGCTTTGGCAACAAGTCTAGGAGAAGTAAAATTAAAACCAGCTATACTCTGCTTCAAAACTGCCCTTGTGTCCACATCATGCTGGTAGAGGAGGGGTAGAGTAAATATATTCACTAAAACACCCTGGTCGCTGCACTAACCCACGCTGTTCTCATCAACTTTACTCAAAGAACTTAGACCTTTCTGATTGATTGATTTTAATGGCATGTCAACCCGTCTGGAGTTATTTTATGTCTTGAGGTTTAGGGAATTGCGTGTGTTGTACATTTATATTTACGTTTTTGTATGTAGTTTCTTAAGAGATCTTTGTGTACGGTTTTGTGATATCAAGTATTCTTATCTAATACTAATCTTCATCATCATCATCATGTTGTGCAGTTAGCACAGATATCCCTGATCCTCTCTCGCCACTTTTCCCTATTGTTCATCGACTCAGGCAGGTCTTCAGGGCTACATCCCGTATCCTTACAGAGCTGCTGTATGTATGTTCGAGCTGGTCGTCCTGCTTTTGCTCGGCCATATGTGGGGGTCCATAGGAGTACATCACTTATGAGCTCGTCTCTGCTTCTCCATCAGTGTCCTGCGTGTCTGGTTCGTCTAACTTGGATAGTTTTCGTGGTGAGAGGCAGGTGGCCGTATAGTTGGTGCTTTGTGGGGTGTTGCCGCCAGGACTTGTTCAATATTGCTCTCAACATTCTTGTGTAATTGCCGTCCAGCTTCTTCTCCAGCCGTTTTGTTAGCGTCGAAGTGGTGCATCCATACAGCAGTATCGACACGACCGCTGCCTGGGAGAAACTGCGTTTCATTTTATCGGTCAGGTCTGATTTCCATATGATCGATAGCTTATCGATAGCCGTCCATGCCTTCGTTAGCCGCGTGTCGATGTCTTTTTCGGTTGATGAGACTAATAATTTATGGCAAAGTCGGCTGCAGTTGCAGGATACACCGACTGCATCTCTGATAAGGGGTAAGACCCTCTCTCCAACAACGAGTGTCCTGATATGGCACTTAACAATCTAACGGGGAGGCTCCAGTAATGCTGGAGTTTTGGGGAATGTGGCGTTTCTATTTATTGCCATCGATCCCAGGTCCACTCTGACCCGGAGTGGTAGCACCTGATAGGGTCCTACCCTTGGGTCAAAAAGATCTAAACTTTGTACTTATACTTAGCTGAATTGTTTGAAATAGAACTCTTTTGACATTTAAACTGCGAACTTATGCTAAACTGAACTGTTTGAAATAGACCTGTTTTGATATTTAAACTGTGTACTTATGCTAAACAGTATTGTTTGAAATAGGACTATTTATATATATAAAATAGATTTGGCATTAAATGACCTTCTGTGGTTGATGTGACTGAAAACCAAACCAAACCAAACCAAACCAAACTAATAATTTGCCAACAGATATATTTAACCCATTGATAGGATCTTAACAGGTGCTACGACTTCATGTCAGACTGGGCCTGGGAGTAATGGCATTAGCATCTTTTGTATTGCACATATTTCAAGCGCACCTTTGTTGGAATCACTCAAGAATTTTATTTCTTAACAAAGTTGCTATCTGTAAATTATATTTGAATGAATAAATTAATACATGGCATATCCCCAGAAGATATTTCTGGAAGAAGCAGCTTTTGACTACAAATAAAGGATTCAATTTTCTCCCGAAGATATTTCTTTTAGCCGTCCAAGATATGGTCTGTTTAAGAAATTTTTATTACTTTTATTGATTTTTATTACTTTTATTGACAAAACCTTGCACAGAGGGCTATTCATTAAAGTCAACATTTAAAAAACAAACAAAACAAAACAAAACAAAACCAAGCAAAACAAAAATTCTTTCCTGACGCAAAGCAGCTGTGAGTCCATCTTTTTTTTTTGAACTTCATTAGTACTCGCCAGTTTGCGACACTTACATCATGTAACCAAAGTAGTACAAGGCGTGAGAGGTAACCGTTGTGGTCAGTAGTATCGTGATTGTAAGTGCGCTGACTCTGTGTGTGATTTGAAAACCGCTTAGATAAATGTGTCAATGAAGTCTAATTCAGGAACTTATTCTTTACGAGTTTGAACTCGGTCATAACACCAAAAATATTTGTCGCGTGAAAGTTGAAGGTGAATTGATCACAGTAGTGTAAACAGAAGATCAAAGAAATTTCGTTCGGGTTGCAAGTAAACTAAACAAAGTGCCTTCATCGACGCCTAGACAAGCTAAGAAGCAAAGGGTTCCTTTGTTTGACAGATTGTAAGCGTACTATGGATGTTAGTAAATAAAAGGAGAAAACCATGTTAGACTTTTGGTGTACAGTAATGCAGTGTAATATTTAGCAAGCTAGATTACCAAACTATTACGAATGAGTTCGAGTTTCATTGGGTACTCCGTTCATACGGCCTTGTGTCACATCTAAGCAAAAAGCTTAGTAAACTACTACATAGATGTTGAAAACTTTTGACTCACCCTAGTTTTACTTCATGTTACAAAAATATTGTAAAACGTTTGACTCACCCTAGTTTTGCTTCATGTTAGAAAAATATTGTAAAACTTTTGACTCATCTTAAATGTGCCTCATGTTACAAAAATATTGCAAAACCTTTGACTTACACTTGTAATCTCTACACAACAAAAAAGAACGAGAACGGTTTAGATTATTGTTTAAATAAAATAAAATGTCTTTTTGTTAAGAACCGTACAATATTGTTTTATTTTGTTCAATGGCATATCAACCTCGAGGGTTATTTAAAGCCAAACATATCCTTGTAGAAGAGCAGTAGTGGTACTATTTAACGTTAATGTAAGGGGTTCTAAGGAGGTTCATTTTTTTCTCAGAGGTATTCATCCAAAAGTGAACATTATAGCGCGACAGGAGTTCGAGCACAGTTACGAGGCCTCGGGGACTCTCTGAACAGATTGAGTTTCTGAATGTTCGTCAATAAAAAAAAAATCTAGAGACAAAAACACATTAGTGATTCTCTCTACACGTTTTTGTCGATAAAAAGAATCATGAAAAATTTGAATTACATTTGACATATTGTTTATACTCGAGTAATGAACAAACTCTAAATTTTAGCCACAAAACGGTGTTTTCATCATATATTGTATTGTGAATGACTCCTAACTTTTGGCTACGCTAGCCTAGACAAATAACTTCCCAAAAATTACTGCTTGTAATTTGAGGTAATTTGAGCTGCATATCTAGCAAAATAATTCTTACAAATTAAAAGGCAATATTAACTGTTTAGAGTATTGCATAAGGAAATTAAAAGTCTTTTATTTCAGCATCATACACTAGGACTTGTTTTTGCTGTTGTTTTATTGCAAAGATCTAATTGAAAGTGTCGCTTGCTTCTTAATGAATCAATGTTTGTAGTTTGGTTTGGTTTTATTTTTTTATGGCATATCAACCATTATAGGTTATTTCATGCCAAATCCATTTTTATACAAAAAAAAAACCCAGATATATTTCAAGCAATTAAGTTCAGTATAAGAATAGTTTTTTGTTTACACACAGTTAAATGTTAAAAACAGTTCCATTTCAAACAATTCAGTTTAGCACAAGTACACAGTTTACTTCTATTTGACCCTCAGATAAGACCCTATCAGGTGCTATCACTCCCGGTCAGAGTGGACCTGGGAGCAATGGCAATGAAGGGGTACTTCACATTCCCTAAAGCTCCAGCATTACTGGAACCTCACCATCGGATTGTTTAGTGTCATATCTTGGACACTCATTGTTGGGTAGAGGGTCTTATCCCTCTGCAGAGATGCAGTCGGAGTATTCTAATGACTGGACAAATTGTAGTTTCGACAAGTTGAATATGTGAATACATTGGAAATAGCGACAATATACTTAGAAGACAAAAAAATACACTAATGATTCTCTCTTCACTTTTAATCGGTAGAAGCAGAAACAAAGATGTGAATTTTATGCTATTCTTAGCTTCTATGACTAACGTACGAAATTTAAAGAGAACATAGCTCAATCGGGTGGGGTTGTAGAATACACCAACTGCATCTCTGCATAAAGTTAAGACTGCCCCTCCCCTCGACTATTCCGGATATGACGTTGAACAATAGGATAGCAAGGTTCCAGGCTAGAAGCTTTGGGGAATATGGAGTACCCATTCTCGGCCATTACTCTCGGGTCCACCCTGACCCAAAGTGGTAGCACATAACAGGGTCCTATCTATGGGTCAAATAGAACAAATTATGTGGGCAAACAAATGACTGATGTTCAATTGTGACTGTTATATAGTAATACTTGAAACCATTTAGCTGCGTGCAAAAAATGTGCTCAGGTTCGTTTAAGAATTTTCTCTACAAAATGTGTTTATAAATTATATATGTAAAAATAGGTTTTGGCATTAAATAACATACAATAGTTAATATACTGTAAAACTAAACCAAACCAAATCACATATATTTGATATATATGTAAAATAGTTTTTGGTATTAAATAACATACAATGGTTAATATGCCATAAAACCAAACCAAACCAAACAAAAGCGAACAGGTATATATCTTACTGTCAAACCTGCACGAGGATGTTTGCATTTCTCAGAGCGCTGATATTCTTAGGAAAGATATGCGTCCAACTATTTTCCCTCCAATTATGAGAAAAGAGAAGGAAATACTAGACTCTTTAATCTTGGTATGTCAACCGGTCAAGAAGAAATGCTCTGAATTCAAACTTGTTAAACTCTGCTAAAAATTGACCTTGTGTCACATCCTACGCGCACAGAAGGATTGTTGAAGATATATATTTTTTACTCCGACTCCAACTGCTAAGCCTAAAACAACAACATTAAATCCAAATTTTACAAATAATAACAAAGCTTAATCCTTAAAGGAATGTGAAAATACACTGAACGGGTCATGCACTTTGTAGAATGAAAATCTTCATCCGCATAATCGTCTGACTCCCACGTTGTGTTTGTAGGTTTTCTGCAAATTGAAATACATGAGTCCAAACGTTCTCTGTGGTCCTAGCTAAATGTGCTCTGGTCATATACCCTTTGCATCCTGTACCAGACTCACACCTTTTTCTGTACTGTTCGTGTCTCTTCTCTGACTGACCCTCTGCGTTGATCTCCTCCTGAGTCGGTCTCTTACCCACTCCCTGTGTAAGACTCAATCTTCCCATTGACCTCTGGTTGATCCTCTGTATATATGGAGAGGCGAACATTCCTTTTCCAGACCTTCGGCCACTGGAAATAATAAAAAATGACAGACAACTAGACTCCAGGCGACCCTTCTAGGTGTGATCATAATATGTTTAAGTGGTTGATCTCCTTTGATCTGGCATCAGTATTTTATATTAGCAGGGCTGAAACAGTGATTCCCTCAAAAATATGTTTCGGCCCCTATACGGACACACGCATATACATATATATGCATATACATACCTATGGTTAGCCCACAACCATATACATGTATACACCCGCATCCATACACATACAAACATACATAGAGCAAAGTCTATAGACTAGCGTCAATAGAGTCACGGAAATTTAGGAATTACACATTCGCCAATGGTCCGGGAGACTGGGGTTCAATCTCAGGTCGAATCATACGAAAGACTCAAAAATGGTACTTGATGCCTCCTTGCTTAACACTCAGTATTATAAGGTACGGATCAAGGGTAAAGTAGAGCAATCCTGGGAATCGAGTAGCGCCCTCCCCTACAACTCGGTGTAGTAGCTATTGTAAAGAGAGCCTTCGGGTCACCCTCGACTAAGGTCGCCAACTTTACTTACACTGTACACATACAAAAAACTAATTCACACACGAAAACTTCTTTATAAACATTTGTTTATTACCAAAAGTATATAATTACATAAAAAGACAACGGCTGTTCAACTCAACCTCAAGTTATTTATTTTTGTTTTATTTATTTTTCATTTCAGTATTATCCTTTTAATTATCCAGAAGACTTCTCTGTCACACTATTAAGTTACATTTTGTTACAGTGACTCATTACGCCAATTTTCTATGCATCCTACTCTTGTAATAAGACAAAGACAAGATGGTAGGGACGACAATGCGATGAGATTGTTCACGAAAGGAAATCTCAAACACGTGATCACAAAAAAATCCCATTCTCTTTAGTGCCGATGTTATAACTTTTCCCAGCATTGGTCTCAAATCAAAAAAACTTGAAGTTGTATTTCAAGTTTATCAAGGAAATATAATTTCCCAGATTTGAGAGTGGAAAACTGATTTTTAGAAAATAAAATGCTGTTTCTTTCGAATTTTGAATTGGTCAGTTTTCAAATCACAAAAGCCAACAGTCAACATTTTTCTAAACTCTTTTTATGCTGTGTAATTTTTTTAAAATTATTGTAATCTTTAAAAAATTGCTTTAGAAATGTTTTACTTTCATCACTGAGTACAAGAGTGTGCCTTTCTTTAAATCACCGACTCGGCTGAAGCTGTAAAATACGCCGACTACACTTTAGCAAAAGAGCGTGACCCCCTCCCAACATGTGTTCTGGGTATGACACTAAATCATCAGAGGCTCCAGTCCTGGAGCTTTGAGGAATATGGAGTATCTCTTCATTGCAATTACTTCCAGGTCTACTCTGATTCAGATTAGTTGTACCTGTTAGGGTTCCGTCTACATGTCAAATAGAACTATTAAATCTTTTACTATACTTGAAACCATATAACTGTGTGCAAAAAATGACTAATATTAAATATAATTATTATTGTTTGATAGCAATACTTGAAACCATTTAATTGTGTGCAAATATGATTTTTAGAGATGGATTGTAATACTTGAATCCATTTAAATGTGTGCAAACAAATAATTAGTATTAAATAGAATTATTAGCGAGTGAACCTAAAAGCTTGACGACAATTGCACAAGGATGCTACGAGCTATAATAAACAAATTCTGGAAGCAACACCTCACGAAATAGTAGCTGTAAGGTTACTTATCACCCATCTCGAAGACCATCCAAATTAGACGAACAAATCATGCGGGAAACTGGTGGAGGAGCAAAGATGAACTCATAAGTGATGTTCTTCTATGGATCCGAAAAAAAGGTCCTTTTTTTTAGAACATATGGTTTGGTTTGGTTTGGTTTCTTTGTTTAATGGCATATCAAACTTTGTAGGTTATCTAATGCCAAAGCCATTCTCCTAGAAGAACAGTAGTGGTACTATTTAACCCATAGCTGGGAGGACAAAGGGGTTGATAACTTTCTCAAGGGTATTTGCCCGAAAGTGAACGTAATAGCGCGACTGGAGTACGAACTCGCGTCCTACGATTCCGCAGTCCATCACTTTATATATATATATATATATATATATATATATATATATATATATATATATATATATATATATTCACTCTGCATTTCTTAGTACGTGTTACACACTAAAAAATACTGTATATATATATATATATATATATATTTACATACATATATATATGTGTGTGTGTGTGTGTGCGTGTGTGTGTGTGTATGTGTGTGTAAACACGTGTGTGCATATGTATACATGAGTGTGTGTTTATGTGTAACACACATGTGTAACACCCACATTTATATATATATATATATATATATATATATATGCGTGTGTGTGTTTATGTTACTCACACACACTAAGAAATGCAGTGTGTGTGAGTATATATATATATATATATATATATATATATATACAAAGGATTTGACATTAAATAACCCACAAAGGTTGATGTGCCTTAAAACATAACCAAAACAACCAAACAATTTTTTTAAATGTACTGATTATTAATGACTTACGACCGGCTGAAATTCTAAGCGATTTGTGTTAAGTCGTTTCTGCCGTAAGTAGGACTTCTATGTATACTTTATAAAACGCTGAGTTTAAAACGATTTTGTATTTTTAAGTTGCAAAGTTGGGTTTAAAACTATCAGAATTTGTTTAAAATCCTACCATTCAGTGTAGAAATGTTTGGCTGTTATTTAATGACATATAAACTTTAGTGGATTATTTAATCTATACTTCTTAAAGGACAGTAGTGAGGGTACTATTTAACCCATAGATGGGAGGATAAGGAGGTTCGTACATTTCCCAAGGGTATTTGTCTGAAAGGGAACATATTAGCGCGATGGAAGTTTGAACTCGCTTACTACGATTCCGCAGTCTAGTGCTTTAATCATTACACCACGAGAATACCTCCGTAGAAATGTTTAAGTGGACAAGAAGTCAGCCACTTTAAAAGAAATTGCAAAATAACTGTTGCTGCTTATATAGGATTTGAACCCCTGTTCTTGTCTTTAAAACCCTAGAAACTTTGAGGCATCATGGTTTTTTAGGATTGATATAACTGCAAACATCTCAGCCTTCAGTACACATCTCTTACCCTTGCTCCAAGGCGATGAGTATTTATTCCAACATGAAAGTTAATAAATTTGATCAAAAACTGTTCAGGGCCTGTTTTCCCCATACTCTCCTGCATTCATTATCTGAATATTTCACTTGAATGCTTTTCTGTTGCGCTGAAGGTAATAATTGTTAGTCATAATGGAAATTCGCCTGCTTGTTCAGTGTTCAATGTGTACGTGAATAATTGCCAAATCTTGCAAGATATTTCGTTATGGTAAAAGCAATGTTTAGGATGAGGTTTAGCAAGGTTTTTTTTATGTATTCGATAATCAAAGCACTCACTGTTATTTCCCTGAACTCTCTTAAGAATTGGAGTCGAGGAACGATATACTTATGTTAAGGATGATAAGAAAGAGAAAACAGTTAAAACCTATTCTCATCATTAATGCTCTTAAAGAAGGCATGAACCTGATCATAACTGAATCCGACCAAATCATCAATCATTCAGAGTTTATTTACTAATATCTTAAAAGAAGTCGTGGAACTGTCCATAAATGAATCAGACCCCATCGCAAGCCTTTCCAATTTTGTCTTCATTAATGCCTCAAAGAAGTCATGAACCCGATCTTCACTGAATCAGACTCCATCACTAATCATTCTGACTTTGTCACTTCACTAATACCCTTGAAACTGATCAATTCGATCCCATAACTCGATCCCAATGCAAGTCATTCCGATCTCGTCATCACTAATATCTCAAAGAAGGCATGAAACGGATCATAACCAAACTAGACTCTATCTCTATTCATTCTTGTTTTTTCTCATTACCAAAAGACCCCAAGGCATCAAAATGATCATTATGGAATCAGATCAGATCTTTAATCATTTCGATCTTGTCTCATCAAAAATGGCTCAAAGAAGGCATGAACCTGGCTATAAACAAACTATATCATTTTATTATTCTTTCTGAAATCGTCTCATCATTAACACTCAGGAAGAAGGCATGAGCCTCATGATAAATGAATTATATTTCCACACTTGTCATTTCGAATTTATCTCATCACTGTGAGAAAGCATGAAAACAATAACACCAGAAGAAGAAGGTGACGGTGACATTAATGATAGTTGGAGCCATTGGAATGGTCCCCAAGAACCTGGAAAAGAGACTAGGTTAAGAGGAGATCATCCTGATCACTGCATTATTAAAATTAATGATGATACTTTGAACAGTCCTGGTGGTCTGCAGAGACTTGCTGACACTCAGACATTAGTGAAAAAGTACCAATTGGTGCGAAAATTCTCAAGGAGTATAATAAAGTCATGTTGACATCACGGAATTCCCTGATTCCCTCTCACCATCCATCCCAATAATCCATCGCTCCTTTCAGGTCTTCTAGGCTGAATCCTATGTCAGTACAGAGATGAAGCATGTAAGTCTTGGCTGGTCGGCCAACACTGGAACATTCATGTGTGCGACTCCATAAGAGAACGTCGCTTATGAATTCGTCTTGACATTTCCAGCAATGCCCATTTGTATATTTATTTGTTGTTTAATGACATATCAACCTTATTGGGTTATTTAATACCTAATCCACCCTTCTAGAAGCACAATAGTGGTACTATTTGAACCATAGTTAGAAGTATAAGGGGGTTCATACCTTTCCCAAGGGTATTTATCTGAAAATGAACGTAATAGCGTGACTGGGGTTCGAACTCGCTGACTACGATTCTGCAGTCCAGAGCTTTAACTATTACCCCCACGAGGACTCCCCCGCCCGTTAGTAGTGTTCGTTTGGATGATTTATGAGAAAGGAGTGCTGCTTCCAGGATTTCTTCAAAATAACAAGTAGCATTTTTGTGAAGTTCCCATCTAACTTTTTCTCTATGTGATTCGTTAGCGTCCATGTGGTGCATCCATACAGTTGTATGGACACAGCAGCAATATGATCGATAACCTGTCCACAACATTCCACACTTTCACTTAGTGTATGTTCACATCACCTTCAGTAGATGAGATGTTACTGTCGAGTTATGTGACCCGGTTAACCAATTTTAGAGGCTTGCCACTGAGAGAGGAGATGGCTACTTTTTGTTTAAAACGTATGTAATCTGTTTTATTTGCATTCATGTAAAAGCCAATACTTCCAGCTACTTGCTCTAGGTTATGTAGTTAGGATTCTGCTTAGATTAGTGTACTTGCGAGAAGTGCTAGATCATCTGTGTAGTCTGCATCTGTCATAGTTTCTACTTGCTTTTTTTTCTTCAAAACTTGAGGGGATGTTTCGACAGCTTTTCTGTTTTTAAGTTTTTAGAGCACTGCATCAAGTTCTTCCACCACAATCTGTCTTAGTTTGGCGTCAAGTTGACCATTAATAATGTTTTGATAGGTTTGTAAGTCATTTGAGGAGGGTTTCCGAACAAATTGTTGAAATTTTCTTTCCACTTTTGAAGTCTATCTTCTTGGCTGGCAGCTTTTAGTTTTGGTCTCAGTGCGTTCTTCCTTTTGCTCACTTCATTTACTGTCTGCCATACTAATCGTGATGGTCTATCTTCTACTGAATTTCTGATGTTATCGACTTGGCCTTGAATGTATTCGAATTGTTCTTTTTGGTATGTCTAATATCTCTCTAGACTTAAGTTTCTACATGTTGACATTTGTTTTTTTTTATTAAGTTAGAATGATTTCTTCATGTTTTCTGATTTTTTCTTCATACTAGTGACTCCTATAGAACTCTACATTTGGATTTTAGTTTGGTTGGCATGCACCCTCCAGCTTCTTCCATATGGGCGGTAATAAATTTTAATCGATGAGTTGAGAAGGTGGTTTTGAATCCAGATGGTAAGCTTTTGAATTTTTTGATAATAATCCTTGGGACAGTTTCCTCGAACATAGAAAGACGAAAAAACAAAAAACAAAAAAACAAAAAAAAAAAAAAAGAAAGAAAAAAGTAGCACACTTCTCTTTTCTTTGTTGCTTGTAGACTTCGTTTTATCGAAATGAAATTCCAATACTCATGAAGCTATCCTTATATCAATTTGATCTTGTAAACATCTTCTCCGCCCCCTCCCTCTAAAAGTAACGGTTATCACCGTAGGAAGTAGACTAGGCTGTCCGAGTTCAAATCCTGAGCGAGGTTGTTTGTATTTCACATAGCGCTAATACTTGCCACCGGGCCTTTTAGTCTGGTGACTAGAAAACTGAACGCCTGGTCCCAGCGAGCTGTCCCCACCCCACCCATACCTGCTTCGCAAGGCAGAATTCATTACTTGGTGGGTGGTCGGATAGATATCTCACATAGTACTAATGCCCTTGGGGAAAGGTACTATTTACCAACCCCTCCGCTCGGGCAGGATATGACACAAGGTCAATTTTTAAGCGGAGTTTAACAGATTTGAATTCAGAGTTTTCCTTCTCCTAGACTAGTTGCCTAACCAAGGCTGAAGAACCTAGTCTGTCCTACTATTTACCCATAGCTGGAGGGAGAATAATTGGATTCATACCTTTCCCAAGGGTATTAGTGCAATGTGAAATGCAATCGGTCTCGTCCAGGATTTGAACTCGTATCGCCGCGTTCATTTCCTACGGCGATAACGACTACACCACGGGCACCTCCACAAAAGGTAATCACCCAACTATCCTCCCTCCAAGTATGGGTAAATAGTAGGACAGACAGATTTCTTTAACTTTGGGATGACAACTGACATAGGAGAAGAAAAACTTTGAATTCAAACCAGTTGTAGACCTAGAGAGGGATGGGCATCACCTGACTATTCTTGGCCAAGACACGCTCCATGAGTTATGCCTTCTCGTCTAAACCAGGTTCCGGGGTAAGTCTTTTTTCATTAAGTCTCTCTCTCTCTCTCTATCTTTTTCTAACTCATAGACACACACACACACACACACACACACACACACACACACACACACATATATATATATAGAGAGAGAGAGAGACTTTTTTGACTATAACTGACCTATTGGATATTGTACATAGAGTCTATTATCTTTGAGCCTAATTTAATAACTCAGCGATGTAACTACTTGTATTCATACATATAAATATTTATTGCTTTATTACTATAGATATTATTATTAGTAGTAGTTGTATTATAAATATTTATTACTTTATTACTTATGGCTTTTAAGAGTACTAGATTTGTAACGTGGCCGTGAAAAGCTCAGTTTTTGGCTTGATTTGATCCCACATCTTCTTTCTTATGCCTGATTTATCTCAGCTTTTTCCGCGATTGTCTTATTAATTAATCAAAATGGCTTTTTTTGTTTCGTCATCATCTATCATTGAGTCTATCAGGAGTTGAATGTTCTGCGAGAAAGGATTGACACTATAGTTCTAATGAAGCGTCAAGTTATTATTTTTTTTTATCTGTCTTCATTGACCAGAAGAAAGATCGTTTAAGTGTCGAAGTGTTCAGTCAGACTCTTTGAGAATACTTAGCAATGTTGACAGATCGGACATGATTCAAGATTATATCCCCTGAGGCAGAGACCATCGAAGTTGCACCTTAGGAAGACTTCTATCTCTCATAAATAGAGTGAAGATGGTCGAGTAGTTTACGAATCAAACGCACTGGTTTTGTTATGACATTAACAGGAGTGCTGCTGCGAATTGTACGAACCTAAGTTGTAATCCATTATTGTGGCAAAGGATTTTTACAGGTGCCATAATAAAAAAACGCTAACTCTGAAATGAATTATGAATTAAAAAAAAAAGCAAATAGTACGAAAAATTACTAGAAGCTGAGTTCAAACTGACGATGTCTTGTGCATTATTTTTCGTAATGAACAATAGCTTACAAAAGATGTATTAAATGTGTACGGCTTACGAAACTGTTTAAGTATACTTTTAAACTGTTTTCATGCTTGTTAGTCTTGAACATTCTTTAAAGGATAATATTCATTTATCGTCGTTGGATTTTGAAACAGACGACTTTTGGTTCATTTGTCTGAGTTTAAGAGGCTGATATTGGCTCACTAAGTTCATTTTACTAAAATGTAGTTTGTTTGTTTAATGGGATATTAACTTTCTGGGGTTATTTAATGTCAAATCCACCCGTTAGAAGAACAGTAGCGATACTATTTAACCCATAACTGGGAAGATAAGGGGTTTCATACCTTTCTCAAGGGTATTTGCGCGAAAGTGGACATAATAGCGCGACTGGAGTTCGAACTCGATTACGCAGTCAAGCGTTTTTAACCATTACGCCATGTGGTCACCCCTAGTAAATATACAACCATATGATATACAAGAAGATACCTATTGAAATTAAGAAAGTCGTGTATTTTGAAAGGTAATATAATTATAAATTTTCTTTTTGTAGTTAACCTAAAATATCTTACTTGCACTAGGCGGGGGTGTCCTCATGGTGTAATGGTTAAAGCGATGGACTGCGAAATCGCAGTAAGCAAGTTCGTACTCCAGTCGCGCTATTACGTTCACTTTCTGGCAAATACCCTTGGGAAAGGTATCAACCCTTAATCCTCCCAGCCATGGGTTAAATAGTACCACTACTGTTCTTCTCGGAGAATAGCTTTGGCATTAAATAACCTACAAAGGTTGATATGCCATTAAACAAATAAACCAAAACCTTGGAGTAGGCGTGCGTATTATTTTCTTTGTTCCGAGAAGTTCTGTATTGAGAAAACCATTCGAATTTGTCAAACTTTGAATAACATAGAACGAAAATCATCAAATCTGTTCTGGTCGATGTCCGATTTTACAACTGGTCTCTTACTCCTAATTCGTTCTCTGTTAGGTGAGAGGAGGAAATTGTTCACTACTGTTTTAGACTGCTTTTTGACGTCAGCTGAAATTCTATTTCTAGTATGCTGAAATATCGTAGTTTCTGGCGTCAGTTGAAAGGCTATTTTAGTATAATGAAATATCGTAATTTTTTCATCTTGCAACCATTACAGTCTAACTATGCTCATTAGCTTTTTGGCGGTGAAATAAGGGAAAAGTTCTTTTTGGAAAGTATGACACACGTGGGTCTTTCTCTATCATTAGATTTGGTGACACTTGTGTGTAAGAGACCATTACAGCCTGTATACTTCTAAAATGTTCTAAAGTTATCTGTATATAAAGCGGTTAATACAGTTAGGGGAAACTTTCTAATTTTGTTCTTTTAACGGCCCACGCATTCGCCGTGAATGAATAGATAAAAATATCAAATACGGTAAAAGGTAATGAATGATGCATGAAAGGTATTAGATATTGGGTAAAATGTAGACGATTATAAAGTTATAATAGGTACTATGTATTAGACAATATATGATACTAATCTGTAGTAATGTAATAGGGTGTGAGTGCGGCAAGCATGTCACGAAGTGACCAATCCAATATGCACGGCGAATTCACTAGTTTTGATAAAGATAATTAAAGATGTAAAATGAATTTCCAGTGTAGAAGTATATGGAATACTGATCTTCAAAGAAATTACGAAAAAAGAAAATCTTTTTACAGGATCATACGCGTGTGACAAGAACCTCCCATCGAATGTTAGACTGATAACAATTGTCTCTCCTTTGAAACTGATTTCCTTGGCCTTTCTTTGTAGACTGAATAGTTCTTCATCTGTATGACACTGTTGACTAGTTGTAGGTAACGGTTTATTTTTAATCTGCTGATAAAAGAAAGTTGATTCTCCCATCGTTATTAAATTTTAATACAGAAATTAATCCAACAATATTTTTAGAAGAAATTCCCGATAAAAAGATAATGATATTTTCTGGTAGATTTTTAATATAAAAGTTGATACAACGATAAATCTTTGGAGGCACTCGTGGCGTAACTGTTATCGTCGTAGTGTATGGTTTCGATGAACTGATTTCGAATCCTGGACGTTTCAATTCGCACAGTTATTCATAGTATAAATTTTATAAACCACGTGATTTGATATCAAGATTTATAATAAAAATCTCAAAATTAAATATCTGCTGACCTGAAATTTAGAGTTGCATTTAGTGTAACGGTTATAGCTATAGGAAACGGAATCATCAATCCGAGTTTAAATCTTGTGTAAAATAATTAGGATGATGATTAATTATATTGATTTTTTATGGATGATTAATTATATTAATTATTGTATTATTTAGTTTGGGGAGGTCGTGTACTTTTCAGGGTCTTTTAATTTAACTGTACTTGGCAACGCATGTGTGAAGTTCTAAAACTGACACCTATCATCTCGCTCCGAAAACCTTAATGTAAATAAAATACATATGGGTTGTGTCATAGAGTTTGAGTGAGGTGAAATGAAAATATAATGAAAGTGGAGACGCGTGGGGGTAGTGATGAGATGACGTCATTTTGCGTCGGACTGCTAAAAAATGTAGACAGTCAGAATAAAGACGTTTCCTATACGAATAACAGAGTCGCCGATTATTTTTGAATATCAATATTAAAGATGAGACGAGAAATTTAACACTTAGACCACGTTATTTGCCTTCCGCTTCGCGCTAATGGTCCTGGAAAAATCATGAATTCATCTCTTCCCCTGTTATATAGGCGTCTTTCTCTCTGATCGGTTGATACTTATCGCCGCCATCATATTCTTGCAATCCAAACGTCGTTCTATCTCTTCTTCATTGTTCGATATTCTTTTGCGAGATGAACAACATCCCGTCTTCTTTTGTGTACATTATTTATTCACTTGGTATATATTACCAATTCCGTACACAAGTCGGGAGCACCTGCACCACAGATGGAAAATTAGGTCCTATCACTTCGACTAGTCTCAGCTGATTAATTAAAAGTTGAAATTCAACTTCTAATTTTTAGAATATTAGTCACCAAACTACAATTCTCCAATGAATGACAGCCAAGCCTTCAACTATCCTTAAATCTCATTATCTATCAATAAAAAAGAAACTCACAGTATCTTTCCAGTCATTTTAACGACCATTCCAATTCTACACTACATACCAAATAAAAGGTTCAGTCAGTCTATCAAAACATCTAGTTATTGGTAAATAGGGTATTTAACCTTGAATTCAAACCAACTTTACTCCACTTATAAATTAACCTTGTGTAGCATCCTGCCTGTAACGGATTTTCTGAAGAACCCCATTTTGAAAATAGGGTTATATTCTCTAGAATGGTAGCAATTATAGAAGTTATTAACCTTTCCACACTAAACGGTTGCACTCTGAAACTAGTGGACAAGTTCAACTACCTAGGGAACAGTGTCTCATCAACCGACACAGACATCAACACGCGACTAGCAAAGGCATGGACAGCTATCGATAGCCTATCAGTCATATGGAAGTCAGACCTGACTGATAACATGAAACGCAGTTTCTTCCAAGCAGCGTCGTGTCGATATTGCTATATGAGTGCACCACATGGACACTCACTAAACCGATGGAAAAAAAGCTTGACGGCAATTACACAAGAATGCCGCGGACAATGTTGAAAAAGTCCTGGAGACAGCACCCTACAAAGCAGCGGTTATACGGCCACTTACCTGTGACAAGACCCCTCGGCCAGCCGACCCTCACTATCTCAGCTTCCTTAAACCACTAATGGCCATTAGATCAGATCGTCTAGTATTTTTTTTCTCATCTCATTTCTTTACGGACACACAAAACACAACCGAGAGGGTGGAAGAAAAGAACAAACGAACAAACACAGGCTTGGGTTTGCTCCAAGCGCAAGAAAGGGGAAGTCTTTGTGACACTTTTGTGCAGCTCTCCGTGCATTTGCAGGCTATCGCGGACGAATACTTGCGCGAAACTTCCACAAAGCAACTAGGAATGCTGACTCATCTCTTGACTGTCTTCTTTGCCTTGCTTCTATCTTCTCACTGCTTCCTTCTGCCGACTGTGTCCTTCTCTGGACAGCTATCTCAAGCCGACTGTTCTCTTCTGCCCTCCTTTGTCAACTGACTCTTTCTGTCTTCTCTGGGACCTTCCTTCCCTCCACCACTTCCGGTCTCGTGCTCAGGCCCTTTGTGTGGGTTTCGCGCCAAAACAAAGAGATCCTCTGAGTGGCATTAACACAAACGGAAACGAATGCTACCCAACGTGTCACACACCAGCCATCACAAAAACTATCAAAATTAGACGAACCAGATACGCGGGATACTGCTGGAGAAGTAGGGACGAGCTCATAAGTGATGTACTCCTATGGACCCCTTCACATGGACGAGCAAAGGCAGGACGTCCAGCTCGAACCTACATACAGCAGCTCTGCGCCGATACGGGATGTAGCCCTGAAGATCTGCCGAAAGCAAAGGACGATTGGGAGGTGTGGCGAGAGAGGGTCAAGACTATCTGTGTTGATAGCGTGACATGATGATGATGATTATTATTTAACCAATTCCTCACGGTGATTGAATGTGAGAAAAGATAGGTTTAAAGTGATAACTCCGAAGAAAGCAAGTCTTCTGAGAGCGGTGCCTTGAATAGCTTCGTTCCGTCGGCATTTTTTTTTTTTTTTTGCTTACCTCAGACACCGAACAATAAGCCCTGTTGTCATCTCTTTAGACGAGGGGTTAGAAGTTGTGGATCCCTTGGATTATTTTCTACGCTACATAACACACACTTGGGTAAGGTCTGTATTACTACTAATATAGAAGTTGATACTACAATTATTTTTGAAGAACCTCACTATGAAAGGATTATGGTATATGCTGAAAATATTGGTACATGTACAAGTATAAAACCGTAAATGTGAGGGAACAAGTGGGGATTGAACTCATTCTTGTCATAACAGCCTGTAAGACTACTTAGTCAACTATTTCTCGACGTTGGAACGTTGATTTTTATTTTGCTTAGTACAATATAAAGTGAAAAGTTAGGATCGAACTTATTTCAGAAATAATGATCGGCAAAACTAGCATGATAGTTACAGTAAGGTACTCGCTTACGTAGGCAATTCATAAAAAGAAAGAAAATACAAAAGATTTTTAATAGGATTTATTTTTGCATTATGTTTTTCAAATATTTGTTGTCAAGTGTCGATCAGCTTGTAATCCAGCCTTCCATTGGATAATAAAATAATATTAATAATATTATCATAATTAATAATAATAATATACTTTGACATACAGACGGATCACCTAATCTCGGCCAGAAGACCAGACCTTATAATAATCAACAAAAAAAAAAAAAAAAAGAAAGAGAATTTGCAAAATGGTCGACTTTGCTCTCTCGGCTGACCACAGAATAAAACTGAAAGAATGTGAAAAGAAAGATAAATACCTCGACCTTGCTAGAGAATTGAAAAAACTATGGAACATGAAGGTGACAATTATATCAATTGTGATTAGTGCTTTTGGTACATTAACTAAAGGATTATTAAAGGGACTGGAGGACTTGGAAGTAGGCGACCGAGTGGAGACCATCAAAATGACAGCATTATTGAGAACGGTCAGGATATTGAGAAGAGTCCTGGAGACTTGAGGAGACTTGCTGTCACTCAAACTCCAGTGAAAGACCATCGGCTAACACGGATGTGAAAAGCTCTAAAGGAGTTAATAATTATAACAATAATATATATATATATATATATATATAGAGAGAGAGAGAATGATTAGAATAATAGATGGTTGGTTGGTTATGTTTTACGGCATATCAACCCTTGAAGGTTATTCAATGCCCAATCCTGTTTATACACACATTAAACATACATGATTTGTAAACAAATAATCGGTAGATTATGTCATTTCCAAACGAGCCAGAAGTCATTTGTTTCCACTCAATTATATGGTTTCAAGCATTGCTATCCAGCACTAATCGTCTTATTATCGAACAATTACATGGTTTCAAGTATCATTATCTAACACGAATAATTTTATTTTTACTCAGTTAAATAGTTTCAAGGATTGCTATCTTACATTATCAGTTCTATTCAATATAAATGTTTTTTAAGTCTAGTAAATGGTTAAACAGTTCTATCTGACTCAGAGATGGGACCCCAATAAGCATCACCACTCCGGGTCAGAGTGGACCTGGGAGCAATGATAATGAAGGGGCACCCCAAAGCTCTTGGACAGGAGCCTCACAGTCATTATCAGGAAACTCGATTGTGATGTGGGGGGATCTTATCCATGTGTACTCATATGCATATGCAACCATACACATATACGTGCAGAACACAACAACACTATAAAGACAAGCGACACAATTCTTAGAAAAATACACCTCTCACTTTATTTGAAAGGGTTGTGTGTGAGAGGGAGTTGGAGACCGAACAGAACTGCAACATATTGACCCCCACTCTTATGGCCATAACAGCGTTTCTTTCCCGTTCTCCTGGGCTGCTCAACCGGGGGCCTGGGGCCCAGCCTATCTGGGTGCTGGTTTTCTCTACAGCATCTTAACTCCAACTCGTCTAATTCCCAACTGATTAATCGGGGACCTGAGGGCTCCCTCTGCTGGGTGCTGGCTTTCTCTACCGCATCTTGTCTCCAACTGATTGAATTTGCTGTGCACTACGTTATATAATAGTTCAACGCCCACCTTCTCGTGGGCGTCACAAATTGCACTCATTCAACCCATCCACGGTCAAGGTTATCATATTTACCCAACCCCTCCGCTCGGGCAGGATATAACACAAGGTCAATTTTTAAGCGGAGTTTTACAAGTTTGAATTCAGAGTTTTCCTTCTCCTAGACTAGTTGCCTTACCAAGACTGAAGAACCCAGTCTGCCCTACTATTTACACATAGCTGGAGGGAGAATAATTGGATTCATACTTTTCCCAAGAGTATTAATGCTATGTGAAATGCAATCAATCTCATCCAGGATTTGAACTCGTGTCGCTGTGTCCGTTTCCTACGACGATAACCATTACACCACGGGCACATCCACGGTCAAGGTTATACTCTACTATTCCACCTGTTATTTACACTAGTGCATTTCCTATTTTGACAGCCCGGCCGGGTCGTAGGTCAATATACAACAATCCATCTTTAGAGGTGTAGTCATCGTTTTCTTAAGTCCCAGCCGATTGGGCTAACATAATAGTTATAAATAATTATAGTCATTGATAAGTTTAGATACATTTAACCAGATATAGATAATTAGAGAGAGAGAGAGAGAGAGAGAGAGAAGGACAGAGAGAGAGAGAGAGAGAGAGAGAGAGAGAGAGAAGGAATCATTGATATAAAGATAAAATGACTGCGAGAAAGTGAGAGAGAGATAGAAAAAATAACCATATTGTCAAAGATAAAATGAGTGATGAATACAGACACACAGCGTGTGTGTGTGTATGTGTGTGAATATATGTATGATGTGTGCGTATGTGTGTGTGTGTACGTGTGAGTGTGTGAGAAAGAGAATGAGAGAGAGAGGAATAAAGGGTGAGAGAGAGAGAATTATCATAGATATTCAGAGATAGAATGATAATTAAAAGAGAAACAGAAATAAAGACGGGCGAAAGAATAATCGTTGATATATATATATATATATATATAGTGAGAGCGAGAGGTAGTAATAAAATTAGAAAACCCCCGTGCACACACACACACACACACACACACACACACACACACACACACACACACACACACACACACACACACACACAGAATAAATAAATACCATTAACTGACAAATAATTGTGATAAAAATAATGACTTAAATGAAGAACGAAACAAGCACACACACACACACACACACGCACATTAATTCCCCCAAACTAAAACAACAACAACAATAATAATAATAATAGAAATGAAAAAAAAACATTAATAATAATAATGATAATCCTTAATTGCATTTGAAAAAATCACTCATAGATTATGGTAATTCCATTATAATTCAGATTTTCTGCGACATCGCTGCTTCCATTATTTAAGCAATTTCAGATTCAGTGTGAACAGAATTATTAAGATCCATTTTTGTTGATTTTGTTGTTATTGGCGTTGTCAGGAATATGAATGGTATTTTGAAAGAATCATTTCGAAGACCAATATTTATGGAATGAGAAAAGGTGTGAAAAGAACTAATGCTGCCATGTGTAATTATGTAAGTACACCTGAATAGATTATGTGAGTACACCTGTGTGGTGATAGGTGCCTCTGTATAAAAAATGCATGCATTTGCCTTTGTAGTCACGTCATTGAATTGATGTTTCTACTCACCCTCAACTGTTTTGCTCGAGTCGATGATTGTAAAAGTTTGTAAAAGTTTCCTGTATGATTTTTTTAAAATAAAATCTATTATTCGCTTAAATTCATTGCATCATGGTCCAGTCACTAAGGTGTTCCGTTTCCATCACGGACAACAAGTCCTAGATTGATCGTCATTTGGTGATCGTCTCGTATCAGGAAGCTCTTTCCAACTCTCCCACCCTCACCAAACAAACAAGTGACACCAAGTTCACTAAACAACGCGGGTAGAGGAATAATTAGCGTTGATCCAAATGGACTCAGCTAGCCGAGTTCAAATTCTGGAGGAAGCTGTTAGCATTTCACTTCTTACTAATACCCTTAGGAAATCCAGATATCTATTTTTCTCTTTCAAGTTAAAGATCCCATGATAGGGTTGACTGGGTTTTATAGACTTGATTAGGCAACTAGTCAAGAAGAAAAAAAAAGACTGGATTTAAAGCTTGATTGATTTTAATGGGATGTCACCCCGTCTGTAATTATTTTACGCCAAGAGGTTAGGGAATTGTGTACATTGTACGTTTATATTTACGCTTTTGGTGGAGTTTTTGCTCATGATTATCTGATATTAAGAGTTACTTTATAATAAGGATAATTTTCGAACAGATCTATTTGACCCATGCATGGAACCTTAACAGATACAATCACGACTTAAAATGTTGATGTTATGGCTGTTTCTGGTAGAATACGATGCTTAGATTACAATGCTACCAAAGAAATTAACCAATTCGTTTAGTCTGGTTTTATGACATATCAACTGTTGTAGGTTATTTAATGCCAAATCCTCTTTATACATATATATTGAATATATATGATTTGGTTTGGTTGGATTTTATGGCATATCAACCATTCTAGGTTATTTTATGCCAAATCCTCTTTATACATATATATTGGATATATATGATTTGGTTGGGTTGGATTTTATGGCATATCAACCATTGTAGGTTATTTAATGCCAAATCCTCTTTATACATATATATTGAATATATATGATTTGGTTGGGTTGGATTTTATGGCATATAAACCGATGTTGGTTATATGATGCCAAATCCTCCTCACATATATGTATTAAATATATTTGTTTTGTAAACACATTTTGTTGAAAGCATATTTCAACGAGCCTGAGCGCATTTTTCTCAGTTAAATGTTTTCATGTATTGATACGTAATAGGAATAATTCTATATATATTAATCATTTGTTTCCAAACAGTTAAATGCTTTCAAATATTACTGTAAAACAGTAACAATTTAACATCAAAAATTTGTTTGAACACATTTTAATAGATATTCAAGTAAGTGATTAGTTCGTCTGTAATTTCAATTTAAAATGAGTTATAACTAATTTGCTTTCACGCTAACATTGCCATTGATTCTGCCATTGCTATCTAACATGAATAACTCTATTCAATATTAATCATTTGTTTGCACACAGTTAAATGGTTCCAAGTATTGCTATGTATCACTAACAATTCAATTAAACATCCGCCATTTGTTTACACAGTTAAATGATAAAACAGTTCTATTTCAATTAATTAAATTTAGCATGTTATTTGTTTGCACACAGTTTAAATTTCAGACTTCTATTTGACCCTAAGATAGGACCCTATCAGGTGCTACCACTCCGGGCTAGAGTGAACCGCAGAGTAATGGCAATAAAGGGGTACTGTACATTCCCGAAATCTCCGGCATTACTTGAACCATCAGATTGTTTAGTGCCATATCCAGGACACTCATAGGAGAAGTCTTACACCTCTGCAGAGGTGCAAACGGTCTATTCTACAGTCCTAGCCAACTAGGCAGACCAATTCATAGAACTGACGGAAAATGAGGTTTTTAAATATCGCTGATTTAGTTCGTAAAACATCCCTGATTTTAACTAAAAAAATTAAAATGATGATTTTTTGGTAGTTTCTGGAATATTCGATTCGTAGAATACAATGCTGCCAAAGAAAGTCGTCAATTCTCAGAATTGACAGATAAATAAGGTTTTAAAACATCCTTACTTAGTGTGTAGAAGATACCAGACTTGGTTCATTTTTTTCGACAAATGTTGATTTTTTGATCGTTTCGAGCAGAATTCGATGCGTTGATAAAAATACTACCACATCTAGGATACCCCTTTTTTTGGGAGTTGCTCTATGTCTATGCTGGGGACACAGTATATGCCAAAATCTACCGAGAAGACGATACAAAACCTAAGGAGTGTTGTTCGGTGAATCTATGGCACTCAGGTGTTTTATTTTTCGGTCATCAACTTATTCAAAAACTGACTGCTTGATAGACTTATCAAATATTGTCCGTTTTCTATTGAGTTTTAAGACCTGAAAATGTTCCAGCCATTGAGAACCTCCCCGAGACATTTATTTCCTTTCCTTTTCGATTTATTTGAGGGAAGAATTTTTTATGTTATACAAATATCTAGTAAGAGACACAATCAAAGCTTTAGCACAAAAGCGGTACATGCAGACAATGTTGCAGGAAAAGCAGTAATTATAATAGATTTCGTTTGATATGCAAAAAAAATCTTGTATGCATCTGAGCGTTCGTCGGATTTATTCTCTCGTTCATTTGTTGAAGAACATTTCTCGCGTAAAATTTGATTGGTGGGTTGAGATTAGGGAGGAGGGAGGAGAAAAAGAAAGGGGAAAATGATAGTACAAATATTTTTGCTTCTGAATGAAATCAACTGGAGGTTTCAGGTTCAATCTCAACAATAGGAAAGAATAATAAGGAATACTTATAGTGTATACCACGATGAAACATGAAGGAAGAACCACAACAATTCTTTATGAAAACGTATCTTTCTTTATTTTTCTTGGAGTCGAGGGAGAGACAGACGGAGACAAAGAGTCAAAAACAGACAGTTATATCGACCCATAACTTCTTTTTCTCTGACCATACTACGATATGTCATTTTCAAGACTCCACTTAGTGCTTCTTCAGCTTCTCAGCCGGGGTACTCAACCAGAGGCCCTGTGGGCCGCCACCCCAACGGGTGCTCTTAGTGACTGCTAGCTGGGTTTGACTCACACATCCTCCAGCTGACCTCAACTGTCCAACAGACTCTCACGTGGCATCTGCTTATATCATTTCATAACGTCTTCGACTTCCGATCAACCACGTGACTGCTTCCGCTTATTTAACCAGTTGCGTTCTGTTTCGGGAAGTATCTGATAGACGGCTTGGTCAAGGGTCAATAAACAACACTTACTATAACTGAACACTTGTATCCGGTCATGGTTAATTAAATTCGGACAGTCTACCATTGTGGTTCAAATAAATGGTTCAGTTCGAGATTTTGGGTATATTTCCGAGTTCGACATGAAACACCCGATGAAGATCAAAGGAAACATCGGCCGAAACTTTGTGTTTATAACAATGAAGTAAGTAAAGTAAAGTTGGCGACCGTAGTCGAGGGAGACCCGAAGGCTCCCTTTTCGATAGCTACTACACCAAGGTGTAGGAGAGGGCGCTACTCCTTTCTCTGGATTGCTCAACTTTACGCTTGATCCTTACCTTATAATGTTAAGCAAGGTAGCTTGGTTGGTTGGGTTTAATGGCATATCAACCTCTATAGGTTATTTAATGTCAAAGCCAGTTTACACATATGTACGGTTTGTAAACACATAATTTAATGATACCATACTAAAACCAAACAACTTCTTTACTCGCTTACGAGTAAGTATCTTAAAGTTTTTCTATATGACATTAGTTTATTTAGTGATGATGTTTTTTTAAAAAATTATTTCTCACTACTATTTCTACTAACACAAACATAATGGTATTTCTATTCAGCAATAATTTGCTTTCAGTTGATTAGTTTATTGTGTTTTCAGGATTGTAACAAAGTCTATATTTTCTGGTACAAGAACGACAAAACATTATCCATGTGGGCGTTCTAAATAAGTCCTTCATGGTATTTGCGTGGAAATAGCGCTTTCTGGTGTCATTAAAAACTTTACACTTAAGGAGAAGGTGTTTGATTGTGCAGGGCGTTTGGCATGTCGAGCACTGTGGTTTTTGTTCTTGCTTGAGTATACAAGAGTGCGTAAGTCTGCTGTGAGCAATACGCAATTGCGTTATTGTTACTTGTCCTTTTCTTGATTTTCGGAAGGCTGGGCACCATTCTCCCAAAAAGAGTTTAACCTGGAATAGTTTATTATTGATATTTCTATTCCAGCGTTGTTGCCATTTTCTATGGAGGAAATTATTTATTTTAGGTTTCAGATCGGTGTATCGGATGTTGTACTTGTCGGGGGTCAAGTCTAAAGCCGATTTTGCTGCCGCGTCTGCTGTATGATTTCCTCGCACCTCAATGTGGCTTGGAATCCAGTAAAAAACGATTTCTTTGTTTAATGATGAGTGTAGTGTGCAAAGTAATTTGATAATAAGTGGGTGCTCTAGTTTTTTTATTGTTTAATGATAATAGGACAGAGAGTGAGTCTGAGAATATGATGAATTTTTTTGTTTTTCTTTCGAAATAATGTCGAGAGCCAAGTCTATTGCTCAAGCCTCAGCTGTGAAAATAGAACATTCCATTGGAAGAGCTTTTGTTTTTATTATTTTGTTTAAGACTGCTGCACATGCTGTTTTATTGTTGTCTTTAGATCCATCTGTATAGATACATAGGTAGTCGGGATGCTGTTGGAGAATATTTTGATGTTTGTCCTGGTAGGTGAAGGGTTGTGTCTTTGTTTTATGGAGTTGATTCAATTGGAGGTTAACTTTTGGATTTTTAATGCTCCAATGTGGTATTTGTGGCAAGATGCTTTTATGGATATTATTGAGAGGGATGGTGGATTCTTTGAGAATAGGCTCCATACGGAGGCCAAATGGTTTAATTGATTTTTCTTTTTGGTCAAATATTGTCTATATTTTAGATCAAAAGTGCAGTCATATGCTGGGTTAGATGGAGAAGATTTCAGTCTGGTATAATACTTGTAGCAGAAAGAATTTCGTATTTTTGTTTGGCGCGTAATTTAATTCGATCGTTAGGGTCGACGCCTAATTTCACCCAATCAGGATGACTTATCCTATTCATCCCGGACCATCTTTCTGGGCAGCACAAATTGGGGAAGCCGTCAAACACCCTTCTTTTTCAGAACTTCTTCGTTCAGGGCAGACGTCTTACTGTCTGCTCTTCAATAACAACAGCAGCATCGACAGAATAACGGAAGCCGTCTAATTTATGGACCCCTTGCGCCTATTCTCTTTCCAAGGGTTCTCAGTTGAATATGAATCAGATGAATTCAATACGCCACACACAGGAACAACTCTTAGTCGCCCCCAGTATTGGCTATGTCGACTGCGATGCAAAATTCTGCTCCGACGCCTAGCTACTTCATCTCTGGGCAACATTTTCTGGAGACATTCATGCTTCTCCCCGCAACAACCAGAACCACTAACTCTCGGTGACTACAAACGTTTCTGTCCTCAAACAGCAAACACGACTTTTGCTACACTATGGCGAACATATCTCCCTCAACACATTCAACAATGCCTTAACCTAACGATGCACTTTTCGCTCAGGCATTTAGCTGCTAAAATGCTTTCTCAACTCAATCATAACTTCATTTCGTTTCCTTACTTCTTTCCTTCCTACGAGACTTGCAGCATAAACGTAAACCCTTTATTCCATGCTGCCATTAAAAAACTTCATATAAAACCTAACGGCATCTTCGTCTTCTTACTTCTTCATCATCCTCCTTTATTTTCCAACAACATGCGCAAGAAGACATTTCTTCGCTAAAAATAATGACAACATTATATCGCTAAATACTGAAGGGCTAGTTTTTCACTTCTGATCTGTAGAGGTGCTTCATGAGCTTCGGGGTATAGGATGTCAATTGGAGAAGTTCTAAATGCTCCTAATACCAGTCTTAAGCTCTCATGGTAGTATCAAGTACCATTTTTTAAGTCTTTAGTATGACTCGACCTGGGATGGAACCCAGATCTCCCGGGCCATTGGCGAAGAGGTCAATAGTCCGAATATTCTAAGTAATAAGGATTATCAAGCTTCATCTCAGAAATTTAGACTAATAGTATGTATATGTATTTACCAATCTCTTACTACGAGCAGGATGTGACACAAGGTCAAGTGTTTTGTAAGCAAAGTACAGCTGGTTTGAACTCAGTTTTTCTTCTCCTAGATGGTTGTCTTACCAAGTCTAAAGAAACCAGTCTGCTCTAGATTTCTTTATTTTTACTCCTAGCTGAGATAAAGAGAGGAGAAGAGACAGATTTGTGTCTTTCCCAAGAACATTAACGCGAAATGAATGGTAACTGTCTTGAACAGGATTTGAACTCGAATCACCGATTCCATTTCCTACTACGATAATCATTATTCTCAATGTGCTTTTGTCTATTCTGAAATTAGTTCTAAAAGTCAAAATGAATAACAGTAAAAGGAAATGTTTTTTCACTTTTCAAATTTTTTTTCATAAGATGTTCAATTTTAAAAAAAAAATAAGGAGTGACTATTTCGCCAACCTAAATAATCATCAGTGTAAATCATAGATTGATTGATTGGGTGATTGATTTTAATGACATGTCAACATATCCTGTGTTATTTTATGCTTAGAGTTTAGGGTATTGCATGCATTTTACTTTTATATTTTAATTTTTTGTGCATTTGTTTCTCAAGATTTAAAAACAATTGAATGATATCAAGTATTCCTAATACAAATAATTTACACCCAGTTGTATGGTTTCAAGTATTCCTATCTAATACGAATAATAAACAGATCTATTTCATCAATTAATAGGACCCTAAAAGGTATTATTAGTCCGGAACAGGGAAGTAATGACAATGAAGGGATACTCAAAAATCACTAGAGCTCTAGAACAGGAACCTCACCATCAGATTCACTTTAGTGACATACCCAGGAAATTCGATTTCTTTTGAGGGGATCTTACCCTTCTACAGAGGATACAGAGTATTTTAAGCCTAGCTGACTGGGCAGTAGTGTAAATGAAGTAATTTATTGACAAATTTGTTTGATTGACTTATTGATTTTAACGGCATATCAATCTCTCTTGGGCTATTTTATGTAGTTATTTTTTATAGTTTCTTTTTAGCACAAAGTCCTATCAAATAGGAATGTTGCCCAATCGGCTAGGGCTGTAGAATACTGAGAGGAAAAATCCCCCACCATCGAGTGTCTTAGATATGACACTAAACAATCTGATGGTGAGGTTCCAGTGATGCTGGAGCTTGGAGGAATGCGAGACACTCCTTCATTGCCATCGCTCCCAGGTTCACACTGGCCTGGAGTGGTAGTACCTAATAGGGCCCTATCTATCGGTTAAATAGAACTAATCTGCATACTTATGCTACACTAAATTACTTGAAATAGAACTGCTTTTATATTTAAACAGCGTACTTATGCTAAACTGAATACCCTGAAATAGAACTGTTTTGACATGGAAACTGTACTTAAGCTAAACTGAATTTTTCTAAATGGAACTGTTTTATATTTAATTGTGAATAAGCAAAAACTATACTTGCACTAAACTGAATTGTTTGAAATAGAACTGTTTACTTGTATAAAATGGATTTGGCATTAAATAACCTACAAAGGATGATATACCATAAAACCCAAACAAACAAACAAACAAACAATTAGGAATGATGAGAAGCAGATCTATTTGAATCATAGATGACAAGCATTGAATAACATTGCTCTAGACCTCCAGGGTCGAGAGAATCTATGGCCAGCAAGGTTATCTGGCTTCGTGCCAGGAGATTTAGCAATGATTAGCATAGTTCATATTACACCTGGCCTTCAGGCCTCGTGAATCTATAACCTCTATTTACCAGCAGCACACGAACCAAGACTCGTGCGTGACCTCTCCTCCTAGTATAAAAAACTTGTGTCAAATCCTGCTAGGGGTTAGGCACGGATGAATATCACTATAGATTGGACCCTATCAGGCATTACCACTCCGGCTTAAAGTAAAGCTTGGAGTAATAGCAGTGAAGGGGTTTCCTCACACCCCAAATCCCCAGAATTGGAGCCTCACAACCAGATTTAGTTTTATTTCATACCCATGATACCACTGGGGATACAGTCAACGTATTCTGAGCTTTGCCAATAAGGCGATGTTGATATGCGTGGATCATTGAATAAGTTTCCAGACTTTTTTTATATCGGCACTTTTATTGATAGTACACACATGGAACTCTAGTCCCCTTCGAAGTATTCTCCTCCGGCCGCAATGACCTTGTTGTACCGTTCCAACAACTTCGGCAAGGCCCCATGGAAGTTGTCTTGTGTGAACGTATCAATGACCTTCGTCACAGCCTCTTTCATTTCCTCAATTGTCTCGTAACGACAGCCTCTGAGCTTAGGGAATAACCAAAAGTCAAGGTGTTACATATTGACCCTCGACCGAGCCGTCAATCAAGAAATGTGTAAATAAGCAGAAGCAGGTGGACGACAAACAATTATATAACCAGTTGCCACAGATGGCTTGGGTCAGTTCCAGTTCCAGTTGGAGTCAGTTGGAGATAGGATGCCGGCGGAGCGAGAACCAGCTCCAGACAGTGACCCACGGTTGAGCAGCCCAGCCAGAATGCGAAAGAAGCGCTGCTTTGGTCATAAGAACTTTGGGTCAATGTGTAGTAGTCTGTCCCCGTCTCCATCTCACCTATCACACACAACCAACATCAACTCTTTCGGGAATAAAGTGTGAGAGGTATATTTTTATAAAGAAGTGTGTTCGTTCGTTCATTGAAGTTCGTCATTGTTGTTGACTATGTTTCCGCGTATATTTGTATATGTATACGTATAGTTGTATGTGGCTATACAACACAGGCAGCAAGGTCTGGACTATAGGGAAGATGAGGAACTGTCTTGATGCCCATCTTGATCAAATAGTCTGTGACAAAGATGGAGTTGTGGACTGGTGCATTGTCCTGGTGGAAATGCCACTGACCCAATTTGAAGAGTGCTGGCCTTTTCCGATGGAATCTCTTCCTGAACTCCCTTAAAACCTCAACATAGTAACCCTAACCCTAACCCTTTGGCCAATCAACTCTGGTTTATTGACTTCTTTACTCCTCTCACACCTCTCATCATCCCTCACAGACTCCCTGCCTTCCTTGAATCTCTTATGCCACTCAAAAACTGATGCTCGATTCATGTAAGATGCTCCAAAAGCAGTCTGAAGCATTCCATATGTTTCTGTGGCATTTTTTTCAAGTTTAAAACAGAATTTTATTGCATATCGTTCTTCTAAAGTGTCCTCATGTCCAGATTGGATTTTTGAAATTCACCGGCTGTGACAATCGAGTTTTAGTAGGGTGTATTCCAATTGTTACTATAGCTGTTGATTTGAACCTGGTCAGTCATCTCATAAGATGTATATCAATAGCATACTGAATTTTCAAGAGTCTACGACAATTCTAAATGCCTGTACAAAAAAGTCTGGAAACTTATTGAAAGCACCACGTATTTCTTTAATAAATCGTTTCCATTATATGAGTTATCATAATTATAAATAAATGTTTTAGTATATTTTTTAAAATCCGTCTTGTCAACACAACATTATCATTTGATTCTTCTGTGAATCCTTCACGAGTGAAATTGTTATCGTATTGTACAGGGATTCTGTTAGTTTGAAGTCTTATTTCAATGCGTTGGAATTCATTCTTCGGTTACTTAGAATTGGTTATTCTGAAAAGAACATATCTGCTTTTAGGAAATATTGATGGACAATGGAATTAAAAGGAAGAAGAAAAAACTGTTCAGACGTGAGATGTCTTTGATGTCTAATCTGAAATCGGGAAATGTGCAGTTCTTTAAAAAAGAAACGCTTCCTAAATTTGGTATATTGAAATTCTGCTTGAACATCAAACAGAATTATTAACACGTTTTACTTGAGGTTTAGAAAAGTAAAATAAAGATTGAAGAGAGAGAGAGAGAGAGAGAGAAAGAAAGAAAGAGAGAGAGAGAGAGAGAGAGGGAGGGGGAGGGAAGAGGGAAGGGAGATGACAGAGAAAAGAATAGGGAGGTAGATGAGAGACAGAAAAAAAGCGAGGCTAGATGAAAAAGAAAGAGAGATAAATTAGGAGAAGGGGAAAGAGATAGGAGGAGGAGAAAAAAAAAAGAAGGAATCCAGGAAAGAGAAGGAAAGAGGAAGAGTAAGGTGAACAACGAAGGATAGAGAGGTCGAGAGAGAAAAGAGAAGAGAGAGGTAAGAGAAAAGAAGTGAGTTAGAAGATGAGAAAAGGGAAGGAATGAGAGAGAAATAGAGAGTGAAAGAACGCTCTTTCTTTCTTTCTCTTTCATGGGGATAAGAGATAGGGAAGATAAGGAGAAGAATATATATATATATATATATGAGGTCATGAGGCAGATATAATGAGTTGAGAAGAAAGAAAGAGAAGCAGAAAGGAATAATAAGTAAAAGAGAGGATTGAAAAACACCTGGCCATGAGGGAAATATGATGGAGGATAGATAGATAGAGAGAGAGAGAGAGAGAGAGAGAGAGAGAGAAAGAAAGATGCAGAAAGTAAGGTTGAGTAAAAGAGAGAACGGAGGAAAACGAGGGGAGAGAGAGAGAGAGAGAGAGAGAGAGAGAGAGAGAGAGAGAGAGAGAGAGAGAGAGATGCAGAATGTAAGATTGACTAAAAGGGAGAATGGAGGAAAATGAGGAGAGAGAGAGAGAGAGAGAGAGAGAGAGAGAGAGAGAGAGAGATATGCAGAATGTAAGATTGACTAAAAGAGAGAATGGAGGAAAATGAGGAGAGAGAGAGAGAGAGAGAGAGAGAGAGAGAGAGAGAGATGCAGAATGTAAGAGTGAGGAAGAGAGAGAATTGAGAAACGCCGAGCCATATGAAAGATAAAATGGAGTTGAGAGGGAAATGAGAAAAAAACCGGAAGAAAGAGTGAATGGTTTGTTGTGTTTTAAACAAGCAATAGCTCATTTATTTGCACGCAGTTAAATGGTTTCAACAATTGCTATCAAATATAAATAGTTCTCCTCGCACGCAGTTAAATGTTATCAAGTATTGCTATCTAACACTCATAGTTCTATCTGCTCACAGTTAAATGGCCTCAAGTTTTGTTATACAACACTGAGTAAGTAAAGTTGACGAACCTAGTCGAGGATGACGCGAAGGCTCCCTTTTCAATAGCTACTTCACAAAGGTGTCGGGGAAGGCACTACTTCATTCCCTGGATTGCTCTACTTTACCCTTGATCTACACCTTATAATGCTGAGTGTTCAGCAAGGCGGCATCAAGTACCAGTTTTTGAGTCTTTGTTATGACTCGACCTGGAATTAAACCCCTGTCTCCCGAACCATTGGCGAACACTCTGCTCATTAGACCAATAGTAGTTTTATTTAAACGCAGCTAAATAGTTTCCAGGATAGCAAATGAGTAAACAGTTCAATTTGATCCATAGGTGAGACTCTTAGAGGTAATACTACCCCGGATCACAGTCGACCTGGGAGTAATGACAGAATAAGCGGTCTTCTCATTCCCCAAAATTCGAGGATTAGAGCTTCTCTATCAGCTGGTTTAGTGTGATATTCAGGACTCCACTTGGTGGGAGTTTTTTTTACCTCTCTGCAGAGACGCATGGTTTGGTTTGGATTTCAAGGCATATCAAATATTGTAGGTTATTTAATGCTAAATCCGCTTTATTCATGTATCTTAGATATATAGGATTTGAAAGCATAAGTTAAGAAAGTTAAATAATTCCAACTATAGCTACGTATCACCAATAATTCAATTAAACATCCATCATTTGTTTACATACAATTAAATGGTCAAATATTTCTGTTTCTAACAATTCAATTTAGCATTTCATTTGTTTGCACTTAGTTTGAATGTCAAACAGTTCTATTTGACCCATAGATAAGACTCTTTCAGGTGCTACCACTCTGGGTCAGAGTGGACCTGGAAGCGATGGCATTGAAGGGGTAATCCGCATTCCCCAAAGGAGCCTCACCATGAGATTGCTTAATGTCATATCCAGGACAATCGTTGGGTGGGTGGGGGTCTTATTCTCTGCAGAGATGCAGTCGGTGTATTCTACAGCCCCAGCCGACTGGGCTGAAGAAAGAGTGAGTAAAAGAGAGAATGGAGAAACGACAGTTCAAGAGAGAGAGAGAGAGAGAGAGATGCAGAGAGAAAGGGTTGAGAGAGAAAGATAATGTGAATTATCGACAAAAGTTCGAAGCAAAGACAGAGGAATTATTGATTCATTACGAATAGTACATTTCTTCTGTCTGCACGACTATTCTTAGATTGTTACATAGACTGGAAAAAGAAAAAAAAAATGATAATTTCTTGGTTCATTGCCTTCGAGTTAACCTCTTCTGACTCAGTACTCCTAAGTAAAACGGACTTATTTGGCTTTAAACAAACTTAGCACAAAAAGAGAAATGGAGCCGAACAATAGAATGGATCTTCCAGTACTTCACACTTCCGTATTCCTGGTTTGATAAAAAAAAATAACTACAATTCTCTCTTTCCAATATATATATATATATATATATATATATATATATATATATATATAATTAGCGTAACGTTTATTGTAAGAAAAGGAGTCGTTAACCTGAGTTCAAATCTTGGATGAAGCCGTTTACACTTCACTTTACACTAATGCTTTTGGGAAAAGCATGGGATCTGTTCTCCCTATCAGCTCTCGGTAAATAGTTGCGTTAACTGGATTCTTTAGTTTTGGTATGGCAAACCGTTTAGGAGAAGGAAAACTCTGTATTCAACAAACAGTAAGTAAGTTTGCGACCTTCGTCGAGGGTGACCGGAAGGCTCCCTTTTCGATAGCTACTATACCGCTTAGGAGAGGGCGCTACTCCTTTCCCTAGATTGCTCCACTTTACCCTTGATCACTACCTTATATTGCTGAGTGTTAAGCAAAGAGGCATCAAGTAGCATTTTTTGAGTCTTTGGTATGACTCGACCTGGGATTGAACCCAAGTCTCCCGGGTCATTGGCGAACACTCTAACCATCATGCCACTTGTGTCACATGCTACTTGTGGGGGAGGGGTTGGGTATATATATATATATATAGCATAAATAGTATCAACAGTGCTTGGTGACTCTCTGTTTCTTACATATGTGATCATCAGACCATGTTTGACTTTTATATTTGTCAACTTAGATCTACATATGCACTATCTCTGATGTTATGCACTTTTTAATCATAAACATAGCAATCTGCATTATATATATATATATATATATACCTGCTAGGATATCCAAGGCACACAGTCAGCGGCACTTGGTAATCATCAGTTTCTTCAGACAAAGGTAAGAAAATAACAGTCACCAAATACCGCTGACTGTATCTCCGCTACACTTTTAAGTACATATGAAAGTTCTGTCACTGATAGTGAACACACTATACTTATAAATATAACCAATGACATTATATGTAATGGACCTTGGAGCAGTGGCAATAAAGGGTCACTTCGTATTCTTTAAAGCTCCTGGGCTGGAGCCTCACCATCAGATATGTTTAGTGTCATATCTAGGACACTCGTTGGGGGTATCTTACCCTTCTGCAGAGATGCAGTCGGTATATTCTACAGATCCAGCCGACTGGGCTTGTTCTGGGATAAATATTGTAACAGTAAAAATGCAATAAAAATGCAGTAAAAATTCAATACTTTTGATACTGACTAAAAATGCATTGGGGATTGTTAATCTTGTCGAAATGTGCTGGAAAGATTTTCTTCGTGTAATAATTAATTCTAATATTTAATACAAATTATATTATCTGATTTAATTATCAATGAAGTCTTTCGACTTTAATTGTAAACAACGAAAAACTAGTAAATTCACATTAAAGTTTGTTAAAAAGCCCGAGTAGGAATTAAGAATAAGCGAATACAGACAAAAATTTGTTAATGGCATATAAACTTTCGTGTGTCATCTAGGGAAAAAGCCAATCTATGTAGGAAAAACACTAGTTGTACTATATAACCCATATCGAGTGGTATAATAGTGTTTGTATCTTTCCTAAGAATATTATTCCGGGAGTAAACGTAATAGCGCGACGGTAGTTCGAACTCATTTACAACAATATCACAGCTCAGCCATTACGTCACAGGAACTCCTAAAAGAATTAAATCTGAAGCTGTTCTTTGAACCATTATCCTTTCTACGGAAGAATATTTTACATTTACTTTTGGGCATACTCAGCTTTGTACAATTTTACGCCTTGTTGCAATAACCACTTTACAACAATTCAAATTATTATATGATTGATTAATTTTATTGACATGTAAATCCATCTCAAATTGTTTGATGCCTAGAAGTTAGAGAATCGCTTTCAATGTACTTTCAAATGTACATTTTTGTGTTGTCTTAAGAACTTGCATGACATCAAGTATTCCTATCTAATACAAATAATTTTTACACAGGTGTATGATATCAAGTATTCCCATCTACTGCTCATAAATATAATGTTTCTAGTAAGTAATGCTTCATGATTTTTTAACGCATTTTGAAGATACTGTGACGCTGCAATAATAATTATCCCAAGATGGGAGTTCATCTTATGCGCATGTGACGTTGAGGGCAGTCTGGCACTTGACCCTCCACAAAATAAGTCCTTGTCAAAACTCCCTTTTCGGGCATATGGTAAACTGGCAAATAATGCAGGGGGTTAATTTGGGGCTAGACTGATCTCCGACGATGGCGAGGGGGCTTCCAATTCACTTTCTCATACCCCAACAAGTCCCTCGTTTTCTACCCCTTCGGATAACGGAAAACATGGACTTCAAAGTTAAAAGAAATATTAACTCTAGTCAAATTTCCGAAATTTCCTTGTAATGTTTTGAGTTGAATAAGACATTTGGCGAGAATTAACGAAAGCAATACGAAGCTGAAACAGATCTATGCAAAAGAAGGCGACTCGATAGATAAATAACACAACCAATAGATTTCAACGTAAGGGTGCATTTAAAATATAACAAAGTTTTAATAGGCGACCACCAAACAAATAATGATAAGATTTAAGAAACTGTTCCTTTTTTTCTCTTTTCTTTTTAAAATACCGGCTATATTAAGTCAGCAGGCAGCATCAAACATAAATGTCTCTCAATAGTCCTTTTCTTCTTTCCCCTTTTTTCTTTCTTTTTTTTTCTTTTACTTGAGAAAATGCTCAAGTCGCCGGACTGAAGCATATAACAAAGTCCATTCACTAATTTACTGTTGATGAAACAGAATCCTTTCAGTTTCTCTCTTTCTTTTTTGAATACATATAATTCCAATATTTAGGAAGGGTAGGAGGAAAAACAATTTAAGTTGTACTTATCTTTGACAAGGCTTAATTTTCAGGCTCCTTTCTTTCACGGGCGAGTGGCATCCCCAGAATCTGGCTGAATCTTAGCCCTTTCTGCTGACTCCTGTCCAAAGATTCTGTTCAAATCTTTTTACGGGAGACTTTCCCGGAGCTTGGCTAAATTGGCGTCTATCTCTTGCCAATGTCTGTCCAGAACTAAAGCTTCTTCTTGTGAGCGAGGGGACCTCTCGGAGTTTGGCTATAAGTCAGCATATCTTTCCACGTCGACTTCTGTCCCCAAACTAAAGATTCTTTTCCAAATTTCCTCTGACGAAAAGGTATAATTTTGGTGCTAAAGGATCTATAGCCAATCACTTGATTTTTTCCTTCTCCCACTATTTCCTTCGGTCATGCTACTAGAGTGACCTGGATTATTTTCTTTGTCCAACAGATTACAGGTCATGGAGTGCGGGTAGCTTTGACCTTCATTCTGATCTGGATACGTTACTTTGTTCAACATGGAGTGCGAGGAGTTGACCTTCATTCTCCTCCCGTTTTAGCGGTCAGTCCCAGTGACTGTTGATTTAAACACAGAAGGGTAGGTGCTCCTCTCGGCAGCATACCACGTCACAATACACTCAGTTAAATGATCAAATAGTTCAATTAATAACAATTCAATTTAGCCTTCGTCAACAAAGTTAAATATTTCCAAGTATTACTATGTATTACTAACAATCCAATTAAACGTCAGTCCTTTGTTCACACACAGTTAAATGATCAAACAGTTCTATCGTTGGGATTTTACCCGTTTAGAATAAAACAAAATCTACACCTGCAGTGTAAGAAAAAATAAGGCTTACTGTAGCTCGCGACGTGACAAGAGAAAAGGAACAAAGCAACAATTCGGTTGAAAAAAGGGTTTATATCTAAAGAAATAGATAAAGAAAGAAAAGAAAAATAATTGCAAAAAGAGGTGTTTTCTGTAGACTTCGGTATTGCATTCGTCTTGGTAACAGTTCTTTCATTTCCATGTACTTTTAGTGGCTGGTCCTTTTATATTCAAAGGTTTGAAGAAGGAGAATTCTAGGTCCCCATGTACGTGGAGTATCCTCGTATGTAGCGCCACATAAACTCGTAGCCTGTTTTGTCAGTAGTCAAGATTCCGTGTTATAAGAAAAAGCGATGTCAGTTTGAAGAACGCGCACACATGTGGTGGTACGGCATATGTGCTGATAGCGGCCTGCGATTGGTTGATTTTCAGCCAATCACAGGGCATGTAAAAGTGACTCCGTAAATAATTTCCAATACTGTTTCAAACAAATCGATTTATCATAACTCATTTGCTTGCAATCAGTTTAAATGTCTAACAGTTCTATTTAACACATAGATAGGATCCTATCAGGTACGACCCCTCCGGAGCAGAGTGGACCTGGGAGCAATCGAAATGAAGGGGTACTCCACATTTTCAAGAGTTCTAGCATTACTGGAGCCTAACCATCAAATGGTTAAATGTGATTACCAGGACACTCGTTGGGGGGATCTTACCACTCTACAGAGATGCAGTCGGTGTATTCTACAGCCCCAACCGACGGGACTGAGTGCGAGAAGGTATTGAGGAGAAAGTCATAGAGTCCTGTAGACAATCTTTTGCGCTTTCTAGTAAGTTTGGATGAGTTAGGGTTTTTATAAAGTCTTGTTGACTCAAAAGTAGAGCTTTTTGTTTTGCGCTGGCATGAATTTGATTAATTATCCACAGGATTTCGATGCGTGCAATCACCAAAGCAGAGAAGCATTTTCTTTGTTTGGGTTTTAGTTATAGAGCTACGAACTTCCGCTCAGTAAGCAAGTTGTAGCAGACACAACACTCACTAGGAGGAGTGAGTAGTGGCAATGAAGGACTACTCCACGCTTTCCGATCTTCAGAAATGGAGCCTCACCATTAGATAGAGTTTATTGTCCTATTCAAGACCCTCTTATCCCTCTGCAGGGGATACTGTTAACGTATGCTAAACCTCACCGACAGTATAATAATTACTAAATGGTCCATCTAAAACTCTTGTTAAATAGGTAAAAGATCAGGTATAACTAATTGTTAATGAGCATTTAGTGGGTGCATGCAGCGAGTGAGAGTGAGTTCTCGTCCGTATTTTACGGGTATTACTTCACGATTAGTTCCACCATAAATACAACTCAAATTTTTACAAGCACGTAAAACAAATGGAATATGACAACAACGAACATTAAGAAACAAACAATTTAATATTCATAACAAAACAGGAATGAAAATAAAGGAGAAACATAATGTGCGAGCGGCCTTTGTAGAAATACAGTTATAGCCAGTTAAATGAAAATAGGGTTGTTCACACGTGTGTGTTGACATGTTAATAAAATCTATCAAATAAAAGGTTCCATGGTTGGCCGAAGTAAGTTAGATAAAAATAATTGTCTTTACTTACATATGTGAGTATGTGTGTGTATATGAAAGATGGACCGTAGGTATGGGTCTTTGCTTTCATTAAGTCCGCACTGTCTTTATTTTTTCTTAAGATTTTGGCAACAACGTGTCGCATTGATGAAAGCAAGTTGCAAGCGTTTCCCTTTGAGTCTATATCGTGGCTCTCTGCGGCTCGGTCATGACCTCTAGTGAAAAGTCTTTTGGGGTAGTAGATTGAAAGACTTTTTGGTCGTGGAAGAAAGGAATTGAATGACCGACAACTGACCTGGTTGATTAAATTCTTCGTTATTCATACTTTAGTAGCGGATTAAAAAATTGTTTTATTTCGGGTCCTAAAATTTAAGAGCGTAGACATTTCTTGACCAATCAGATTCGTATTTTTACTGATTTGTTTTAGAGCCTAAAAAATTTTCTGTTAATAAGTTTCTGATCCGGATTTTCTAGAATGTTCTTATTCTGTTTTTAGCTGATTGGTTGAAAAATATAAAAATGTAACTTCAATGCTAATGTGGTTTTGATCCAAAATTTCTAGAATGTTCTTATGTATTTCTTGCTGATTATTTTAAGGCTAAAAAAATGTGTATTCTATAAGCATAAAATACATTTTAACAGCCTTTTATTCAACTAATACCGCTGTGTATGTATTGCTTAATAGTTAAAATTTTCCAAACTTATAAAAGAGGAAGTTTGTTTGTTTGTCCGTTATAGGAATGAATATGTAGGAGATTTTGTGTTTTTGATATTTAATTTCCATTTTGTAGTGGTATATTTAATTTGTTTTTATATGTCGTTGCGTGTTCTCACAAGTCGGAAGGTCGCCATTTATAGCGATGGGGATAACATTATTATCATTATTATTATTATTTGGTTTTTGGTTTAAGGTTTAAGTTGGTTTTTACGTTGGTTAAGTTGGTATTTCGTTGGTAGCATTGGTATTTCGTTGGTTGCGTTGGTATTTCGTTGGTAGTTATCCCCTCGCTAAATGTTGATGGAAAATAAAGGTGGTGGAGAAGATCGAAGACGTCGTTAGGTTTTGAAGGAAGGTTTTAATGGCAGCATGAAGTAAAGGGGTTTACACTGGTATGCTTCGAGGTGTCGTAGTAAGGAAAGAAGGTAGGAAGTTGTTAGAGTGTATCATCTAATTTGTTTTTTTAACTAGGATCCCTTGGTCTAGAAGAATAGACCTAAGAGGTCCATAAACTAGATGGCTCTCCTCATAATGGTTGGTGCTGCTACTGCTATTCAGGAACAGATAAATAGACGTCCGTTCCTTTTGGGGATTTCTAAGCGAGAGAGAGATTCGCGGGCTTTCTTCAATTTTTGCTGCTGCTAGGAAATATGGTTCGGGCTGAATAGGACAAGTCATCCGGATGGGTGAAAATGTTCGGCGACTATAACGGTCAAATTAAATTACGCGCCAAACAAAAATTCAAGTTTCTTTCTACTACAAATATGGTAAAAGATAAAATATCTCTATCAGTACCTAAAAGAGTAGATTTTCTCGAGGGAATTAATTGTTGTATTGATGTTTCCCTTTAAGTTCATCTGTAATCAGTAAAATTAATTTATCGAACGCCGTATTAGAATCAAGCAAAAACTAAATTTTCATTTCGTTCAGTAAATCCGAATATAAATATTACATAAGAAGGAAATTTAGGAATAAAAAATTCAAAATAAGTTTTAGGAATAAATAAAAAAGATTAACATTAATCTAATTAATTAAGAAGACTTTTTTTTCATTTGATTTATATCTATTTTAATAAATTTATATTGATTGGTAAAAAATACTAGCGTTTCATCTCTTTTAATATATATATATATATATATATATATATATATGAAATGATTACTTTCTTCTGCTCACAAAAAATTCTTTGCAATAAATATTGAATTAAAAGATTTCGAAAATCAATACCTCAGAAAACGCATGATATTATAGATTGAATAATTCCAAATTCTAAATTAAAATAATCTCCGAAAAAAATACTACTACTACTACTAATTTGTTTACGTTCAACAAGTTAAGATTTTTTTATTTGTTTAAAATTAATCTAACTAAAAAATAATTTAAAACATAATTAATTCATTTATAATAGTACCTAAGTAACATCGTTTTTACCAAATACAAATTTAAAAAATCTTTTTTGAAACATGTTCTATCATTTGTAGAAATTTTGTTAAGGAACTGGTGATCCTGTTTCACCGAATATCAGCGGCCCCTTGGGGTCACGTGGTGTCCAGTATAAAAAAGAGCTCGCCAGGAGATTCACCCTCTTTTTGCCACTCCCACCGCTGTTAGCAACAGGTCCATTCGTAGCAGCCCTTGACGGCAAACGTATTTGGTACCTTCCACCAGCCAGGACCCAAGAGCGACGAACGCACGTGCTGAGTTAAAAGGAACAGGACACACAGCTAAGTTCCAACAGGCATTTTATCTACCAAACCTTCACACAACCTACCAAATCTTACTTTACCTTAAACCTTTACCTTATAACTTTACGTTATAACAACCTTACAAATAAACCTTACAAACCTTACAAAACCCTACCACCTATCTGAACCTTGAACTCTTTTTTGAACTCTTACAGATTCGTTGTTTGTTCCATTTGGTGTAAAACCCTGTCTATTGTTGTTGTTGTATATAAATTTTGTTGCACTAAAAGTCGTTCGTCTCCTTTCTTCAAAAGCTGTCAACCAACTCCCAACTCCCTACTGCTGTTGAAGTACGGTTTATTCTTTTACAAAATGTAGGAATAAACCGGGCTTTTCGGGGATTATAAAAATCCCCATACATTAATAAAAAGGCAGTTTTCATAAATTCTAAAAATAGACCTCAGTCTCTGATAAAAAAAATTACCACAGATAACCGACACAGAATCTGACTTTTAAGGGATATGAATTAACGATAAGAGTTAAAGAAAACAAAATTAAGTGCAGCTACAACTTAGAATTCTTGGGATAGGTAAAAAGACCCGATATTTTTTTAGGAGGATCAGAACAAAGGAGGAAGATATATATATATATATAGAGAGAGAGAGAGAGAGAGAGAGAGAAGAGGAAATGATAGTAAAAAGAACCCATCCAATTCCGATGTATTCAGAAGAATAAGAGAGCAGCTCAACACAAATAACGAAAAAATATTCAAGTAACTTCCTTTTCTTTTACCTCCAATCACACACATACAAAGAACAGTCACTAAAAATTGGGTTCCAATAATCATTGTGGACTAAAGACTTTCTCCAATACGACACATATAACTCAAAATAAAATTCACTGTTATTTGTTCCGAGAATTTCTACGTTCCTGTAATTTCTTGTTTGTTAAAATCCTTTTGTCTTTTTCATTCCCAGAGGTCAAAATTGTTATTATCCATCAAGTTAGCACATATATTTTTTATAAAATGATTTATTTATTAAATTGATTCGGCCAAAACATGATTCTTTTCCTTAAGTAAAAAAGGAAAAAGGTAGACACACAAAATATTTTTTGTTTTATTTCGTTATGCATGTTCATTACAAATATTTACACAAAATATTCTATTTTGCTGTCGTTATTAATAATTAATTGTGAATAAAAAGAATATAAATTGATATTCCTTGGATAACATCTAAATAAACAAATTTTAAGAATTTCATTTCTGAAATTTTCTTTTTCATCAATAATGATATTCCTGCGTTGATTTTTATTCATTCATTGGACATTTAATAATGATGAAAATGCAAATGAAAAATATTCAATATGATTTTTACAAAAAGAAAAAAAAAATCCCATATCAAGAAATTCTTAACGACCTATCCACAAGGCACAAAAGCTGATGAGATCTATGTTTGCAAAAAATCATACCACCTGTGGCAACATGTTTTACGATTGACTCTTTCTACAAACATGATAGCCATGTTTTCTAGAGATCAACTATCAGACCAATTTACTCAAAATCTGTTTAAACTTGGTAATGCATACTTAATGCTTGATATCAATGGTACTATGGAGGTGCTCGTGGTGTAATAGTTATCGTCGTAGGAAATGGACACGGCGACACGAGTTCAAATCTTGGACGAGACTGATTGCATTTCACATAGCACGAATAACCTTGGGAAATGTATGAATCCAATTATTCTCCTTCCAGCTATGGGTAAATAGTAGGGTAGACTGGTTCTTCAGTCTTGGTGAGGCAATTAGTCTAAGAGAAGGAAAACTCTGCATTCAAACCTGTTTAACTCCGCTTAAAAATTGACCTTGTGTCTTATCCTACCCAAGCGGAGGGTTAGTAAATATGGATATCAATGGTACTTTGTGGTATTTAATCCAGTTCAAATTGGTACATTGGTTACATCAGTTCAAGACTTGGAATCGGAAGAATTTCTAAATTTTTCTGCATCCAAGTAAGAATCCTAAGTGGTTAAATGAAAGAGCTGATGTGGTACTTAAATATTTCACTGTAAATGAAGTGAACCATCAACAGACTATTCTAACATATTTTCATATTTATAAATCCATTGACACTTGTTAATGAAGATTAGATGATTATCTACTAAACTGAGTTTCTAAATTCATTTGAACAACCAGGATTATCTCAACAGGGACTTGAATTTAAAGATGGAGCTCCAATAATGTTGCAACAAAAATTTGGATCAGTCTTGACTTTGTAATTGTACCAGACTTTTGGTTAAGAGACTGATGCCATTGAAGCAACTATTCCTACCAGTTGTGCCAAGGGAGAAGATGTTTTATTCTGATAATTCCCTTGACGTCATCTAGCCCAGTCAGCAGGTGCTGTAAAATCACTGACTGCATCTCAGCATATAATGGTGAGGCTCCAATCCTGCCGATTTGGGTAATGTGGAGTAATCCTTCATTGCCATTTCTTCAAGATCCACTCTAACCAGGAGTGGTTGCACCTGTTAGGGTCCTAGTTATGGGTCAAATAGAACTATTTAACCATTAAACTGTGTGCAAAAAATGACTGATTTTAAGTTGAATTATTTGTGTTACATAACAATACTTGAAACCATTTAACTGTCTGAAAACGAATGAATAATGTGACGGCAAAATTATTAAAATCCCAAGACGGGAATTTATTTTTCGCACGTGTGAAGACGGGGTGGTCTGGCACTTGATCCCTCGTAGAATTAGTCCTTGTTCAGGGTCTTTCTCAGGCATATAGGAACTGGCATATTATGTGGGGGTTAATTTAGGGCTAGACTGACCGCCGCTGGCAGGGGGTTTCCAAATTTTACATTACACACACACCCACCAGGCCACTAGCTCTTCCTACCCCTAGATTTATGGAAGATATGGACCTCTAGGTTTTGATATAATAATATTAATAATAGTAGTCGACAACTCCGGTTTCCCGTATAATATTTTTAAAGGGAAGAATAGGACAATTTAGGCGAGAATAACATGAGGCGAAAGAAGCTGAAAAAGAAACATGAAATAAGCAATTTTACAGTAGACGACACAATGAACAAACTTCAACACGTGGGGGACATTAAAATATAACAATCTTTTTAATATACACGCAGACACACATATTCAACGTGTCGGCTATATTATCAGCAGATAATATATGACTATAAATGTCTTTCTTCCTTTTTTTCCTTTTCTTTAGTCTTTCTTTAAATTGAGAGGGAGAGAGAGTAATTGCAATGCTTAAGAAGGGTGTAGGGAGAAACAGTCTTAATGTTTACTTATCTTTTCGACGGGTTCCTTCGGAGAGTATTTTCTCTTTTACGGGCTGACGGACTTTATATTATATATAGCTCTGGCTTGAAGGTATGGATTCTACTTGTCCAAGATATTTCCCGGTGATTTCGGCGGTAGTTTCAATATATTTTATCACTTCAACTACTGTCCCGCAAATCCCGGTGCTTCGCCCGGAGTTTGGCGTAAGATTCTCCCCATCTATTCACGACGACATCTCTCTTCAAAACTGATTTTCCTTACCCCTATTTCCGCTACCGGAAAGGGGGCTACTTCCGTTTGAGGATTCTAGCCAATCATTTAGCTTTTTTTCTTCCTTTGCCTGGTCACTGAGTGCAAACATCTGTTGGCTTTCACTCTGACCCACATTCTTTACTTTCTCCGACAGGCCGGCCGAAGTTGACCTACATTACTATTCTCTTCTTTTTAGCGGTCAGCCTTTGACGGCCTGCTAATTCAAAACACGGGGGCGGGATAGTAGAAATTCCTTATTTCTCTCTTTTCAGTGGTAGACCACGTGACGATAATGTTGAATAGAATTATTAGCATCACTTGAAACCGTTTTAGTATGTGTGAAAATTGAATTATTGGTATTACATAGCAATGCTTGAACCTTTAACTGTGAGCAAATGAATGAATAATGTTGAATGGTATTATCAATATTAAATACCAATGCTAAAAAATTTAACTTTGTGTAAAGAAAACTAATAGTGTGAGCAAAACTTGAAACCGCTTCACTGTGTGTAAACAAATGATTAATAATAAAAAGAATTACTAATGTTAGAGTGCAATACTTGAAACAATTTAAGTGTGTGTTGTATACTTTACACACAATACAGTCGTATGCAAATACAGGTGACTATATTGTTTAGGTACGAATGGTTTTATTAACTTCTGGCTTCAGTTCTTCGACACGAGAAGAGAGACACAATTCGTACTATGCTAACCCCATCCCAACGCGCGGTGCATCTTGTGGTGTTTAGATCTCTATCGGTAGAGATCCGAAAAACTCAACTCTTCGACTCAATGGCCGAATCCCCAACTACTCGGCTCCATGGTTCAATCTCAACTCTCAACTGACTCTTTTTCAAAATCCTCGAATTCTCAGGATAAATCTCTTCCGGGTATGACGTCATCCATACTCCAGCCTCATTTTCTGTCTGGAGTTTATTATGACAATGGTGATGGTCATATCTTTTGCATACGAGTGTAAAATTGTGCTCAACGACTATGCACCTTAACTCTTAACCCGAAAAATTCAAAGCCCAACTAAACTGAATGATAAAATATAATTAACGAAAAATGATTAATATAAAAAAAATAATTCCTTAATTATATAACATGTGCAAGCAATAGCAATACGAGTGTGTAAACAAATTAAATTAACTCATTTAAAAATAAAATCACCTACAAACTATTCATTCAAAAGTCATATATGTATGTTCATCTAACTGTATGCAAACAAATGACTGACATCAAAAGAAATTGTTACAATAACACATCAATACTTGAAACCATTTTATTGTGAACAAAAAGAGGAGCTCTGGCTCGTTTGAAAATGCTACCAACAAATCCTTCACTAACAAATCGTATATATTTAATATAATCATATATAAACAGAATTTGGCATTAAATTGAGTTGATATGTCCTAAAACCTAACAAACTAACCGATCAACCAACCTAATATCGTGAACTGAATTACCATAACCAGATAATCCTGCAAACACTTGCGCACGACATACAGAAACACTGAAAGGTGTTTCGACCTTATTAGGTCTCATCAGCAGTGTATACCGTGATCTCCATTACTAGAGATCGAACCAGCAACCACAGAATGCAGAGCCGAAACTCTGCCACAGAGCAGTAAGTCCATATCGCACACAAGTGACGCCAAATCAATAAGTCATGGTAACTGTGCGGCCAATTAACTTGAATTTGTCTTGCAAGTTACATCCGTACTCTTTATAGAGGACACGGTCACCTCCAGGGCCACGTCTTCCCAAGAGGATTGGAAATACGCGTCCGCGTAATTACTATAACCTCAAGGGCAAGGATATAGATGTACATTTTCTTTTTTAAGTAGAGGAATTATATAGTGAATTGAATTATTCAATTCACAATACAATTTCTCTACTTAAAAAAGAAAATATACATCAACTTGACATCATCTATAATACAATTTTGGTTTTATTTTCTCCTTTGATTTAGCTTTTCTATGTCTAAAATTAAGTCACAAGGTCAAACACTGTCAGTAGTGGGGGTTGTATTAAGAAGAAAATCGTTTTTTCTGATGGACAATGATGTGTAAGTTGCTTCAGAGTTAGAGTTATAAATAATCCTTTTACTTATGCACCTTTCACAAAAACAAAGAGTCTGGTTTACAATGAAGTACTAAAACATATACTGTAATTGTTTTCACTCTGTGTTATAATTTTTTGCATGTAAAAAAATACACAAATTATTCTGTCATTTCTATTTTGTCTTTTACCCTTTTAAAATTGTCAACTCTTTTCTTATTCTGATATTAGTTAAATCCAGCAAAGTTTCAACATTCAACAAGTGTAGTATTTCTACCCCAGCCGGCCAGAGTTTTACTTGGTCAAAATCTGGTGCGGTAGACAACTATGGAAGGCAGTAATTACTGGGGATACGATTACAAGACTCAGCATTCCTATCCAAGGTCGCGGTTAATCACCTGAAGACGGCCAGAGGTGAAATTTGGCCGAAACGTTGAGAAAAAAAAAACAAAAACAAAACAAAAAAAAAAAAACCCTACCAAGAGGAGGATAAAAATCCGCAATAAAAAAATGTTAAATCACGGTTAAAATAACAATGTTTCCATTAAATATTGTGAAATTTCAAAATTTTGATTAAACTCAAGATAACAGGATATACATTTGACATTGTTTCCTGGAGTATACATTTTTATAATTTGTGATGCAGAAAGGACTTCGTATCTAATTTTAAAATCTGTGGGACAACGGCAGCGTTTCTATTAATCTGAAATGTTGTGATTGCAAAATTTCAACATTTTTATGAAACTCAAAATAACATGAAATTCATTGGAGGTAATTTATAAGTTTTCCTGGCAGAAAGGAATTGTTTTTTAAATTGTAAACCCCTGTTAAAATAACAGACTTACCATTAAATATTGTGATCGTAAAATTTCAACATTGTGATGAAACTCAACCCAGAAGCAGTAGATGAAAGCGGTTAAAAAAAAGCTTAGTTGTGTTTTTTGGTGGTCATTACCACCATATTGGCTTTACGTTTCAATGCCGAGGCGACAAACAACGTCCATCACCGGGTGGTTTGACAAGTATCTGCTGTTCAACAAATAGATATAAAAGGGCTCATCTGATCCATTTATAAGCCGTCTTTATTGTGCAAAGAACAAGAATGAAAGAGAACAAAAAAGACACGAGAAATGTGTCCACAAGGCGTCTATAGGATACGCTTCCAGTCTCCAAAGTCCAGCAAAATAATTTTCAGTTGCTGATTATAATTTAAAAGAATTTAACAAGGAATATATTTTCCCGCCTTACATACACTTTTCACTGACGCTTTTTAAGTAGCTTCCCGTGAGCTTTACAGGACTCTCAGAAAATGTTTATGGTCACTTTTGGCAGAAGTAAACCGGTCCATTGACCTAGCGGTTAGAGTGTTCGCCAATAGCCCGGGAGACCGGGGTTCAATCCCAGGTCGAGTCATACCAAAGGTTCAAAAATGGTACTTGATCCCTCCTTGCTTAACACTCAGCATTATAAGGTATGGATCAAGAGTAAGTTGGAGCAATCCAGGGAAAGGAGTAGCGCCCTTCCCTACACCTCGGTGTAGTAGCTTCTGAAAAGAGACCCTACTGGTCACCCTCAACTATAATCGCCAACTTTACTTAAACGTCCTGCATGCAGTTCAATGTTTTGTTCCTCTTCCTTGATCTTTTAAATAGTAAATCAAATTAAAACAAAACTGTCAACTACTATGAGCTCAGTCTACTAAGACTACTATCTTTTAGTTTTACTGATTCGCTTTTTAACTTTATTGTGTATTGTATTCACCCATAAAACTAAAATGGAACATTTAAAAAATTTGGTTTGGAAAAATAATTGAAACTTGTTAAAATCATCAACAGATATTTTTTGTTTTAAACATTTTAACAAAAGTGAAAAAAATTGCTGTTTCTTTTTTAAATCATAACAAAACGAATCGGCAACATTTACTAAAAAACAAAATATCTTCAAAATATATTTGTTTTTAATGATTTATTGATGGGGAGTCTTTTGAAACGCGAGTATGTGAAGAAAGAATAGAATGTTATTAAAATGAGAAAGTTGACTTGATAACCGCATTTTGTAACAGGAGAAAAAAAATAGTCGGAGCAAAAATTGTATCAAAAGCTGACATGTGATTAGTGGAATTCTTTTCTTACAAGAGTTTTGTTGATAGCACCTCATCTAATTCTTTATATATTCTGTATTTGCCTCATTTGATAATGACTTCTATGAAGTTACTGACCTGCTTGTCACTCAAGTGACTTGGTAATTTAGAAAAAGAAAAGAAGAGGAAAAAATAAAAGACAGACAGACAGACAGAAAGAAAGAAATGGAAGGAAGAGAGAAAAGGAAGAAAATGAATGAAAGTAAAAAAAGAAAGAGAGAAAGAAAGATAGAAATGGAAGGAAGAAAGAAATGGAAGAACATTGAATGAAAGAAAAAAAGAAAGAGAGAGAGAAAGATAGAAATGGAAGAAAATCAATGAAAAACAGAGATGGAAATGAATATATAAAAGAATAAAAAAGAAAGAAAGAAATAGAAGAAAAACAGTAAAGAAAGAAAGAAGAACTGAAATAAATAAATAAATCAATAAATAATAAGAATAAAAGCCAAATAAAAAAGAAAGAAAAAAGGAAAGAAAAAAGGAAGAAAAGGAAAAAAGAAAGAAAAAAGAAAAAATAGAAGAAAAGCAAAAAAAGGAAAAAAAGAAAGGAAAAGAAAGAAAAAGAAGAAAAGAAAGAAAGAAAGAAAAGGAATAAGTGCAAGAAAGGAAGAAAAACAAAGAAGAAAGAAAAAATGAGAAAGAAGAACATACTGAAAAGAAAAACAATAAGAAATTCCAGAAAGAGAAGAAAATCAAAGGAGGAAAGATAAAAAAGAAACAAGAAATAACAAAAAAGAAAAAAGAAAGCGGGAAAGAAAGAAAAGGAATAAATAGAAAGAAGACCCAGGAAACTCCTTTAGGCGCCTCTGGTGGTGTAATGGTTAGCAAGCTCGACTAGCAAACCTACACGAGTGAGTTCGAGTCTCATTGGGTGCCCCTTTCATATGGCCTTGTGCCACATCTAAGTAAAATGCTTAGTAAATTACAACCCAGGAAACTCCTTTTTTGGGAGGGGTCTTGCCCCTCTGAAGAGGAGACCCCCATCGACAGGGCAGTTTAGTCACTTAGTGTGGTACCTTGATAAATCTAAAAGTGTTATTAGTATTTTGGAAAGGTTTCTCCAGATACTTATTTTTATAGAATTGTAAATATATTTAATAGGTAAATTATATTATATAAAAATCTAATGGATTGAATAAAGTGTCGGTTTATTGACTTTAAAACATTTTCTTCTAAGAAAATTCAGTTTTCATTAACACACACATAGATTGAACGAAGCACTTCTTGCGCAACGATTACCTTCTTTATGTTATATAATTGCAGAATGATCTTTTTTATATTATCATTTTTCATTGGTTATATCTTATCATTCGGTTTGGTTAGGCTTTGAACTGTTCGGCTCTTAGTGCAGGTGTTCAAGCTCGTGCGCGGAGGATATGACGGTCACGGATGTCATAATAAAACCCCCAGATAGGAAATGAGACTGGGATTTGAATGACGTCATGCCCGGAGACGATGGGCCGGGAATTTTGGTGATTTTTGAAAAAAAAAAACAGTTAGTTGAGATTTGAACCTGGGCGAGGGCAGTCCAGCGGGTTTGTTGGGTCAGTTAGTGGAGATTGGACTCTAGGCCGGGCAGTTCAGCTGGGGAGTTGAATGTGGGCGATGTAGGAACAGTCAGCATAGTACAAATTTTGTCTCTCTCTCCTCGTGTCGAAAAACTATAAGTAAAAAAATGTTAATAAACGTTTCGTACCTGAACAAAAGAAAGTCGTCAGTGTTTCACGTATTTCCCTGCATCTGTATAATTTACATATTCGTATTCTGGGAATATTTTACATATAGTTATGTTGGTCGTATGTTACATTTAGAAATGGATTTAGTTTGGTTTAATGGCATATCAATGTGTGTAGGTTATTTACTGACAAATACGTATATATTGGATATATATGATTTATAAAAACATTTTGTAGATTACTTTTCTAAACGAACCTGAGCTCATTTTTTCTGCACACAGTTAAATGGTTTCAAGTATTGCTATAATATTGTCACAATTTAACATCAGTTATTTGTTTGCACACAGTTAGTTGGTAATTTCCTTTTTAAATGAGTTAGAACAAATATGTTTGCGCAATAGTTTTACTATTGTTTCTACACAGTTAAATGGTTTCAAGTATTGCTATAATATAGTCACAATTTAACATCAGTTATTTGTTTGCACACAGTTAGTTGGTAATTTCTTTTTTAAATGAGTTAAAACAAATATGTTTGCACACTAGTTTTACTATTGTTTCTACACAGTTAAATGGTTTCAAGTATTGCTATAATATAGTCACAATTCAAAATCAGTTATTTGTTTGCACACAGTTTGTTAGTAATTTCCTATTTAAATGAGTTAGAACAAATATGTTTGCACACTAGTTTTACTATTGTTTCTACACAGTTAAATAGTTTCAATTATTGCTATTTAACACTAATAATTCTATTCAATATTAATCATTTGTTCGCACACAGTGAAGTTATTACAAGTATTAAACACGATTAAACACTAATACTTTTATTCAACATTATTCATTCGTTTGCATATAGTTAAATGGTTTCAAGTATTGCTCTGTATCACCAACAATTCAATTTAACATCAGTCATTTGTTTACATTCAGTTAAACGATCAAACTGTTCAATTTCTAACAATACAACTTAGCATAAGTCATTTGTTTCATTACAGTTTAAATGTCAAACAGTTCTATTTGACCAACAGATTGGATCCTATCAGGTAATTCCACTTTAGAACAGAGTGGATGTGGGAGCAAGGGCAATGAAGGGTTAATCCACATTCTCCAGTGCTCCAGGACTGGAACCTAACCATCAGATTGTTTAGTGTTATATCCAGGACACTCGTTGGGGGTGGCTTACCCATCTGCAAAGATGCGACTCGACTGGGCTGTTGTAAATGTGTTCAACTCCATAAAAAAGTTGTTCGCGCTGATGCCCTTGGAAAAGGCATGAATCCTTTTCTCCCTTTTGCTATAGTCAAATAGTAAGGCAGAATGCCTTTATAAGAGAATGAAAACTCAAACCAGCCGTACTCCTCTTAAATATTGATCTTGTGTCATATCCTGCTTGTAGCGGGAGGGTTGGGTGTATATACACATTGATTCAATGAGCTTATAAGTACAAGTTCTTATCAAGAAACGAACTCAGTACCTGTACCGATGAAATGTCATTCACCTTTTGGTCATTGTTTTTGTCACTTGGTATAGAAAATAAAAGGACATGGGTGTATTTTCGAGTCAATAGTTTTTGAAACTGTTTTATGTAAGTAACTATCCACTGACTTTAGAGCTGCTCCATTATTCACTTGTAGAGAGGCGCCTCTGGTGGTGTAATGGTTAGCAAGCTCGACTAGCAAACCTACACGAGTGAGTTCGAGTCTCATTGGGTGCCCCTTTCATATGACCTTGAGCCACATCTAAGCAAAAGCTTAGTAAATTTCCATTATTCACTTGTAGAGTCATACGATTGTCTGCACCAAGAAAGAAAGAAAAAAAAGATGAACGGAAAGAAGGAAAAAAATAGAAGGAAATTTATAAACTACCGTCTAAGTATACATCTTTTAATGATTGGTTTAGTTTAATTTCTTTGTTTAATGGCATATCAATCTTCGTGGGTTATTTAATGTCAAAGCCACCTTTGATGAAGAACACCAGTCATACTATTTAACGCAAATTTGAGGGGGTTATCTTTTAAGCTACAGTTAATTTGGGGGAGTATCGGCACGCATTTTGTCCATTGTTTATTGGAAACGAAAAGAAATGTATGATCACTTGTCCGTTTAACTATAATCAGATCATCCCCAACTCAAGAAGTGGGATAGTCCCACTCAGCTTTATAAGAAGGAAGGCACGAACGCCTTGGAGACTAGTTTCCCAATTATATTTCAATTACATTTTACGTTTACTACGTGACAAACGTACTGCTAGGAAAATACGAACGCAGAAAACACCAAAATGGCGACGAGGATGAGATCCAAGTAGATTAAAATTCTTTTAAAATAGTAAAAACGCCATTATTTCTTGTTATTAAACTGCGTTGTATTGCATAAATCAACCAAGTCTAAACGATAGTCGACCTTGCTTAGCTCCAGTAATAAGATAAGAACTCATATGGTAGAATAATTAAATGCATGATTGTAATTATTATTATAATCATAATTATAAATCGTTTTTTTTTTGCTTTGGTACGAGCGTAGCACGTCGCGATCAAGGAGGCGGCTTGGCTCTTCCAGAGTCATGTCGGGGTTTCTGTCGGAGCCGATATGATGCATATAACCCGAAATCGGCGGTGAAGACAGTGCATCACTGAAGACCTACCTTGATGCATCTAGGATGTATGATTGAAATATTACTTGTCAATTTTTTAGTTTTTGCATTTTGAGGGTTTATGCTAACACTACTTTCTTTTTGTCAATTTAGGAATCAATTTCTCTTTTTATTTACACTTCCGTTTCATTGGTTCTTTCTTTCTGTCTTTCTTTCTTGTTTGATAGATTATTGTTTGTTTTTTTCTTTAGCATTCTACTGATTCTTTCTTTCTTTCTTTCTTTCTTTCTTTCTTTCTTTCTAATTGGAAATTCCATTTTCCTACTTACTCTTTCTTCGATCTCTTCGCTATCAATCAACACTGTCTCGTTAAAAATGCCTTTAAATCTTTCAAGTCTCCATTTTCTTGTCTCTCTCTCTCTCTCTCTCTCTCTGTCAATCTCTCTCTCTCTGTCAATCTCTCTCTCTCTCTCTCTCTCTCTCTCATCATCATTCAATCTTATTCTCGTCCTAAACTTAGTCTACTTCCTGTTTCCATGAAACTCAGCCATTTTATTTTTACCGAATTCATTTGCGTCAGCAATTCTGATGATATCTTTATTTTTTTATTAAATTTTCATTTATTTATTTTTACTTAATTTGCAGGCAATGGATCGTATTTCAAGATAATTTAATCTCACCTGCAATTACTACGATGCGCCACAAAATATAATTGTGTCACCTGAAAAGGTGAATTTTCCTCGGCTTTATTGCTCACGAAATGATTGCAATCTTTAGTAGGAATAAGAATTTGAAATTCTGGATGATCTCCCAATCTTTCCCTCCTCCTATGTCTCTATCTAATTCTGTACTATGTATGTATTTATGTATGTATGTATGTAAGTATGTTTCAATCTATCTAATTCTACATATATGTACGTATATATGTATGTAGGTATGTATCTATCAAATTCTACATATGTGTATGTATGTATGTATCGAATTTTACATCTATCTATCTATCTATCTATCTATCTATCAGATTCTACATATGTATGTATGTATGTATTTATCTATCTATCTATCTATCTATCTATCTATCTATCAAATCTAACATCTATCTATCTATCTATCTATCTATCTATCTATCTATCTATCAGATTCTACATATGTATGTATGTATGTATGTATGTATGTATGTATCTATCTATCTATCTATCTATTTCTACATATATGTATGTATATATGTATGTATATATGTATGTATGTATCAAATTCTACATATGTGTATTCCGCATGTATGTATGTATGTATGTATGTATGTATCTATCTATCTATCTATCAACAGGGTGTTTCACAATCATGAGAACAAAGCAGCGGCCTTTCAGATTTTCATTGTCGACCTTATTTTCTTTCTCTTTTCATATTATTGCTGGAAGATACTTAACATTTTCATATATCCAAGCAAATATATCGAAATCATTCCTTAGACGATGGAGCAGAAGATCTTTTTAGTGAAAAGATATATTACGAAACAAAATCTTTCAAAAAGTTTGGTGAAGTCCTCGTGGCGTAATTGTTAAAATATGGTTTTAGACTGTGGCTTTGAAGTACGCGAGTTCGAACGCCACTTGCGCTATTGCGTTCACTTTCGGATTCATACCAGTGGGAAAAGGTGTGCACCCCCTTATTCCTTTGAGTTATAGGTTAAATACTATCCTCACCGTTCTTCTATAAGGATGTCCTTGTCATAAAATAACTCACAAAGGTTGATGTGCCATTAAACAATGAAACAAAACCGAGGTTCTTCGAGCAAGATACAGAAGAAAGTTTGATCCTACACATATCTAAATAGTTGTCAGATTTTCTAGTTAGTCAAGAACTTTGAAACTCATGGCATTTGTGGATATCGTAGGGAAACGGGTTTTTCAGCATCTGGATCTTCAATAACAGTTCAGATATCCGAGAGTATCACCAGGGCTTAAGAGTCAGCAGCGTTCAATAGCACCTTTAACTTAACGGCAGACATTTTGGAGCATTTATTCTGGGGCTCCGTTGGGCAGTAAACAGGATGTTACAGCTGTGCCTTAGGGTAAACAATGGAGAGCGGAAATGAATCACGTGAATTGAACAAGAATTATAAAATGTGTGGGCGTCCATAAAACATATAATGAGGAAGTTTTTTTGACCCCAGAGAGTCAGGTGGTCAGGGAATTGGAGAGCAGCCAAGGAGTGGACACATCAGCCTGGAGGGCTGTATTAAAGCTCTCGTCAAAGAAGCAAGCAGAAGCAAGGGCTCTGAATGTGTTTATCTCCACGTGGTGGCAATCATAACAGTCCACCGCCTCTCTTTCATGCACACAACCATCAGGACATTTCGAATAAAGGAGCTTATATTTTTTTATAAACGAAATATTGTTTTTCCTTCTGCAGGTATACAACAATAGTTGCAGATCCTAAAATGTTATTATTTTACCGTTTAATAGATATAATTTTTATTTTACTATCATTTGTGATTCTTGATTTGGGTCTGATCGTTTAATTTAAAAGATTCTAAAATAACCTATTTATATATATATGTGTGTGTATGCGTGTTTGCGTGTTTACTCATCGGTTTATTGGTAATTGCTACTTCATTAATATATAGATATGAATAAGAGATAGATAGATAGATAGATAGATTATTAGTTGAACTTTGATCTAAAATTTCTAATGAATTACATTTGTTCTCTGTGATCTATGAAAAAGTGTGCGGTTAAGTGCATTGGCAAAGAAGGAGATTATGCTAAAAAACAAATTTTTAATGAAAAATAAAAGCATATTTTCCTCATTAGGCTACATATTTAATGCTTACGAAATGCATGCTCGCACACACGCACGCACATCTACATCCGGTGGGACAAACTGGGTTAGTTGTAATGATAGTTTGACCCCGTGTCATCATCTGATGGAAGTTTGATTTGCGACGCAATTATTACTTTTTATTTCATTTTATTCTATTTCATGCACTTTTGTAGCATGTGTATATACTTATATAGTAAATAGAGCTCTGAATGAACACACACACACACACACACACACACACATATATATATATATATATACATGAGGATGAGTTAAAAAGTAACGACTTTTTCTTTTGTAGAGGAATAATTACCAACACAGGAACATGTACGATACGTCAAAAGGAAGCTGGTCTGCTTTGGATCACATCCCTACTTCTTGTTGTGGGAGCCTTACCCATATCACCATAATGGACTCTTCTCACCGTTATTAGTACGAGAGATTTCGCTGCCAGAGAGCAGATCAATGTCGGTGTTATCCGAAGAGTAGGAGACTTCTTACCTTTTCTATGTAACTCTATCTTTCTTGTGTAATATAATCTGTTATCTAATATCCGTGTTTGTGTTTTCATTAGTGACCCTTTCCGGGGCCCACAACACTTCTCAACATAATCACCGTATTTGAGCATGTATCCCTGCCTCATGAAATTCTGTTTACTGTTCTTTGAGCCATTTCATCAATACAATTTTTACTTTCTCGACACTGGCATAATATTGACCTCTTAAAGCCTCTTTCATGGGGCCGAAGAGATGATAATCTGACGGCACCTAATCTTGCCAATCGATTATGACCTCCCTCGGCATGACAATGCTTAACCACACAGAAGCATCAAGAAAAGGGAGACAATCGCCTCATTAGGGTGGGCAATTTTAAAGCATCCTCCATACTCTCCAGATTTAGTACCTTCAGACTATCATCTCTTCCGCTTTATGAAAAAAGGTTTAAGAGGCAAACGTTATGTCTGTGACCAGGAAGTGAAAACTGCAGAGATGAAGTGGCTCAAAGGTGGAATATTGCTATTGAGAGAAATAGTGACTATGTTAAGAAACAGGGATGTGATCCATAGAGGACCAGCTTCTTTTCCTGTGTCGGTAATTATTTCTGTACAAAAGAAAAAGACATTACTTTTTGACTCACCGTCGAATATACGAAAGAAAGATATGGGAAAATAAAAATTGTTTGGAGTATTCGTTTTTTTATGACAATGTTTCACTCTCTCTGAGCTTCATGGGGATGTAATGGATAACGTGCTTAACTGAGACGTTGAAATAAGCGAGATCGATTTTCAGTCACATTATCATGTTCACATTCACACTTATATATTTGGGAAAGGTATAAATTTTCTTATCTCCTCAGCTATGGGTTAAATAGTATCACTAAAGTTCTTCTTGAAGGATAACTTTGGCATTAAATAAACCATGAAGGTTGATATGCCCCTAAACAAAGAAATCTTAAATATTACCTCTACTATTCTTCCTGAAGGATAACTTTGGCATTAAATAACCCATCATGGTTGATATGCCCTTAAACAAAGAAACAAAACTAAAGGAAAATCTCTATGAGCTTTAATAAATAATGACTACTTCACCAAATTTTGGTTTTCACGTCATATTTTTTATTTATATTTTACAATTTTTCTTTTATATTCATAAAACTTTAACCACAGAAACGTTAATTAAATCCCAAATCACAAAGTGAATCTTTCTGAAATTTCCTTTATTTATGCAAAGTAGGATCCAAATGGGTTGGGAAATTGGGAAACACTCTGTAGGACATTTAGAGATTAAATTTATAAATCAGAAGAATATGTTCGGCATAAGGATTATTTATCATTGAACTTCTCTCAATCTATCTATCTATCTATCTATCTATCTATCTATCTATCTATCTCAGTCTACTCATATCTAAGGCTACTCATATCTATCTATCTATCTATCTATCTATCTATCTATCTATCTATCTATTTCTGTATCCTCATATCTATCTATTTCTGTATACTCATATCTATCTATCTATCTATCTATCTAATTCTGCGCTGGCATCTGTAAATCTTGCACCAAATCTCAGGAACTTTTATTCGGCGTTAATTTTTCCCCTTCATAATTTCTTTTCCAGAATCAATCAATAACCCCGAGAACTCGAAAAATTCATAATGAACCAATGAAATAAATAAATAAATAAATAAGTTTAATTCCGGTGCATGCATAATCATTCTTATCTGCTTCTCTGGTTAAGAGCGATGATCCAGTGCAGTTGTGTGAACCTGAGAAAATATCAATTTTCGTTAGGGTTGCATCTTTGAAAGTAAAATTGCAACTGCGCGATCAGCAGAATATTAGTATTTGATATCTCTCACTCATATGTGGCAAGAAAGATAATTAAATATTTTTGGAAGATGTGTTGATTTATCTATCCAATTTCATTCACATCTATATCAACCTGGACGGAGTAAAATAAAAAAAAAGATCTCTAGACTGAAGCGTAAAACTTGTTAAATTTTTGAATTTAAAATGTAAATGAACACATTCGTACAGGTAAACAATTTACGTAATAACGGGATGATGTCTAATGGTCTAGATTACTGTCTAGACGTATGCACAGGTGAGAAACTTATCTAATAAACAGATGATGTCTAAAGGGGTAGAATACTGTCTAGATGTGAGTATAGGTGAGCAACTTATTAGATAAACAGATGATGTCTAACCGTCTAGATTACTGTCTAGACGTGTGCTGAGGCAAGTAACTTATCTAATAAACAGATGAGGTCTAAAGGGGTTGATTACTGTCTAGACGTGAGCACAGGTGAGCAACTTATTAGATAAGCAGATGATGACTAACCGTTTAGATTAATGTCTTGACAGGTGCTAAGGCAAGCAACTTATCTAATAAATCGATGATGACTAAAGGTCTAGATTACTTTTGAGATGTGTGTAGAGGTGAGCAACTTATCTAATAAATAGATGATGACTAAAGGTCTAGATTACTGTCTAGACGTGTGTACAAAAAAGACTACAATTGATAGATACATAGATGAGAAAGGATTAAAATAGATTGATTGGTAGTTGAAAAAAGACTGTGATAGATCGATAGATTGAGGAGAAAAGACTAAGATGGATACATAAATAAAAATGACTAATATAGCCACATAGATGGGAAAGGCTTTAGATAGACGAGGAAATATAGAAATGTATACATAGATGAGAAAAGACAAAGATTGATAGATTTTTGAGAAAAGACTATGATAGATAGATAGATAGATAGATGCATAGATCAGAAACAATCCGAGATAGATGAGAAATGACTGAGATTGATAGCCACACGAGAAAAGACTAACATAGATACATATATGAGAAAAGACTGATAGCTAGATAGGTATATCGATAGATAAGAAAAGACTAAGATAGATGAATAAATAGATGAGAAAAAAGTAAAATAGATAGATAGATAGATAGATAGATAGATAGATAGATGGATGAGAAAAGACTAAGATAGAAAGACTGATGAGAAAAAAAAAACTTAGATTGAGAGATTGATATATAAGAAAAAAACTAGGATACATAGATAGATGTGTAGATGATAAAAGACTGAGATAGATGAATAAATAGATGAAAAAAGACTAAGATAGATAGATAGATAGATAGATAGATAGATAGATAGATAAGAAAGCCTAAGATTGATAGATAAGAAAAAAACTAAGATAGATAAATAGATAGATCGATAGATAGATAAGAAAAGACTAAGATAGATAGATAGATAGATAGATAGATAAGAAAAGACTAGATAGAAAGATAGATAGATAAGAAAAGACTGAGATAGATAGATAGATAGATAGATAAGAAAAGACTAGATTGAAAGATAGATAAGAAAAGACTAAGATAGATAGATAGATAGATAGATAGATAAGAAAAGACTAGATAGAAAGATAGATAAGAAAAGACTAAGATAGATAGATAGATAGATAAGAAAAGACTAAGATAGAAGGATGAGAAAAGACTAAGATAGAAAGACAGATGAGAGGAAAAAACTAAGATTGAGAGATTGATATATGAGAAAAAACTAGGATACATAAATAGATGTGTAGATGATAAAAGACAAAGATAGACGAAAAAAAAAAAAAACTTTTATAGATAGATAATTGAGAAGAGGCTAGGATTGATAAATGAGAAAATGCTAAGGTTGATAAATAAATCGACAGTTCTTTTGTTATTCATTGTTTCTGTCAGTCTTTGTAAATACTCTTTTAACTTTTTGAACAGACCTCGTATTTCGCAGATACCCTAGTAATAATATCCGATGGAAATTGGTTGGGACGGACTGGGTTTGAACACTTATATTAACATATAATGACTTATTTTTTCCATCTTAAGAATAAATTGGAGAGTGATGTAAGATTGTGCAGCACCAAATTACCATTGATAAAACAGTTTGTGTAATATTGTCGAAAGCGGAATTTTAAAGTGTTATGAAAAAGTATCACGATTAAAACTTTCAATTTACCTAAGTTTAAAATCTGAAATTTGAATGAAGACGTGAGCAAATCTGAGTGATTTATAAAATAAATGGATAATTTTTATCATTAAGGGTTTTCGGACTATTGTCTTCTTCTTTATTGTTATTTCTAAAACGTTTCGGCCGATATGTCCTCCGGCCTTCTTTAGGTGTTTTTCGAACACATAGCGTAACGGTTATAGGCGTTGGTTCCCTAAACTTCTAAGGAGACAATCATCTGGAGGTTGCAGGTTCAATCCTGATTGCAGGCGTATACTAATACAGGAATACTTAACACTTGTACCTGGTTGTGGCTAACGGAATCAGAACAGGTGATCACCGTGGATTCAATAAAGGACGTAGTTCGAAGTTCCGTGAAGGTTCCCGAGTTCGAAAAACACCTGAGGAAGGCCGGAGGACATATCGACCGAAACGTCGTGGAAATAGCAATAAAGATGAAGACAATAGTCCTAAAACCCTTAATGATAAAAATCATCAAGCTTTGTCTCAGAAATTTTGACAACTAATAAAAGGATAATGTCAAGAACTCTTGACTGCTGTCAAGAAGAGATAATGCCAATTTGAAAAAATATGGAGCACCCTCCATTCTTACTAGACCTAGCTCAGTGTAATTTCTCTTGTTCCCTAAAAGTCACAATTTACACCAAAGTAAGGATATATATATATATATACAGAGAGAGAGAGAGAGAGAGAGAGAGAGAGAGAGAGAGAGAGAGAAAGCGAAAAAGTCTGATACAGATAGCTATTTATTGTCTTGTTCCTTAAAATATTTCCAGCAGAGATAGATAGATAGATAGAGAGAGAGAGAGAGAGAGAGAGAAAGAGAGAGAGAGAGAGAGTTGTTCTTACATTGAGTGGATGAATGTGTTTATTCTATTTTTAAATAGAAAATTTTTCTCAAGGCTAAAAGATTTGAGGATGTGGAGGACGTTAAAAGAAATACGATGGCGTTGATTTTTGCTATTTCAAAAGTGCAACTTTAGAGGTGTTTCAACATATGGAAAACTTACTTGAATAAGTGTGTTGAATGTTAAGAAAATTAGAGTTTCATTGTTCATACTGTTTTCGATAAATCTCGTATATCCATCTATTTATCTATGGAAGTCTAAGACGATGAAGAAGGGCGTCGTATTCATGACTCTAAAATGTAAAGTATTGGCCAAGTCAAGGAAATTCTATTCTCATTCACGTTCAGTTTAATGTCATATCATCTTGTCAATTAATTCAAATCTTACAACACTTAATTACCGCTTCGTTGACATAAAGTTATAAATAAAGTAAAGGACCATACGAAAAAAACTGAATCTTGGTCTGACATTCCTACGATTTGATGGAAAACCATCAAATATAAATTTATTTCTAAGAAAAAAATCGGCTGGCCACGTGCGACGCTTGATTTGATCGGAGTGGAGAAGGGAGAAGTAGTCCCAGACAGTACGGCACTAAAAAGTGACTTCCTCTTTTTTGTCAAACTACTATTTGACCTTAGTACGAATTCGGAGTCCCGAACTAAAGGCACGAAAACTTAAGCCGGGAGATGGGTTTCGTCATGAATCGAGCTCCCCAAGAAATAAAAGTAAAAATAAATGAAAGTCGACTACTGAAGTTCTACCAAGAAAATTTAACTGAAAGAAAATTCAACCGAGAATTATGCGGAAAAGAAACTCGAAATTTAATGAACTTTGAAACTTTTCGATAAAATAAAAGAAAGAAAAGAAAAAGAACTTTGTTTCTTAAACCCTCTCTTAGATAAGTTTCCTGCAAATTGTATTAAAAATTTGCAACACTTTATCTTTTCTATCCCTTTCTTTCTTATTTCTTTGTATAAAATTCCTTTTAAAAACTTTATTGTCTGTGTTATATTTTCGAGCCAATATCCGAACTAGAAAGCTGCGGAACTTACTATTCAAACTTACTGTTTAAACTTACGGTTTAAATTTACTGTTTGAATTACCATTAATAGCACACTAAGTCCCCCTAAAAACATTACCCGTTTTAATACTAAACTAGACCCTTGTGTTACTCATGTCAACAAATTTTATCCCCCTTCTCAAAATCTTTTTACAATGTCTGGTGGTATTATAAGATACTGCTGGTGTATTTTGGGTTAATGATCATGATGCTTTGGCTCCGAAATCACCCCTGACCACAGTGTTATCATCTCATGATGGCTCTGTTGGTCACACAGATATTGGGATATTGTTTTTTTTACAGCACTGAATATTATTATTATCATTATCAATTTTGCTGTTGTTATTTGATATAAACATGTACTGATATACTATCAGCCCCATCATTTTAGAGAGTATCTTAGAAGGGAGATAGGTACTTGATGACAGTTAATTTCCACACGTGGAATAAAACATGCATAATAGCAAGAACATGTAGTAATTTACTCAGCTTTTTGATTGAATGTGGCACAATGTGGTACCCGATGAGACTCGAACTCGTCGGTGAAGGTCTTGCTTGTTTAGCTTGCTAACCATTACATCATCCAAGAACATCATCATCATCATCATCATCATCATATCGCGCTGGTAGCACGGATATCCCTGACCCTCTCTCGCCACTCCTCCTTATCGTTCATCGCCCTAGGTAGGTCTTCAGGACAACCGCCTGTATCCTCACATAGCTGCTGAATGTACGTTCGAGCTGGTCGTCCTGCTTTTGCGCGGCCATGTGTGGGTATCCATAAGAGTACATCTCTTATGAGTTCATCTCTGCTTCTCCAGCAGTGTCCTGCATGTCTGGTTCGTCTAACTTGAATAGTTTTCGTGATAGGGGGCAGGTGGCACGCAGCATTCTTGTGTAATTGCCATCCAGTTTTTTTTTTAGACAAATTCACGTACCTAGGAAGCAGCGTCGAATCAACCGAAAAGGACATCGAAACGAGGCTAACGAAAGCATGGACAGCTATCAATAGGCTATCGATTATATGGAAATCAGACCTAACCGATAAAATGAAACGCAGCTTCTTCCAGGCAGCGGTCACATCGATACTGCTATATGGATGCACTACATGGACTCTAACAAAACGGCTGGAGAAAAAACTGGATCCAAGAACATATATGTTATGAAATCAGTCATAATCCAAGTCTCAATCGAACGAACAACGAAGTTTTTTTTTAAGGTATTTCAGTTGATTGATCTTAAAGATAATTTTAATCAGAATATTTTTCTTTCATACAAATTTTGCCTTCCGGGGTTTTTTGACGAAGAAAAAAAATTAAAAAAAAATAAATAAAAAAGAAAAAAGAAAAAAAGGAAAAAAGGCAAAGCTAAAAGAAATGAAAAAAGAATAAAGAAAAAAAAAAGAAAAAATAACTGGTTTAAAAAAATGGACAAAAAAAAAAGCAAAAGCAAAAAAGATAAAAGAGAAAAACGGAAAAAGGAAAAAAGAATAAACAAAAAAGAAATGAAAAAACAAAAAACCCCCAAAAAAAACCAAAACAAAACAAAACAAAAAATAACAAAGAAAAAAAAATGATTTCTCTCCTTTGCGCAATGGCACATCATATTTGTGGGTTATTTGATACCAAAGAAATTCAAGACCGGTAGTGGTACTATTAAACCTATTGCTGGGAGGATAAGGAGGTTCATAGCTTTCCTGCAGGTATTAGTTCGAAAGTGAATGCAATAATACGACGGAATTCAAACTCGCTTACTTTGAGGTTGCAGTTCAGCAGTTTAATCATTATGCTACGGTTAAATTTCACGACAAAAGAAGAGAAAAATGACACACACACACACACACACACAAAGAAAAAAGAAAAAGAAATAAGAAACAGAAGAAAAGAAAAATGAAACACACACAAACACACACACACACAAAGAAAAAAGAAAAAGAAATAAGAAACAAAAGAAAAGAAAAATGAAACACACACATGCACACACACACACAAAGAAAAAAGAAAAAGAAATAAGAAACAAAAGAAGAAAAAAATGAAACACACACACACACACACAAAGAAAAAATAAAAAATAAAAAACGAAGGAAGAGAAAAAGGAAAACACACACACATACACAAAGAAAAAAGAAAAAAGAGAAAGAAATAAGAAACAAAAGAAGAGAAAAATGAAAACAAAAAACACACACATACACACACATGGACAAAGAAAAAAAAGAAAAAGTAATAAGAAACAAAAGAAGAGAAAGATTAAAAGGAAAAAAGTAAAGAGAAAAAGAAAGAAAAGAAAAGTGACAAAACAAAAACACACACAAATAAAGAAAAAAAAAGAAAAAGAAATAAGAAACAAAGAAGAGAAAAATAAAAGAAAAAAGAGAAAAAGAAAAGGAAAAAATAAAGACAAAAAGAAAAGAGACAAAAGAAGTGAAAATGATAAACACATACACACGCACACACACACATATGCACACAAAGAAAAAAGAAAAAGAAAAAGAAAAAGAAATAAGAAACAAAAGAAGAGGAAAACGAAACACACACAGATGCACACACACACACACACACAAAAAGAAAAAAGAAAAAGAAATAAGAAACAAAAGAAGAGAAAAATGAAAAGGAAAAAGTAAAGAGAAAAAGAAAAGAAACAAAATAAGAGAAAATGAAACACACACACACACACACACACACACACACACACACACACACACACACACACAAAAGAAAAGAATAAGAAAAAAGAAACAAATGAAGAGAAAAAGGAAAAGGAAAAAATAAAGAGAAAAAGGAAAGAGACAAAACAAAAAACGAGAAAAATGAAATACACACACACACACACACACACACACACACACACACACACACACACACACACACACACACACACAACGCACACACATTCATATATACACAAAGGAAGAAGAAATAAGAAACAAAAGAAGAGAAAAATGAAAAGGAAAAAATAAAGAGAAAAAGAGAAAAGACAAAGGAAGAGATAAATGAACACACACACACACACACACACACACACACACACACACACACACACACACACACACACACACACACACACACACACACACACACACACCACGTACAAAATAATTTTAAAAATAAAAATAAAGATAAAAATAGATAAGAAACAAATGAAGAGAAAAATGAAACGGAAAAATAAAGAGAAAAAGAAAAGAAAAGAAAAGAAAAGAGACAAAAGCAGAGAAAAATGAAAAAAGCCCCCCCTCAAATGCTATGAGAAAAGCAAAAGAAAAAAGCAAAAGAAAAACAAAATAAAAATGAAAGAAAAAAATAAAAGAGAAAAATTAAAAGAAAATGAAAAATGAAAAACGAGATAGAAAAAGAAAAAGAAATTGAAAAAACTAAAGAAGAGAAAAATGAAAAAGTGAAAAGAAAAAATCAGGAAAGAAAAAAGAAAAGAAAAAAGGCAAAAGAAGAAAAATGAAAAAAAAGACAAGTAAAGAAAAAAGAAAAAGTAAACAAAACGAAAAAGAAAGAAACAAAAAGAAAGAAATTAAAAAAATGAAGTGAAAAAGAGAAAGAAAAAGAAAATGAAAAAACAAAGTAAAAGAAAAAAGAAAAAGAAAAAAGAAAAAATGAATTTAAGAAAAAGAGAAAAAATGAAAAACGAAGGAAGAAAAAAAGAAAAGAAAAGAGACAAAAGAAAAGAAAAATTAAAAATTAAAAAAAAATGCTAAGAAAAAACAAAGGAGAAATAGAAAAACCTAAAAGAAAAAACGATGAAAGAAAAATAAGGAAAATTGCTTGTATATTTTTGAAGTATTTGTTCTTTTATATAAGTTTAAGAAATAAAATATTGGTTTTTCAATATTGCTAATTTTTTGAAATATAGTGTCTTCAAAAGAAACGGATTTAAAAATGTTCTACAAATAACTATTTAAGATGTTGACCCTGATAATACACACGTTTGTTAAAAACTATGCTTCAAGTCTTATGCCAAACTAAGCTAGGCTTAAGTAAACTGATTGATGCTAATGTGTGACTACTGACAACAGTATAACATAAATTTTAAATAACTATTCGAGATGTTGACACTCACAATACATAGTTCGGCAGACAAAAGGATACACCTGCCGATGATTTATACCCACACGCTTTATGTAATGTAGTAGCCGCTACAACAACCAGTGACCCTTGTATCCTGTAATGTGACCAACAACAGAATGTAAGTCATGAGAACCACAGCAGTAAGTAAGAGGAATGGTCACATCAAATTTGAAGATTTTTGGAAGAGTCAGTCAGTTAGTGACTGACAGAACAAGTAACGACCTAGATTTTTGCACTACCCAAATCGCCCCTTCCATTGAGGGGGGATACGATTTTTCAAACAACAGACTTTTCCTTCGTCGACTCGAGAATACCAATTCATGTCAAAGGAAAATTAACTGATTTCCATACCAAAAATAAAGTTATTTTTTGGGGAAAAAAATAGGCTCAAGAAATTTATTTTCATATCTACATTTTTTTGTTTATTGACCAATCAGTACGTACGCGCTGTTTTTTTTTTTTTTTTAAATATCTGTGAGATTCGCAGACGACAATATCTAAATTGCCGCAAAAAAATTGAAGGATCAAAACCCAAAATAATTTAAGAAATCTTCACCTGTCTAGATTGATAAAATACATTTTTCAATCAAATGAAACCATAGATAAATCATCAACTTTTCTTATCTAATTTCGATCCTACGTCAATCAGTCAGTCAATCAATAAATTGCGATAAGAATAATACTCCAACTAGTTGGTTTTACGGCTTTATTGATTAACCTTCGCAAAATTTCGGTTTTTATTTTTTTGTAACTTCTGTTTTCCAATAAACCTTTCACTCAATTTAAAGAAATGAAATTTATTAATTCATAGATCAGAGTTTTATTCCATGATTTACATATTTATCCACAATACGTCTTCCTGCTCGAGATACCAGTCCTGAAGGGCGTTGCAACATCAATAAAATATTTTTCGATTATTATTTATTGTTTTTCTTTCAAGTTAAGGAACCCCGACAACCCAATTGTGTATTGCTTGTGTTTCTATATAGAATCAGTTACAATTATAAATACTTTCTTATCAGCAGATTTTGACGAAACACTATATTGTGCAAGAGTAGCATTCTTCATATTCACTTGACCAAGTTTTGTGCAACATTTTTTTTTAGTGTTTCCCAAAGTGAAAATTCATCTCATCTCCCTCACGTGGGGAACATTGAAAGAAGTGCGACGGCACAAGTTCACGCCATAAACGAAAGTAAAATTTCAGAGGTGATTTGACTAATAGAAAATTCGCTAGAATAGCTGGCTTGAATGCCAAGGAGACTATTTTAAAGAAAATTAACGTTTCATTTATTTTTTATTTATTTCATTATTTTGTCTTTATTTTGGTAAAATATAGTTTAAGTCTAGATACTTTTTTTCCAACACATCACAGAAGTTGAGAAAACCCACTTAGCTTAACGTCGATAAAAAAAATCTTCAGGCAAATCATCGTTGAATTGTTTTATGACCAAACAATCCATGAAACCGTGAGATGCTAGTTTACCAGACTGTTTAAACACCCAATAAAAAAGCTGTAAAAACTTTTTTTTCTGCTGCCGAGAACCTAAACAATCAAACAATCGACCTTATATAAGACCCACTTTTTAGAGGCGCACGTGATGTAATGGCTATCGTCGTAGTAAATGGGCACGGTGACCCGAGTTCAAATCCTGGACAAGGCTGTTTGCATTTCAAATAGTACGAATAAATTTGGGTAAGTTATTCATCCAATTATTCTCCCTCCAGCTATGGGTAAATAGTAGAGAAGACTATGTTCTTTAATCTCAGTATTGCAAACTGTCTAGGAGAACGAAACTCTGGATTCAAACCGGTTCAACTCCACTTAAAAATTTACCTGGTATAAAAAGGAAATAGCTCCAATGTATTTGGAGGGAGTTTCCTCGTGGCCTGATGGTTAAAACGATGAACTGCGGAATCATAGTAATCATACTGTTCTAAAAGGATGGATTTGGGATTAAATAACCCTTGAAGGTTGATATGCCATTAAAAAACAACAAATAAACACAATATACTAGGAAGACGAAAATACAAAAATAATTCTCGGTAAAAGGATTACCAAGAATGAAAATTTAAAGATATTTTAGCTAACATGATCTACGCGCGGAATTCAAAGAGATCTGCTTATTCTAGATAGAGGGTATCCTTGAGGTGTAATGGTTAAAGTGATGGACAACGGAATCGTAGTAAGCGAGTTCAAACTCCAGTCACGCTATTATGTTCACTTGCAAACACATACCCCCTTATCGTCCCAGCTATGTGTTAAATAGTACCACTACTGTTCTAAGAAAAAAAAGGATGGCTTTGGCATTAAATAACCTACAAAGGTTGACATGCCATTAAACAAAGAACCCAAACATAATTCTGGATGTGGATGTTTGCATTTCATATAGCGCTAATACTCATGGAAAAGGTATCCATCCAACTATTCCCACTTCAGCTATGGGTAAATTGTAGGGCAGAATGGGCTTTTTAACCTTGGTATGGCAACCGGTCTTGGAGAAGAAAACTCGGAATTCAAGCCTATCAAGCTTCGCTTCAAATAGATTAACCATGAATCACATCCTGCACATGCGGTAGGGTAGTCTAAATATATATATAAAACCCACTTTTTACCTAAGGTAGTTGAACTATAAACCTATATACCAGCTGCCAATTGCATATTTTGTACAATTATTTTTCCTTCTGTTCTATTGTTTTATATCTTATTTAGTCTGTTTTACATCGGCGATACAGCATATAAATCCAAGTTAGAATACCATAGATAGTCAACAGCCTGGTCTGATGATTGCATTAGCGAGAAACTGGCAGTTAACAAACACCGTTGACTCTGTGTCTACGCTATCCTTATATATATATATATATATATATATATATATATATATCGTGTCGGTCCACGAGCACTGATTTCCCTGAATACCCCTCACCATTCGTCGCTATTGTCCATCGCATTCGGCAGGTCCTCTAGATTACATCCTGTGTATGTACAGAGCTGTTGCAGATAAGTTCTAGCCGAACGTTTAACACCTGCTCGTCCGTGTGAAGGAGTCCACTGGAGAACGTCACTTATGAGCTCTCTCTTACTTCTTCAGCAGTGTCCTGCATGTCTTGTTCGTCTGATTTGAATGGTTTTAGAGATGGGAGGTCGGTGGCTATACAACTGCTTTTTGTGGGATGTTGCTTCCAGGATTTGTTCAGTATGGCTCGTAGCTTTTCTCCATGCGCTTCGTCAGCGTCCATGCGGTACATCCATATAGTAATATGGACACGACTGCTGCTTGGAAAAAAAATTGTGTTTTATTTTATTGGATAGATCTGACTTCCAATAAAATAAAACACAATTTTGATTTAATGAAAGAAAATGACTTTACACTGAAAAAGGCAAGAAGCAGACGATACTCCGCACAAACAATTACCGACGCTGAGAACGCTGATGACAGGATTGCTTGCAAATACACCCGCCCAGGGCTGAATCCCTGCTGCATAGTCTGCAGAAGGCTGCTGGTGGTTTAGGCCTCCATGTCAATGCGGACAAAACAGAGTATATGTGCTTTAATCAAAATCAAACATGAGACATCTCCACCTAAAATGGCAGCTCCTTTAAACTAGCAGATAAATTCACCTACCTCGAAAGCAGCGTCTCATCAACTGAAAATGATATCAATACATGACAAGCAAATGCATAGTCAGCTATCTATAGGCTGAGCCCTCCATTAGAAAGATTTTTGTTAAGCATAGGCAAGATTTGTTCCAAATTAACCTTAACTGTTTTGATCATATTTTTAACTTATTTATTTAATAATTCAGGTGTTCAGGAGTCAATTCATATCAATTCACCCTATTATGTTAGTATAGCGTTTATTCTAAGACTAACAGCAACAAATAAATGTATTAATACTTCGTTTAATTCTAACAATCTATTAATCAACACGTGAAACAATTAAAAACAATATACAGTCCTCCCTGTGTATAAAGTTGAGTTTAAGGGACTTACAGGCGCGCTGATGAAGATATCTGGTATTTTTGGATTGTCTTTCGGAGAGCTTTTAACGTCCCCGCCCCATAGAACGTCTCTTGGAATCTATCTGACTAGATTTTGGATTTTTGGGCTCATCACGTAATTAGTTCATCCAATCACAGAGAGCCTCTCCCTCCCTCACTACATACACAGGAATTACCATTTTATTAACCCAACAATCCTATATATATATATATGTGTGTGTGTGTGTGTGTGTGTGAGAGAGAGTGTGTGTGTGCATGCGTGTGCAACCTTAAACCAATATCGAAGGTTTAATTAGAGCAATGCACTTAAAATGCACCAAGTTAGAGAATAAAGCAATTTACAGTCAAATTTGTAGCTGAAGGATAATTGCATAAAGTTGCCGTTCGTACTGAACGTTATTTTTGATCATTCAAATTTACGACACAAAAGAGATAACTATGAAATATAAGCAAAATCATTCACACTTTCTTTAATAGAAGCATCAAAACCATCATGGACCACTGTATATATATATATATATATATATATATATATCGGTTCATATGAGAAAACGAATAGCAGACGACATCTACCAGAAATAATAACAGTTACAGACTACGCAGATCATCTGGCACTTCTCGCTAATATACCTGCCCAAGCCGAATCTTTGTTGCATATAGCCTGGAGCATGCAACACGAGGTACTGACCTCTATGTGAACGCAAATAAAATGATTCAAGTGTTTTAAACAAGAAGGAACCATCGCCACTTCAAGTGGAATGCCTCTGAAATTAATAGACCAGTTCACATACATCGGTAGCCGTATCTCATCTACGGAAAGTGATGCTAGCAAACACATTGGGAAAAGCCTGGACTGATATTGACATATTATTGATCGTATGGAAATCTGATAAAATAAAACGGGATTTCTTCCAAGCTGTGTCTGTGTGAGTACTATTGTATGAATGCACCCCCCGGACTCTTTGGAAAGACATGGAGAAAAAAGCTAGATGGGGACTACATAAGAATACTGAGGGATGCTTTGGACAAATTCTGGAAGTAGCATCCAACAAAGCAGTAGCTGTGCGCCACGGGGACTCCTCCGCCACTTTTGTTTCTTGTCCTTTTGAACTGAAGAATGCACATTCACTATATCCAATCAGAGAGGGCCATCCCTTGAGACAGCAAATGTTCCCATTGTCTAAAAGAAGTTAGGGTTGCATTTATTACTCGACGACGGAAGCACTACCACAAGGGGGAATGCCGACGGGACTTTCTTGGCGGTCTCTAAGTTAAACCAGCCTAATATCCTATGGGGCTAAATCCTTCACATATTTGCTCGCACGAATTCTTTGAGTATTGGAATCTGTCTTGTATCGGGTCATCTCATAAGTCATGTATGTACGAAATTTGATAGCCATTGATCAAATGATATTTTTCGCTATTTTGATATACCTAAACGATAACATGAGATACGAGTAAATATACGTTACAGATCGATTCAAGAGATGTCCGGCTGGATTAGGTTAGATCATTTGGTTTTATATCCTTTGAGTCTTTGAAGGTTATTTAATGCCAAAACCTGTTTACACATATATATGATGTGGAAGCAAACAGTTTGTAAGCAACTCTATTTTTAAAAGTGTAAGGGTTCAGTTGTCTGCACACAGTTAAATGGTTTTAAGTATTTCTATTCAACACAATTCCATTTATCAAGTATCCCTATCTAATAAGAAAGACTTGCACGCAGCTATATGTATATATTTAAAATAATTAATCATAATTATTATTAGATATTTTACAAGGGATTAAAAGATTGAACGGTTCTATTTGAGCCATAGTTTGGTTTGGTTAGGTTCAATAGCATATTAACCATTGTTGGTTATTTAATGCCAAATCCTCTTTAAACATATGTATCAAATATATGTGATTTGGTTTAGTTGGGTTTTATGGGATATCAACCATTGTAGGTTATTTAATGCCAAATCCTCTTTAAACATATAGATATATATAATATCTATGATTTGGTTTAGTTGGGTTTTATGGCATATCAACCATTGTAAGTTATTTAATGCCAAATCCTCTTTTAACATAAATATAAAATTTGTATGATTTGGTTTAGTTGGGTTTTATGGGATATCAACCATTGTAGGTTATTTAATACCAAATCATTCTTTAAACATATATATATATATATATATATATATATGATTTGGTTTAGTTGGATTTTATGGCATATCAACCATTGCAAGTTATTTAATGTCAAATCTTCTTTAAACATATATATAAAATATATATGATTTGGTTTCGTTGGGTTTGATGGGATATCTACCATTGTAGGTTATTTAATGCCAAATCCTCTTTAAACATAGTTATCAAATATATATGATATGGTTTAGTTGGGTTTTATGACTTATCAACCATTGTAAGTTATTTATTGTAAAACCCTTTATATATATATATATATATATATATATTGAATATGGATGATTTCTAAACACATTTAGTAGATAACATTTTAAAACAAGCCGGAGAATTTTTTGCCATAGTTAAATGGTTTCACTTATTTCTATCTAATACGAATAATTATATTTACTATTAATCATTTTCTTGCACACATTTAAATGTTTTCAAGTATTACTATGTATCACTAATTTGGAGGTGCCCGTGGTGTAATGGTTATTGCCATAGGAAATGAACACGGCGATACGAGTTCAAATCCTGGACGAGAATGATTGCATTTCACATAGCACTAATACTCTTGGGAAAGGTATGAATCCAATTATTCTTTCTCCAGCTATGGGTAAATAGTAGGACAGACTAGGTTCTTCAGCCTTGGTTAGGCAACTAGTCTAGGAGAAGGAAAACTCTGAATTCAAACCTGTTTAACTCCGCTTAAAAACTGATCTTGTGTCATATCCTGCCCGAGCGGAGGGGTTGGTAAATAGTACTATGTATCACTAACAATTCAATTAAGCAGAAGTCATTTGTTTATACACAGTAAAATGGTCAAACAGTTTTATTTCTAACAATTCAATTTAGCATAAATCAACAAAGTTATATGGTTCCAAGTATTGCCTTGTACCACTAATAATTCAATTAAGCATCAGTCATTTGTTTACACTCAGTTAAATGATCAAACAATTCTATTTCAAGCAATTCAGTATAGCCTAAGTTATTTGTTAGCACTCAGTTTAAATGTCAAAGTACACAGTTTAAATCTCGAACAGTTCTATTTGACTCATCAGGTGTTACCACTCTGGGTCAGAGTGAAACTGGGAGCAATGGCAATGAAGGGGTACTCCCCATTCCCTGACTGCATCTATGTACATGGGTAAGACTCCTTTCGGTGTATTCTACAGCCCGAGCCGACTGGGCCACATTCGACTCAATCGATTCATAGATGGGATCTTAACTAGTACTAACACTTCGGGTCAAAGTAGACTTGAGAGTAATGTTACTGAAGGGCTACTCCTCATTCTCTGAACTCCAAATCTCATCATCAAATGCCGTTTAGTGTCATATCCAGGGCACTAAATGGTTTTAAATATTGCTAACCATATTTACCAACCCCTCCGCTCGGGCGGGATATGACACACGGTGAAAATTTAAGCGGAGTTTAACAGGTTTCAATTCAGAGTTTTCCTTCTCCTAGACTATTTGTCTCGCCAAGGCTGAAGAACCTAGTCTGTCCTACTATTTACCCATAGCTGGAGGGAGAATAATTGGATTCATACCTTTCCCAAGGGTATTAGTGCTATGTGAAATGCAATCAGTCTCGTCCAGGATTTGAACTCGTGTGGCCGTGTCCATTTCCTACGACGATAACCATTACACCACGGGCACGGGTTTAAAATATTGCTAACCCTAATCTGATTCAACTTTATTCATTCGTTTGCGTCCTGTTAAATGGTTTCAAGTATAGTAAATGATTAAACAGTTTTATTTGAACCATAGATGGGACCCTAACAGATACTAACTCTCCGGAACACAGTAGATAAGGAATTAATGATAATAAAAGGGCACTCCACATTCCTTAAGGTCCCAGGACTGGATTTTCACCATCATATTGTTTAGTGTCACACTCATGTCTCTCGTTAGGGGGTCTTTATCCTTCTGCTGAGATCTAGTCAGCGTATTCTTCAGCTTCGGCTGAAAGGTTGTAGAGATGCCCGAAAAGTAAGGTACAGATAGGCATAAATTGAACTGAATTAAAACGTTACGAAAGCTTTAAACATAAAACAATATGCTGTATACAATACTTCAAGTAACAGTCGGAACAGTCTTAATATTGGATGTGTAAGTGATGTCATAACAAAGATGACTGGCCGCCCAGTTGGCTGTGGCTGTAGAATAGACCGACTGCATCTCTGCAGAAAGGTAAGACTCCCCCAACGAGTGTCCTGTGGCCTAGTTGGCTGGAGCTGTAGAATAGACCGACTGCATCTCTACAGAAAGGTAAGACTCTCCCAACGAGTGTCCTGTGGCCTAGTTGGCTGGAGCTGTAGAATAGACCGTCGGCATCTCTGCAGAAGGGTAAGACTTCCCCAACGAGTGTCCAAGATATGAAACTAAACAATTTGATAGTGAGGTTCCAGTAATCCTGGAGCTTTGGGGAATGGGGTGTACCCCTTCATTGGCATCGCTCCCAGGTATATTCTGGCCCGTAGTGATAGCACCTGATAGGGTCCTATCTATGGGTCAAATAAAACTATTTGACATTTAAACTCAGGGCCATCAAATGACTTTTGCTAAACTGTAGGAATTGAAATAGAACTGTTTAAACATTTAACCGGGCGTAAACAAATGACTGATATTTAATTGATTTGTTAATGGTATATAGCAATACTTGGAACCATTCAACTTTATTGACTTATGCTATACTGAATAAACTGTTTGATCATTTAACTGTGTAAACAAACGACTGATGTTTCATTTGTTCATGACACATGGCTATTCTTAGAACCATTTAACTGTGAGCAAACGAATGAGTAATATTGAATAGAATTAAAGTTTTAGATAGCAATAATTGAAACCGTTTAACTGAGTAGAAACAATAGCAATACTAGCGTGCAAACAAATTAATACACCTAAAAAACAAATAGCTTGTTCTGACAACACTTAGAATAAAAATAGCTATTCAGAACAAAATATTTTCCGCACTGGTGGCGGGACTGAGAATAAGTTGACTGTATCTCCTTCAAAAGAGCAAGACCCTAAGGAGGAGACTAAACAGCACTTGTGGGTGAGACTCCAGTTCTGGAGATTTGAGTTGTTTGGAGTACCACTTCACTACCATTACTCCCAGGTCCACTCTGACACGGATTGGTAGTACCTGTTAGAGTCCCATCTATAAGTCAAATAGATCTGTTTAAAAATTATTTGTATTTGATAGAAACGTCTGAAAAATGCCCTTAAGAAATTACACAAAAATCTTAATATCAGCGGATCCTGAACATGATTCCAAACATCTTAGCAAAAAATGACCCTAGACGAGTTGACATACCGTTAAAATTATTCAATCAATCAAAAATACTTTTGATGTATATTTTCTTAGTTCAAACACATGGACCAGCATGTAAATCTTTATTTAGTCTTTTGCATCGTGATTCCTTCAAGTGTTTGTGAATTAATAAAATCTGAGGTACAGTAGTGGTATAAACATCTATATGCGCATGCGCTATTGGAGAAAGGTTTGCGTGAGCGTTTGAGTGTACTGAGGCGTCTGATGTCATAGCCATTCTTCAGAGCACGCCCAGCTTTGAAATTATTTCCGCTGAAACTGTGCTTCAAGTTATTTCCACATTCAGTAGAAACGTTGATGAGCGTCGACATCTCAACACAGAATGTTCAAAAGTAGAGAATTCAAAGTGTGTGTGTGTGTGTGTGTGTGTGTGAGAGAGAGAGAGAGAGAGAGAGAGTTGGTGAATGGTGACAATTCAACACACAACCTTCATAAGTAGAGAATTTTATGAGAGAGAGAGAGAGAGAGAGAGAGAGAGAGAGAGAGAGAGTTGGTGAGCGATGACACTTCAACACTGAACGTTCAAAAGTAGAGAATTCTATGAGAGAGAGAGAGAGAGAGAGAGAGAGAGAGAGAGAGCTGGTGGTGGTGGTGAAATCTATTCGTTCTTTCCTACTTACAGTTGATTGAATTTTTACCACCACTTTTAGATTTACCGAGATGAAAGACCCGGATATCTTCGGTTGAATGAACTGACAACTTCTAGTGCGCATGCGCACGTATATCTTGCCGGTTTAAATAACGAATGAGCCACTAAAAGTTTCCCTGGCCTATTCGAATCAATGATATTGTTAATCTCAAAACATCACCTTGGAGATGGAATATCTTCAAAATCAAACCTAAAAAAAAGAATTCTTTGATCCTTGATAGGCTAATGAATAGTCTAAAATTTGTGAAATTCAGATTGTTGATTGATTGAGTGATTTTAATGGCATGCCAACCCTTCTAGGGTTATTTTATACTTAAAGATTAGGGAATCGTCTCTATTGTATATTTATATGTACATTTTTGGTGTAATTTTTTAAAAGTTTTTTTTTGTACACAATTTTATGATATAAAGTATTCTTATCTAATACAAATAATTTGCACGCAGTTGTATGGGTTCCAATGTCCCTATCTAATATGGACAATTATTTGATTTCAAGTAACTATTTCTATTCAATAACAGTCACTTGTTTGCACCGTTATATGATTTCAAATAACTAATTACGAAGGGCATACGATAAGTTTCCATTTTTTTTTCAAGGGGTACTTTTATTGATAGTTCACACATGAAACTCTAGTCCCCTTCGAAGTAATCTCTTCCGGCTGCAATGCACTTGTTTTACCGTTCCAACAACTTCTCGAAGGCCCCATGGAAGTCCTTGTGTGAGCGTGTCAATGACCTTCGTCACAGCCTCTTTCATCTCCTCAATTGTCTCATAACGACAGTCTCTGAGCTTAGGGAATAACCAAAAGTCACAGGCAGCAAGGTCTGGACTATAGGGAGGCTGAGGAACTGTCTTGATGCCCATCTTGGTCAAATAGTCTATGACAAGGATGGAGTTGTGGACTGGTGGATTGTCCTGGTGGAAATGCCACTGACCCGATTTCAAGAGGGTTGGCCTCTTTCGACGGAATCTCTTCCTAAACTCCCATAAAACCTCAACATAGTAACCCTAACCCTAACCCTTTGGCCAATCAACTCTGGTGTACTGACTTCCTTACTCCTTCCCCACCTCTCATCATCCCTCACAGACTCCCTGCCTTCCTTGAATCTCTTATGCCACTCAAAAACTGATGCTCGATTCATGCAAGATGGTCGAAAAGCAGTTTGAAGCATTCCATACGTTTCTGTGGCATTTTTTCCCAAGTTTAAAACAGAATTTTATTGCATATCGTTCTTCTAAAGTGTTCTCACGTCCAGATTGCATTTTTGAAATTCACCAGCAGTGACAATCAGGCTTTAGTAGCGTGTATTCCAATTGCTGATGTAGCTGTTCATTTGAAGCTGAAATCATAAAAATTAGCTATAATATACTGAATTTTCTATAACAATTTTAAATGTCCATACGAAAAAAGTCTGGAAACTTATCATATGAACCTCGTATAATATTTTGTCAACAATTAAAGCTTCAAGTTACTATTGTTGATATAAATAATTTACAGTTATATAGTTGCCCAGTCGGCTGGGGCAGTAGAATACAGGGACTTTTTCTCTGCAAAGGGGTAAGACCCTCTCTCAAGCAAGTATCCTGGTGGTGAGGTTCCAGTAATGCTGGAGCTGTGGGGAATGTGGAGTACACCTTCAATGACATCGTTCACGGGTCCACTCTGGCCCGGAGTGGTAACACCTGATAGGGTCATATCTATGAGTCAAATAGGACTAAGCTGTGAACTTTTGCTAAACTGAATTGCTTGAAATAGGACTGTTTTGACATTTAAACTGCGTACTTATGGTAAGCTGAACTGTTTGAATTAGAACTGTTTTTAAATAGAACTAAACCGTATACTTATGTTAAACTGAATTGTTTGAAATAGAACTGTGTTTGATATTAAAAGTGTATACTTATTCTAAACTGAATTGTTTGAAATAGAACTGTTTTGACATTTTACTGTTTGTAAGAAAATACTATGCTTATGCTAAACTGAATAGTTTGAAATTTAATTCGGCGTTAAATGACTCGGGAAGGGTTGATACACCGTAAAACAAATCAACCAACCCAGTTACATACCATCAAGAATTCCTATTGAATATGAAATTTTTTTAGAAAGGTCTTATTGACCCATAGTCGGGCCTGCTAATTAAAACCATCTCTGTTTGGAAAGTTGCCCTTCACATTGGTCCCGGTTCCCTTGACGCCAGTGGTGAAGCTTTATTTCTCGAGCTTTCGTGAGTGTGAGGTTACCCGTCCGTTGCTACTTCTCCCAAGTTAACTCTAAGCATGTATGATAGTGCCTGTTAGGTTCCAATGTATGGATCAAATAGGTCAGTTCAAAAATTATTTGTATTAGAAAGTATACTTGAAACTATTATTTTTATTGTTATCATCAAAGAGGAATAGTTATGCGAAGCGAAATTGCTGCTTGAAAAATACTTTAGCATAAAATAATCGAACAAGGGTTCACATATCGTAAAACTGACCGACTAACCAAGCAACCAACTAATCAATCTCATTTCGTTTCATCATAGACTCATTCCATCCGTAAAAATATTTCCGTTTGATTTTTTATGCAACGGTTTGTGTAATAATCAATAGTATTCAGCATATATAGTATATATATTATTATTTATTGATTAAAAATTTCATCTTCTTATTTGAACAGACCACTATATATGCTTTTAGTACTGGTTGTTATAAACTTAATCCTGAGAGGGAAGTCTATTTTTCAGATGGACATATAAGATAAAAAGCAACGAATATCCTGATATGATACTTATCTGATGGTGAAGCTCCAGTCATAGAGATCTGGGAAATGTAGAGTACCCCTTCATTGCCATTACCAGAGTGGTTGTATCTGTTAGGGTCCCATCTATGGGTCAAATAGAACTATTTAATCATTTACTATACTTGAAACTGTTTAACCGTGTGCAAATAATAGCAATATTTTAAAACATTTAACTGTGTGCAAATAATAACAATATTCGAAACCATTTAACTGTGTGAAAACAAATGAGCTCAAACTTGTTAAAAATGTTATCGACACTTAAAATTCACATGTATAAATTGGAGGGGAATTAAATAGCTCACAATAGTTGATATGTCATAAAACGCAACCAACCGAAGAGCCTATTGATGTTCGAACTCGTTAACTACGACTTCGCAGTCCAATACGTTAGCCGCTTGGCCAGAGGGATTCTGCCTAAATCTTCTGATGATTTTGATACAACTGACACTGTATACATATTAAATATAATGTTCTCTATATTTTTTTCTAATGGAATAATAAAGAGAAAAATGAAACAATAAACATTTTCTTATAATTTACGAGACGTTCCTTAATCTGCTATGCAGGTGTTAGGTAAGTTGCATTTACTAAGTCGTTATGAATTAAAGTAGTGTCCTCAGTTTATGAATGAGTTACCGTGGCGTAATGATTAAGGCGCTGCACTGCGGTTTCAAAGTTAGAGAGTTCGAACTGCAGTTACCCTATTACAATTTCGGACCAATACCTTTTTGGAAAGGTATAAATCGCCCAGTTATGTGTTAAATAGTATTCCTGCTGTTCTTTTAAAGGATGGCTTTGGTATTAAATAATCCACGAAGTTTGATATGCCATTGAACAAAGAAACCAAACCTGGTGTTCTGTGAATGATACTACAACTCTATCTTGTGTTAATGTAGGAGCTCTGGGGATTGTGGAATCATTTATTACTCAAAGTTCCATTCTGAACTGGAATGGTAGTAGCTATTAGGGTCCTGTGTAATGGTCAAATACGAGAGTCATTTAAAAAGTCCTTGAGTATCACTTAGATTTTCGCACATTTTTTAAAACTTTTGTTTGAGCTTCACTAGCACAGAAATTAAGAAAGAAGTCTGAATTATATTTTTATTTTTAAGAGAAGTGATAGTGTGTTGCCATAACAAAAAAGTTCAGTTCAGGTTTTTCTATCTGGATGAGGCTTAGAACTTCTTGAACGACCCTGGTAGATCAGTTTGAAAATGATATCGAATTGAAATACTTGAAACCATGTAACTGAAAGCAGAGACATTTTTATTGCTTGCCAAAATATTCAACTTCGGCTTTAAATAACCCCAAAAGGGTTGAATAGCATTGATGTGAAACATTGTTGTTTAATTTTTGAGAATTGGCGGGAACTGATGCATAAAGTATTGCTTGACCGTAATTCAGGCATTTATTAAGGTTAGTTGTCTAAATTTCTGAGACGAAGCTTGATGATTTTTATCACTCAGAGTTTTCGAACTATTGTCTTCGTCTTTATTGTTTTTTCACAACGTTCCGGCCGCTGTATCCTCCAGACTTCCTCAGGTGTCCCCTGTTTATCTGGGCATAGAAATGATTGATCAACAGTCAAACTTTAAAAATGATTTCCCAGTTTGAATCATTTCTATGCCCAGATAAACAGGGAACACCCGAGGAAGGCCGGAGGATACAGCGGCCGATACCTTGTGAAAAAACTCTTACTGATAAAAATTTATCAAGGTTATCATAGTTTGGCAGAAAACCTGAAGTATGGGAAGATTTAATGGAGATCGAGCTATTAAACAATGATCAACTAGCCTAGTGCATTAAGCATAATACTACACGAAGCAATTTTTGAAATCAAGTCAAGCTTAAATTTGGCTCAAGGTCAAAGGTATTTGGTATCTTTTGGGGATAGAATTCCAACGCAGTAAGAATATGCTGGTTAGATTAGGTTGGTGGGATTTTATAACGTATCAACCCTTGTAGGTTATTCAATGTCAAATCTTATTTATAAGTATATTAAATATATGATTTGCAAATGAATAGTTTGTAGGTAACATTTTAAACAAGGCAGAGTTCACTCGTTGCACACGGTTAAATGGTTTCAGGTATTACAGTTGTTTGCGTGCAGTTAAATGGTTTCAGGGATTGCTATTTATTGTTTGCACACGGTTAAATGGTTTCAGGTATTGCAGTTGTTTGCATGCAGTTAAATGGTTTCAGGCATTGCTATTTATTGTTTGCACACGGTTAAATGGTTTCAAGTATTGCAGTTGTTTGCATGCAGTGAAATGGTTTCAGGTATTGCTATTGTCACGTGGTATGCCCCTGAGAGGGGAGAAGGAAGATTTAATTTCCCTTCCCCTTCTGGGTTTGACTAACAAGCACAACGACTGACTGTTAAGGGCAGCCAGGATAAGGTCAAACTACCTGCACTCCATAACCGGGTGGACGGAGAACGAATGTTGGTCATTGAGTAGCATGACCTGATGAGGTGGAGGAGTAGGAAGGAGCCAAATGATTGGCCGAAGCCTTAGCGCCAGAAGTAGCACCCTTTTCGTCAGAGGAAATAGGGATAAAGAATTCAGTTTGGGGACAGAAATCGGGGGATTAAGAAGTCAGTTTCCAGCCCGCTCCGGAAAGAGCGGAAAAGAATCCTCGGAAAAGAAGATAACAGGTGCCTTCCAGCTAGGTTCTACAGAACACCGCTCGCCCGTAAAAGAAAAGAATCTGCGAAGTAAACCAGTTAAAAGCTAAGTACATCTTGAACTGTTTTTCCTCCTAACCCTCCCAAATATTGGAACTTATATGTATTCAGAAAAGGAAAGAAATAGACTGAAGAAATTCGTTTCATAAACTCTAAACGAGCGAGTGGACTTAGCAACCTTTTCAAGTTTTAAAAGTAAAGAAAGAAAGAAGAAAAGAGAAAAACTGTCGAGAGAGACATTTGTGTTTAAGACTGTCTGCTGGTGATATAGCCGGCAGCTTAAATATTTCTTTGGTCCTCACCTATCAAAGTGTAGTTTAAATGTTCCCTTATGTTGAAATATATTTGTTATGCTGTTTATCTGTGGAGTTGCCTTCTTTTCATATATCATTTTCAGCTTTATTCGCTTCAATTTATTCTCGCTAAATGTCTTATACGCCTTTAAAAACATTACACGGGAAATTGGAATAGACGACGTCAGTGAATAATATCTAGAAGTCCATGTTTTCCGTTATCCGAGGGGATAGGAAAGGATTTGGTGACGTATGTAAAGTGAATTTGGAAACTCCTTGCCAGCAGCGGTCAGTCTAGCCCCAAATTAACCCCCACATTATTTGCCAGTTCCCATATGCCCGAAAAAGGAATCTTGACTAGGACTTATTTTGCGAAGGATCAAGTGCCAGACTGCCCCGACGTCACACGTGCGTAAAATAAACTCTCGCTATGGGATAAATATTTATGCACCGTTACACTATTTATTGTTTGCACACAGTTAAATGATTTCAAGTATTTAGTTATTTCCATGCAGTTAAATGGTTTCAGGTATAGCTATTTATTGTTTGCATACAGTTAAATGGTTTCAGGTATTGATATTTATCATTTTAAGTATTGCATGCTGTTAAATGTTTTCAAGTATTGCTATATTATACTAAGAATTGAATTTAACATTAGTCATTTATTTGCACACAGTTAAATGGTCAAAAATATATGATTTGTAAATGAATATTTTGTAGGTAATTTTATTTTTAAATGAGAGTTGATTTGTTTGAACACAATGAAATGATTTCAAGCATCGCTATATAATACTAATAAGTCTACTTAATATTAATCCTTTGCTTGCATACAGTGAAATAATTTCAATTATTGCTATCAAATTCTAATAATTCTACTAAATATTAATTATATTTTTGCATACAGTGAAGAGATTTAAAGTATTGATATCTAACACTAATAACTCTACTTATTAATCATTTGTTTGCATGCAGTTGAAAGGTTTCAAGTATTGCTATCTAACACTAACAGTTTTATTTGCACCCAGTTAATTTGTTTGTTTGTTTTTTAGGGTTTATGGCATATCGATCTTTGTAGAATATTTAATGTCAAATCCACTTTTATACAAACAATCAGTTTTATTTCAAACAATTCAAATTAGCATAAGTACACAGTTTAATTGTCAATTTTTTAAATTTATTTCAAGCTATTAAGTTTAGCGAAACAATTCTAATTCAAACAATTCAGTCTAGTATAAGTATAATTTAATAAAAATAATAAAATAGAACTGTCAAAACAGTTCTATTTTAAACAATTCTGTTTAGCATTAGTATGCAGTTCGATTTCGAGCATTTTAGTTTAGCTTAAGTACCCAGTTTAAATATCAAAACAGTTCTATTTCAAGTAATTCAGTTTAGCATAAGTACGCATTCTAGTTCTATTTGACTCATAGATAGGACCCATTCAGCTGCTACCTATCCGGGCCAGAGTGGACCTGGGAGCGATGGCAATGAAGGAGTGCTCTGCATTCCTCAAAGCTCCAGCATTACTGGAACTTCACCATCAGATCGTTTACTGTCATACTAGGACAATCGTTGAGGCGGGGAGTACCAGTCGGTGTATTCTACAGCCCTAGCTGATTGGTCAAACAGTTAATTGGTTTCAAGCAATTGTCATTCAACATTTATAATTCTATTCAACATCAGTCATTTGTTTGCGCCCAGTTAAATGGTTAAATAGTTCTATTTGACCTACTGATAGGACTCTAACAGGTATTACCAATCCGAGTCTGTTGTGGCAATGAAGGGATACTCCACATTTTCAAAAGCTCCAGGACTGGAATCTCACCATAATATGTTTTAATGTTATATCAATATGCTCGGCCAGTTGGTTAAACTTTACACTCCGATGCGTGTCCACAACAAAAATTCCGTTTTTTGGCACAGTATTGGTACCTAGTGAGAATCAAACTCACCACCCAAATGTGACTGATATGCAGGACTAGCTTGTTAAACTTTACATCAAGACAAGAACCTGCAAGTAAGATTTCCTTTTTTGATGCACTTTGGCCACCTAGTGAGCATAAAACTCACTTGCCAGTAGTCATTGATATTGAGAAGCTTGTTAAACTTCCCATACCGTCGGGTGCTCTCATTAAAAATTTTCTTACTGACATAATTTTCTCTCTTTATTGAAGAATCTCAAGCTGATAAATTTCATATAAAAATGGATTTACTAGAACTTATTTAATCTGCAGTTGGATTTTGAATGCGCAAGTATCTGCTGTTCATATTTCCGACTTTATTACCACAGCCCGTGCAATCAATTTCACCTGGCCTACACTTGCTGCGCTTTGCGCTTCTCTGTGACGTGCCAGCAGATCTCGCGAGATATTAGCCACACGAGATCTCGATCATCTTGTCATGATAAATTTTGATGCTTTGATGTGCTGAGTAAGATTCAAGAGCTCAAGTCAGGGAATCTCGGCTTAAACGCTAATCCGATTATAGACACAACAGGTACACAGTAGGCAATGAAGGACAAATTGATATAGTTGAAAGAGCTCTAACAGTAAATGTCCAATATTTATTAATTCTTCTTCTGTTTCGTTTCCAAGATGAAAGGAGTGTGTTACCCGACCCGCCATTAAACAACGCCTATAAAATAGACCAATCTTCATTCAGTCTTGGTACTGGATCTCCTGAACGAGAACTAACCATTGTTGCTGTCCAGTGACTTTGAGAAGAAATAAAATTGCAAGAACTTTTCATTGGTTAGTTATAACTGACTATTTTTTTGTCAATGGGTAAATATAATTTTTAAAGTACCTTTTAGATAGATTTTTCTTCTAAACTTAGTGAATTTATAAGCATTTTTACAGAACAATATTAATTTGATAAAATAACGTATAATATCTGAGGCGTAATGGGTAACGTGCTGGTCTGCGGCTTTGAAGTAAGCGAGTTCGATCTCAAGTCGCCTTATTATGTTCACTTTCTGACTAATATCCCTGAGAAAGATATGAACTCCCTTACCGCCCCAGCTGTAGGCTAAATAGTATCACTGCTGTTCTTCTTCTACAGAGATGGCTTTGGCATTAAATAGCCCACGAAGATTTATAAGCCATTAAATAAGAAAACCAATCCTAAAAATATTAATAAATATCTTTTCTGTTATATGAATTCATATTTTTTGATAATTGTTACCGGTTATCATGATTCTTTTAATTATGAAACAGATGGTAAAGTACATATTATTTAAACAATGAAATAGAGGTAAGGGATTTAAACAATGAAATAAAGACAAGGGATTTATCGTCATACATGTTTCTTGGTCTCTCACAAATGCTTCAGACTGTTTATGATATCTGTTAACCCATGTAAACACATTTTATCGATTAGATTGGCGAGATGTAGTATTTACTTGAGGTGTAGAATTCAAATTAAACGCATGGAAAACACAGTGGCTTAATCGGTGTGATTGATAGTTGTTGTACTGTTCTCATTGGACGGTTTCGGCTAGATGACCAATATGGTTCTAGAGTTAGAAATAAGTTAGTGTCAAACCATCGATCCAAGAGATTGAATGGTCCATCTTGCGGATTAACTCTTCTTTTTGTCGGACGGGCGATGAAAGGAAAAGTCACTTAGAAACAATAAAATATCATGCGTACATGTAAAGGTAGTGGCGTTGTTATTCAGAAATCCTGCGAAAAACTTAGAATTGCAGGATATGACAACTGAAGATTACAAACAAGTACAAAGATGGCGACACGAAAGAGTGACACGAGACAACAAAGATGGCTGATCGTCCGATGAAGGCGCATATAATATCTATAGAACGACTAAGAGTAAGGGGGTTTTCGGACTATTGTCTTCATCTTTATGGTTATTTCCATAACGTTTCGGCCGATATGTCCTCCAGCCTTCTTCAGGTGTTTGTCGAACTCGGGAACCTTTACGGAACTTCGAACTACGTCCTTTATTGAATCCACGGGGGTCACCTGTTCTGATTCCGTTAGCCATAACCGGGTACAAGTGTTAAGTATTCCTGTACTGTTACTCGCCTGTTGTGAGGATTGAACCTGCAACCTCCAGATAATTGTCTCCTTAGAAGCTTAGGGAACCAACGCTGGACACATGGCATGACGGTTATATAATAAAAGATTATGGATTCGAATTATGCATTTATTGAATAAATACCCTCGAGAAGCTTTGTAAGAAGAATAATCGATGTTTTATTTTTGACATAGCATATAACTGATTGTAAATTCATCTCTTTACTGCTTTTTATTGCAGTAATAAACACAGACATAACATCTAACTATATTTCTGTGATGATTTAAAGTTAATAAATGTTGGCGAGCGGTTAACATTTATGACTCTCTAATGACCGTTGCTCGTATAACAGAAGTAAGTACTTCAGCACCATCACTTTATAATTTCATTTTTTGGTGAATAGACAAAAAAGTCGGGGTTGAAAAGGTTCTAACTTCAGTTTTTGTTTTTTTTCGGCAGTAAGTTTATCTTCTATAATGAAAAAAAAAATCGAAATATTCGGTCGCCACCGACTTACAATATGTTAACTACCTGCCTTGCAGAGGGGTATGAAAATAAACTGTATATGATGGGGAGGCTCCAGCAATGGAGATCTGGAGACTGTAGAGTATCCCTTTATTGCTATTACTCCCAGGTCCATTCTGATTCGGAGGATAGTACCTGTTGGGGTCTCATGTATATATCAAATAGTTTGTCTCGAAAATCACTTGTTTTGGAGAAAATACTTGATACCTTATAGTAGTGTGCAAATTATTTGAATTAAGAATAGATATTTTAAGCTATAATTGTTCATTGAGGATTATTATCAGTCACCCGAAACCATGAAACTCTTCTCGAACAAAGGATTATTATAAAATAGGAATGATTACTTGAAACCACATAACTGTGTATGGGTTATTACTATTAGATAGAAATACTTGAAACTATAAAACTATGTGAAAATCCTTTGAATTAGATAGGAATACCTGGTTAATTGGTTGGGTTTATGGCATACCAACAATTGTAGGTTATTTAATGCCAAATCCTCTTAATACATATATATTAGATATATATGATTTGGGTTGGTTGGATTTTTATAGCATATCAACCCTTCTGGTTATTTAGTACTATATCCTCTGTTTACATTGTATAGAAAATGATTAGATATTTTTATTTGACCCACAGATGGGAAATTAACAGGTACTACTACTCCAGGTCAGAGTGGATCAGTAAGTAATGTCAAAGAAGAGATACTCCACATTCTCCAAAATTGCATGACTGAAGCCTCGCCGTCAGATGCAGTTCTGTGTCATATCCAGGGTACTCGAAGAGAGGGGATTACTTTTCTGTGGGGATGCAGTCAGTGTATCCAACAACCTCAACTAACTGGGCTTGGAATACTTATCATATAACTGTGCAAAATCACACTTAAGAAACGCATACATAAAAATGTACATATATATGTACAATCATATTTACCCAACCCCTCCGCTCGGGCAGGATATGACACAAGGTCATTTTTTAAGCGAAGTTTAACAGGTTTGAATTCAGAGTTTTCCTTCTCCTAGACTAGTTGCCTCACCAAGGCTGAAGAACCTAGTCTGCCCTACTATTTACCCATAGCTGTAGGGAGAATAATTGGATTCATACCTTTCCCAAGGGCATTAGTGCTATGTGAAATGCAATCAGTCTCGTCCAGGATTTGAACTCGTGTCGTGTCCATTTCCTATGACGATAACCATTACATTGTATATGTACAATGAACGCGATTTCCTAATCGCTATGCCTTGAATAACTCTGGACGGTTTGACATACAGTTAAAATCAATCAATAAAATAAAAATTCATTCAAATATCCCATATTAAATGAGATTCATTAAATTAGATTTAAGAAATTAACATAATATTGGAGTGTCTTCCCTACAGATGGACTCGCCCTCATGTGACATATACCGGCTAAGCTCTCTTTTGCACAGTCTCGCGAGCCGTCACCAAGAACGGTAATATTCATGATTGTGTTAAACTGAGGAGGGTTTTCTCCCAGCTATCGCTTATGTATGTACTATTTTCTTTCAATATATTTCTTATCACTCATTTCCGAGTCGTGTTATCATTTGAAACTCCCCTTGACCATAACCCATAATAAATTAAGTTAAATAAATTAACAAAAATGATCTGATAAATAAAGAAAACTTTATACTTAAAGTTGAATGATGATTTCCTATAATTTTGGTATAACATTCAGGTTAATTTAGGGATTTCTGCAACCTAATTTTTTTGTGAGGGGCAGTAACTAAATTTCTGTTGTTGTTTAGAACCCACCAAAACTACCGTCGGCTCCCGGCCTATTCACCGAATGAGAAGAGTATTCGCCAATGACCCGATATACCGGGGTTTAATCCTTGGTCGAGTCATACCAAAGACTCAAAAAATGGTATATGGTAACTTCTCGCTTAACACTCAGCATTATAAAGTACAGATCAAGGGTAAAGTGAAGCAATCCAAGGAAAGAAGAAGCGCCCTTTCTTACACCTTGGTGTTGCAGTTAATGAAAAGGTAGCCTTCGGTTAGCTCCCGACTACGGTCGGCCAACTTTACTTTTATGTGCACTGAATTCGGTAAAAAAGTTCAACAGTTTTCGTGTCTAAAAACTATTTTTCTTCTCGACCTATTTGCCTATCAGTCTAGGCAAGAGAGTGCAGCCCTCCTTTCTTTTCACCCATTTTGTTTGAGTGTGTATAAGAAGAGATGGGTTCATGCCTTTCTGAAAGGCATTAGCTCGAAGTGAAACGCAAACATCCTCGTCCAGGTTTTGAATTCGTGTCACCAATTCCATTTTCTATGCCGATAACCATAATGCAACTTGCGCCTCTTATGGGGGATCGTGAAACCTCTTTTCGAGACGAGGAAGAAATTCTTGTAATTATTTTCCAAGTTTTGCTTAGTTTTAGCACAAGGCCACATGTATGGGTCATCCAACGAGACTCGAACTTAGTAATAATGATTTGCTAATTTAGCTTGTTAACCATTACACTACAATGACGTGTAAGAATATAGTTATTCATAAACACACTGAGACTGAGTTCATTTTGATACCTATTTATATAGCAATATTTAATCAATGTTGGGATTTGGTTTCCTGAATTAGAACTGACACTGTCGCGATGTAATGACATTGAAAAAGTAATAAAACAATACATAATTTTCATTTGCTTAATGTAATTGCTTTTATCCGTAGGAAAGTGAATTTGTTGAAATGATCAGGTTGGTTGGTTGGTTGTTGGTTGGTGTTTTATAGCATATCAACTCTTGTGGGTTATTTAATGCCAAATCATATATCTATCTATCTATCTATCTATATATATATATATAATTTGTACGCGAATAGTTTTTATTTAATTTTATTTTTAAACGTCTTCTTGGGAATCATTTGTTTACACATAGTTAAATAGCTTCTAGTATTTCAATCTAACCTAATCTATTTGCTATCAATCATTTGTTTACAAACTCCTAAATGGTTTCAAGTATTGCAATTTAACATTAGTAATTCTATTTGTCAAGTAATACACAGCTGTATGGTATCAAATAATTAATAACAATCTTTCGTAATAATTAATAACAATATTTAGTAATGATTAATAACAATCTTTTGTAATAATTAATAACAATATTTAGTAATAATTAATCAAGACAGAGATGAATACTGAATAAAACGTTAATTTTTTCCTCAAAATACGCACTGTGTTCAGAAAGTATCTCCTTGCCATTCAACACATTTATTTCAACGAATTTGAATGGCAATATTTATTAATGATTAATAAAAATCCTTTGCAATAATCAATAACAACTTTTAGTAATAATTAATAACAATCTTCAGTGATAATTAATTACAATCTTCAATAATAATTAATAACAATCCTTAATAATAATTAATAACAATCTTTTGTAATAAATTTTACAATCTTTAGTAATAATTAATAATAATCTTTTGTAATAATCAATAACAATCCTTAGTAATAATTAATAACAAATCTCAGAAATAATTAATAACAATATTCAATCCATTGTAAATGATTTTGATCAATAGATGGGACCTTAAAAGAAACAACCAATCTGGGTCAGAGAGGACTTGGGAGTAATGACAAAAAAGGGGTACTCCATATTCCCCAAAGGTCCAGAACCGGAGGTTTAACGTTAGATGCAGTTTAGTGTCATACCCCGCCTACTCGATAGGGATGGTTACTCTTTTACTGGAGCTAAGTCGTCTTATTATACTGCCTTAGTCGACAGAGTGGATTGAAATGACCGCATTGCTATATTTAATGAATATAAAAGAATAAAGGAACATTCTAGTAAAAGAAGAAAAAATAAAAAACAAACAAAAAAACAAATCATCTTCTCAAATGAAATTCTGAAAAAAATAGCTTATGAAAATGTATAGACAGTGATTGAACTGAATATGTTCTATTGTTGAATCATCGTGGAGGAGACCGTTGCTTCTGGTTGCTTGGTATCGAGAGGAACCCCTAATCTGTAAATCGTCATTTTTGTACCATGATAGAAAAAAAGGCGACAAAGATTCTTTTTACAATCATAGTATGATAACCATTAATCCTGAACTCTATGGTTCATAGCTTTTAACTATAAGAAATAGGAAGTATCAATACTGAAGTTATATTCTCCAACAGAGAAATGAATACTGAATAAAACGATAGTTTTCCCTCATAATACGTGCTGTATTCAGAAAGTACCAATACTGATGTTATGTTTACCAAGAGAGAAATGAATACTGAATAAAACGTTAGTTTTTTCTTCAAAATACGAGCTGTGTTCAGAAAGTATCTCCTTGCCATTCAACACGTTTATTTCAACGAATTTTTATTGGTTAAGCTTTTATATGGTGTGAATATAGGCTGTCGGATTTAAAAAGATATTCTCAATGTCCTCAAATCTTACATTGAGATGAATTTTTAGTTTAGGAAACAAGAACAAATCATTCAGGGCTAGATCAGGTGATTATGAACGGTACTGAACTTGCACAAACCAGTGATATGGCAGAAAAACAACTGTTTTCAAAAAGTATCGAGACTTACTTTCAAAGTTTTTATACTGTTTTTAATTTTTTTTAACAAATTGACGCTTACAGCAATTTTCCCGAACAGACATGATCACTTTATTTTTTAACTTGATCGGCTGAGATCACATCTTCATTTAAATTTTGAATTGAAAAATTAAAATGAGTTAAATCTTTCGTCTCGATACTTTTTAATCACTTCGTATTTCGAAAAAGAGAAATCTAACACTTCCTTAATAATAAATAGACGAGAACAAAAAAAAAAAAAAAAACCCAAACAAACAAACAAACAAACAAGCATCCCCCCCAAAAAAAACAAAAAAAAAAAAAAAGAACCAAAACAAAACAAAACAAAACAAAACAAAACAAAAGAACAACAACCAAAAATAGCCATATAGATATATATATAAAAGATTCATTTAGTAAAAAAGGGGATTTTAAAAAAAGGCAAAATACATTAAAAATTTTTTTTCCTAAAGCGTAAGCTCTGCATTCTTTGGAATTGGTTTATAGAAAAAAATGTTCTCAATCTTGCAAAAATATTTATTTGGAGGCTAATCAAAATGGCAGCACATCATGCTGAGTGCTGTCGGCCCGAACAGAAGGCTGCCATCAAACCTTTTGGTGGCTGAGAAATGAAAATCATGTGAAATTTACAGAAAAATGTGTGTTCAGAGAAGTATGTTTTAATAAAAAAAAATTTTACGTTTACAAATGGTCAAAACATGGGAGTGAGTTATGCTTCAGACGTTTATCGTCTGCTTCAATCAGATGGAACGAAAGAAAAAATGAAAGAATTACTACTCTAGAGATGTCTCTCATAGAAATCTATTCAACAGATGTTAAGAATAGTTTTAAATGAGAGCTATTGTTTTATTCCACTACTAATCAAAATTTCTCGTTTGGTTAAAGTTCCTCCTCTAGCAAAAATTTTTCCTATTAGATTTGAAATTCCTGACTTGGGAGCCAAATGCCTCCCATTTGAAAATTACGTCTCAAAAGATCTTATTCATTATAGTAAAGTAATTGTAAAGTTGGCGAGTTTAGTTGAGGGCGACCAGAAGGCTCCCTTTTCAATAGCTACCACACCGAGGTGTAGGGGTGGGCGCCACTCCTTTCCCTGGATTGCCCCAGTTTATACTTACCTTGTATTACTGAGTGTTAAGCAAGGGGGTATTAAGTACCATTTTAAAAGTACGACGTGACCTGGGATTGAACCCAGGTCTCCGGACCATTGGCGAACACTCTACTCACAAGGCCATTATAGTAACCTAGTTCAATTACCCAATATTTCCCTCGCTAAAAATTCCTATTTTGTATCAAATTCTCCATTTAGATTTGCGATTCCTCTCATGGGAACTAAAGCCTTCCTTTCTAATAACAGATTTAGAACGTTCCATTATTATGCTACTTTTTACACTGATGCGGAACGTTATCAGCAGCTTTCTTAAATATTTAATGCAGTTTGTTGGCAATTTTTCTGAGACTCTTTATTCGAGTGAAAATAGAGTTATCTCCCTTAAACACACTCACAGCAGAAACTGTGAAACCTTAGTATTTGATATTTTTTGACGAGTTTTCTTCGCCATTTCTGTTGTTTTGTTAATTTTATTTTATCAGCGTGCTACGTTCTGCCAACTGTGATTTAGATTCTTCAAATCCTTTTTAGCATTTTATTCTTATTTTTTAAATTACCTATTAATTTTTTTTTACAGGTATCATAAAAGGATTTTGTTTGAGTTAAATGCTAGATATATCAACACGTGAAGACTTTTCAGACACGAGTTTACTTCCTGAAGTTTGAACAAAAGTATGTTACACCTGCCCCCATACCTTATACGAAGTGCAATTCAATGTCTGAGAAAAAAAAAAAAAGAATACTTTGTTTCCACCATCAACTTCGAAGTACTTTCTTCAAATAGAAGAATTCCGAACTACTACCCCTGGTGAAAATTGTGGAGTTAGCACACTTAAAGGACTTTAATTTATAAGTTTACACTTGTTTTCAGTTGGATGGTTGGGTGGTTGGTTGGTTTTAAGACATATCCACCTTTGTTGGGTTATTCGATCCCGAATTCAGCTTTGTTTTTAAAAGCTATTATATCGTTTCAACACGGGATTTAAGAAAAGGCAAAATACATTTAAAAAGTTTTTTCCTTACGCGTAAATTCTGCATTCTTTAGAATTGGTTTATAGAAATTTTTTTTCTCAATCTTGCAAAAATATTTATTTTGAGGCTAATCAAAATGGCAGCACATCATGCTGAGTGCTGTCGGCCTGAACAAAAGGCTGCTATCAAAAGGCGACTCAAGTTCAAATCCTGGACGAGACTGATTGCATTTCACATAGCACTAATACCCTTGGGAAAGGTATGAATCCAATTATTCTCCCTCCAGCTATGGGTAAGTAGTAGGGCAGATTAGGTTCTTCAGCCTTGGTGAGGCAACTAGTCTAGGAGAAGGAAAACTCTGAATTAAAACCTGTTAAACTCCGCTTAAAAATTGATCTTGTGTCATATTCTGCCGGAGCGGAGGGGTTGGGTAAATAGGAATATATCGTTTCAACAAACTATCACAATCTAATGATAATGATAAGTAACAGTGATACCAAAATGGAACATAAAAGCAGCGGTGATACCAATTGTAATCGGTGCGGTCAGTACAGTCACCAAAGGATTGATAAAGGGATTTGGGGACTTGGAAATAAGAACACGAGTGGAGACCATCTAAACAACAGCCCTTTTAAGATCAGCCAGAATATTAAGGATTGATAAAGGGATTTGGGGACTTGGAAATAAGAACACGAATGGAGACCATCTAAACAACAGCACTTTTAAGACCGGCCAGAATATTAAGGATTGATAAAGGGATTTGGGGACTTGGAAATAAGAACACGAATGGAGACCATCTAAACAACAGCACTTTTAAGACCGGCCAGAATATTAAGGATTGATAAAGGGATTTGAGGACTTGGAAATAAGAACACGAGTGGAGACCATCTAAACAACAGCACTTTTAAGACCGGCCAGAATATTAAGGATTGATAAAGGGATTTGGGGACTTGGAAATAAGAACACGAATGGAGACCATTTAAACAACAGCACTTTTAAGACCGGCCAGAATATCAAAGATTGATAAAGGGATTTGGGGACTTGGAAATAAGAACACGAGTGGAGACCATCTAAACAACAGCACTTTTAAGATCAGCCAGAATATTAAGGATTGATATAGGGATTTGAGGACTTGGAAATAACAACACGAGTGGAGACCATCTAACCAACAAACACTTTATTTTTTAACTTGATCGGCTGAGATCACATCTTCATTCAAATTTTGAATTGAAAAATTAGAATGAGTTAAATCTTTCGTCTGGATACTTTTAAGATCGGCCTGAATATTAAGGATTGATAAAGGGATTTGAGGACTTGGAAATAAGAACACGAGTGGAGACCATCTAAACAACAGCACTTTTGAGATGGGCCAGAATAAAGACTCTTAAGAAGAGTCCGGGAGACTTGAGGTCACTAGCGTTCTCTTAAACTCCTATGAACGACCATCAGCTGATGCTGATGTGAAAAACTCTCAAAGGAGTTAAATAACAAATTATGGAACATGAAGGTGTTCGTAATACCAATCGTAATTGGTGCGTTCTGTATAATCTCCAAAGGATTGGTAAAAGGAACGGGAAGACTAGGAAATAAGAGGGTAAGTGGAGACCATCAAAACTACAGCATTATTACGATCGGCCAGAATACTGGAGACTTGAGGACTCTTCCTGTCTATCAATCTCTAGTGGAAAACCACCAACTAACGTTGGTGTGAAAAACTCTAATAATGATAATAATAAAAATAAAAAAGAGAATTTGCAAAATGGTCGACTTTGCTGTCCCGGCTGACCACAGAATAAAACTGAAAGAACGTGAAAAGAAGGGTAAGTACCTCGACCTTGCAAGAGAATTGAAGAAACTATGGAACATGAATGTGTCGATTGTACCAATTGTGATTGGTTCTTTTGGCACAGTGACTGAAGGATTTGGAAGTTGGCGGACGAGTGGCTACAATCTAAACGACAGCATTACTGAAGACGGCCAGAATACCGAGAAGAGTCCTGGAGACTTGAGGAGACTTGCTGTTCATAAAACTTCAGTGAAAAACCATCAGCTAAAAGAGTAAATAATAATAATAATAATAATTTGTGAGCTCATTGATATATGATTTCTAGTATTACTTATGCTCCCACCTAATCGTCTGAGGCTGTAGAATACGCTATCTGTACCTCTCCAGAGGGGTAAAACCCTTCCATTAAACCCACCTGTTGGCTGTGAGTGGCAACTCGTATTGCTTGAGGATAGGATCCAGGTGGTTGAGTAGTTCACGACCCGGTACTAAGTGATCACGTGATCTGCAACTCTCCACTTTGGCTTTTATTTGCGTTTCATGGGCTGTCGGAGAGTCCCGATCTGATCAACGGACTGGTTAGGTCAAACCCGAGGACCTATATGATTAAGTTGCAACTACATTCTTCGAATTGCTCTTTTGGCAAACAAATACCAAACCCTTTTATCTTAGAAAGGTAGTTGCTGAGGTCAACCGTGCCGGGAGAAACAGTCAATAAAATTATTTCTGCCAATTTATTAATACAAGTGAAATCATAAATACAAAAAACAAAACAAAAACTAAAACAAAAAAAAAAAAAAGCAAAAAAAACAAAACAAAACAAAAGAAAAAAAAGCTTTGACGTTAAATAGCCTACAAAACCCTTTTATCTTAGAAAGGTAGTTGCTGAGGTCAACCGTGCCGAGAGAAACAGTCAATAAAATTATTTCTGCCAATTTATTAATACAAGTGAATCATAAATACAAAAAACAAAACAAAAACTAAAACAAAAAAAAAAAAGCAAAAAAACAAAACAAAACAAAAGAAAAAAAAGCTTTGACGTTAAATAGCCTACAAGGGTTGATATGCCATCAAAACCAACCAACCAACCAATTAAGACTACCTCAAGTAAAAATCATGGAATTAGCATTTGATTCAATTTCTATTTAATAGCTGAAAATTCTGGCTTCATGAAATATTCCTTTAAAGGCTTGATTAAATTATCTAAATTAATGGTATAATTTTTTTTCAACTCATACAAAGGAAAATGTTACGGAATAACCCAATCTTGAGGAAAAAAATATGGAAAAATTTTGTAATTTGCATTCCTAAGACAAATAGTAGTAGAAGCGCCGATATGAAAATCGGTCTACAGTTAAAAGACAATTCCTGCAAGTAGTTGGACAGACTTAATTGAAAGAAAACATGGCGTCAACTAAAGAACTGTAGTTAAAACAATAGGAAGGATTGTGTACAAAGAATTCCTGGATAATTTTCTCATTCCATCGATAGAATATTGGTTTGGCGATGATGAAGTCATGTTTCAGAACAATAATGTATCTTATCACAGAGTGAAAGGGATTATACATTTTACTCACGAAAGGCGTATAAAATCAATGGCATGGCCAACAAAGAGTCCGGATCTATTTAAAATTTATGGAGGAAATTTTCAAAAAATGGTTGATGAGAAGCCTCCATCTTCTAAAGATGATTTATAATTTGCAGTTCGGGAAAGTTGGAAACACTTTGATAAAAAAAAAATCTTTAGATTTGAGAAATTCATGCCTGAAAGAATTAAGGATGTCTTGAAAGCTCGTGGAGGGGCAACTAATGTTAAATATTTGATCTTTGACGGGCCGTGTAAGTTACTTAGATTATAAAACAGGATGCACCTGCGTCTAAAGATAAACAAAAGACAGTGGAAATGCCACGTGAATTGCGTGAGTGACATGCTGGAAGAAAGAGTAACCACGAGGTGCGTGCGTGTCAAAAATATATAACGATGGAAGATTTCGACTCTGGGGCAGAAAGAGAGAGAGAAAAAGAGAGAGAGAGAGAGAGAGAGAGAGAGAGAAAAAGAGAGAGAGAGAGAGAGATTAGACGTCACGCCGTTCTGAGCGGTGGCACGAAGTGCGGGAGGCGGACGGCTCCCATTTGGGTGTTAGATAAAAGCCTGGAATGTACAGACTCGCTAAGTCGAAAATGAGTATGATCTCAGAAGAAAAAAAAAAAGAGATGCCTAACGAAGGCCCCATGGTTGAGGAGCAGATAGAAGCTAAGATGATTAAATACCCGTGATAATGCAGAGAAATGTGAAGAAACAGGCATGCTAAGTCGAAAGTGGGTATGATCCTCAGTTATTGAAGATGAGATGAGTAGATGTTTGACTTGGCCCTCTACCAGTCTTCCAAAAGAAGAGAAGTGTGATGAAAACACGAAGTAGAAGCAGAGATGATTAAATGTTTTAAATCGGCCTTGTGTCAGCCTCCTGGAGCCAGAACGAATATAAACGATTCACTAAAAACTCCATATCTCAGTTTGGGTGAAATATCTTAGTGGTCCCGACTCTCTCACGCAATCAGGTCAACAATTGTATTTTAACAAAAAGAAGATTATATTCTTATACATGAGTACTTTTGTCCTTTCCTTCTTCCGATAAACAACACAGAGTATTAATTCTGATTTTTTGTCAATGAATTCTTGAAATTGGGTTATTTCTTAATATTTCCCTCTACCCGGCTTCGAAGAAATGATATCATTAGTTTAAATACCTTAATCTCGTTTCTTTAAGAATTATTTCTATGAAGGCATAAGGTTGAGTTATCAAATTAAAAAATGTTTTGCATCTTATCAGTTGATAAAGTCATGCTGGATAAAAGTAGAATGAAAGAACCGTTTATTTATTGTAAAATAAATAAAAACGTAAAAAACAAAAACAAACAAAAGCAAAGTGAATATTCTCTAAGTGTGTTTATTCCATAATTTCTGCTTCAGTTTGTACATGCACTTTTTGTTGCTATCTGAATTCCTCAGACCGGTCAATTGGTATTGTAGGTAGAGTGATCGCCATTTCTTCGGGAGACCGGGGCTCAATCCCAGGTTGAGACATACCAAAGAATCAAAAGATGGTACTTGGTGCCTCCTTGTTTAACACATAGCATTATACGGTATGGATCAAGGCTCAGTGGAGTAATTCAGGGAAAGGAGAAGCGTCCTCTCCTACACTTCGGTGTAGTATCTATTGTAAAGGGAGCCTTCAGGTCACCCTTGATTACGGTCGGCCAACTTACGGATTGATGGTTGGTTGGTTGGTTTGTTTTACGGCGTATCATCCTTTTTCGGGTCATTTAACGCCGAATTAAATTTCAAATAGTTCAGTCTAGTATAAATAGAGCTTTTGTTTGCACAATTAAATGTCAAAAGAGTTATATTACAAACAAGTCTGTTCAGCATAAGTACATAGTTTAGTTCTATTTGACCCATAGATAGGACCCTGTCAGGTGCTACCACTCCGGGCCAGAGTAGACACGAGAACGATGGCAATGAAGAAGTACTCCACATTCCCCAAAGCTTCAGCATTACTGGAACCTCACCATCAGACTGTTTATTGTCATATCAAGGACACTCGTCGGTGGTGGGGTCTAACCTCTTTACAGAGAAGCAGTTGGTGTATTCTACTGTCCCAAATGACTGGGCAATTACTTATTGATGGTGTGGGTACTTGTTAAAGGCATATCAACCTTTGCAGGTCATTTAATGCTAAAGCCATCCTTGTAGAAGAGTATTAGGGGAGTACTGTTCGATCCATTGCTGGGCGGGGTAAGAAAATTCATACCTTTCTCAAGAGTATTAGTCCGAAAGTGAACTTTATAGAATACACATTTTCAGCCTTAAAATCATCATTCCTAAAAACATACATAAGAACATTCTAGAAATTTTGGATCAAAATCGCATTAACATTGAAGTTACACTTTGATATTTTTCAACCAATCAGCTAAAAACACAAAATAAGAACATTCCTGAAAATTCGGCTCAGAAACTAATTAACAGAAAAATAATTAGGCTCCAAAATAAATAAGTAATTATACGAATCTGATAGGTCAAGAAATATCCACGCGCTTGAATTTTAAGACCCACAATAAAACTTAACAAAATCCTATTTTTGATCCACTTTAGTTCACCAAAAACGAATGAATAACGAAGAATTTAATTAACTAAGGCATTTTGCAAGCAGACAGAAAGAGGCAAGGACGACAGACAATAAAAAGCATCACACGCAGGACACAGAGCGAAGAAGCACGCGACGTTTTTTTTTCAACTATTGGAACGCGACACATTGTCACCAAAGATCATAAACCACTAGAAAAAAAAAAACGCAAGTGTGGACTTAGGAGAACAAAAGGCCCATACTTACAGTCACACACTTATATACACACACGCATACACATGTATGTAAGTAAAGTCAATTTCTTATTTTTTTTACTTCGGTCAACTATAGACTCATTGATTCAATAGACTTTCCCAACATATACACACACACACAAAGGTGAACAAATCATTTTTACTGAACTGGCCATAGCTGTGTTTTCCACACACACACACACACACACACACACACACACACACACACACACACACACACACACATAAAATGAACATTGTATTTTAATTATTTTTATCATGTTTGTCATTATGATTATTAAATTGCTTGTTTCTTAATATTTGTTATTGTCGCATCCATTTGATTACGTGCTTGTGAAATTTGTGTTGTATTTATGGAAATGAAACCTGAAAGTAACCCCCGTAAACTAAGGAACGTACTTAGTCCTCCTCAACGTGACTAGAGTAAGAATTCCCAAACTCCGATGTCACACTAGAGCATCTTAACCGCTAAATCACGGGTAATCCCATTCAGACTATTGAGTAGAATCTCATAAAAGCGAGGGCTAATCAAAAAGTTCGTAACCTGGGAGAGGTAATGCATAAATTTCGATTTGAAATTTTTTACTATATAATATTAAATGTACATGTTTAAAGAAGAAGCGTTGGGTAAGGTGTCTTTGCCAAGGAAGGATCTGTTGAAAAATAATTATTTTCTGTGTAAAATAAAGTCTTTTTTTTATTTTGATGCAGACTTATTGATGTTACTGTGTAGATGATGTATTTGTCAATAAGTGTGTGCATGAAGACAAAAGAAAAATGGATATATTGATAGATAGAAAGAAAGATAGATATACAGAAAGGAAATTAGATAGATATTAAGTCAAACAGAAAGAATGATAGACAAAAATAAAAGGGAGACAAAAATGGTCATAAATTAATAAATAAAATAAAATAAAATAAATAAATAAATAAAGAAAAACATTGAAAGAACAAAGAGGTGCCCGTGGTGTAATGGTTATCGTCGTAGGAAATGGACACGGCGACACGAGTTCAAATCCTAGACGTGACTGATTGCATTTCACATAGCACTAATACCCTTGGGAAAGGTATGAATCCAATTATTCTCCCTCCAGCTATGGGTAAATAGTATTGGTGGTGAGGCAACTTGTCTAGGAGAAGGAAAACTCTGAATTCAAACCTGTTAAACTCCGCTTAAAAATTGACCTTGTGTCATATCCAAATAGATAGATAGACAGACAGATAACAATATGTATTTAAATAAGGTGACAAAAATGTATTTAAATAAAGTGACAAAAGTAGAAATAAATCTAGACGGATAGACAGAAAGATGTGTCATATCCTGCCCGAGCGGAGGGTTGGTAAATATGAAAGAACAAAGATAAGCTGATAGAACGATGGACAGACTGAAATGAATATCGAAATAAAGAAGTGAAAATAAAAGGAAATCTTGACAGATAGACGGAAAGACAGAGATAAAGAAGTGAAGATAGAAATAAATATAGTCAACGATATAAAGATAGCAGTAAAACATAATCCAAATAGGTGAATTTATTATGATGTTAAGTCGACGTAGAACGTTTCGGTTTCAATAACCATCATCAGGACTTGGATATCAGAACAGTTCACATAGCGACTTATGCTTGCTGAGATAAACCATATGCTGAGATAACGGGAGCAAATGAAAAGTATACAACGAAAAGATACAAACGTGTACATAGCCTTCATAATTCAAAAGTGTTAAGAACGTGTCTTATACGTAGAAATATACTTGAAAATGTTGGATTTCTTAAAGAAACGAGATAAATCCCCCCGTTTATTGAGAAATATACAAGTAAGTTTTCATATATACAGATCGTTTTGAAGTCATCCATGTTAGATGTCGTGTAAGAATGTATACAGTCAGCGATATGTAGACACAACGATAGAAAGAAAGAGGTAGAAGGAAAGAAAGAAAGAAAGAAAGAAAATTAGACAGACAAGACGAACTGAAAGAAAGCTTGACTGCAAAACGAACGGAGAGAAAAGAAGGAAAATAGATTAAAAGAAAAAAAGATAGGCTGATAGAAAGATAGACAGACAGATAACAATAAAGTGACAAAAGTAGAAATAAATCTAAACGGATAGACAGAAAGATCGAGATAAAGGAAAGAAAGACATAAATATATATAAACAGATGGATTATAAACAGAGAGAGACTGATATAAAGAAAGACAGAAAGAAAGAAAGAAAGAAAGGTAGATAGAAATGCAAACAGAAAGAAAGAAAGAAAGAAAGAAAAAAGAGAAAGAAAGGTAGACAGAAATAAAAACATAAAGAAGGTTCAATAGAAAGAAAGAAAGAAAGAAGGAAAGGTAGATAAAAATACAAACAGAAAGAAAGAAAGAAAGAAAGAAAGAAAAAAGGAAGAAAGAAAGAAAGAAGGAAAGTTCGACAAACAGCATAAAGAAAGAAAGTTAGATAAACATAAAAATGGACATGAGAAAAGATAGAAATAAAGATAGATTCCCCCAAAGAAAAGAAAAAAAAGAAGAGAGAGAGAGAGAGAGAGAGAGAGAGAGAGAGAGAGAGAGAGAGAGAGAGAGAGTCATTGAAAGAAAAAGTGGACTGATAGAAAGCTAGATATCGAGAAAGAAAGATAGACAGAATTATAAAAAAGACGTAGGAAACGAAACATAGAAATAATTCACAATAAGCAGAATAAGTTAACTTTCAGTTTATTTTTGCCAAAGAAAGGGAAATGCATTTATTGGTTATTAAACTTTTAGATTATTCATATTACTTAGGGGCATGGAAAAACCAATAGTGAATGTTTAAACCATAAACATTCGTTTTCTTTAGACACCCCTCCACAAAAAAAAAAAAAACTTTTATCCCCAGCCTCACTCTAATCAATGTCAGCAAATCAGGAACTAGAATTAGGAGAGCGTTCGTTTCTAGGCGACCAACAAGAGGAAAAATAATCCATTCAATTTCTGTCATTTCCTTACCCAACCCCTCCTCACGAGCAGGATGCGACTCAAGGTCATCTAGTCGAGGAGAAGGAAAACTCTTAATTCAAACCAGCCGACCATTGTGTTGCATCCTGATTTTGGCGGAAGTTTTGTGTACATGAGAGGATACGGGATGTTGTCCTGAAGACCTACCTAGGGCGATGAACGATAGGGAGGAGTGGCGAGAGAGGGTCAGGGATATCCGTGCTACCAGCGTGATATGATGATGATGATATATATATATATATCACCACTTTCATTCAGAGGGGACCTGGGAGTAATGGCAAAGAATAGGTTATGCCATTCTCTCCAGAGCACCTGATCTGGTGCCTCAAAACAGGACAACATTTTTTGAGAGGAAGGTTTTACCTCTCAGTACACGTCTTCATTTAAATTTAAATTTAAAGTTTGGCTGGGTTTTAAGGCATATCAACCATTGTAGGTTATTTAACCCCTAATCTTGTTTATACATATGTATTAAATTTATGATATTGTAAACACATTTTGTTGATAGCATTCTTAAACGAGCCTCTACTCTTTTTTGCACACAGTCAAATAGTTTCAAGAATTGTTATATAACAGTCACAATTTAACATCAGTAATTTGCTTGTACACAGTTTCTTCTATTTGATCCATAGATAGGACCCTATAAGGTACTACCTCTCTGGGTTAGAGTGGACCAGGAAGTAATGGCAATGAAGGGGTACTCCATATACCCTAAATCTCCAAGACTGGAGCCTTGCCATCGGATGGTTTAATGTCATATCCAGAGCACTAGATTTAAAGATTTAAAACAATCGATGCTTTAGTATCGATAACTTTTAACCACACCTCTTAAGTCAAATTTGTTGACCTGACACAGGCATTTGGCACTGTAAACAAGCACAAACCAGCGTAGCCAATTTACTCAATAATATTAATCAATTGCAATTCAGCTGAGCCAGAATCTGCAACGACCTCGCAAAACCCTTTCTCATTGCAAACAGCGTGAAACAAGGTTGCGTTTTAAAGCCAACGCCGTTCTCAATATTATTCAGCACGACGCCAAAATAACACTTAGAAGAAATGGCTGAAGAAGAAAATATGTAGATCAGCACGTACTGACCTTGGTTAAAATATGAAATTATCACACTTCGAGGACGCACATATTTAAAAAAAAATTATTTTATTTATCAGTAAACAAACCAATAAAAGATAAGAAGCAATTATATTTTTCTTTAATAACTGAACATTCTGGCATCTTAAATTATACCTTAAACAAATAAAATCAAATCCTTTAAATTAATGATGTGATTTTTTCTAAGTTATGCTGGGGAAAATATAATCGAATTACCTAAAACTGAGGATAAAATTAAGGAATTATTTTGAAATTTGTATTCCAAAAACAAATACCAACAGAAACAGTATTAGGTGAATTGATCTACAGTTAAAAGACTGTTCTTACAGACGTCAACATAGGTGGCGATTGTGGTGTAATTGATATCGTCGTAGGAAATGGACGCATCAACACAATTTCAAATTATGGACGTGGCTATTTGCATTTCACAAAGCGCTAATATCATCGGGAAAGGTATGAATCCGACTATTCTCTCTTCAGATATGGGTAAAATAGTAGGGCAGAATGGGCTCTTTGTATGGCAACCGGAACTTTGAATTCAGACCTGTTAAACTCTGCTTAAAAACTGACTTTGTGTCACATACTACTCGTGTCGAGGGGATGGTAAGTACATAAAGACCTCAACAAGCGTTTGGGAATATCCAGTTAAAATGAAACATGGCTAACACAAAAGAACTATCAAATGAAACAATGGAAAGGATCATAAAACTCTTTCAAAAAACAATCTATAGCGAAAAGTGGCGAAAGACGTTGGTTGTGCTAAGTCAGCTATATCTAAAATTTAGTGCACATATAAAAGAAATGGGGTAGTAAATAAAGGAAAACATGGATGACATATAAGTGTCCGGATAGAAAACTTAAAGCGTTGAAAATGTAGAACAAAATAAAGGAAAAAAAATGGTTCGAAGCCGGAGCCAGTATTTGTAACAGAATTGTTTGAAATCAGCCGAATGAAATGGGATTTATATTTGCACCAAACTTTAGTTATAGTTGACTTGGAACAAGCACAGTGGATTGCATATCTTGGCTCCAATAAGTTTGGCATATCCATTCAGGTTATATGATCTTTTTTTATATAGAAAAAGATCTAAAACAAGGCTGTAACTGCATCTGAACGGATATGGCATTCGTACAGATTAAACACCATCCAATAAAGTCTGGTATTATTGTGAGATACTGCTGGGGCGCCCTGGGTTAGTGGTAATGATGCTTCGGCCCCGAAACCATGCCTGAACCTAAGGTCATCATCTGATGAAGACTTTACTGGAAGTAAAACTGCTTCTTTGGCGGCAGTTTTTGAATATAATTTAAAAAAGAAAGTTTTTAATTAATTTATTTTTTTCTTTTTAGCCCTTAGTCGGCTGACCAACCAGCACCCATCTCTTCACTTTCACTTCGTTCTTAGGTTGTCTTGTCTATCTATCGCTTCGTGTTGCTCTGTTAGTCTCTTTCGTGTCGCCATCTTCGTTCATATTCGTTATTTTCTGTCGTCATCTGTCGTTCAAAGTTTTTTTTTTCTGGGATGACGTATAACAACGTGATCAAATTTTTATGTGCACATTTTACATTTATTCTTTAGCAACTTTTCCTTTCATCACCCGTTGCAGCTCATAGGGAATCAGTGAACAAGATAGAACATTCAGCAGATCGAGACGAGCGTTTCTCACTAACTAACTAGCTTTTTTCTAACTTCTAGAGCCGTTTTAGTCACTTGATTAAAACCATCTTGTGAGAGCCGTGGTCTCAGATTGTCTTCAAGTTCGGTGGCTTTCAATCATAATGATTGAAACGCAGTGTTTTTCCACGCGTTTAACTGCCTAGAACTTAATTTGAATGCTACTTTATATGTCAAAAATAAATCTCATCAATTTATTATGTAACACTGGTATTTGTTTTAGGAATTCAAAGTACAAGAATATTTTACAACCTTTTCCTCAACATTGGGTCATTTCATAATGTTTTCCTCAGCATGACTTGGGGAAAATTATTCATTCAATTTAAATAATCTAATCTAGTTTGCTTAAGGAAAAATTTATGAAACTTGAATGGCCAATCATTAAAGAAATAGGTTTGAATCTAATCTGCTTGTTTATTTATTTCCAAATAGATATGTTGTGAACATCCTTTAAGGGTACTCGTTCTAAAATTTTTGTCTGGGGAAGTATTCATTCGACAACCTTTTCAAGTCATCCCAGGTTCATGCTAAAACCTATAATGAAATAAGTCAAGAAAGTTTTACTCGAGTTGTAAACTTCGAGCCAGACATATCACGAGTGACCATTCTTTTGGTTTGGTTTGGTTTCTTTGTTTAATGGCATATCAACCTTTGTAGGTTATTTAATGCCAATGCTATTCTCCTAGAAGAACAGTAGTGATACTATTTAACCCATAGCTGGGAGGATAAGGGGGTTCATACCTTTCCCAAGGGTATTTGCCCGAAAGTGAACGTAATAGCGCGACTGGAGTACGAACTCGTTTACTACGATTCCGCAGTCCATCGCTTTATCCATTACACCACGAGGACACCCCCCACCATTCTTTTCGAGCTACTTAACATTCCAGTTTGAAAATCTATTTGAAAAAAAAAACAAAAAAACAAAAACAAACTGTCACCCACCCATCAATCTGCATCTCAGTAAGAGTATCATCCATATTTTGCATTTATCATATTTATTATTATATCAGTATCTATTATATCAATATTTTGATAACAATACATTAGGTTGTTCGAAAAATACTGTCCGATTTTGATATAAACTGTTTAAATTCTAGTGTAACATTATATATCAAGATTGAAGCTATATTTACCAAAGCAGAAATGAATAATGAATGAAATATTCACCTTCTTCAAAATACGAGGTGTGTTTAAAAAGCCATATTTACGAAAACAAAAAAGAATACATTATGTTATTCGAAAAATACTGTCCGATTTTGATATAAACTGTTTAAATTCTAGTGTAACATTATTTTAATAGTAGTTGTATAAAAAAACCCAAATAAACTCATCCCTAATCATTAAAATGTTATTTTTGTTAATTTTCAATTACTTCTTTCAGAATATGATTTTGAAAGTCATATGTCCCTAATCATGAACATGAAAAATAAGTGATGGGTTTACTTTTTATCAAGTGTTAAGCTTAGTCATAATGTTGCTTCATAACAATGTTCGGTCACACCTCGCTAGGATGACAATGCTCGGTCACATGATGCCAAGATAACAATGGTCGGTCACATGTTACCAAGATGAAAATTTTCGGTCACATATTGCCAGGATGATAATGTTCGGTCATGTGTTGCCAGGGTGAATATGTTCGGTCGCATGTAGCCAGGACGACAATATTCACTCACATGTTGTCAAAATAACAATGTTCGGTCATATGTTGCCAGGATGAATATGTTCGGTCGCATGTAGCCAGGACGACAATATTCACTCACATGTTGTCAAAATAACAATGTTCGGTCATATGTTGCCAAGATGACATTGTAGAAGCTCATTCTCTCGGAATATGAGACTTTTCCAAACCTACCATAATCTCCAAATCTCTCTGACACCGGCTACCGTTTTTTCAAGCATTTGCACACATTTTTACGCCAAAACCATTCCGTTCCAAAAGAGAAGTAGAAACTACGTTTAAAGATTTCTTGGCATCAAAAACTTTGAGTTTTATCGAACATGCCTAAATAGACTTGTGTATGTGTTTAGGGATAATATTTTGACTGATTAAAACACTGTTTAAATTCATTAATCCAGACATGAATGTTTATTCTCAAATTGGACAGTATTTCCCGAACAACCGAACATAACTGCGGTTCAAAATCATTTTAAATCCGATCTCAAACAGATCTATTTAATCCATTGATGGAATCAAAAACACGCTGGATTAGAGTGGACCTGAGAGTCATGGTAATGGAAGAGTGACTCTTCAAACCCCAGAGTTGGAGAACTGGAATCTCCACTTCAGATATAGTTAAGTGTCAAATTCAGGACAACATTTTGAGATGTGTGTGTGTGTGTGTGTGTGTGTGTGTGTGTGTGTGATTTTATTCGTCTGCAGAAATACATTCAGCGTATTTTAAGTTCTGTTGTCAGAGTAAGTGTGCTATTCTCTACCTTTCTGAGAGTCAGTATGGTTTTAAAGCAAACCGTGTCACAACTAATGTTGCTTTTGTTCTGAGACAAATCTAAGAAAAGTGTCACGAGTAGAATAAAGAGCTTAACGATGTGTAGCTAAAAAAAGGATCGAGGGGGAAGTTATATTAACCAAAACCGAAATGAACAATATGTGAAACGTCTGATTGAAGTCATATTTACCTACACAGAAAGTCACAATCACTGAAATGTTAGACTTCTTTAAAATATGAGGCTAGTTAAAAAATATATCAAGATTGAAGCTATATTTACCAAAGCAGAAATGAATAATGAATGAAATATTCACCTTCTTCAAAATACGAGGTGTGTTTAAAAAGTATTAAGGCTGAAGCCATATTTACGAAAACAAAAAAGAATAATAAAGAATAATAAATGAAACGTCATTTTTATTCAAAATGGTTACTTAGCATTCAACAAATGTATGTCAGTAAGTTTCCATTTGTCAACATTAAAAAAAAACGTAGTCGAGGGCGACCTGAAGGCTCCCTTTTCATGAGCTACTACACTGAAGTGTAGTGGGAGAGGGCGCTATTCCTTTCCTTGGATTGTTCCAATTTACTATTTATAATGCTTTGTTAAGTAAAGCGGGTTTAAGTACCACTTTTTGAGTCTTTGGTATGACTCAACCTGGGATTGAAACCCGGTCTCCCGGGCCATTGGCGAACACTCTACCCACCGAGTCAACCTTTGTGAGGATTAATCCCTAATGTTTGCCAAATTCCCAAGGGAAAATACAGACGAAATTTAACTACTTTTTGTACCATACTCACATACATGAAAGTCAAACTTGCTATCTTAGGGTAGGCAGTGCGGATATATATCCATTGATATTTTTCGAGAAAATCGAATTCTTGCATCTGTTGGAACATGTGATATTTTTTTCATGTGTAACCTGCATATTTAGTTGGTCGTTTACGAAGGTATTGGGTCAAGCTCCCCTACCTTCTGATAGGAAATCGAATCCGACATACAGGAGATTGCTTGTTGGGAGTTTGAAAACTTTTTTTTGTCTTCTTTTTCACCAAGTTGACAAGATAATAGGAACAGCGACAAAACGATCGAAGCTATCCGGAACAAGGCTGTTCCGGTGTAATGTCCAGGCTAATGTCAAAGAGAAAGAAGAACAAAAATATAGAACTGCACGCTGATACAGTAGAGGAAACCAATGGAATCCGCATGATTCTGATAAATGGAAAATACCGGAAAAACATTTCAGTTTCACGTAATCACGCTTATATATATATATATATATATATAATGTTATGATCTATCGATCTACCATATATTGGTCAATACCAGTATCTATCTATGTTCACATTAAGCTTAGTCTGTTCATATCTATCGATCTATCTATCTAGCTATCTTAGTCTGTTCACATTAAGCTATCTTTGTATATTCATTATTACCACTGACCTCTACCCCGTGTCATATCGTGTGAAGGTCTGTTATATTTCTTTTAATGCTCTGAAAATACTTTTATCTTACCGCTGAACAGGGTTTTCGGTTGAGGAAATAACTGGTAGAAAACTTGGTCTAATGGCGAGGAAGGTTGCTCTCTCACAATTCTGTGTTTCGCAAAAAGCTGCAGATCAAAAATTGTAAGTCAGCAGTCTAGCCATTATCATTTTTTAGATATAAGTTCCTTAGCATTTTTTGACAAAATTTTAAAGATGAGAATACAACAAAGCAGAGTGAACATTGTTTTGGATTTACAGTTTGATTTCTTTATTTAATGGCATATCAACCTCTGCAGATTATTAAATGCGAAAACCTTTCGTGGAGAAGAACATCAGTAATAGTATATAACCCATACATGAGATAGGGAAGAAATTCATACCTTTCCCCAGTGCATTAGCACGAAAGTAAACGTCATAGCGTAACAAGGGTTCGAACTCACTTATTTCGAGACTGTAGTCAAGCGATTAAACCATTACGCCACATGGATCCTACAAGATCTTGTGGAAATATGAGGTTTTAAGATACACCCAATAGAACAATTTTTCAATAAAATTTAAAATTTTGATTTTATTGTCGTTTCTTGTCACTTCATTTCAATTTTAATTTTTAAAATCAATTAATTATATAATGTCGTTTAATTAAAATTTCAAATTTTGAAATAGCTTATAAGATGAAAAAAATTAGATTATACTTTCAATTTTTTTATCATTCTTTATATGCATAGTATCACGCATATCCAAATAAGATCGAAGTATCAATACGTACATAAATACATACATACATATGTATATATAGTTATCCATAGACAGATCTGTTTCGTTCTATCAGAACTCATCAGTGTGGCTAGACAGTATCTTCCCGCAGCTGGGATCGAAACCCAGTTTACTCAAACGCCAAGCTAAAGCTTCTAACCATTTAGCTACGAGGAGATATCAGCTACGAAGTACATTTTAAACGGTTATGAATCACAATTACTATTGTTTACATACATCCGTTCAACGGCCGCCGAGATCTCAATTCAAATACGAAGAGACTTGCAAAGGCGCTAATGGCAACACGATTACTTATTCGCTAGAGAAATCGACCCTACGTGGGTAGGGGAGCATATATCTATAGTCATCCACATTTCCATTCTTGAAATGGACATATAAATTTATATACTACAAAAGTTTGTGTTAGAGGAGTTTTGGGGGAGTTTATGTAATTATATATATTTCAAGAATGTCTTTCGGAAAATAACATAACACCTAATACCTACATTGACCATACAACAACTACACTCTCTCATCGCCTTACCTATTATCTTTCCGACACAAGCGCCATAAAACAGTATACTATAACAAAGACACTGACAAACTAAAATCCCCAGACATTATAAAGATCCTTATTAACAATACAAAAATCATATATAAAAATAATAAAAACCATTTAAAAATTCTCGAAGCACTAGCTACAAAAAATAAAATAACCAGGACCTCACTCCTGGGTAAGGGTTGGTGTCACACCCACGAGATATATTTTTGGTTGAAAAATATTAATACAGTGGAACTTGGTTATAAATAACACCTAATAATAATCGTTAAAATTGCATATTGTCTCGCTGGAAATAATAAAAACCTTCAACCAGTTGTTTCGGGCTGTAGAGTACACAGACTGCATCTCAGCAGAAGGGTAAGAACCCCCACTACTACATACAGAGTGAGTGTCCTGGATATGACATTGAACTGTATCTGATGGTGAGGCTCTAGTCCTGGAGCTTTGAGGAATGAGGAATTCTCTTTCATTACCATTAATCACAGATCCACTCTGACGCAGACTGGTAGCACCTATGCATCAAATAGAACTGTTTAACCATTTCAGTATGTGTAAACAAATGACTGATGTTAGATTAAATTGTAAGTGTTTCATAGCAATACTTGAAACCATTCAGCTGTGTGCAAACAAATGAGCCCTGTCGCGTTTGAAAATGTTATCTATAAAATATGCATTTACAAATCATGTAACCAATATATATATATATATATATATATATATAGGTAATGTCCAGTTACGATGCGTTAGGAATTATTCAGGTATAGAAGATCTGAGAAGTTTCTTTTAATTCTACAGGGGTGTTCATGGTATGGCTTTTGATATATAAATATATCAGAATATATATATATAAACACTCCTACAGAGCAAATATATTTGTAATGTCAAAGAAAACTTAGTGGACAGTTATATATATGCCCGTGGTGTAATGGTTATCGTCGTAGGAAATGGACACGGTGACACGAGTTCAAATCCTGGACCAAGCTAATTGCGTTTCACATAGCACTAATACCCTTGGGAAAGGTATGAATCCAATTATTCTCCCTCCAGCTATGGGTAAATAGTAGGATGGACTAGGTTCTCTGAATTCAAACCTGCTAAACGCTTAAAAAGTGACTTTGTGTCATATCCTGCCCGAGCGGAGGGGTTGATAAATATGGTTATATATATATATATATATATATATATATATATATATATTGCTCTAAGTGTGAGCATAAGTTATAAACTTATAATGTATGCTCTTTTTAAAGCTACTCTAAAAACAGAATATATATATATATATATATATATATATATATATATATATATATATATATATATATATATATAGTTGTAACTAAGTTGGCTGATCGAAGTCGAGGGTGACATGAAGGCTCCGTTTTCAATAGCAACTACACCGAAGTGTAGGGTAGAACGCTACTCTTTCCTTGGATTGTTCCACCTACCCTTGACCCATATTATAAAATGCTGAGTGTTAAGCAAAAAGGAATCAAGTACGATTTTTTTAGTCTTTGGTGTGACTAAACTGGATTTGGCATTGAATAACTTACAAAGGTTGATATGCCATAAAACCTAAACAACTAACCATAAAAACCTGATATATTTGGTTGAGAAGAAAATTGACTTTTTACCGTAAAAAATATTAAGGATGGAATTATTTATGAGTTTTACTGTATATGACATTGACAAGGCATAAGACTTATCAATGGCGTGCGAGCTATCCTAGAAAACAGCGTAAATGGCGATCAGATAGCCAGTATAAGTTCAAAGGTAATTCAGAAAGACGTTGCACTAAAGAAACAGTATTGCACCAAATTCATAATAAGCATGAACTTATATTCAGACGTTGGTGCATACTGAACCTTAAGCTTCAATTATTTGCACTCTTATCGTTTATAGTAATAACAATAAAACATCACTTTTTATATTGGGGGGGGCGCTTTTTGGATATTTGAGACGCGACCAGTTTCTTTTTTTTTTCTTGTTTTTTGTTTTATAATAGCTGTTATTTTAGCTTTGCAGCTTCTTTTCTTTTCTTTTTTTTTTCCACATCACCAACAATTAAGAAATGAGTCATCTGAGTCATAAATGCGAGAACAGAATTTGGCGTTTCCACCCTATGAACAATTCTATAAATGATTTATCCGTAGAGACCTGGGAAATGAGGTGCTTTGATTCAGCACGATTAACGGTTGGTAGCCAAGATTTTTTTTTGTTATTTCGCGATAATGTGTAGTCGTTGATTATTACAGTTCAAAAGAAAAGATAAAAATAAAAAAGTAAAAGTCTAACAACAAAGGGTAGTCAATCATTATCTGAAATTTGAGGGATGATATTTTAACAACAGCATAGAATAGTAATTCTTCCAAGCTTTAACCGTGACAGTGCTACTGTATGGTTGCACCACTTGGTCTCTCCTGCATAGCCTGGAGGGCAGCAAGAGCTACTGGTCTCTGTGTGAAGTCAGATAAAACAGACTTCATACGCTTTAATCAACATGGTGTCATATCCTGATTAAATGGCAAGCCTTTGAAATTAGACTAGATTGCATACCTCGGTAGCAATATCTCATCTGCTAAAAGAGACGTCAACATACGCATAAATAAATCATAGACTGCTACGGACAGGTTATCGACCATATGGAAATTTGATGTCTCTAACAAAATAGAACAGGAAATCATCCAAGCTGTAGCTTGACCAGTCGGTTAGGACTGTAGAAGACACTGATTGCATTTCTGCTGTAGGATAAGAAGACCCGCCGCCCCCGCTGCAAGTGTCCTAGTCATAACACTAAATTGGGCCTGGAGCTTCCTGGAATATGGAGTACCCCCCCATTACCATTACTACCTGGTTCACTCTGATCCAGAATGGTAGCACCTGTTAGGGCCCCATCTATGGATCAAATAGAACTGTTTGACCATTTAACCGTGTGCAAACAAAATTTGATGTTAAGTGTTAATTGTCAGTGTTACATAGTAATATTTATAACCATTTAACTGTGTGCAAACAAATGATTAATGTTTTATAGAACTATCTGTGATGAATAGTAATACTTGAAACCCTTTAACTTTGTGTAAAAATGGAATTATTTGTATTTCACAGCAATACTTGGAATCCTTTGACAGTGCGCAAATGAATGAATAGTGTTGAATAGAATTATTTGAATTAAATACCTATAATTGTAACCATTTTACGATGTGCAAACCAATAATGAATTTAAAAAAGAATTATTAGTGTTAGATAGAAATACTTGAAACAATTTAACTGTAGCAATACTTAATTGTGTGCAAACAAATGACTCTAACTTTTTAAAAAATAATATTACCTACAAACTATTCACTTATAAATCATATATGTAAATCCACTTAACTGTGTTTAAATAAATAAATGATGTTAGTTAAAACTGATTAACTATGTAACAAATGAGCTTTAGCTCGTTTAAAAATGTTACCAACAAACAATTAGTTTATAAATCGCATGTTTAATATATGTATAAATATGATTTGGCATTAAATAACCTACAAGGTTTGATATGCCTTAAAATCCAACCAACCAAACCAAGCTGTTGCTGTGTCAGTACTAATGTATGGTTTCACCATTTGGACTCTGACGAAACGCCTGAAGAAAAAAGCTCGATAGGAATTACACAAGAATGATGCGTGTTGTTTTGAACAAATTCTGCAAGCAGTAACTTACAAAACAGCAGCTGTCAGGCCACTTATCTCTCATCTCACAAACTAGACAAAAAAGACGATCAAGACATGCTGGATACTAGTTGTAAAGTAAGAGAAGTTCTCCAATGGACTCCTACATATGGACACACCAATATTAACTGACCGGTAAAGACTTACAATCATCAACAGTATACTACCCCCTCTCTCTCTATATATATATATAATTTGTTGAGGGATATTATAGGATCAAAATGGAAATATTACAGTAGCATTTTTTACCAAACTCTTCAGCAGAGTATTTCAGTAACCAAATATATGAATATACCCCATTCTTAAAAATATATTTATTCAAATTTATTTTGGATAACGTGGTTTAAATGCTGTTGAGTTAGTTAAAATATAGACCCTAATAATATCCGTTTTGATTGTATAATGTTTCACCTGAATTGATAAAACTCTGGTGTTCTAGTTTTAGGTTTGGTTTGGTTGGTTGGTTGGTTGGTTTGTTTTACGGCGTATCAACCCTTTTCGGGTCATGTAACGCCAATTTAAATTTCAAACAATTCAGTTTTGTATAAGTATAGTTTTTGTTTACAAGCGGTTAAATGTCAAAACAGTTCTATTTCAAATAATTCTATTTAGCATTAGTATAAAGTTTCAATGTCAAAAACTCCTATTTTAAGTAAATCGGTTTTGCAAAATTTCAGACAGATCTATTTCAAACAGTTCAGTTTAACATAGGTACACTGTTTAGTTCTATTTGAGCCATAGATAGGACCCTATCATGTGCTACCACTCCGGGCCAGAGTGGACCTGGGAGCAATGGCAATGAAGAGGTACTACGTATTCCCCAAAGCTCCATCATTCCTGGAACCTCACAATAAGATGGCTTATTGTTATATCCAGGACACTCGTTGGAGGAGCCTCACCCATCTACAGAGATGCAGTCAGTATATTCTACAGCCCCAGCTGAATGCGCAAGGTTTGGTTTGGTTTTATGGCATATCAACCATTGTTGGTTATATAATGCCAAATCCATTTTTATGCATATAAACAGTTCAATTTCAAACAATTCAGTTTATCTTAAGAAAAATTGAAAATAAAACTATTATGTGAAGAAACTGGTGAGAATGAAACGCTTAGAGGTAATCATGCCCGGCAATGTTACTTTGCAGGCCGCTGTTCTACGGCCTTCTCATATTGATTTTCTATGCTGTATAACGCTATGATTACAGAGCACCAGTGAAGGTGAAGACTATCATTTTAACCACTGCTTTACGCCCTTCCTAAACTGATATATTCTGCTACACAAAGAGATGATTACGGAGCAAAGTGAAGAATCGAGATTATCGTGCTAACTACTGCTCAAAAGCCTTCCAATATTGATATTCCCTTTGATGCACAAGGTTATATTACGAAACACCAGTGAATATATAAAGTATCATGCTAACCATTGCTCTACGACCTTTCCAGATTTAAGGCCTTGATTACGAAGCACTATATGAGATCTGAATTATCGTTTTAACTGCTATTATACGGCTTTCTCATAATAATTCTTCCTGTGCTACACAAGGCCCTGATTACAGAGCACTAGGGGAGATCTAGACAATCGTTTTAACCGGTATAATACGACTTCCTTATAATGATTCTTCCTATGCTACACAAGGTCATGATTACAGAGTTCCTATGATAATCCTGACAAGCAATACAGCTTTTTCATATGATCTTGGTGTAATGGTTACCGCTGTAGGAAATGGGCACGGCGATCCCAGTTCAAATCCTGGACGAGTCCGTTTACATATCACATAGCGCTAATACTCTTTAGAAAGGTATAAATTCAACTATTCTCCTTCCATCCATAGGTAAATAGTAGAACAGAACGGTTTTTTTTTAGCCTTGGTATGTAAATCGACCGAGGAGAAGGAAAACTGAATTCAAACTTGTTGAACACTGCTAAAAAATTGACCTTGTGTCACATCCTGCTCGTGCGGAGGGGTTGGACAAATATATATACGGCCTTACCATATTGAGAATTTTTTATGTTACACAAGGCCATCGTCACGGAGCACCAATCTAATTCGTTGCCGACTGCAAGACTTTAACCTTTATTCTCTAGTGTTGAACATTTAGATTGAAGATATCTCACCGTTTTGGTGTAAAAAAAAAAAGATGAACATTATCATTATCATCATCAGCATTATTATCGCTCAATCTGTTTCAACTTTTTAAAAATTTCTTTTTTGTTCGTAATTACATCATCAGAAATTGAGTCACGATCTTAACTTTTATTCTGCATTTCAATAAAGTCGTAGAATAGAATTATCTGCCTAAAAAAAAAAAAAAAAGATGAAAAGAAAAAACCCCAAAAAACTACCACATGAGAAGAACAGACGAAAACAAATGTAACTGATTTTCACTTTTCTTTTTTTAAATTATAAGATAAATAAAAAAATGAAAACGAAACATCAGCAAAACAAATTCAAACTTAAAATCGTCGCTAAAAAAGAAAAAAATGTTTGAATGTTTAAATCCATTGATATGACCTTTGGTTCAAAAAGTATTGGGACAGTGGCTGTATTTACCAAAATATGAACAATGAACGAAACGTTAATTTTCTTCTCATTAGAACTCAACGCGTATTCCTGCAATTTTTTTTATTAATCGGAACCTGTTCGTGATGGTGACATATGCCTAATGTTTTAATCGTATAGGAATAAACATGTTGGATTGGTAACTGTAAATACTTTACTTTGCAGAGATGTTTTGTACATGTGATATTTGGGATATATATATAAAAATATATGGATTGTTTTTTTTGTTTAATCGCGTACCAACTATTGTAAGTTATTTATTTAGGAGGTGCCCGTGGTGTAATGGTTATCGTCGTAGGAAATGGATACGACGACTCGAGTTCAAATCATGGACGAGACTGATTGCATTTCACATAGCACTAATGCCCTTGGGAAAGGTATGAATCCAATTATTCTTCCTCCAGCTATGGGTAAATAGTAGGGCAGACTGTTCTTCAGCCTTGGTGAGGCAACTAGTCTAGGAGAAAGCAAACTCTGAATTCAAACCTGTTAAACTCTGCTTGTGTCATATCCTGCCCGAGCGGAGGGGTTGGTAAATATGATTGTAAGTTATTTAATGTCTAAGCCATCCTTTTGAAGAACAGGGATTATACTTAATCTATTGATGAGAGGCATAAAGGTGTTCATACCTTTCCCAAAGTAAACCTAATAGTACGAGTGGGATTCGAACTCGCAAACTACGATCTCGGAGTGCAGAACGTTAGCCATTACGCCACGGGAACTCTCCCTTAATTGTACTTTTCGTTTATTCTGAAAATATTAAGCATAAGGAGTAAAATACAGAACCACATGACGTCTTTTATGAATACAATGGAATTTAAAAATACTTAAATATTGCCTTTTGTTTTTTTCGCCATCTTATTCCTATTATAACTACAAGTGTCATTATATCACCAATTTTAGCTCAGTTACCACTAACAACAATAGAAGCAACCATAAGATTTATTAAATCGAAGTTAGATGATAGAAAACGATTGATTGAATTTTGTCAGATTTATAGATCAATGGGATGATCGATATCGGAAAGATGTATGATGTCTTTTGTGTCCTGGGAGATAAGAAGATACAAATGGAAGATGGTAGGATTCCTGTCCAATAATCTCGTAAAATTTACTTTATCACTTAATTGAAAGTAAAATTCCATTAAAATTTTTAATCAACTGATATAAATCAAAAAAAAAAAAAAAAAAAAAAAATTAAAGAACGAAATTTTAATTTTTTATTTTATTTGTCTCTTTGGCTTTTTCTCCACGTGTTTAGAATGAATAATATGACGAATGTGAAATGTGGTTATGAAAAATCGACTTTTATTTATGAATTTTAACGATAAATAGATAGATAGATAGATGCGTGTGTGTGTGTGTTACACACACACAGAGAGAGAGAGAGAGAGAGAGAGAGAGAGAGAGAGAGAGAGGGAGGGAATGAGAAGACATATTGTTAGTGTAAGAAATATATATATATATATATATATGTATATATTTATAAAAGAAAGAGAAAGAAAGAGAAAAAAACATAACCGTATGTTCATTGAATACATATCAATACGTCATCACTCATATTCAACACAAAAAGAAAGAAAAAGAAAAAAAAAAACAACAAAAAAAAAAACAGCAACCGGATGTATACTAATGTTTCGGAATGTATACCCTCACAAACACATAAAACATATACTTGTAATACGTACATTAAAAAAAATAGAATATAAAATTAAACAAATGAATAAATTTGAATTAAAAAGACCTCCCACCATCAAAACAAAAACATTATTTGTCTCTTGAAAAGGACCCCGAAGACCGTAACACGTGCGGAGAAAAATTAAATGAAATAAAAACGTAAGATACCACATTCTAAATGAATTCATTCTATAATTTTACTATATATATATATGTAGAAAAACTGATAACAACGATCCAAGAGGAAGGAATGATTTATTAACGGGTCAACACTATAGCGTTTCGGTTCTACTGAACCATCATCAGGACCATGAGGGGTGATATTAATAATTTTAAGTTAACGATGGATGATTAGAAATGTGAAATACAAAAACCTACGGGAAAATATGTATAGTTAGAAAAAGTTAGCCGTTTAACTGGCAAATCAGCGTTTGATGTTTAAATTACGTCATTTGACTTATTAGGAATATTGTATAGAATTACGTACGTTGTTTAACGAGAAAGATTACGAGACAGAAAGAAGAAAAGAAAGAAAGAAAGAACAAAAGAAGAATAAAAAGCATGGAAATTATGAGATATACGGAAAATATTAACTAAGGATGGAATATATTGTAGCTGTTTAAAATGTGTTTGCTTAAGTAAGGAGAAATATTATAAAAGCCAGGACGAGTATTTAGGGAACTGAGGAATGAGATAGCTGCGGCTTCGAAAATTCGTCTAAGATTTTTATTATGGATGTAAGTAAGCATCTTAGCAGAGATGAAGTCAATGTTATGATTATGTTGAGAAGTGTGTACGAGTAATGCGTTGTTTTAGTTGCCAATTCTTATGTCTCTTATGTGCTCTTTCAAACGGATATGAAGGTTTCGGGATGTTTCACCGATGTATTTTAGTTTACAATCCTTACAAGGGATGCAATAAACACCGGCGTCAGAAAATATGTTACGTTGAGGGCTGGATTGTTTTAGAAGGTAGAGAAGTAGTTTTGATATTGAGTTTATTTAAGTTGTTTGTTATGCTGTGAGAAGAAGAATTGTTTGGCAATATATATATATATATATATATATATATATATATATATATAACATTAAGCTATTGTAATTTTTCGAGTAGCGGTTGTGTCAGTACTACAGAACTGATTCACCTCATGCATGCAGAGAAAACGTATAGAAAAAAGTTAGATAAGAACGGTACAAAAATGAAACAACAGCTGTACGGACACTTACCTCCCATCTCTAAAACCATTCAAATAAGCCGAACAAGACATGCGGGACACTGCTGGAAAAGCAAAGATGAACTCATAAGTGTCGTTCTTCTATGGACCCCTCCACTCGTTGGCCGACCAGCGGTTGCTTATTTACATCAGCTCTCTGCGGACACAGGATGTAGTTTGGAAGACCCGACGAGAGCGATTTATGATAAGGACGGATGGAGAGAGAGTCAGGGAAATCCGTGCTATCAGTGGAACTCAATGATATATATATATATATATATATATATATATATATATGTGTGTATATATTTCTTTAAGGAAAAACAAAAACCGGTCACATTAGGATTATAAATTTATTTCCATCCTGTTATGGGTTTTGATATAAATCAAAAACACCAAAAATAACAGGTCTCTTCAGATCTTATGGATAAAATAATTCAGAATAGACACGGGAAAGAAGAGTGGAAGGGGGTAGAAGAGGGGTGAAGAGTTTTCTCTTCATTTAGCCCGCTACCGTTTTTTTTTTTTATTGCCGGTTGGAATTATAGTTAATAAAATTTTTTTTTTTTAATTTTTTAAAAACTAAATGCATTTGAACTTAAGTACTACAATATATATATATATATATATATATATGTGTGTGTGTGTGTGTATAATATTATGATTCGGTTTTGGTTTCTTTGTGTAATAGCATATCAACCTTCTTAAGTTATCTAATATCAAAACTAGTCTTGTCGAAGAAAATTAGTGGTGTTATTTAAGCAATGGCTAGTATAAAGAATAAGGTAGTTTATACCTTTCTCAATGGTACTTGTCCGAAAGTGAATGTAATATCGTGACAGGAATTCGAACTCTCTTACAACGATTTTACAGTCTAGGACGTTAGCAATAATGCCACAGTGAATCCTCCAGAATATTTCGAGTATAAAAAGAAAAAGAAACAAAGATAAAGATCGAATGGATTTGGGGAAAGAAAGAGAGAATACATAGAACATTGCGAGTACGGAAGTGATAGAGATAAATATATAGATAGTTTAAGGAAGAGAGAAACGAGAGAAAGATATATAGAGAATGTTGTAAGTATAGGAATGGAAAGAGAAGAGGATATGGTAAGAATAATTTGAGAGAGAGAGAGAGAGAGAGAGAGAGAGAGAGAGAGAGAGAGAGAGAGAGAGAGAATGTGTGTGTGTATGTGAAAATAAAAACACCGGGAGAGTATTAAGAGGGAAGATTGAGAAAGGCATCGAAAGAGTCGAAAAAGAGAAGATAAAGACAGGGAGAAAGACATCGAGGGTGTTGAGAGTGAAGATAAAAGGCAGTGAGAGAGTAGAAAGAGTGAAGATAGAAAATGAGAGAGAGAGAGAGAGAGAGAGAGAGAGAGAGAGAGAGTAGGAAGAGCGAAGATAGAAAAAGAGAGCGGGAATAGAAAGAGTGAATATATATATATATATATATATATATATATATATATATATAGAGAGAGAGAGAGAGAGAGAGAGAGAGTAGAAAGTGTGAAAATAAAGACTTTGGGAGAGTATTTAGAGGGAAGATAGAGAAAGTTATCGAGAGAGTAGAAAAAGTGGAGATAGAGAAACACATGGAGAAAAAAGAAAGAGTGAAGTTAGAGAAAAACAGTGAGTGGAAAGAAAGAATGAAGATAGGGAAAGACAGTGAGAGAGTAGAAAAAGTGAAGATTACGAAAAACTGCGAGAGAGTAGAAAGAATGATGACAGAGACAGCATGAAAGTTGAAAGAGTGAAGACAGCAAAATACATTAAGAGAGTAGAAACCTTAATAAAGATAGTGAGAGAGTTGATAAAGAAAGTAGAAAGAGTGAAGACAGCGAATGACATAGAATATTACCAGAGAAGCGGAATTGTTTCACGTAAAATGACATATCTATATATAAAACTTGTGTCAGTCTGTCTTGATTTAAACTCAACATTAAACTGTGTCAGCAAAAAATCAGGTTTGATTTCTAATGGCAAATCAACTCTTTTTAGGTTATTTAATGCCAAAGCTATTCTCCGAGAAAAACAGTAGTGGTACTATTTAACCTATAGCTGGGAGGATAAGCGGGTTCATACCTTTCCCAAAGGTATTTGCCAGAAAGTGAACGTAATAGCGCGACTGGAGTACGAACTCGCGTACTACGATTCTGCAGTCCATCGCTTTAACCATTACACCACGAGGACGCCCTAGCTAAAACTCACTTTTCTCGCCTGAAATATAATTCTGTGTAGTCTACAATACACCTTGACAAAAGTAGCGTTTTTTTTCTTTCAAGTAGAGATGGGTAAGTTGAATATTTTGTTTTAAAAACGTCTATTAAAAAAGGCAAAATTATGAGACGATTAATGGAATTCAATATCTATTTTTCATTTATTTTCAATCTTATTTTTCATTTTGAAAAACCTGATCTTTTCTTTATTCTAATAAACGATTTTTATTATTATTATTCTTCATAGCCACAATCTAAATTTTCTCACGAATGAAATTTTTCTCAAAAATCATATGAATATATTTATCAATAAATTTACTCATCTCAGTCTGTTCAAATCTATCGATCTATCTATCTATCTATCTATCTATAGAAAGTCCCTTTAACCTGGTGGCTAACGTCCCTCACAGTGACATTATATTAAGCGAGTTCAAACACCAGCCACGCCATTACGTTCAATTGCTGACTGATATTTTCGGTAAATGTATGGAATCCCCCCCCATTGATGGTTAATGGTATTATTTAGTACCATTACTGTTCCACAGGCAGAGCTTTGGCATGAAATAAGCTACTAAATTTGATTTAGAAAGAAAGAAACAAAACAAAATCAAATGATTAAAGAAATCTATCTATCTATCTATCTATCTATCTATCTATTCTATTCACTTCTATTCAAGAAATATATCTGTGTAGGTCTGCTTAGTGATTGAAAAAGCATGTCTAAAGCCCCAGTGGCCAGTATTCAAGTATAGTTAAAAGTAAGAGACTTAAAATTCAGGCAAACCATTTTCATTTGAAGACTAGAGCTATGCAATCTAATTTACCAATCAATAATTAACCCGTTCGTTTTCTCGTAAAAATTACTCAATAGATTTATCTTCCTATAGAAGACTAATGATGATGATGATAATGAAATTTAGCATAAGTAATTTGTTTGGACTTATTTTAAATGTCAGAGAGTTCTATTTGAGCCATAGATACGACCCTATCAGGTGCTACCACTCCCGGTCAGAGTGGATTTGCTTATAAAGCGTAAATCCTGCTACATTTTACGAAATAAAAACCCACGTAAGAAATTGTTAATTAATGTTCACTTAAAATGTCGTTTTGGTTTGATTTTGTTTAATTTATTGCATATCAACCATTGTTGGTTATTTGATGCCACGTTCTGTTTTTACACATATATTGAATATATGATTTATAAACAAATTTTGAGATACACACAGTTAAATGACCAAACTGTTCTATTTCTAACAATTCAGTTTAGCATATATCAACAAAGTTAAATGGTTCCAAGTATTGCTATTTATAACTGACAATTCAATTAAATATCAGTCATTTGTTGATACACAGTTAAATGATAAAACTGTTCTATTTCAAACAATTAAATTTAGCATAAGACATCGACACACGGCTAACGAAGGCACGGAAAGCTATCGATAGGCTATCGATCATATGAAAATCAGACCTGACCGATAAAATGAAACGCAGTTTCTTCCAGGCAGCGGTCGTATCGATACTGCTGTATGGATGAACTACTTGGACGCTAACTAAACGGCTGGAGAAGAAGCTCGACGGCAATTACACAAGAATGCAGCGAGCAATATTGAACAAGTCCTGCGGGTACACCCCACAAGGCACCAACTATACGGCCACCTGCCTCCTATCATGAAAACTATCCAAGACATGCAGGACACTGCTGGAGAAGCAAGGACGAGCTCATAAGTGATGTACTCCTATGGACCCCACATATGGCCGGGCAAAAGCAGGACGACCAGCTCGAACATTCATACAGCAGCTATGTGAGGATACGGGATGTAGCCCTGAAGACCTGCCAGAGTCGATCAACGATAGGGAGAAGTGGCGAGAGAGGGTCAGGGATATCCGTGCCTGCGGCACGACATGATGATGATGATAATGAAATTTAGCATAAGTAATTTGTTTAGACTTATTTTAAATGTCAGAGAGTTCTATTTGAGCCATAGATAGGACCCTATCAGGTGCTACCACTCCCGGTCAGAGTGGATCTGGGAGTAATGGCAATGAAGCGGTACTCTTCACCCAAAAGATCCAGCATTACTGGAGCCTCACCATCAGATTGTTTATTGTCATATCCAGGACACTTGTTGGGGGGTGGATCTTTCTGTTCTGCAGAGATTCAGTTGGTGTATTCTACAGGTTCAGCCGACTGGGCTAGCTTAAAATGTAATATATATATATATATATATATATATATATATATATATATATATATATATGTGAGAGTTATCAAAAAAAGTTATAAGTCTCACACTGAAAAAAGAGCATAGCCGAACATTTTTGTTATGGCAACGCGCTAACACTTATGAAACTAAAAAAAAATTGAATTTGTTTTTTCTAGTTTTGTAAGAAGTAGTCATGTGTTTCCACAATAAAAATGTTCCGTCATACCTATTTTCTGGCTAAGTCTTATAATTTTTTAATCAACCCTTATATATATATATATATATATATATATATACCAAACATCCCTTCTAATGGTAGGATGTGAAACATGGATGAGTTTTAAGCGGAGGAAAGTTGGTTTGAATTTATAGTTTTCCTTCTTCAAGGCTGGTTGCCTACACAAAGCTAAGAAAAATCCAGTCTTCCCATAGCTAACAGTTACAAGAGAGCACATTAGCGCTAAGTGGAACTGAAACAGCTTTGTCGACGTTCTGGACTCTATTTACCGATTCTATTTCTAACAACGAGAACCGTTGCCCTAAACGTGACCACACACACACACACACACACACACACACACACACACATATATATATATATATATATATATATACGAGGATCATTAAATAAGTTTCCAGACTTTTTTGTATGGGCACTTTTATTAACAGTACACACATGAAACTCTAGTCCCCTTCGAAGTGATCTCCTCCGGCTGCAATGCACTTGTTGTACCGTTCCAACAACTTCTGGAACGCCCCATGGAAGTCCTCTTGCGTGAGCGTGTCAATAACCTTCGTCACAGCCTCTTTCATCTCCTCATTTGTCTCATAATGACAGCCTTTGAGTTTAGGGAATAACTAAAAGTCACAGGGTGTAAGGTCTGGACTATAGGGAGGCCGAGGAACTGTCTTTATGCCCATCTTGGTCAAATAATCTATGACAAGGATGGAGTTGTGGACTGGTGAATTGTCCTGGAGGAAATGCCATTGACCGGATTTGAAGAGTGCTGGCCTCTGCCGACGGAATCTCTTCCTGAACTCCCTTAAAACCTCAACATAGTAACCCTAACCCTAACCCTTTGGCCAATCAACTCTGGTGTATTGATTTCCTTACTCCCCCCACCCCTCTCATCATCCCTCACAGACTCCCTGCCTTCTTTGAATCTCTTATGCCACTCAAAAACTGATGCTCGATTCATGCAAGATGGTCGAAAAGCAGTCTGAAGCATTCCATACGTTTCTATGGTATTTTGTTCCAAGTTTAAAACATAATTTTATTGCATATCGTTCTTCCTCACGTCCAGATTGCATATTTGAAATTCACCGGCTGTGACAATCAGACCTTAATAGAGTGTATTCCAATTATCGCTGTAGCTGTTCATTTGAACCTGAAATCATAAAAATTGGTCAGTGATTTTATAAGATGTATAGCAATAACATAGTGAATTTTCAAGAGTATACGACAATTTTAAATGCCTGTACAAAAAAATCTGGAAACTTATTGAAAGCACCACGTATATATGTATATATATAATATCAAAATAACTGTATAGGAGTCTTGCTCCATGCTAAAAATCGTAGAGCTAGTTAAAAGACAGTTGATACCAAACGGATTCCAAACAACATTCTTGATTCACCGGCTGGATAAACACTACAGATCGGTACAGTATAGTTGGGTGTTCAAAGATATCTACTTAGGGATTTCAAGAGTGCTCAATTTCTGTTAAGAACAATAATATGAACGATAATAGAATTTATATATATATATATATATATATATATATATATATATATATATATATATATATATATATATATATATACATGTATATAAACATGTTTATTCATTTAATTCTAAAGTGGGAGCGTATTGGTTTGGGGAATGTTCTCTCGCTGACACATTCGGTTATATGGCAACGTAAATTATGTCGAATCTAAGAATATAATCGAAAAGCAAACAGTTCCTTTTCTGAGAGTATTCCCTGTTTTTGGGCTCGTCTTTAAGCAAGATGACGCTCTTGATCAAACTGCTAAAAACACTCAAACAATTCATCAGATGGTTGAATGTCATATCCAGAAAGCCGAGGTCTCTGCAGAGAAGCAGTCGGTGTATTCTACAGTCCTAACCAACTAGGCTACTGTACACTCGATGGAGGAGGATCTTACCACTTTGAAGAGAAGCAATCGGTGTATCTTACAGCCCCAACCGACTAGGTCACAGGACACTCGTTGGTGGCGGGGATTCCCTCCTCTCTGCAGAGGAGCAGTCGGTGTATTTTGCAGCTCCCCCCACTAGCTGACTGGGTAATCCAAAGCTGTTCTTAAAGCCATAAAGTTACATTCAGTGATTAGCACTTGAAAAGTATCAGATAATCATGGCATCTGATTGTCCAGGTGGGTCCGTCACCTTCACAACTCAGCAAAAGTACTCGCATCTACCAAATTGTACCTCATATTACAAAAATATAGCAAAATTTGAAAAAAATATTTTATGGAAGATTTTTGAAAACTTCGAATCTGAAGTGAAATCTCTAAGTCTTTCTGATATTTGTCTATTCCAAGTTTTCTTTGGTTCTAAAATCTAAAGATTATTCTCGTCAGCAGACTTGAATGAAATGTCTCTGCCAAAAGTTATCACGGAGCCAATTCCGGAGATCGATACCACTCGTTTTAAATACAGTTTTTTCCCCCGCTTTCTTATTAGTTCTTTGCCGATAAACTGACTGTTTGTTTTTATCTATCGAAATCCTCTTATATATCCGGATCAATAGGGTTAACATCGATTCGAATTCAATGCCTTTTTGCTGATCAATAATTCTAATTAACTTTGTCATTTTTCAAGATTGCATCCACATTGAAGTCTATTTTTATAGAATGTAAATATTACACTTAGCTTCTTTTCATTTCACGTAAAAATACTTCTTTGTGGTTTTTGTTTGGCTTGGTTTAGTTTAGTTCAAGATCAGAAGTATAGAGCACCCAGTGAGAATCACACTCACAAATATGAACCAAGCTTGTGAGATGCTCTTGAAAAATAAAATAAGCGTAGCTTAAATTAGGTAAAAAGTTGAAAGTATTGATCCCCCAGAGAAGATCGAAGTTAGAACACAGTATATATTTTAATTTATAGAGTTTGACGAAGCATTATTTTAGTCTATTTGTATATATGCAGATCTGTTTTTTCTTGTGTATGCGTGTACATCTGTATTTTTGTGTATGCTAGATATTGTCTTGAAGAGCAATTTGACATCTGATGATGCAGCAGCAGAAGTCGGACCATGGTTGAACGATAATAATAGGAAATATACCAGCTACTTAAAGTAAACAAGATGATGGTCTTCTCGGCGGAAATGCAGAGTAAATTGCGTGGGTGGTATGCTTGAAGGAAGCGTGATCACGTATATTGTGTCGGCGGTAGACTGGAGGAAGTTTCACCATGAAAATTTGCGTAGGTGTCCGGTGTGTTATATAACCAGGAAGATTTGTACCTCGTCTCTAATGTTTGACTCAGCTGTACACAGGTACTACAATTCCGGGTCAGAGTGGACCTGGGAGTAATGGCAATGAAGAAGTAGTCCACATTTACCAACCTCCAGGACAGAAGCCTCCTGATCAGATGCAATTTATAGTCATACCCAGGACACCATATTTATTTGACCCATAGATTGGACCCTAACAAGTACTATCAACCTTTGTCGGTTATTTAATGCCAAATCCATTTTTGTACTAATGAACAGTTTTATTTCAAACGATTCAGTTTAGCATAAGTACACAGTTTAATAGTCAAAAACATTTCTATTTCAAGCTATTTACTTTATTCAAACAGTTTTATTTCAAACAATTCAGTTTAGCGAAAGTACAATTTTAAAATCAAAGCATTTCTATTTCAAGCAATCCAGTTTTGCCTAAGTTCGCAGTTTAGTTCTTTTTGACCCATAGATAGGACCCGATCAGGTGCTACCACTTCGGGCCAGATTGGACCTGGGTGCGATGGCAATGAAGGTGTACTCCGCATTTCCCAAAGCTCCAGCATTACTGGAACCTCACCATCAGATTGTTTAGTGTCGTATCCAGGATACTCTTTAGCGGGGGTCTTACCCCTCTGCGGAGATGCAGTCTGTGTATTTGCAGCACTCACCGACTGGGTAAGCATGTGCTTTCGTGCGTATGTGGGTATATGCATACTTTCAAGTATACATCTATTTTCATGTGTCTGTTTGTGCGTGTACATAAGTGTTTTCGTATGTATTTGAATACACAAGTGATTTCGTGCGTATATTTGTACATGCTCGTTCTCGTGCGTATGAGTATATATGTCGGCTTTTATGTGTATGTACGTTCATTTATGTTTTAGTGTGTAAGTGTGTGTGTGTGTATACATGTGCGTTTTCGGGTGTATGCTTGTACGTGTGTGTGTTGTATATTGACCTCCGACCTGGCCAAGCTATCAAAATAGGAAATGCCCTTGAAGATAACAGGTGCATCCGGTCTAGGAATATCAGGATATAACCTTCACTGTCGAGGGATTGAGTTGAGTGCGAAATTGTGACGCTCGCAGGAAGAAGAGTGGACGTCAAATTATTATATAACATAGGCGACAGGAAGTTGAGATTAGTTGGAGATCAGATGAGTTGGAGATAAGATGCGGTAGCCTCTGGATACCCGATTGAGTCAGTTGAAGTTCAGACCAGTTGGAGGGAAGATGCTGGAATGAGGACCATGTCCCAGAGAGGCTGGGCCCCCAGGCCCTCGGTTGAGCAGCCCAAGAGAACGGGAAAGAAACGCTGTTAAGGCCATAAGAGTGGGGGCCAATATGTTGCAATTCTGTTCGGTCTCCAACTCCCTCTCACAGTAAAACCTTTAGTTACCCTTTCGAACCCTTTCAAATAAAGTGAGAGGTATATTTTTCTAAAGAAGTCTCTTCGCTCGTCTTTATTACATCGTTATGATTCTGCATGCATATGTATATGTATTATGTGGCTATACCACATGTGTTTTGGTGAGTATGTGTGTACAAGTGTGGTTTCCTACGTTTATGCGTTTTCGCGTGGATGTATGAGTACATACCTTTTTGTATATATGTATGTATATGTGTTTTTCATTGTGTATGTTTGTACATGCGTTCCTTCGTGTGTACGGACATGTGCGAGTTTGTACATATGTGATTTCATGTGTATTTATGTACGTGTGATTTTTCAATTTTTTATGCCTATATGTGCAATTTCATTGTATGTGTGTACATGTCAGTTCTCGTGTATATGTTGAGTACATATAAAATTTTATGTGCATGTGCATATACCTGCGTTTTAGTGTGTATATAGGCTTTCGTGTGTATGATTGTACTTGTATATTTTTTAGTATACATGCATGTTTTTGTGTACAGGTACATTTATAGGAGGGTGTACGTTTTTTTAAGTATGTGTATGTCGTTTGAGTTTGTGTGCGTGCGCATTTTCGGATGTATGTGTCTGTATGTGCGTTTCGGTATATATGTATGTGAATGTATGTCTGTGCCATTTCGTGTGTATTTGTGTTCATGTGCGTTTCCGTGTATGTATGTAAATGTGTATTTTCGTGTGTATGTATGTTCAGGTGCATTTTCATGAGTATGTGTGTTCATGAGCGTGTTCAAGTACATGCAAGAATTTGTATTTTCCTGAAAAAATCATTTACTGTTTGCAAAAACCATTTCTGAATTCTACAAAAGGATCGCTTATTTTTGTAAATCCATCTACTGATATATTTATAGCAAACATGGATATTAGATTATCATATTAGATTATCGTCCAATTAATATATTTTTCCATTATGGATTCTGAAATTAATGGAAGCTGGAGAGGACTGGCACTTCTGCTAAATATATCCTCTTCACTTGTGCTATGATTAGTTTTGACAGTAATGCACACACACACACACACACACACACACACACACACACACACACACACACGCAAACACACACACACACACACACACACATATATATAAATATTGCATTTCTTTGCAAAACTGTTTACTTCAAAACGTCGGCCAGAGAAATAAATTTTTTTAGCAATTTTTAGATGAACTACTTTTGATTGCAATCACCAGTTCGATATAAAGTAATCAATAAATACATTGCACGACATTATAACTTAACATTTGAGCAAGACAATCACTTAGAGTTGACGTTATTACCTAGATGTCTTGACAAGTTAACATGATCATTCATCTTTTATCTTGACCATACAATGTTTCAACGACTAACTCCTTATTTTTGTAGAAATTTAAGAAGCTCTTTGCTTCACTGTGGCATAAGACCGAATGAATGGGTCGCCTAATGAGACTCGAATTCACTCGTAAAAGTTTACTGGTCTTGCTTGCTAACCAGCATACCCTCCGAGGTGCCCAACTCTTAATTATAGCAGCCGCGATGGTTACTTTTTTTGGACAATATTCAGTTGGTTTAGTTTTTTTTTTTTGCTTTAATCACATATCAACCTTCTGGGTTATTTAATACCAAAGCCTACCTTCCTTGTAGAAAAGCATCAGTGATTCTATTTAACCTACAGCTGAAAGGATAAGGGGGTTAATATCTTTCCCAAGGGTATTAGTCCGAGAGTGAATGTAGTATCGTAGCTGGAGGTCGAACTCATTTATAACGATATCTCAGTTCAGAACTTTAGCCACAACACTCCGGGGACTTTTCCCAGATCTGTTTATGATTAGGAAGTAATTACTTGTCTCGAGTACCTCGCAAAAACAATTACCGACGCCGAATACGCCGATGACATAGCGTTACTGGCGAATACACCCAACCAAGCCGAAATACTACTGCATAGTTTGGAACGAGCCGCCGCAAGCATCGGCCTCTATGTCAATGCACACAAAACTGAATATATGTGCTATAATCAAACAGGTGACATTTCCACACTAGACGGAACCTCTCTGAAACTGGTAGACAAATTCACCTACCTAGGAAGCAGCGTCTCATCAACCGAAAAAGACATCGACACACGGCTAATGAAGGCATGGACAGCTATCGATAGGTTATCGATCATATGAAAATCAGACCTGACCGATTCATTTTATCGCAGTTTCTTCCAGGCAGCGGTCGTATCGATACTGCTATATGGATGCACGACTTGGACGCTAACAAAACGGCTGGAGAAGAAGCTAGACGGCAATTACACAAGAATGTTGCGAGCACTATTGAACAAGTCCTGGTGGCAACACACAAGGCACCAACTATACGGCCACCTGCCTCCCATCACGAAAACTATCCAAGCTAGACGAACCAGACATGCAGGACACTGCTGGAGAAGCAAAAACGAGCTCATAAGTGATGTACTCCTATGGACCCCCGCATATGGCCAAGCAAAAGCAGGACGACCAGCTCGAACATACATACAGCAGCTATGTGAGGATACGGGATGTAGCCCTGAAGACCTGCCAGAGGCGATGAATTATAGGGAGAAGTGGCGAGAGAGGGTCAGGGATATCCGTGCCTGTGGCACGACATGATGATGATGATATATACCCAATCCCTTCGCACGAGCAGGAAATGACATAAGATCAATATTTTAAATGAAGTTTAACAGACAGCTGTTTTGACGTTATTAGGTCTCATCAGCAGTGTATACCGTGATCTCCACCACTGGAGATCGAACCAACGGCCACAGATTGCAGAGCTGAAACTCTACAAACAGGTCCATATCGCACATAAGTGACGCCAAATTAAATAGTCATGGTAATTGTTTCGGCTCTGCAATCTGTGGTTCGATCTCCAATGGTGGAGATCACGGTCTACCCTGCTGATGAGACTTAATAAGGTCGAAACAGCTATCCAGTGTTTCCGTATATCGTGGATAAATATTCACCGGATTTTCTGGTCGTGGTAATTCAATTCACAATATAATTCCTCTATTTAAAAAAAGAAAATGTAGAAGTTTCACAAGTTTGAATTCAGATCTTTCCTGTTCCTGTATTGGCTGCCCTACCAAGGTTAAGGAGCTTTGTCTGCACGACTATTTACCCATTACTGGAGGGAAAATTGTTGGATACATACCTATTGCTAAACCATTATCACGATGTGAAATGCAAACAGCCCTTTCCAGGATTATAATTTGGGTCGGGCAATCTGTTAATATCAGCACGTGCGTATACATACATAACTGTAACCTAGCAAAAATAGTACTTCATAGCAAGATATTTATTAGGGCAATACACTTTGAAAGCTTCAATATAAAGAATAAAGCAATTTCCTTGCCAATTTGCAAATGAATGATAATTTGATATTTATTATCACGCTCATTTAAAACAGATAAACCCTTCATGATCTGTAATTGATCAACTTAATTTATAAATGGAACTATAACAGATGCTACCACTCTAGTTCTGGGTCTGGGAGTAATGGCAACGAAGAGGTAACTTTTCACTCTCTAAAGCTTCAGAACTGGACCCCTCACTACCAAATATACTTATCCCCGACATTATTTTTGGAAGGTTATAAAAGCCATATAGTTTCAGAGATAGTCATAGTAATCTTTCAATGGCTGTATTTTACCACATTAATGGAAGCCACTCTTATAGATAAGTAACAGTAGTTTCTTGACTGAACTATTTGATCCTGAACGTTGACATGTGGGGTTCTTTCGCTCTGCATCAGGTGAAGCCCGCTGTTGACCCGACGTTGTATTCAGCCACCTTACATCACATCCACCATGCTGTTTTCCATGGCTTCTGTGGTTTAACTTGTTGGTTAAACAAATTCCCTCTCTATATTCTTTAAGCTTTAACTTAGTTAAAATCCAACTATGTATTTCTTATTTTCTTCTTCTGTAATTCCACAGTCGACCTGTCGTCTTTGGTTCCCTGGTTAGAAATGCTATTTAATTATATTCCAAAGTTGGTCACGTGACTATATAGAGGATTCGAGATAAGTATCTGGCGGAAAGCCATTAGCAGGAAATGCTGTCAGCATATTGTAGAACCCTCAAAGAGGACGTATATTTATAATGATATTTCATATATGCATTTCCGTGAAACTCCAAGTCATGTGTGTTTTTTATATTCTAAATATATTTCATTATTGCATGTATTTACCAACTCCTTTGCATGAGCAAGATTCGACTCATGGTTATCTTCAGGCTCAACAGGTTTGAATTCAGAGTTTTCCTTCTCCTCGGCCAGTTGCCATGTCTGTCTTACTTCCATAGCTGGAGGGAGAATAATCAGATTTCTATCTTTCCAAACAGCTTCATTCAGGTTTGAATTCGGTTCTCCATGTCCATTTCCTACGACGATAACCATTACACTACCAGTGCCTCCTATTTCAATATGGTTGGTTGGTTGGTTGGTTGGTTGGATTTTACAGCATATCAACCATTGTAAGTTATTTAATGCCCAATCCATCTTTAGACATATAAGGAGTTCTATTTCAAACAATTCCGTTAAGCATACGTGCACAATTTAAATGTCAAAACATTCGTATTTCAAACAATACAATTTAGCATAAGTACACTGTTTAGTTCATAGATATGACCCTATCAGGTGCTACCACTCCGGATCAGTGTGAACCTGGGAGCGATGGCAATAAAGGGGTACTTCGCATTACCCAAATCTCCAGCATTAGTGGAGCCTCATCATAAGATTGTTGTCATATCCAAGATATACGTTGGAGGAGTCATATCCCTCTGCAGATATACAGTCTGTGTATTCTGCAGCCCCAGCCCACTATGTTGCATTCTCGGTAGAGTGGAATGTGACAAATGGATTTTTTAGTTAAAAGGACAGATGCCTGAGTAGCTAAAAGCTTAATGGATAAAGATGACAATGTCTTGCGGGAAAAGGTCAATTAACAAGGTGGTGGTGACACATTGAAATAAGAAATGAGATGACCTTGATATAAGACTACGGAAATAGCGGATCAAAGCCAAGAAGTAAAGAGTACTGAGGTCACCAGCCAGAAGGAGAATATTGGTGGCTTGACCGGATGTGGGTTTTCAACTTCGAGTTGATCTGTTTATAAAAGCAGCCATGTTCAGATGTCAGGGTAAAATCCTGGTTAATGTTCGAAGTAGAGATCTCCCGACAAGTCCCTGTTTGCACTCATAAATTCTTCGACTCTTTCTCTTAGACTCGACAGTCGTAACAAGCCGGAGAAATAAAAAAAAAGTTATATTTTTTTATATACAAGAGTTCGTAATTTTTTATCATCTGCAGTATGCAACCCACTGGAAGGAACAGCAGGAGCCATTCATTATTGTAATTTTAGGATATCTGCTCGGCAGATTTGTGATTTGAGCTCTTTAATTTTGCTGATTTTACTAACGTTGTGGACACTAACGTTTTAGATTTAATCTAGCGGTAAGTTTACCAATTTTAATCGTATATATATATATATATATATATATGTATATATATACATGTATAAACACACACACACACACACACATATATATATATATATATATATATATATATATGGGAGGGGAGTGGATTTAGAAAAGGTGACAAAAATTTGGTCGTACATGTCCGTCATTAGGTGCTAATGGCTACGCATTCAGTTGTACATTGGAATTTGAAATAAAAGAAAATACTATCATGAAAAATCACATGACAGATGAAGTTACTGAATCCTTATCAATCGTTCTCAATTGGTGATTCCACTAGTACACACACATATATATATATAGCTTTTTTTAGTCGATAGTCGAAGGCGACCTGAAGGCTCCCTTTCAATAGCAATTTCACCGAGGTGTAGAGGAAGGCGCAACTCCTCTCCTTGGATTGCTCCACTTATCCTTGATCTGTACCTCCAAATGCTGAGTGTTAAGCAAGGAAAAATCAAGTACCATCTTTTTAGCCTTTGGTATGACTTGACCAGGGATTGAACCTTGGTCTCCCGGACTATTGGCGAGCTCTCTTACCATTATGCCAGTAAGGAGTATTTGTACAGCATTCATAGATTTGAGTTTAAGATACGAGGGTAGATAAGACTTTGTTGGCCAACCTATCTAGGAAAAAGAAAAACTGAATTCAAAACAACTGAAATGATAATCCAAAGAATGTGTGACCCTCTGATGTACCACTATTCCATTATCAATTAATCCAAGAAGAGTGGCTGATTCTACACAAACCTTCACTACTATAAAGAAATCACATGTATTAAATAGTCCAATAAGTTCGTATTTTTAACCGAACTGATGGGCCATCATGTCATGATCGACGGGAGAGTCTACTATATATATATATATATATATATATAAAGTTGGTGACCATAGTGGTGGGTAACCTAATGGATCCCTTTTCAATAGCCACTACACCAAGGTATAACGGAGAGGCGCTACTTCTTTCCTTGGATTGCTTCACTTTACCTTTGATACGTACTGCATAATGTTGAGTGTTAAGCAAGTAGGTATCAAGTATAATTTTTTGCGTTTTTGGTATGACTCAATCTAAGATTGAACCCCGGTCTCTCGGGCCATTGAGAAACACTCTTATGAACCCCAAAATATTTATGATTATGAAAAATAGAAGTTCGTAATATGAAATTTCATGTAGCATAAACAATCATCAGAGGGAAATGTGAGAAAAGTTTATTTTATTAGATGCACTTTTCTTTCTTCTCTTCTATAATAGCATTGAACTCTCTTTTATGCAACGCTTTATATATATATATATATATATATATATATATATATGGATGGATATATATATATATATATATATAGTCTTGCATGAAAGAGTCTATATATATATATATATATATATATATAAGTATATATATATATAAGTAAGTAAGTAAAGTTGGCGATTGTTATCGAGGGCAACCAGAAGGCTCGATTTTCAATAGCTACTACATCGAGATGTATGGGAGGGCGCTACTCCTTTCCCTGGATTACTCCACTTTACCCTTGAAACGTACCTTATTTTGCTGAGTGTTAAGCCAGGTGGTATCAAGTACCATTTTTAAAGTCTTTGGTATAACGCTACCCGGGATTGAATCCAGGTCTTCCAGACAATTGGCGAACACTCTATCCACTAGACCAATGAGCCAGTTACTCTCTCTCTCTCTCTCTCACACACACACGCACCCCCCCCCCACACACACATATATATATATATATATATTTATATCTATATATCATGTCGTGCCCCAAGCACGAATTTTCCTAACTCTCGCCATTCATCTTTATTTTTCATCACATCGGGCGGGTCTTCTAGACTACATCCTTTGTCCTTACAGAGCTGTTATAGATAGCTAAGTTCTAGCTGGTTGACCAACACTTGCTCGTCCGCGTGAAGAGGTCCATAGGGGAACTTCCCTAATGAGTTCGTCCTTACTTCTCCAGCAGTGTCCCGCATATCTTGTTCATCTAAGGTTGTAGGTGGCTGTACAGCTGC
>OY757928.1:43030172-43040172 GCA_963585895.1 Sepioteuthis lessoniana | reverse complement strand
TTTTTGGCATAATGAGTTGGTCCACAAAGATATTTATATATATATATATATATCATGGAGTCATGGTAATGACAAAAAGTCATGATGATCTTTCGGTGACTGTGTTGTTTCTTATCAATAGAGACCACGCTTATAGATGAAGTTGGATGATTATCCTATTTACCAACCCCTCCGCTCGGGCAGGATATGACACAAGGTCAATTTTTAAGCGGAGTTTAACAGGTTTTAATTCAGAGTTTTCCTTCTCCTAGACTAGTTGCCTAACCAAGGCTGAAGAACCTAGTTTGTCCTACTATTTACCTATAGCTGGAGGGAGAATAATTGGATTCATACCTTTCCCAAGCGTATTAGAGCTATTTGAAATGCAATCAGTCTCGTCCAGGATTTGAACTCGTGTCGCCGTGTTCATTTCCTACGACGATAACAATTACACCACGATGATTATAATTCGTCTTGCTATCACAGATTTGGCCTGTTATTCTTCCAACGAAGACACTCCGGCGATCTATAAAAAAGATTTCATACTTAATCTTTTAAACTTTAAGCTTTAACCAAGTAAAAATCAAACTTTGCCTGTTCATCTTTATCGTAATTTTGATTTTAATCTTATCTGTGAAGCTTTTTTAAAAAGTTAATTTAATTTAATTTTAAAAATTTCCACCCAAATTGACGTTTTTTTTTGTGTGTTTTTAAATATTTGCTCTTCAAAATGAGCCAGTTGAAGGAGGAACGATTAAAAGTGTTGTAGAAGACATCTCGACGACAAAGATAAGGCAACACCCGACAAAACAGCAGCGGTACGGCCACCTACCACCTATCACGAAAACTATCCAAATTAGACTATTCAGACATGCGGAACTCTGTTGGAGAAGTAAGGACGAACCCATAAGCAATGTACTCATGTGGACCCTTTCACATGGACGAGTAAAGGTTGGACGACCAGCTAGAACCTATATACAACAGCTCTGTGTCGAAACAGGATGTAGTCTGGAAGACCTACCGGGAGAGGGGGACGATAGAGACGAGTGGCCATGCTAGCAGTGCGACATGATGATGATGATGACGATATTCGCTAAACATTTGAAATAGTCTTCTGCTCGTCCATATATATATATATATATCCATTCAAAAAACAAAAAATCTAGAAACAGTATTCTATATATAAGGCAGTACCCCACAAAGCACCAATTATACGGCCACCTACATCCTATCTCGAAAACTATGCAAGTCTGACGAACCAGACATGCAGGACACTGCTGGAGAAGTAGGGACGAGCTCATAAGTGATGTACTTCTATGGGCCCCCACATATCATATTTACCAACCCCTCCGCTCGGGCAGGATATGACACAATGTCAATTTTTAAGCGGAGTTTAACAGGTTTGAATTCAGAGTTTTCCTTTTCCTAGACTAGTTGCCTCACCAAGGCTGAAGAACCTAGTCAGCCCTACTATTTACCCATAGCTGGAGGGAGAATATTTGGATTCATACCTTTCCCAAGGGTATTAGTGCTATGTGAAATGCAATCAGTCAGGTCCAGGATTTGAACTCGTGTCGCAGAGTCCATATCCTGTGACGATAACCATTACACCACGGACACCTCCACATATGACCGAGAAAAAGCAGGACGACCAGCTCGAACATACATACAGCAGCTCTGTGAGGATACGGGATGTAGCCCTGAAGACCTGCCTGAGGCGATGAACTATAGAGAGAAGTGGTGAGAGAGGGTCAGGGATATCCGTGCTAGCGACACGACATGATGATGATGGTGATGAGGATATATACACACACACGTATATATATATATATATATACGACGGCGAGTCAAATAGTAATGCTTTTTTCTTTAGTACAGGAATAATTACCAACACAGAAACATGTATCGCACGTCAAAATAAAGCTGGTCCAACTTCTAAACATAGTCACTGTTTCTCTCAATTGCAGTATTCCACCACATTCGAATGTATCCCTGCCTCGTAAAATTCTGTTGACTATTCTTTGAGTCATCACTGCAGTTTTCGCATCCTCGTCTGTGGCATAATGTTTGCTTCTTTAACCCTATTTCAATGAACCGAAGAGATAATAGTTTGGAGGGGCTAAATCTGGTGAGTATGGAGGATGCAGTAAAGTTGTCCCGATGTTTCTGTGTGGTCGAACATTGTCATGCAGAAGACGATTGGCAAGCTTTAGCGTCTCCAAACTATCATCTCTTTGGCTTCTTGAAAAAAGGTTTAAGAGGCAAACATTATGTCAGGGACGAGGAAGTGGCTCAAAAAACAATCAACAGAAATTTACGAGGCAGGGATACTTGCTCTCATTCGAAGGTGGAACATTGCTATTGAGAGAAACAGTAACTATGTTGAGCAGTAGAAATGTGATCCACCGAGGACCAGCTTCATTTTGATATATGATACAAATTCCTGTAGGTACTATTTACCAACCCCTCCGCTCGGGCAGGATATGACACAAGGTCAATTTTTAAGCGGAGTTTAACAGGTTTGAAATCAGAGTTTTCCTTCTCCTAGACTAGTTGCCTCACCAAGGCTGAAGAACCTAGTCCGTTCTACTATTTACCCATAGCTGGAGGGAGAATAAGGGGGTTCATACCTTTCCCAAGGGTATTTGCCCGAAAGTGAACGTAATAGCGCGACTGGAGTACGAACTCGCGTACTACGATTCCGCAGTTCATCGCTTTAACCATTACACCACGAGGACACCCCTTTACAAATTCCTGTAGGTTATTATTCCTGTACTAAAGAAAAAGGCCTTACTCACGCGCGTATATATATGCATGTATATATTTATATATCCTCGTTGATAACTTTAGCTTTGTTTATTTTGTCGTTCTCACACACGTTCTCTTTTCTTTCTATTCCCCTTTGTCTCAATTTCTCCCGCTCTCTCTCTCTCTCTCTCTCTCTCTCTCTCTTATTATTTTTCAGTTCTTTCTATGATGGTGAATTTTGAATGAACTTTTCAGCCCACTCTTTTTGATAGATAGGTAAAATCATTATTAGATAGATAGTTTTAATACCTTGAATGCTTCCCTATCACTGAATAAATTATATTTATGTGTACGAAAATGCATGAGTTAATCCATACGTGTACACATAGATATAATTTTTGTGCGTGAATTTTGATGGCTGATTTTGAAAAAGAAGAAAAAAAAAAAGAGAATAGGAAGGAAGAATTTTCCATCTTGATGTATGACTTTAATAATGAATACAAATGGGCAAACTACTTTCAGTTCAATAAATTGAAATTGTGTTTTCATGCGAAGAAAATACATATTTTACCCTCAGGGATTCAGACAAGTGAGAAAAACGTAGAAGTGTTAAAACAAAAGATAACGAAAAAGAGAAACTAGAAAGCGAATAAAATCACGAAATTCTATCAGTTTGTTCAAATCTATCTATCTATCTATCCTCTCCGACTGACATCATTACACACGTTACTCGTCGCCATCTCTGTTGTTAAAATGGTTTATATCTATTCGTCCAGCTTTTAAAACCTCAATAAGAGTCGTGTGGCATGCCATTGGATTTGATAGGAAAGATGGATTTCGGTTTTGGTAGTGGAGTTGTATTAAAAGTTAAACAGTAAGGATTTTGACTCACGGGGCAATAAACGCGAGAGAGAGAGAGAGAGAGAGAGAGAGAGAGAGAGAGAGAGAAAGAGAGAGAGGATTATCAGGACACGTGCCCCTTCAATGAAGAAACAATCCACGTGCATTTTGAGGAAACGTCGCTTGTTTCAAACCTTACGAATCCTTTTACAAGCACGAAAACCTTTTTTGAATTGTTTTCTCTCTACGGTAAAGATCTATTTCCTCATAGCAAGAGCTGATGTCCATGTGATTCTTACTTCCCTTCAGTTCTTATATATATATATATATATATATATATATATAGGAAAACCATATATCCAGGGAAAGGAGTAGCGCCCTCCCCTACACCTTGGTGTAGTAGCTATCGAAAAGGAAGCCTTCGGGTCACCCTCGACTATGGTCGCTAACTTTACTTATATATATAGGAAGTGTTTGTTATCGACGTAAGGATTCGGCAACCCGAGTGTAAGTCCTAAACTAGTCTTTTAAATTTCAAATAGCGCTAATAGCCTTGGGGAAAGGTATGCATCCAATTACTCACCCGCCTGCTATTGGTAAATAGTTAAGTAGACTGGCCTCTTTAATCTTTGTAGGCAACCGGTCTTGGAGAAAGAAATCTGAATTCAAACCCGTTAAACACAGCTTAAAAATTGGCATTATTTCACATCCTGCTCGTGTAGAAGGTTTGGGTATATATATATATATATATATATACCTAAGAAGACAAAAATCGCTTTAAAACATTTTTCTTAAATAAGAAAAGTGCCCAAATACTGGACATGATAGATAGATAGATTGTAATGAAACACTGTAACTAAAAGTGAAATGCGTTATTTCTCTTGCCACCATTAAAGATATATAATTTTACATGAGGGTTGTATCTTTTCTTTGTTAGAAGGACTTATATTACGTCGACTATATTCCCTGTAAGTCTGGAAGGGCTTCGAAATCCTCCCACGCAAAAAGGTGTATTCAGATTTGACACTAAACTGCTTCTGGTGGTAAGTCTCCTTTCTGAAGCTCTGAGGAGTGTGGGTTATCTCTTCATTGCCATGACTCCTATCTCCACGCCGAGCTGAAGTGGTACAATCTGTTAAGGTTTTATCTGTGGGTCAAATAGATCAGTTCGTGAATTATTTGTATTTGATAGGAATGCTTGAAATCATATAACAATGTGCAAAAGACCTAAGAAACTACACAAGTTGATTCGAATCTACAATGTATGTATTTACCAAACCCTTTGCACGGGCAGGATGTGACATAAGACTAATTTTTTAGCGGAGTTTAACTGGTTTGAATTCAGAGTTTTCTTTCTTCAAGATTGGTTGCGTAACCAAGGCTAAAGAACACAGTCTGTCCTACTATTTACCCATGGCCAGAGAGAGAACAATTCGATTTATATCTTTCCCAAGGGTTTTAGTGCTATGTGAAATGCAATCAGTCTCGTCCAGGATTTGAACTCGTGTCGCCGAGTCCATTTCCTACGACGATAACCATTACGCCACAGGCACCTCCATGAGCCTACAATGTACGTGATTCCCTAAACTTAAGACATAAAATTGCTTGCCCAGTCGGCTGGGGCTGTAGAATACACCGACTTCTTCTCTGCAGAGGGATAAGACCTCCCCGAACGAGTGTCCTGATATGACACTAAACAATATGATGGTGAGGTTCCAGTAATGCTGGAGCTTTGGGGAATGCGGAGTACCCCTTCATTGCCATCGCTCCCAGGTCCACTCTGGCCCGGAGTGGTAGCACCTGATAGGGCCCTATCTATTGGTTAAATAGAACAAACAGCATTCTTATGCTAAACTGAATTGTTTGAATAAACTGAATAGCTTGAAATAAAAATGTTTTTGCCAATTAAACCGTACTTACATTTAAACTGCGTGCTTATGCTTAACTGAATTATTTGACATAGAACTGTTTTTCGACATTAAAACTGTATTTACACTTAACTGAATTGTTACATATAACTGCTTGAATAGTTTGAAATAAATGTTTTTGACGATTAAACTGTGTATTTATGCTAAACTGAATTGTTTTAAAAAGAACAGATTTACAAAAAAATAGATTTGGCGTTAAATAACCTACAAAGGTTGACATGCCATAAAACCCAAATTGTGAAAAAGCATATAATACATACGTACTACGCATAAAAAGTGGAACTGATTAATGCTTTCTAAATATTTTTGAAATGTTAAAATATAGTAAATAAATTAAATATTTGTTTTTGTTTTTAGTTTTAATATATCTATTACTGTATCTTTACGTGAAGTTATTATTCAAAGTTTTAATCTAATTCAATAAAAAATCTATAATTTAGGTCTAAATATAATTAAAAAATTATTAATTAAAGAAAAGTTTAAAAAAAACAACAATTTTACTACATTGCTAACCGAAATTTAAATTTAAAACGGAAGTGGGCTTAATGAAGAGGTAACTCTTCACCCCTCTTCTATCCCCTTCCACTATCCCCTCCCACTATCATGTATCTATTCTAAGTTTTTTTATCCAAAAGATCTGAAGAAGTCCCGTTACTTTTTTCGTGTTTTTGGAAATTTCAAAAATGCGTAACAGGATTGAAATAAATTTATAATCCTATGTGACCGGTTTCGTTGTTTTTCTTAAAGAATTTATTGCTCTGTATTATTGGTACATTGAGCTCTTTACCTGGAAAATTTTAAATATTCATTCATGAATAACTTCTTGTCCTGATGGAATTACTCCCAACTCCGGTTTAACTGGACCAAGAATACACACACACACACACACACACACACACATACATATATATATATATATATATATATGTGTGTGTGTGTGTGTGCATGCGTATGTGTGTTTGAGAAGAATCAGTGAGTTTGTAATCGGGAGAGGACAAGTATCCTTCCTAAATTTCAGGGCTAGTGAAGCTGAACCCTCATTAAAGGTATGCTACGATTTAACAATTCCTTCATTGACTCGACAATTCTACTTCACATCTCTCTGTTTTTGTGACCAAACAAGAGGGATGTTGAAATTCAATACTTGTGACCACGAGTCTGACTTTTTTTCTTGATGTGAACACGTATCATGTCTTCATCTCGTTTTTTTTTTACCGCCAACTTTCTACAAGAGGCTGCAAAGCAATAATACAATAAAAAACGGATATCATTAGATATTATTTATTGTCATTTTTAGTTGGCATAATGGTTAGAGAGTTCGCCAATGATCCGGGAGCAAGTTATACCAAAGCTTCAAAAAATGGTACTTGATGCCTCCTTTCTTAATTCTCAGCATTAGAAGGTACCGATCAAGGATAAGTACAGGAATCCATGGAAAGGAGTAGCACCCTTTCCTGCACCTTGATGTAGTAGCTTTTGAAAAGGGAGTCTTCGGGTCACCCACGACTAATGTTGGATGGGAATATAGAGCACATCAAAAGCCAATCAGTGTAAATGCTGCAGACAAGAAAAAATGAATCTATTGAGAAAGAAAGATGGCCAAATCAGAAAAGATACCGGGAGTCAGCCATATCACTGAAACCCGTATAGTATTGTAATTTTAATCTCTTTTCTATATTTCATCATCGTATCCCAATGCTAGAGTAAGCTAAGCTTAACTAATAGAACCCTGACCCATTTTACGCCCTTAGTCTCTCGGAATCCTGATTCCTGACAGAAAAATATCTGAAAATGTGAAATATTGTAATCTCTTACATAGCAGCCTGATTGGCAGTATTTTTTGCATGGTATAAGTGATATAGAAATGGCATTTTCCAGGACAGAATTCAGGTTGCTCATGTACGCGGATTATCTAGGCAGCGGTACAAATCCGGTCGTTTGGGTTCCATGAATTAATACTATTAATATATTTGATATACTTATGATCCAATTTATGTACGTATGACAACCTAGGCAATTGTGATAAAGGAATGAGGATTCCATGGCCAGAAATCAGGCCACCCGAGTATATGTATTTTAGGTCGTGGCACAAATCCCGGTCAGTAGGCTTCTAAGAGTTAATACTTTTGATATTCTCATGATCCAATTTTTGTATGTGTGTTACCGAAACACAACCAAAATGGAACATCATCATATTTACCCAGCCCCTCCGCTCGGGCTGGATATGACACAAAGTCAATTTTTTTTAAGCGGAGTTTAACAGGTTTGAATTCAGAGTTTTCCTTCTCCTAGACTAGTTGCCTCACCAAGGCTGAAGAACCTAGTCTGCCCTACTATTTACCCATAGCTGGAGGGAGAATAATTAGATTCATACCTTTCCTAAGGGTATTAGTGCTATGTGAAATGCAATCAGTCCAGGATTTGAACTCGTGTCGCCGTGTCGAATTCCTGCGACGATAATTATTACATCACGGGCACCTCCAAAATGGAACATCATAGCGAGATTTTTATGCAATAAACGTTAACATTTTTGTCCAGTTTCTTCCGTTGTTTAAGTGGTCACCCATCTAAGTAATGTATTGGCTCATTCATCACTTAACTTCGGTGATATGTGGGGAACCTGTGATGTTCTGAGATTGTCTTGAATTAAGTACTAATTTTCGGTACTTTTTTCCCAGACGTATTTATAAACCGACGGTGAATTTCCTTCTTATTTGCATGGTATCATTACAAGACCGACACTAATTAGTATCGGTCTATCTTAGGATACTGAGAGGCAAACTTCAAAGTAACAATGAAGTGAATCATTGAGATAAGAATCGATCTAAAATTTACTCCAATTGACTAAACTTTTAAATGATCAAGTATTTACGTAGACCTTCTGCCACGAGCAAGATGTGACACAGAGTCAATTTTTTGGGAGGAGTTACCGCCTCAACTCTACTCTATGCAAGAATACAAATGCATAATTAAAGGATGTGTTAAAATTCGCTGGGTCTCCTTCGGCATTCGGAGGTGCCTAAGGTAATGAACCCGATTTTTGCGATTTTGAGACGATGGGTAGAAATGACAGAGTCTTGAAATTAGATTCCTCAATAAATGCATGGGAATCGAGGCTTGGTATTATTTAATATTTAAGCTTGATATTATCTAATCTTAAGACAGAAATTCAGGAGTTATTAAACTTCTGATGCCATGCGTGTCATAGTGTAAGCCCAAGTCAGTACTTTGAGAATCAAATTTCGTTCACCTACGGACTGGTTAGCGTTTCCAAAACTCTGAAGTTTTGGTTTGACGCCGAAGTCTCATGATGAACCTTTAGAATAATTCGTTGTATTCACAGAAGTATATTGGGTGCCGTACATTTGGTTTTTGGGCATATCAACCATTATAGGCTATTTAATGCCAAATCCTCTGTATACATATTATGTATGATCTGTAAACGCAGTGTTTGTCGATAACATTTTTAAACGAGCCAGAGATCATTTGCTTGCCTATTTTGAGTAATTTTTTTGCCGAAGTCAGTCTTGCTTTATTAGCAAGTGTTATGAATTAACATTACATACTCAAACATAAAGCGGAAAGCGTAGTTTATTAATCAAGAAGTATGGATTGGCTTAGTTTCTTTGTTTAATGGTAAATCAACCTTCGAGTTATTTACCACCAATGCCATCCTTGTAGACGAACATCAGTGAATTAGAGGGGATGGAGGGTTCATGCCTTTTCCCAGGGTATTTACGAAAATGAATGTGATCGCGCAACTGAAGTTTACTTCGAGGTTACAGTCCAGCACTTTAGGCATTACGCCACGGTGACTCTCCTCTGAAATATAAGGCTCCCAGTGAGAATCGTATTGACTAAGAATATTTTGCTAGTCTACCTTGCTAACCAACAGCATGAGGAGCTCTAGAAAGAGTATTCTTATCAGCAACCAGATATGAAATCCTCTAATCTAAAAACCAGACCGACGAAATTTAGTCACTGCGCACTAAGATCAATGCACATCTTAAATAACTAAAATCCAAAAATTAAAATTTGGTTCCTGAACAACCAGAAGTTTTCCTGCTGAATCTTAAGAACCTAGAAAATCAGCTTTTTGATCGGTCTAGCTCATATTTATTTTTGTTGAAAAACGACTTAACAAGCATATTGGCCCTATTTTTTGTCCCTAATACGTTAAAAAAGAACTCTTGATTTTAGGCAGGTTTCAAATTTTCAAGTCGCTCCTTCAAGATACCTTTAAGATTTTCGGCTGGAAAATGAGTTCGAATTAATTTTCTGTCCACTTTCTACATCCATTTATTAAAGCTTTTCTAGCCAGTGTACGTCTTCAAAAATTACGCACATGATCTGTTTCTTCACAATGAGTGAACTGTTGGTTAATAACTGAATGACTTATCCTTAACAAAATATTCCGAACTCTCGTGTAATTATTCCTCGCACCCACTGCGAGAGTTTCCGTAGTTTACTCTTTATTGTCGGTCACACAGCCGGGTACAAGGTTC
>OY757928.1:42960172-43025172 GCA_963585895.1 Sepioteuthis lessoniana | reverse complement strand
TGGTTCTTAAATTGTAATGTAGTAGATGTTGACAGCAGCCATATTGGATTTGGTATCTTATGGAGTGTTACATGATTTTTCTGAGAGATATAGAGGCTTATGTTTTTGCAAATTGTTCAAGAACCTCAAATTCACTTTTAAACACACACATACCCCAGTGGTCATCGGAGCACCATTTTTGACCGGTTAAGTTATTGGGTTTAATGGCATATCAACCCTTGATGGTTATTTAATGCCAGATCTTGTTGAGATATAAAATTTTGAAAAGAATAGTTTGTAGATAACATTTTTCAAACGAGCCAGAGCTCATTTGTTTGTACACAGTTAATGGATTTAAGTATTGTAATTTATTGTTTGCACACAGTTGAATGGTTTCTAGTATAGTAATGAATTAAACAGTTCTATTGACCCATAGATGGAACCCAAATAAGTACTATCCCTCTCGGTCTGAGTGGATCTGGGAGTAATGACAATGAAAGACACTCGACATTCCACAAAATCCCTTGTCTGGAGCCTCACCATCATATGGCTTTGTGTCCTATCCAGGACACTCATTGGTGGTGATCGTGGGGTCTTATATCTTTGCAGAGGTGCGGTCGGTATATTCTAAAGCCTCAACCAACTGGGCTGATTATAATTTGTATATAATTAAAATTCTTAGACATTTGTACATATATATACGCTCCCTTCCAGAGGGTTGAGCACTCTGGCGAAGGAATTAATGGCTGCCACCTGCGAAATGCAAAGCTCTTCTAACGAATTGAGCACTCCAGTATCCGGTAACACAAAAATGTAAACAAACGAAAGCCAATACATAATGCGTTATAATTCCCGAACTGACGTTGGTTACCTGATGACTGAGTGATAAGACACTGAGTCTAAAGTAAGTTGGGTGGGTTTCGATCCCAGTTTGGAACGTCGCACGTGTCTAGTCACACTGAAGAGTTGTGATACTGCGAAACAGTCTGTCTGTGGATGACAATATATATATATATATATAGTTTTTCATTATACAAATATACCCCTAACAAATTCTTAGTAAAAAGTTCATTTACTTCTGAGCGAAAAATATCAGCATGTTAAAACGGGATTTCTTCCAAGCAGCGGTTGAGTCAATACTACTGTACGGATGCACTACGAGGACGCTGACAAAATGCATAGAGAAAAAGCTAGACGGGAACAGCACAAGAATGTTATGAGTTGTATTGAACAAATCCTGGAAGTAACAACTAGGAAACAACAGCTGTACGGACACTTACCTCCCATCTATAAAATCATCCAAGTAAGACAAACAAGAAATGTGGGACACTGCTGGAGAAGTAAGGACGAACTCATGGGTGGCATTCCCCAATGGATCCCTACATATGGACGTGCCATTGCTGTTCGGCATAGACACAGGAGGTAGTTTAGAGGACCTGCCGGGATCGATGGACAGTAAGGACGGAGAGAGAGAGAGAGAGAGAGAGAGAGAGAGAGAGAAATCTGTGCTAACAGAGTGACTCGATTATTATTATTGATATTATTTTATTATTTTTAGTGGACCCTATACAATCCAAACAGATATTATTTGGTATTGTATACTAGGAAACTTGACACCATTGAAGCTTTAATTGAAAATATGATTATGTATCAGATTAACCATATTTACCCAACCCCTCCGCTCGGGCTGGATATGACACAAGGTCAATTTTTGAGGGGTGTTTAACAGGTTTGAATTCATAGTTTTCCTCCTCCTAGACTAGTTGCCTCGCCAAGGCTGAAGAACTTAGTCTGCCCTACTATTTACCCATAGCTGGAGGGAGAATAATTGGATTCATACATTTCCCTAGGGTATTAGTGCTATGGATTTGAACTCGTGTCGCCGTGTTCATTTCCTACGACGATAACCATTACACCACGGGCACCTCCTTATGTATCAGATTAACTCTCACATATACGAGTGTCATTCAATGAATAATGTGAATTTTACTTCCGAAGTTGACAATAGGAGGCGCTATTAACAGTTGAATATTTCTCGAGGAAATCAATTATGATGAGTCCATTTATGTTCTAGAAGACTGTCACAATGATTTTTTTTACTAATAGATACACCTGAAACATTTTACCGGAGAGTCAATGACTTTCGACTCAGGTTCGTCGTAGCAAACCCATGTTTAGCCTATTAGTAAAGATTATTTTACAAAAAACATGCTTCTTCGCACACATCATACATTCTTCAGTAAATTTCGCATTATTTTACAACCAAAAATTTGATGACAGAACTCTGTTCAAGCTTGGTGCACTCTGATTTGCAGCCACTTTGAATAGACTCAATACAAGACATTTTTTCGAGATTAAGATAATTTTTGCTATAAACTAATTCAAAACGATGCAAAAATTACATTTAAGGCGAAAATTTTTTTTTATTTTACAAAAAATTCACCTTTTTTATTGAATGTATTAATATAGTGACATTCAACATTAGGGCTTAATACACAGTGAACCAGTTACCTGAGCTGACAGCGGCTGCAGCTAAGTATAATATAGACATCATATGCTTACAACAATATAGATACTACTGTAGCGAACTTGAAAAAAAATATACGATTCTGGTAGGAGATGGACATTTGTCTCAGCAACTGTATAGAATTACTTCGTCAGTGTCGTCATAGGAGGTTTAGGAATGCTTCTCAGTTTTCGTGCCTTAGAATTGCTAAATAGCATTAACAGAATACAACTGAGAATATGTGTACTTTATTTAATGGCAACCTCTACACAATGATTGTCTCCTACTACAGTCCCACCAATGCCAGTGATAACACAGACATCATCGTCAACAATAAACTATCTTCCCTTTTCGACATATCTCCCAAACATAACGTTCTAATCATCTGTGGAGACATGAATGCCAAAATAGGTTAAGATGGAAATAAAAAATTCTGCTAACACAACTCAACAAACAGAAATAGAGAATAGCAGATTTTTATACTCAAGAAGAGGGGATGTCCTCGTGGTGTAATGGTTAAAGCGGAATCGTAGTATGCGAGTTCGTACTCCAGTCGCGCTACCCAAATACCCCTGGGAAAGGTATGAACCTCCTTATCCTCCCAGTTATGGGTTAAATAGGACCACTACTGTTCTTCTAGGAGAATAGCTTTGGCATTAAATAACCTACAAAGGTTGATAGGCCATTAAACAAAGAAACCAAACCAAACCAATCAAGAAGAGGCTAGCTTGCCTAAATACTAAATTCCAAAAAAGGGAGGAAAAACTATGGACCTACACCTACCTAAATAACTCTAAAGCACAGCTAGGTTATATATTCATAAATAAGAAGTGGATAAATAGCGTTATAAATTGTGAGGCATATTTCTCTTTTAAAAGAGTATCATCAGATCATAAAATGGTTTCAGCAATGATTAGCTTAAGTCTACGCAGAAATAAGACACATGTCATGACTTGTCTTCACTAACCAATTATGATATCAGAAATCAAAACATTTGTTACCACCCATATTGAAGCAGCAGCCGAGTGCATTCCACCCAAATCAAGAGCCAAAGGTAGAGTTCCATCGGAGTCAATTGCAATTTGATAAAAATGAGATAACATGAAAAAAGCATCTTTATCTAATAAAAAGAAAACCAACAAATAGCATTGAGCAGAAAATTAAGAAAACCCGAGGAGAACTAACTAACAAACACATACCAAAAATAGCAGCTAGAATATATTCAAGGCCGAATCAATAAAATCAGAAACTCTATAGAAGATCAACAATTACAAATAGCGGTAATGAAGTGAGTGGAAAGAAAAGCAACTCGGGAGCAAAACTAAAAGCTCCAGCTAAGAAGAAAGACTACAGAAGTGAAAAGAATATTGCAAGAATCTGGCAAGAAATTCTCCAGAAGTCACTGATAAACGTATAAAATTAGTAATAGCCAACTAGACATAAAACTTGGAGAGTTTATGGAGGAAGAACTTGACTCAGTATTGAAGAAGATTAAAGGCAGAAAAGCTGCAGACCTCAACGAAATACCCGCAGAAGTAATAAAGGCAAGAAAATTTGATGACATACTTCTTCGATTATGTAACGTTATCTATAAATAAAGCGCATAAGAAGAATCGACAAAAGGCTATGTCATCCCTTCTCCAAGAAAGGTGACATCGGAATCAATAAGAAGTACAGAGGCAGAACACTTACTGCTATAGCCGCTAAAGTTTATATTGCCCTGTATCTCAACCGTATCAAACCTAAAATCGAGAAAATTCATGGGAAAAATCAGAACAGGTTTCAAAGAAATCAATCCACTACTTCAAAGATTTTGACTATCTGCTGAATCATTGAAGGAGTACGTGCAAAAAAAATCTCGTGGCAACACTATTGCTCGTAGATTCCTCTAAAACATTTGATTCCATACACTGGGGGAAGATGGACCAAATATTACTGGCATATGATGATCTCTTCAAAGCGAGTGTTACAACTATAATGATGCATGACAAAAATAAGAAGGCAATGGTTTACTTATTAGATGGCGACACCGACTCGTTCAAAATTGTCGCTGGTGTTTGTTAATGAGACACATTAACGCCATATTTGTTTATAATTGCTTAGACTACGTACTTCAAACGTCGATAGATGCCATCTCCACTTCAAGTGGATGGCTTCCGAAATTAGTAACTCGGCAGTAATATCTCATCTATTGAAAATGATGCTACTCTACGCCTAGCGAAGATATGGACTACCACCAACATGTCATCGATCATCTGGAAATCTGATTTCCCCGATAAGATCAAACGGGATTTCTTCTGAGCTGTAGCTGTATCAGTGATACTTTATGGATGCACCAGAGAGAGAGAGAGAGAGAGAGAGAGAGAGAGAGAGCGTGTGTGTGTCAGGGAACTCCGTTCTGTCTGTGCGACTTGATGATATGTATATACATATATGTATATATATATATACCAAACCCTCCGCTCGGGCAGTATATGACACAAGGTCAATTTTTAAGCGGAGTTTAACAGGTTTGAATTCAGAGTTTTCCTTCTCCTAGACTAGTTGTCTCACTAAGACTGAAGATGATATCTATATATATAATTCTAAAATATAAAATAAGACCACTCACAACTTGGAGTTTCACGAAAACGCTCTTCCGGTGAGTCTGTGCAACCATGGATGAAGTCTGTGAGATTTTATTTTTAGATCGATACACTTAAAACAACCCCATCGTGGACATGTGAGAGGTCTCAGGATGAACCATGAGAACTCTGGTTTCATGAGCTGGAGGCTATCAGACTCGAGACATTGGTAGATTCAAAAAGTATCAGTGTTACCGAGACCTATTATTTGGGCCTAAGCGAAACTGCCTCCTTCATCACGGGTTGGAGGGTGAAGAATTATAGACCAACAAATGATTTTAATTTGTTAATGAATATAACCACTCCACGTGTTTTAATATCTCTGTTACTGATCTGAAGAACATCCAAAATAAAAAGTGATTCCATTTTTTTTTCTAACTGTGTGTCTTTCCTTTCTTGATGGGGAAAACAAGTTACAACCTGTTCGTCTTCACTTCGAGAACCTTTCGAGACACCCACAATGCAACAGTTTCTTTAAAATGCAAAAAAATATTACTTTTAGGGTTTCTGCTAGTTGCGTCCAACTCTTTGTAATTAATTCTGTCTCGCCATAAGCAACAACAATAAGCTTAAAATATAAAGGTTAAAACAAAAAGACAATAACGATATTTATATGCGGTAGTGGTTGGTGTCTAATTCTATTGAGAATGAGACTGAACTTATCTGGGCCATTCACCAACTGAATTTGATTAAGTTTATAACTTTAAGTGTAAAAGGTTGAAAGAACTTCCTTATCTTCCAGCAATATCCTTAATCATTTATATAATGAATAAATCGCATTTTTTTCTGATTCAATTACACTCTGTTGTTAAAGATGAAAAGCATCTGGATTTTTTTAAAAGCTTAAACTATACAAATTGTGAATCCGTCTGGTTTTCTTTGGTAAGTGCAGTTCGTGATGATATCGGTGCTTCTATTTTGGAAGCAGTGAAGCATTCTAATTAAAACTTCAATATTATCTTCGTGATATCAAGAATTTGGAAGATTAAAAAAAAATGAAATCAGATAGCAGACTTCACCAAATTTGCAATTTGGTGAGGAAATTTCTTTATTTCTTATTTGAGTGTGCTGCTCTAATAAAAACCTCGCTACGATGTGCCATTATTTCTGGGTTACGGTTATGTACATATATGCATAAATGTATTTATCCAACTCCTTCGTCCGAGCAAGATGAGAGACAAGATCAATTTTTAAGAGAAGTTTCACAGGTTTGAATTTAGAGTTTTCTTTTTACTTGACCAGTTACCATACAAAGATTAAAGAGCTCAATCTAGCTTACTTTTTACCCATAGCTGGAGGGAGAGTAATTGGATTCATGCCTTTCATAAGAGCATTAGAGCTATTGGAAATGCAAACAGCTGCGTCAAGGATTTGAACTCGAGTTGCTGTGTCAATTTCGTTTTTAACATAATCTCCTCTCTTTCAGTGCAGTTATCTGTCTCCTGTGAATATCATAAGTCGAGCTAACCTCCACCTATCCTCCCAGCTATGGATTAAATAATACCACTGCTGTTCTTCTAAATGGTTGCTTTTGGCATTAAATAGTCCAAGAAGGTTGATATGCCAGTAATTCAAAAACAAACAAGCTATCAAAACAACCTCGGACGTCATCCAATGACAATTCCATATATATCCGAAGTCGTTCATTAATCAAGTATATATATATACTCCATTATTAATATATATATATACATATATATATATATATATATATAATTATTAATCGAGTCTATATATATATATATATACTCGTTCATTAATCGAGTATATATATATATATATATATACTCGATTAATATACGACTTCATGTTATCAATGCTCACAATTGCTATTTTTATCCACAAAAACGTGTTTATATTATATATCTTTTGTTTAATGGCATATCAGCCTTCCAGGGTTATTTACATCCAAAGCCACACTTGTAAAAGAACAGCTATGATACTATTTAACCCAGTGTTGGAGGGTTACTCGCGTAATGAAAGACTTTTTAAGATCAGGTTTTTTTGGTTTCCTTTGTTTAATGGCATATCAACCTTCATGAGTTATTTAATGCCAAAGCCATCCTTGTATAAGAATAGCAGTCATACTATTAATATTTTATCTCGAGATAAGAGCATTCATACATATCCCAAAGGTATTAGTTCGGAAGTGAATGTAATAGTGTAATTGAAGTTCGAACTCACTTCGAGGTCACAGTCCAGTAGGTTAATCAATACGTCATGGAGACTCTCCTTATCATATATCGCATGAACTGTACAACAGAAAGCTTTGAACTATTCAAAAAACATATCTGTGTAATGAATGACTTTGTTTTTGGTGTGAAATATGATCTGGGGAATTTCCCAGGTGTAGTGGCTAAAGTGATGGATAACGAAAGCGTTGTAAGCAAGTTCGAATTCCAGTCGCGCTATTTCTTTCACTTTCAGACGAATACTCCTGAGAAAGGTATGTACTCCCATGGCCTCCCAGGTATGAGTTTAATAGTACAACTGTCCTTCTACAAGGTTGGATTTGGCTTTAAATAACTCATGAATTTCGATATGCCATTTAACAAAGAAAACAAAAACATAGTCTTAAAAAGTCTTTCATTACACGAGTGTGTATTATACGAATTTATATGTATGCATATGTATTATACGAATATATATGTATACATATGGAGAGAGAGAGAGAGAGAGAGAGAGAGAGAGAGAGAGAGAGAGTGGGGTTGATAAACATTATTGAAGGTTCTCGAAATGACCAATGTAATCTCTGCGTATCCGTAATCACAAAATGTGGTACATTCTTCTTGCTCTAACAGTCACAGAAACAACGTGGTCATCTTTGCCAACAGTCAGAGAATACCCTGTTAACCCGAGAGACAAGATTGTTCGGTAAAATTTGGCAGCAAAAGCTAATAAAGTACTTGCTAAACAATGTATCCTTCATATAATTACAATTGGCTCGATAATTCACTGGTGAGAACTGAAGTAAACACAAAGAGAACAAGGGCCCTTCGCAAAATCTCTCAGCTTGCTACCTCGAGGGTCGTCAAAACAAAAAGAAAGAACTGAATGGATTGAAGACAGAGAAATGGTTCCAGTCTACTAAACTTTGCCTAGTCTCACTTATTGGCTCAGCTGTTACTAAGTCGTCACCCATATAAGTACTGAACAGGGTTATCACTGCTTAACTTCAGCAAACTGACAGGAACTAGTGTTTTACGCGTGATTGACCACGATTCTTTCTTTCTTTCTTTCTATTTATTAAGTCTTGATTAGTTAGGCACATAAGCCTCAGGTTAATTACTGTGCCTGCTGTTGATGAGTAGCCATCCGCCAGATAAATTAATAGGTCCATCACTTGGTAACCGGTGAACTGGCGAAATTCGGAGCAAATGATAATTAGAATCGTTTAATCATTTCTCAGTAGAAGCATCGGTATCATCATGGACCACTGTTACAACGAGAACCCAATCGGTTATAGGTCGTCTAGGAGCAGCTAACCAAGACAGTTTATACATAATCATATTTAGTTGCCTTTTCTCAAAGTGTATTAGACAATTTCATTTAAGCCGAGTAAAGCTGGCTTAAATTCAGAGTTTTCTTTCTCCTAGACTGGTTGTCTAATCAAGGCTGAAGAACCCAATCTGTTCTTCTATTCAGTCATAGCTGGGAGGTCGAAGGAGAAGTGATAGATTTATGCCTTTTCTAAGGGCATAAGCACGAAGGGGAATGCAAACAACCTCCTCCAGAATTTGTTCTCGCGTCACCATTCCATTTTTAACGACGATAATCTTCAAGTTAAGCGCCATTGAGCGAGTATATGGATAATGCAAAACACGAAAAGATTTTTTTAGAACATCAGCCGAGTGCCAGGAAGTTAAAACTGAAATAAGGCATTTTTTCCTGGTTTGATTTGGTTTGGTATAGTTTTATGGCATATCAAATATTGTTGGTAATTTATTGCCAAATTCTGTTGATTCATATATATTTAATATATGTGATTTGTTAATACATCATCATCATCATCATGTCGTGCCGCTAGCACAGATATCCCTGACCCTTTCTCGCCACTTCTCCCTATCATTCATCGCCTCTGGCAGGTCTTCAGGGCTACATCCCGTATCCTCACATAGCTGCTGTATGTATGTTCGAGCTGATCGTCCTGCTTTTGCTTGGCCATATGCAGGGGTCCATAGGAGCACATCACTTAGAGGCTCGTCCTTGCTTCTCCAGCAGTGTCCTGCATGTCTGGTTCGTCTAGCTTTCATAGTTTTCGTGATGGGAGACAGGTGGCCGTATATTTGGTGCCTTGTTAAGTGTTGCCGCCAGGACTTGTTTAATATTGCTCGGAACATTCTTGTGTAATTGCCGTCTAGCTTCTTCTCCAGCCTTTTAGTTAGCGTCCAAGTAGTGCATCCATACAGCAGTATTGACACGACCTCTGCCCGGAAGAAACTTTTTTTTTACTCACAATTAAATGGTTTTAAGTATTGCTATTTATTACGAACAATTTTATTTACTTTGAATGATTTGTTTGCTCACACTTAAAGTGAACTGGAATTTGAAATTTTTCTTACTACTATTTCCCTGTCAAACTCGTTAATCAATACGCCATAGGGACTTCCACCTCGAAATATTATAATTCTCTCTTTCTCTCTCTCTCTCTCTCTCTCTCTCTCTATATATATATATATATATATATATATATATATATATATATATATCTGTACATAGAAGAAAAATATACTTTAGTAAATATAGAAGAAAATATACCTCAGGATATATAAAAAAAAAATATACACGCCCACACATAAATATATACCTATAAAGATGAATGAATATATATACGTACACACATAAGCCTACACGCATGCACACACACACACACACACACACACACACACACACATGCACACAATTATATATATATATATGTATGCGTGTGTACATATAGAAGAAAAATAAACCACAGTACATATAGAAAAAGACATATACCTCTGTACATATAGACGAAAAAATATACCTTAGTATAATTGGAATGTTTTTGCTGCGAGCAATATTGAATAAGTACTGGAGGCCACACCCTACAAAACAGCAGCTGTACGGCCACCTATCACCAATTACAAAAACTATCCAACTTGGACGAATCAGGCATGCGGGACACTGCTGGAGAAGTGGGGACGAACTCATAAGTGATATACTTATGTGGACCCCTTCATATGAACGAGCAAAGGCAGGACGACCAGCTAGAACCTATATACTACGGCTCTGTGCTGATACAGGATATAGCTTTGAAGTCCTGTCGGGAGCGATGGACAATAAGGACGGGTGTCGAGAGAGGGTCAGAGAGATCCATGCTGGCAGCATGACATGATAATGATGATGATATGTAGAAGAAAAAATATACCCCAGTACGTATAGAAAGAATAATATACCTCAGTACTTATAGAAGAAAAATATACCACAGAACATATTGAAAGAATTATTTACCACAATACCCAGAGAAGAAAAAATAGCCATAATCCCGTTCCAAGAACAAAATAAACTTCTAGATAAACCATAAGAACTTATATACAAATATAGGCAGGAAAACAAGTCCCGCTAAGCTACCTGAAAACTACTGATTCCCAACGTGACAAGATGAATAAATACATGAAAATAATATTTTAGAAATAATTCTTAAGTAAAAAGAAGAAAAAAAAAACTTGTCAACTAGAAAATTGTGTCGTTCTAGTGGATCATAGAGTAAAAATAAAAGATAATTAAAAGACAGAAAAATAATTGGATTTGACCGTAGAGCTGAAAAGCTGTGGAACATGAAGGTGATGGTGATACCAATTTAAGTTCTTGCCCTTCATGCAGTCTTTCAATGGCTGGAAAAAAGGTGAGGGAACTGGGGATCAGCGAAAGAATCGCGCCCCTCCCCGGATAACAGAACTTTTAAGATCAGCTTGAAACCTGAGTAGACTTGTTGTCACTCGGGCGTCCGTGAAAAACTAAAAGTTAAAACTGATGGGAAAAATCGAGCGAAAATTATAAGAATAATGATCTTGGAACGATCCCCTAATGCTTGATGAAAGCTCTGAAAGAAATTGAAGTCGGAGGCCGAGCAGAGACCATCTAAACTACAGCATTGCTAGAATCGGCCAGAATACTGAGAAGAGTCCTAGAGATTTGAGGAGACCTGCTGTTACTCAGACTCCAGTGAAAGGCTATCAGCTTACACTGGTGTGAAAAACTAGCAAGGAACAGGAAAAAGAAGAAGGAGGACAATGGGAAGAAAAACAACCCTATGGAGGTTTTAAACGACTAATAAACAATATCTCACACGAGAAAACCTGGAGCTGTCTAAGAAAAGGAAACTTTAAGAGAGAAACAGAGTCTCTCCTAATAGCAGCACAAAACAACGCCATAAGAATCAATGATATCAAAGCGAGAACAGATAAGACGCAACAAAATAGCAAATGTAGGCTATACGGTGACAGAAATGAAACCATCAATTACATAAGCGAATGCAGTAAATTAGCACAGAAGGAGTATAAGACTAGACACGACTGGGTGGACAATGGGATCCACTGGGAGATATATGCAAGAAATTTAAATATGACCACCTGAACAAATGGTATATTCACAACCCAGCATCTGTCCAAGAAAATGACACACATAAACTCCTTTGGGACTGACATACTGACAGGTCACCTAATCTCGGCCAGAAGACCAGACCTAATAATAATCAAGAAAAAAAAAGAGAATTTGTAAAATAGTCGACTTTGCTGTTTCAGCTGACCACAGAATAAAGCTGAAAGAATGTGAAAAGAAGTATAAGTACCTCTACCTTGCTAGGGAATTGAAAAAACTATGAAACATGAAGGTGACAATTGTACCAATTGTAATTGGTGCTTTTGGTACAGTAACTAAAGGATTACTAAAGGGGCTAGAGGACTTGCAAGTTGGCGGAAGAGTGGAGACCACCCAAACTACAGCATTATTGAGAACGGCCAGAATACTGAGAAGAGTCCTGGACACTTGAGAAGACTTGCTGTCACTCAAACTCCTGTGAAAGACCATCAACGTTAGCCGATGGGAAAAACTCTGATGAGTAAATAATAATAGTTAGCATTAGATTAGATGGGAATACTTAAGGAAAAAAACCAATGTTAAATAGTAATACTTGAAACGATTAAACTGTGTGCAAATAGAACTATTAGCTTTACATAGTAACACTTGAAAGCACTTAGTAGCATGCAAATAGAATTATTTACTTTAGATAGCAATAATTGAAACCATTTAACTGTGTGCAAAAAATATGATTTAACGTTGAAGAGAATCATCAGTGCTAAATAGCAATACTTGAAACCATTTGTGCGCAAACAATCAATCGCATTGCTTAAAACCTTTGTAAGCAAACAAACGAGATTTGACGTGTTTAAAAATAAAATTACTTACAAACTATTCATTATAAGAAACGTAAAATTCATTATATATATATATATATATATATATAGTAACCAAATTTGGCATTAAATAACCTACAAGGGTTGATATGCCATTCAACCAGATAACCTTAATTTAAATAGAAATACTTGTAACTATTTAACTGTTTGTAAACAAATGAGCTCTGGTTCGGTTAAAAGTTTCCTACAGACTATTCGATTGCAAATCACACACACACACACACACACACACACACACACACACACACACTCTCTCTCTCTCTCTCTCTCTCTCTCTCTCTCTCACAGACACACACACACACACACATATATATATATATATATATATATATTTGGTTTAATGGCATAGCAAGCCTTATAAATTATTTAATATCATATCCTGTTTGCACACACACACACACACACACATATATATATATAGTAAGTAAAGTTGGCGACCATAGTTGAGGGTGACCCGAAGGCTCCCTTTTCGATAGCTACTACACTAAGGTGTTGGGAAGGGCGCTACTCCTTCCCTCGATTGCTCCACTTTACCCTTGTTCCGTACCTTATAATGATGAGTGTTAAGCAAGGAGGCATCAAGTACCATTTTTTGAGTCTTTGGTATGACTCGACCTGGGATTGAACCCAGGTCTCCCGAGCAATTGGCGAACACTCTAACCGCTAGGCCAGTGTGTGTGTGTGTGTGTGTCTGTGTGTGTGTGTCTGTGTGCAAACAGGATATGATATTAAATAATTCATAAGGCTTGCTATGCCATTAAACCAAAAATCTGATAGTCTTATTGGCATAGAGACAACAAAGTCACAACGAGATCTGTTCCATCCATGTCACAAACCTTAGCTTCAGACAACTTACCCACCCACTAAAACATTCTCGTAATAAATTTGAAAAAGGACCAACAAACAAGCAAACAAACAAAGAGAAAAACTTTCATATCAAAAAAGAAGTTTTAGAAGTTCTTCGACGAAGGCAAAATTCACCGGAGGACCATTCAAAAGAAAATTAAAGTTTTATTCCTTGTTCATTTCTATAATTGTTAATACAGCTTTGATCTCCTAACTTTTTGAACACACCTCCTCTAAAAAATCAATATTCATGTTCGAAGAATTATCGAAGCTTCCATCGCATTTTTACCAAAAGGCTAGTGACGTTCATCATATATAGATATATTGTTTTTGTGTTTGATATATTTTTGAGATAGCCCTTATATCCTATTCGCCATCATCTAATATCTTTTTCTTCTCTATTTGTCCCCGTCTAACACAAGAACTGCTTGAGACATGTCTATATGATCTTCTGTGTTATTTAAGTTTTTTTTGCGTATTAGCGATTTTAAAAGTTAAGTACGACGCTCAAACTGCACTCTGGCCGTCAGATTAGCTAAATCGAATCTTTAGATTTTTGTTAAGCTGCATAAAAAAGACATCTAGCTGAAATTTTTCATATCCAAAAAATAAAGTTATGATCTTGTTTCCATAACTTGCTTTCCAATGACATTTTCTCCGTCACCGCAAAATCAAGACTTAAAAAAAATTCGCGCCGTGATTCCGCTTGAAAGAGCAACGGACACCATAAAAATAAGCCTCGAAATAACATTTATTAAGTTTTATGTATTACTCAATCGTTCGGTACGATTAGGATGCAACACAAGGTCAATATTTTAACGAAGTTTCTCTTTCCTTTACTGGCCTAGTCGGCTGGGGCTATAGAATACACTGACTGCGTCTCTGCAGAGGGGTAGGATTCCCCCCTCTGACAAGTATCCTGATTATGATATAAAACAAACTAATGGTGAAGCTCCAGGGATGCTGGAGCTTTGGGAAATGCGGGGTACCTCTTCATCGCCATTGTTTCTAGGTCCACTCTGGCCGGAGTGGTTGCACCTGATAGGATCTTAACTATTCGTTAAATAGAACTATTTGACATTTAAAATGTGTGCAAACAAATGACTTATGCTAAACTGAATCGTTTGAAATAGAACTGTTTGATCATCTAATTTTGCGAAACAAACGACTTAAACATTGAATGATTTGTGATACATAGCAAAATATGAACAATTTAACTGTGTGCAAAAGAATGAGCTTAGGGTCGTTTAAAAATGTTATTAACAAAATGTGTTTACAAATCATACGTTTAATATATAAACGATTTGGCATTAAATAACCTACATTTGTTAATATGCTATAAAACCAAACCAAACCAAACCAAACCAAACCATCTTTCCTACTCGTTTCTGTTGCTCAAAAACTAAAAAATTGCCTTGTTTTAAACATTGAATTATATATTATTACATCCTAAGAATATATATATATATATATATATATATATATATATATATATATATATATATCAGAAGCTAATATTATTAAGCTTTGCTCTTCTTTCTGGGTAAAACTTGCGACTTTTTGAATGACCCACGTATATACATTTACACACAGACACATATGTACTTACCTATACAGATGAATGAATATATATACGTACACACATAAGCCCCCCCCCACATAATTATTCACACACGTAAATATATATATATATATATATATATATATATATATATATATGCGTGTTTAATTACAAACACCTTCGCTCTAGCAGAATATGACACAAGCTCAAGTTTTAAGCGGAGTTTAACAGGTTTAGATTTTTTTTTCCAAGACCAAGTTTAAAGTGCCGAGTCTGCCCCCTTATTTACCTATAGATGGAAGGAAAACAGATGGATGCATACCTTTCCAAAGAGTAATAGCACTACGCTTTCTACGATGATAACCGTTACCCTACAAGTGCCTTCTTATCAACTTGTAAGTCATCACACACACACACACACACACACACACACACACACACACACACACACACACACACACACACACAGGCACAAATAATTTGATGTTATTTGTGAGCATATGAATACAACAAAGTATAGGGCAGATTTTCGGCTCGTCTTTTAAATTCGAATTCTGTCTTTCTCAGCAAGCTTTAAGGCCTAATTAACGTCAGCAAGACGAACATTAATGCCTTTTGTTTCTCTGTTTTAGTTTTTATTCCTTTCCCAGATAAATAAATAAAGAAAAGAAGACGTGGTTGCCTATTCTTTTAGAAGAAACTTAGATTTGTCGAAACAAACTCCTTCATTTTGATTTGCAACGTATTTGTTAAGTTATGAATCATGTTGAAAACGATATCATCAAAAATGGGGTTTTTCTTTTGCTTCTAATTGGACTGTTGAGAAAAAGAAAAAAACAAAACAAAACAAATAGATATTCAGGGAAGGAGGTTATTTGTTTATAATTAAACACAGAAATCTAAGAAAGAAAAATGCTTTAAGCAGGAACTCATTTAACAAACTTACATATATTCGTTTTTTGTCTCTATATAGAGATTCATACGCCAACAATATATATATATATATATATATATATATATATATATATATATATATATATGCGGTTTGTCAAAAGTTCTTAGCCTCACCTAGAAATAAAGGAATAAAGGAACATTTTTGTTGTTGTAACCTACTACAACATCTTAAAATACTAGAAAAATATAAAATAATTTTTCTAGTTTTATTAGAATCCAATTATATTAAACAATGCTCTTCTTCCTGAGTGAACCTTAGAACTTTTGCATGACCCAGGTATATTCACACACACACACACACACACACACACACACACACACACACACACACACACACACACACACACACATATATATATATATATATATATATATATATATATATATATATATATACAGGGTGTCCCTAAAAATGTATACATATTACAAAACCTGCAACCGTCGTTGTTTTTACACTTTTGAAATAATAAAATTCTAATTAAACACTACGATTACAATTATTTTTAATATGTATACATTTTTGGGGACACCCTATATATATATATATATATATATATATATATATATATATATATATATATATATATATATACTTACTTATACAGATGAATGAAAATATATACATATACACACAAGCCTACATGCATGAACAAACTCATGTACTCATAATTATATATATATATGCATGTTTGTGCGTGTATAGTTGTGTGTGGGAGTATATATATATATATATATATATATATATATATATATATATATATATATATATAAATCTGCATAGGTAAATATATATATATATATGTATAAATATATATATATATATATGCCTACACATATATACTGTATTTACCAACACACATATATATGTCGACATATATATGCACTTTCTTGCATACATGTATATTTCTTTGTATATAGAGAAAGGTACCGTCAGGTACATACTCATATATCTACGTTGGCCCAGTCGGCTGGGGCTGCAGAATACATCGATTGCATCTCTGCAGAGGGACACGACTTTCCCACAGCGTCACCTGGATATGACAGTAAACAATCTGATATGAAAAGTGTCGGCCATTTGCTAAGATTTGGTACTTCCGCTTAGTCAATTTTCTTTGATATTTTATTTTAAAGGCATATCACTCTTTGTGGGTTATTTAATGCCACAACCATTCTTGTTGAAGAACAGAAGTAGTACTGTTTTACCCACTGCTGGTGGCAAAGACGGTTAGTCATACCTTTCCCAAGGGTATAAGTTCAATGCCTTCATCGCTATCGGTCCCAGGTCTACTCTGACCCGGAGTGGTAGCACCTAATAGGGTCCTATATATGGGCCAAATATAAGATTTTTACTTTGTACTTATCCTCAACTGAATTGTTTGAAATAGAAATGTTTTTACATTTAACAGCGTGTAAACAAATGACTGATGGCCATGTAGGCTGGAGCTGTAAAATACACCGACTGCTTCTCTGCAGAGAGGTAAGACTCCCTCCACGAGTATCCAGATTATGACACTAAACAATCTGATGGAGACGGAATGCAAAATATCCATTCATTGCCATCGCACTCGGATTAGTAACATTTGATCGGGTCCTACCTATGGGTCGAAAAGAACTGTTTGACGTCTAATATGTGCACCTTGACATTTAAAACTGAGTGCAAACAAATGACTCATGCTAAACTGAATTGCTTCAAATAGAACTGTTTTATCATCTATTAGTCGGTAAAGAAATAACTGATGTTTAATTGCATTGTTGGTGATATATATCAATATTTGGAATCATTTAACTATGTTGACATGCTTAAATGAATTGTATGAAATTGAACTGTTTTTAATTTAACTACGTGTAAATAAATGACTCATGTTTATTTGAATTGTTAGTTTTAAGTAGCAATACTTGAAAACATTCAATTGTGTGCAAACAAATGATTATTAGTAAATAGAATTATTCGTATTTAATACAAATAAGTGAAAACATTTGACTGTGTGAAAAAATACGAGTTCATGCTTATTTAAAAATGTTCTTTACTAAATGTGTTTAGAAACTATATATTGAATATATATATATTTATATATAAAAAGGATTTGGCATTAAATAACCTACAATGGTTGATATATTATAAAACCCAACCAAACCAAAAGGAGGCATATCTTTCTCTATATATGTGTGTATAAGGGCATATACGAGGTGCATATGATAAGTTTCCAGGCTTTTTTCGTATCGGCACTTTTATTGAAAGTACACTCATAAAACTCTAGTCCCCTTCGAAGTAATCTCCTCCGGTTGCAATGCATTTGTTGTACCGTTCCAACAACTTCTCGAAGGCCCCATGGAAGTCCTATTGTGTGAGCGTGTCAATGACCTTCGTCACAGCCTCTTTCATCTCCTCAATTGTCTCATAACGACAGCCTCTGAGCTTAGGGAATAAGCAAAAGTCACCGAGAGCAAGGTCTGGACTATAGGGAGGGGGAGGAACTGTCTTGATGCTCATCTTGGTCAAATAGTCTGTGACAAGGATGGAGTCGTGGACTGGTGTATTGTCCTGGTGGAAATACCACTGACTAGATTTGAAGAGTGCTGGCCACTTCCCACGGAATCTCTTCCTGAACTCCCTTAAAACCTCAACTTAGTAACCCTAACTCTAACCATTTGGCAAATCAACTCTGGTGTATTGATTTCCTTACTCCTCCCACACCTCTCATCATCCCTCACAGACTCGCTTCCTTCTTTGAATCTCTTATGCCACTCAAAAACTGATGCTCGATTCATGCAAGATGGTCCAAAAGCAGTCTGAAGCACTCCATTCGTTTCTGGGGAATTTTTCCAAGTTTAAAACAGAATTTTATTGCATTTCGTTCTTCTAAAGTGTCAGATTGCATTTTTGAAATTCACCAGCTGTGACAATCCGGCTTTAGTAGGGTGTATTCCAATTGCTGTTCATTTGAAGCTGAAATCATAAAAATTGGTCTGTCATCTCATCAGATGTATAACAATAACATATTGAATTTTCAAGAGTCTATGACAATTTTAAATGACTGTACAAAAAAGTCTGGAAACTTATTGAATGCACCACGTACGTTTATATACATACGGAATTATATACATATACATTTATGTCTTTGTACTTATCTATCTATCTATCTATCTATCTATCTATCTCATTCGGATTCTTTCTTTCTTTCTTTCTTATTATGATTATCACTATCTCTATCTAATTCTAACTCTCTGATTCTGTCTCTCTATCTATCTATCTATGAAGTGCATTAATATGGAAGGTGATTATGTTGAAATACATATTTGCACTTTATTCAACGTCAGAGCGAGATTACAGGGTAAGTGATACATTCATTCACACACACACACACACACACACACACACACACACACATATATATATATATATATATATATATATATATATATATGGCACTCAAGTAATCTGATGATCGTTACCTTGTGACTGGTGATCGTCTCGGTAAGAAAGAAAGGGTATGTGAAAATTTCCCTCCTTGCCGGTGAGGCTTAGAATAACTGACTGTATCCCTTGCCGAAAAGGGAGTTTCCTTGCCTTAATAGTTATAATGCTGAACTACGGCCACGAACTATTCGAGTTCAAGTCGCGTTGTTACATTCACTTTTGGACTAATACCTTTGGGAAAAGTATGGACCCCTTTATCCTCACCAGCCATTTGTTGAATACAATCACTGTTGTTCTTCTTCAAGGATGGCACTGACATTAAATAATCCACAAAGTTAAGTATGCTATCAAAGAAACCAACTCAAATAAATCATAACCAAAATTATACCCCCCACTTTGGAGGGGTCCTGATTATGGCACTAAAATGCATATGATGACGTAGTTTAAGTTGTAGAGATTTGCACACTATGAAATAGCCCTGCATTACTACTATAAGATCCACTATGAACCGAAGTGGTCATACCGATTAGGATCTCATCTATGGATCAAATAAATCTGTGACAAAATTATAAGTATTAGATAGGAATACTTGATACCATAAAATTGTAAATTATTTGGTTAGTCATTTTTTTTTCAATGACATATCAACTTTGAGGGTTATTTAATGCCAAAGCTGTCCTTGTAGAAAAATATTAGTGGTACAATTTGATGTATTTTTTGGGGAATAAGGTGATTCAAACTTTTTTCAAGGGTAACAGTCCGAAAGTGAACTTGACAATACGACTGGAATTTGAACACGCTTACTACGATGTTACTGTTATGCACGTTAGCCGCTACGCCATGGGGGGGGATTCCTTTTTTTCTTTTCTTAATTTCTATTTAACTTTCTACTATTTTTTAAAAAAACCTTTTATCGGTTATCTAATTATCTCCCTTCTTTATTCATCCTACTCCTCTTTTTATTCCTCTCTGCCAAGGTATTCTTCTTGTCGTCTTTATTTCTTTTTTACCGGCCTTCTTTTTAAACCAAACCATTGTCTAAAATATTATCGCCAGGGGCTTTTCTTCTTTCGACCGCTTGGTTTTATTTTTATTATATCAAAATAAAAGCGTATTTATGTTTTTTTTTGTTATAATACCATTAATTATTTGAGCATTTCAATTTTTCCTCGTTATATATAATCCAATTAGGAAAGACAAGTGATGTAGTGGTTACCATACTAGGATATGGGCACAGCAAAGCGAGTTCAAATCCCGTACGAGGCTATTTGCATATCCCAGAGTGCTAATAACCTTGGAAAAGGTATGGATTAATTTATTTTCCATCCAGCCATCGGTAAATAGTAAGGAAAACTGTCTTCATTAACCTAAGTATGGCAACCAATTAAGGAGAAAGAAAACGCTGAATTCAAACCTGTTAAACTCGACATAAATTTGATCTTGTATCCTATATTACTCGTGCAGAGTATATATATATATATATATATATAAGTTGGCTGACTCTTGTCGAGGGCGACCCGAAGGCTCCCTTTTCAATATCTACTACACCGAGGTGTAAGGGAGACAGCTACTCTTTTCCCTGGATTATCCATTTACCGTTGATCTGTACCTTATAAAGCTGAGTATTTTGCGAGGAAGTATTAACTACCATTTATTGAGTCTTCAGTATGACTTGATATGGGATTGAACCCCGGTCTTCTGGATCACTGGCGAACACTCTAACCATTATGCCAATAATATATAATATAATGATATTCTTTAAATTTTGTTTCACGTTATGTTAACTTCCCAAGAGGGAGTCGGAAGCTGTTTCTTTCTCACCAGTCAAGTAATTGGTGGTTGGTTGGTTGGTTTTAGGGGTCTCAACACTTTTTGGGTTATTTGATGTCAAACGCAGACTTTTTTACAAGTAGTTACACTGTTTCAAAGAAGTAAGGATTTGAATAATTTGAAAACAATTTCAGCATTAATCAAATATCCTTAATACAAATAATTCAAACACAATTATTGAGGATAGGAGTCCCAGCTGTTTAGTGGCTAACATGCTGGACTTTGACATCGTAGTTAGCGAGTTCAAACTCCAGCTACGCTATTATGTTCATTTTCGGACCAATAACCTTGCGAAAAGTATGAAACCCCTTCTCCTTGCAGTTTTAGGTTAAATCGTCCAACTTCTGTTCTTCTACAAGGATGGATTTGGTACTGAATAATCCATGAAGGTTGATATGTCATTAAACAAAGAAACCAAAACCAAACAATTATTTGGGTTCAAATGACTATTCCTTTTTAATAATAATAATGTACATGAAAGTGACGTTTATACAAATTGTAATCGGTACTCTTTGTACAGTCACCGAAGGATTATTAAAAGGACTGGAGGACTTGGAAATAGGAAAAGAGGAGACCATCCAAACTACTACATTATTGAGATCGGCCAGAATACTGAGAAGAGTCCTGGAGACTTGTGGAGACTTGCTGCCACTCAAACTCCAGTGAAAGACAATCAGCTAACGCCAATGTGAAAAACTCTCAAGGAGTAAAATAATAACAATATTTCTTTACTTGTGTTCTTATTCTCGGAACTTTTACACCAAACCATTGTCTAAAATATTATCGCCGGGGGCTTTTCTTCGTTCGACCGCTCGCCCTGTTTCGACTTTCTTTGTTTTCACGAAATTCCAATAACTGTCGTAAACATGTTTTCCATTAACAATGCAATATTATAAAAGCAGATCACGTGACCTGCAGTGAAGTTGAAGCGGGTCAAGCCACGGAGTTGCTTGCTTTTCCCTCCTCTTCGGTCGACCTTTGCCAACGTCCAAGCGCGTTGACGAACGCGAAAAAGTCACATTCTCGTTTGCTGAAACGCATGTGACATTTCGTGACATTGCTGCTCACAATCTTCACAACTATTAGCTTATTAAATCGTGCATGGGCAAGAATGCATTTTGATACTCTCCCCACTCCCTATCTCTCTCAATCTCTTTCTCGAACACACACACACACACACACACACACACACACACACACACACACACACACACACACTCTCTCTCTCTCTCTCTCTCTCTCTCATTTGCTCATTCTCTTATTCTGTAGTTCTCTCTCTCTCTCTATCTATCTCGTTTACTCACTTTCTTACTCCCCCTTCTCTCTCTCTCTCTTACTTTTTCGCTCGCTCTCTCATTGTTTCTCTCTTTTTCTCTCTCTCACTAGTACACTCTTTCTCTAATTCTATATCTCGTTCACTCTCCAGCTCACTTTTTCTTTCTCTCACTCTCTTTCTCTCGTTCGCTCATTCTTTTTCATTCACTCCCTCATTCTCTCTCTCTCTTTTTTTTAGCTCTCTTTTATTCTGTTTCTCTCTCTCTCTCTCTCTCTCTCTCTCTTGCTCACTATATTTCTAATTCTCTTTCTCACTCACTCGCTTGCTTATTGTTTCTTTCTTTCTCTTTTTAATTCACTCACCCTCTCTCTTTCTCTTTCGCTCACTTTCTCATTCTCTCTCTTTTGCACTCTCTTTCTCTTTCTTTCTCATTCACTCTTTCGCTCACTCTCTCTTACTTTCTGTCTAACTGACAGTCTTGTTCGCTAATTCTTTCTCGTTCACTCACTCTCTCTCTTTCTCGACCAGTTAGCAGGGTCTCGAATGCATCGACTGTATCCCCTGTTGAGAGATAAACCCTCCCATCCCTCGCAAAAGAGGCTGTCCTGAGTATGACACGAAATTGCATCCAGAGGTGAGGTTCTAGCTCTGGAATAAAGGGAACTGTGGAGTCATCCTTCTATTGCCATTACTCCCAGGTGCACTCTGACCGGGAGTGGTAGTACCTGTTTGTATCCTATTTATGAATCAAATAGATCTGACTGAAAATTACTGATGTAAGATAAGAATACTTGAAGCCATGTAATTGTATGCAAAATATTTATATTAAGAATAGTTACTAGAAGCTATGATGGTTAACTATACGTATCTCAGCACAAACCCAGACACACATATTTCATACCACACACACAGATACATACACGCTTCTTAATGATAAGTAAATTCTTTTTTTCTAAGACCTTGCACTCTTTGCATCCTGGAATTCGTACCTGGGTGATAAAACTGAAGAGGTTGACTTCAGGGGTCCATCCCCACCCCAACAGTACCTGCCCTCTAGTCTAACAAGAGTAGATCAAGTTTATTGTCTGATGCCTGAAGCGCCTCTCTAGGGGTGTAGTTAGGTAAATAACATCATTTTAAACCTTATATATATATATATATATATATATATATACAAATTTCATTAAACATAATAGACATTTTATGTCTACATATTCTTTTACTTCAGGATCCGTTCGAATTCCCCAATTACTTTTATCGTATTCGGGGGGAATTGATTTATGTATTGTCCATATATATATATATATATATATATATATATATATATATAACCAAGCACAGAGAACACCACCCATACTCAATTTACGTACATGCAATAAATCAATAAATGCCCAAAATGATAATGTACGTATTTACCCGACCCCACTGCTTCGGGCAAGATACAACACCAGGTCAATTTTCAAGTGAAGTACAAGTGGTTTGAATTTATAGTTTTCCTTCTCCTTACTGATCACCTTTTCCAAGCTAAAGAACCCAATTTGCCCTACTCTTTTGTTCATAGCACGGATTGAATCGTAAACAGCCAAGCATAGTATTTGAACTCGTGTCACCAAGTTCATTTCCTACGACGATAACCGTTATACAACTGTGGCCACCAAACAACAATAACGTAACAGCAAATAATGAGGCACCTGTTGATTTTCCAATGTCTATTATTATTATTATTATTATTATCTTTTGAGAATTTTTCACACCAGCGCTTGCTGATGGTGTCTCAATAGAGTTTAAGTGACAGCAAGTCTCCTCAAGTTTCCAGGATTCTTCTCAGTATTCTGGCCAAGCTCAACAATGCTGTAGTTTGGATGGTGTCAACTCGTCCTCTTATTTCCAAGTCCTTCAGTCCCTGTACCAATCCTTTGATTATTGCACCGAGCGTACTAATCGCGATTGGTGTCATCATCACTCTCGTATTCCACAGTTTTTTTCAGTTCTCTAGCACGGTCTAGGTACTTATCTTTCTTTCAGTTTTACCCAGTGGTCGGCCAGAACAGTAAAGTCCACTATTCAGCAGGTTCTTAATTTTTTTTTTTTTTGACTATCACTAGGTCTAGTCGCCTGGCTGATATTGAGCGGTCTGTTTGTATCTCTAAATCTCTGAGAACTTTATGCGTCTCATTTTTTAGGAGGGGTTCTGGGTTATTCATGTAACATTTTTTCGTATGGTGAAATTTCAATTTCTTGCACAATTCCCAGAGGGTCACCTTTCCCACCCAGTTGTGTTTAGTCTTATACTCTTTTTGCACTAATTTACTGCATTTGCTTACCATGTGATTGATCGTTTCGCCTCTATCATCACACAATCTACATCTGCTAATTTGTTGCGTCTTGTTTATTTTTGTTTTGACATAGTCCTTAAGGCATTGTTTTGTGCTGCTATCAGAGGAAATTCATTTTCTCTCTTAAGGGTTCCCTTAAGGTTTTTCTTAAACAAGAATCCATGTGTGTCATCATGGCCTGGATTTTTCCAATTTGGTATTCTTTTGAGTATTGCTCCGAGTAAATCAATGTGTATTTCCCCGTTCGGGCTTTCTTCCAGTTCTTGTAACTGTTTTTTCTTGTCTATCCATTTGGCTTTTCTGGTATGAACTCTACGTTCCCATATTTTACTTTAAAATATTTTGCTCCCTCTAAAATATTTGGCTCCCTCTAAAACATTTTGCTCTAAAATATTTTCTGGTATGAACTCTACGTTCCCATATTTTGCTCTAAAATATTTTGCTCCCTCTAAAATATTTTGCTCACTTGCATTCCATTGTGGTTATGTCTTCGCACATTTTCCTCCTACTTGCTGTGAAAATTTTCTTTCGTTGTTTTGGAATGTCCTGTTTTGTCTGTATTGTTTGACACTATCTTGGTATCTTTTTGTCTTCCTTCTTTCGCTAGTATCTACTGATTTATCCCTTTGAGTTGTATCATTTGTTTTAATTATGTTGCTTTGTTGTTTTCATCGCAAGATGTATTTTCGTGTTTTACTTCTGTTTTAGCATTTCTACTTGTTGTCAAAGCGTTCTTATTTGTGTTTCCAGTCTGATTTTCCATACAGGTTTTGAATTTCTTTATAGCTGCCGCGATTTTTTCACATATTAATTTAGCTCCTGCATAGATTAGTTCGTTCAATTCCGTGATACAGTTCGTTAATATATGTGTTAATAATTCTTTTATTATTTCCGTTTCTACCTTGACCGTTTTCCAGTCTTGGTTCCTGGGAGATGCTTCGGTTGTCGTTTGTGTACCTGGAAAAAGAACAGCCAACGTTTGCAGGATGCCACAGGTCCCCCATGTTAGCTATCAAAGGAGTACCTGCCGATCAAGACACCCAGATGTGTTGTCTGACCCCACATTGAGCTATGTTTCGATTAGTCATGTTTTTATGGGTAGTGTATTGTGGCTATACCAGACCCAGGGGTTGTTTATTATCTGCGCTCCTGACACGGCTGCAATTAAGTTCTTTCATACTGAGAGAACTCTTTAGCGTGTCACAAAAAAATCAAATTTTCAAATTCGTTGTTTTTAACTTCGTTAACGTTCTCAGTGGGACTATTTTTTTTACAATATAATTGATATTATCAAATCCTGAGCTATTTGCATGTATTCCTATATTGAGATAAAATTAGCCACTTTAGTAAGATGATACTCTAATTTTTCCCTATGTTACAGCTAAATTAACAGAAACTATGGTCATGTTTTAACAAACACGACGGTGTAGGATTAGAATAAAAGATAAGATAATGATAATAACATTATCGACAAAACAGAATATGTGGTTGGTTTCCAAAATTTTTAACATAAACTAGACAAAAGACAAGTTACCGTTATTTTAGCCGTCCATTTTAACATGGCCGTGGATTTTAACACACAAAATGATGCAGCTTTCCATTTTTTTCTTGTTCTTCTTATTTCGTCGGCCGCTTACCGATTCATATTTTCAAATGCAGACCGAAATTCTTCACTATATAGTAAAAGTTAGTCACGTAAATTTATAGAATATTCTAGCTGTTGATAATTCCCCTCTACCTCTTACTCTTACTAGCTTCCCCAGAGACATACACTCGTAAATTAACAGATACTACACTCATGGATTCAGACACGTGGCAAAAGGATTAAAATCAAAGATAAAATAATAATAATATTATTACCGACAAAACGGATCACCTGACGGGTTTCTATCTATGGGTTAGATAGAACTAAACTTCATTCTTATGCTAAACTGAATTACTTGACATAGAATTAGATCTGTTTGATCTAAATTGCTTGAAATTAGAATGTTTTGACAATTAAACTGTGTACTTATGCTAAGCTGAATTGTTTGAAATAGAACTGTTTATTGTAAAAAAAAATGGATTTGGCATAAATTAACCTACAAAGGTTGATATGCTATAAAACCCAAACAAACAAAATTGAACATGCGATTAGTTTCCAACTGACCGATGAAATGAAACGCAGTTTCTTCCAAGCAGTGGTCGTGTCGATACTGCTGTATGGATGCACCACCTGGACGCTTACAAAACGGCTCGAAAAGAAGCTAGACGGCAACTACACTAGGATGTTGCGAGCAATGTTAAACAAGTCCTGGCGACAACACCCCACAAAGCACCAACTATACGGCCACCTTCCTTCCATCACGAAAATTATCCAAGTTAGACGAACCAGGCACGCAGGACACTGCTGGAGAAGCAGAGACGAGCTCATAAGTGATGTATTCCAATGGACCCCCACTTATGGCCGAGCAAAAGCAGGACGACCAGCTCGAACATACATACAGCAGCTATGTGAAGATACGGGAGGTAGTTCAGAAGACCTGCCGGAGGCGATGAACGATAGGAAAAAGTGACGAGAGAGGATCAGGGACATCCGTGCGGGCGGCACGACATGATGATGGTGATTATGATTATTGTTTGTTTGTTAAGCCTCCTTGGACATCTCCAATTTTTACTTTCTTCTCACATTAACGTTTGAGAAAAAGAAAAAGAAAAATCTTTACACTGACCATAAACACTGTTAATTTGATATCTATGTACAGATCAAATTCTATTTAGTAATTTATCCAATTGCTCCTCAAAATGTCTTCTTTTTCTTACCATTTTTTCTGAAAGCATCCCATTTAATCATATATTTCACAGTATTGCTATTTTTAATCTGATCTGACAATTTATTCCAAAAATATTTTACTCTATTTACCAAAAAAGAAAAAAATATCCAATTGGTTAGTAGACAATTTTTGAAAACTGTTTTGACTGTTAATTTTCAGTTCGAGGAGAAATATCGAAAAAATGTCTACTATAATCAAAAATTCCATTAATTATCTTAAAAGTTTCAATAGGATCAGCTCTCATTCTTTTTTGTAGCAGAGTTGTTAAAACTAATTTACCTGTTGAAATTCCGTGGTGTAATGGTAAAAGTGCGGCTCTGCGCCCGCGAAATACGCGAGTTCGAACTCCAGTCACGTTGATATATCGTTAAAAAACCAAACCTAATCTCTCCTTGTAATTAAAAAAAAACCTTTTATTACCCTTGTCTTTCTACCTTGGAAGCCCTCAAATTTAAATATTACACCCCAATTTTCATTGATCCAGTCAGCTGTGGCTGTAGAATACACCGACCGCATCTCTGCAGAGGAGTACGACTCCCCCAACGAGTGTCCAGGATATGACACTAAACAATCTGATGGTGAGGCTTCAGTAATGCTAGGGCTTCGGGGAATGCGGAGTATCCCTTCATTGCCAACAACAAAAAAGAATAAAACATATTATCTACTGCATTAAATTTAAAATATCAAATTTCATAGGTAAAAATAACACAAACTCCCCTAAAACTTCCCTAAACCAATCCAATGTAGTTTATGAATTTACCTGCACTTTTCGAGATGGCTCATAGAAAACAACTTAAAAATTAATACCTACATAGACCACACTACAACGACACTTTCTTGTCGCCTTACATACCATCTCTTTGACACAAGTGCCATAAAACAACGTCAAATAACAAAAAATAACAATGACACCAAAAAAACTCATATCCTCCGATATACGAAAGATTCTCGATGACAATACAAAAAACCCTCAATAAAAATAACAATAAAATCGCCAACAGTTCCTTGAGGCAATATGCATTGAAAATAAAAACCTAACATAAACAAAATAGTATTTAACACTAGCATCAATATACTAAATATATTTAATAACTATGATTAGCAGCCCTCCTAACTGAATTGACCAACTATATATAATAATAAAAAAACGTTCTAAATAAATATAACTCACATGAAAAAAAAGAACAACAACAACAAAAAAATAACCAACCAAAAACCAAACCAATAGTTCCCCTATGGATGAGCAGACATCATGGTTGAAAGCGATTGGGTGAATATGGGATACTTTCTTCATCAAGGGACGGATGGTGTGTGAGAGAGAGAGAGAGAGAGAGAGAGAGAGAGAGAGAGAGAGAGAGAGAAGAGTCACTCTATGCTATCAACTTGACTTGATGATGATGATGCTGATGACACACACACACACACACACACACACACACACACATATATATATATATATATATATATATATATATATGAAAGGTCGCTCATGAACATGTACATAACTATTTATTTTCTTTGAGCTAATTTTTAAAAGCAAAGATGCTAGGATTTTCTTGTTTCTTGTGGTTCATAGAAAGAAATAATAAAATTCAAGCATCTTTCCTTTTAAAAAATTAGCTCAAAGAAAATAGATAGTGATGTATATGTTTATAAGCGATTATATGCATATCATCATCATCATTATCATCATCATCATCATCAAGTCAAGTTGATAGGATGGAGTGACTTTTCACTCTCTCTCACCCTCCGTCCCTTACTTGGATGGTTTGTGTGATGGAAGGTAGGTGGTCATACAGCTGTTGTTTTGTACAGTGCTTCTTGTGTAGTTCCCGTATAGCTTTCCTTCCAAGCGTTTCCTTTGAGTCCAGGAGGAAGAACCATACAGTAGTCCTGACATGGCCACAGCTTGAAAGAAATCCCTATTTTATTTTATCTGAGAGATCATGTGATCGGCAATCTGTCATTAGCAGTCCACGTCTTTCCGATGATTACGCTGACATCGCTTTCAGTAAATGAGATCCTTCTACTGAGGTATATGAACTGGTCCGTTTTATTTTATCTGAGAGATCATATGATCGGCAATCTGTCATTAGCAGTCCACGTCTTTCCGATGATTATGCTGACATCGCTTTCAGTAAATAAGATCCTTCTACCGAGGTATGTAAACTGGTCCATTTTATTTATCTGAGAGATCATGTGATCGGCGATCTGGCATTAGCAGTCAACGTCTTTCCGATGATTATGTTGACATCTCTTCCAGTAGAAGAGATACTTCTATCGAGGTATGTGAACTGGACTACTTATATATAAATACTCTTCCCCACCTTTTCTTCTCCAACTGTTGACCATTATTCATACCCCTCACTAATGGCTATTTTAGAATTCTAAGCGATATCCTGTGTAACTATTGACAAAGTGCCAGACGAAAAGGTCCCTTTAGTTTTTTGTGTTTAACTTATAAAATATGATTACCCTATGTACCACCATTCTCTCTCTCTCTCTTTCTATATATATATATATATATATATATATATATATATATATACACCCAAAATTAAGAAGTAAGTAATTGTAAAGGAATTATATTCCTTGTAGATTTTATCATCCTATCAGAATTTGTATATTGGAAAAAATACTTAAATACCATAGAATTAAAAATTGTAGTTTGAAAACAAAATGTTAATCAAAGATGGGTAAATTTATTGATTTCCACAACGTAAATGCTGCTTGCACACTTTCCAATGAAACTAAAATTTATTAATCAAAATCATTTAAACTATTCAAGCCTTTATCTAACTAATAATACCAACAGAATAAATCATAGTCTATCCTTCTTGAAGAACAGTAGTGATAATAATTTACCCATAGCTAGGAGGATAAGGGGGTTCATACCTTTCCCAAGAGTATTTGTCCGAAAGTGAACGTAATAGTGAAGATAACAGCGCAAACTAACTTTCTACGATTTCGCAGTTCAGTGTTTTAAACCATTACACCACGAGCATACCTCAAACCGAGATAGAGGTTTCTTGATAATTTTTTGTAAATTAATGCGAACTTGACATGTTCGTTTCTTCTGTAATACACAGTAGTCTTTCGTTAATTTATTTATCTGATTAAAAAATTATTTTAACATTAGTATTTGATATTAGTATTTGATATTAGTATTTATTATCGTATCTGAATACTGTGAACCACTGTGATACTCTCTTAGTTTTATACAGTGTTAAAAAAGGGTTGAATTATTTTAATATTGCTCTGGTTTAGTTTAGTAGTATGGTTTATACCCAATTATATTTGGTGTCAAGGCATTTCTAATGATAATAAAAAAAATTATCAGTTTTATATAATATTAGTCATATATATGCTAAATTAAGATTTATTTCTTTATTATGTTAAAATAGCATTTCTAATTCTTTTTTGTCAGTTTCACATACAAGGATCATTAAATAAGTTTTCAGACTTTTTCGTATGGGCACTTTTATTGATAGAACACACATGAAACTCTAGTCCCATTCGAAGTAATCTCCTCCGGCTGCAATGCACTTGTTGTACAGTTCCAACAACTTCTGGAAGGCTCCATGGAAGTCCTATTGTGTGAGTATTCGCTCACAATGACCTTCGTCACAGCCTCTTTCATCTCCTCAATTTTCTCATAACGACAGCCTCTGAGCTTAGGGAATAACCAAAAGTCACAGGTAGCAAGGTCTGGAGTATAGGTAAGGTGAGGAACTGTCTTGATGCCCATCTTGGTCAATTAGTCTGTGACAAGGATGGAGTTGTGGACTGGTGTATTGTCCTGGTGGAAATGCCACGGACCAGATTTGAAGAGTGCTGGCCTCTTCCCTAGGAATCTCTTCCTGAACTCCCTTAAAACCTCAACATAGTGACTTTAACCCTAACCCTTTGGCCAATCACCTCTGGTGTATTGACTTCCTTACTCCTTCCACACATCTCATTATCCCTCACAGACTCCCTGCTTTCCTTGAATCTCTTATGCAACTCAAAAACTAATGCTCAATTCATGCAAGATGCTCCAAAAGCAGTCTGAAGCATTCCATACGTTTCTGTGGCATTTTCCCAAGTTTAAAACACAATTTTATTGCATATCGTTCTTCTAAAGTGTCCTCACGTCCAGATTGCATTTTGAAATTCACCAGCTGTGACAATCAGACTTTAGTAGGGTGTATTCCAATTGCTGCTGTAGCTGTTCATTTGAACGTGAAATCATAAAAATTGGTTAGTCATCTCATAAGATGTATAGCAATAAGATACTGAATTTTCAAGAGTCTACGACAATTTTAAATTCCTGTACAAAAAAAAGTTTGGAAACTTATTGAATGCACCGCGTAGTTTTATAGAATATTAGATTTATGAATCCTATTTTAACATTTATTCTCTAATAGGCATCTCTAAAAATTTTTATTAGTTTTATATAGTTTTCTAGAATATCAGTTTAATATAGGTTTTCTTAATATTCATTTATCTAATATGTTAAAAAGCATATGTAAAAATTAAAAAAAACATTTCTTAGCATGTCTTTAATATACAGATAGCGGTCTAATTCACGAGTATCTTGCAGGTTGAATGATTTTCTAATTCATAAAAAAAGACTCCACCAAAAAGCCTCGAACAGAGAGTGAAAACTTAGCAGAAATAAACCCACTCGCACATTATTTATATTTTTTGGACTATTGTCTTCATCTCTGTCACCATGTTTATCACAACGTTTCCGGTGGTTGGAATGTCGAACTCAACCCTTTAGTTCGCTTACCGGGATAGACTGTTCTAGTTCCACGAGCCATGTTTAATGGATGTCAGTTATTTCCTGTTAATTTTCCCTCCGAAAGTTCTCCACTGCCTTTATCGGGTATTGAACTCACACTCTTTGGGTATATCACCGGATCTAACCAACGCCTTTATCCACTGTGACATGTGTCCTTGAGGACATCTGTGCATGAATTTCTGGCTATTATTTTTTACCAGTTGCTGAAGACAAAATTGAAGAATGCTGACTAAAAATTTGATCAGCTTGTCAGTGGGGTTTAGAATATGCAGACTGTATCCGCTGCAGAGGGGTACCCCCCCACCTAAAAAAGGGGGATGATCTGGATATGACACTAAACTACCTCCTATGGTGAATTCTGGACATCTGCGGAGTTTGAAGAATCCCTTCATTTCTAGCTCCACTGTAACCTCTAGTAGCAATACATTTGAAGATCTCATCTGTAGGTTCAATCGACCTGTTAAAAATTCATTCATTTAAACATTATTCAGCAGGAATACTTGGTATTTTATAAAAGTAAATTATGAGTATCAAGAATTGTTACTTGAAGATATAATTGTTTGCGGAGGAATATTATTAGTTTCTTAAAACCATATTACTGTGTGCAAACAAAACTATTATTAATTAGAAATAATTAATTGAAACTAAATATTTATTAGTATTAGATAGGGATAATTGAAATAATTGAAATAATGTAAATTATTCATGTTAGGTAGGAATACTTGATATCATAAGGGAGGGGGACCCCGTGGCGTACTTATACAATGCTGGGCTGCAACACCGTATTAAGCTAATTCAAACTCTAGTCTCGCTATTACGTTAACTTTCGGGCTAATACCCTTGGGAAAGGTATGGACCCTCTTTTCTCCATAGCTATGACTTACGTAGTACCGTTACTGTTCTTCTACAAGGATAACGTTGGCATTAAATAACCCACGAACGTTGATATGCCATTAAATTAAGAAACTAAACCAAATATAAACTTGATTGATCCCATATAACTGTGTTCAAAATCTCTAAAGAAACTGCTGCAAAAAATGTTGATATCAGCGTATAAAGAACGCAATTTCGTAACCTCTCGACACTAAATAATCATTGATAGATTGTCATGCCGTTAAAACCAATCAATCAACTAATCAATCAATTAGTAAATAATTGACCCTCAATCACATTTTGTCCTTGGTAGAAGACCTATGTAAATAGAAACATTTTAAAACACTTCCACATAGACTGTTAACATTCTAAAACACTTCCACGTAGACTGGTAACATTTTAAAATACTTACATATACTGGTAACTATACAACAACTTCAGGATAACATGAAATGATTCCGAATCAACAACAACAAAAAAGAATGAACAAGAAACGGTATTACAAAACAAAATAGAAACGTTGAAATAAACAAATATATCAATTTGAGTTTATGAGAGAAAGAGTGGCTTTAAATGTTTACCCAGATGACAATCAGAATCTTCGATAAACAGTCTAGTAAATATAGACACATAAATATTTAGTGATATTAATAATCAGATAAATGCGTTTGTCTCCAGAGTGCAAAAAAACGTGCCGTTGAATAAAAATTGTTCAGATGTTTTTTTTTTTTTTTCAGACGTGGAAATCTTCTGATTATATTTCTTGTTTGTCGTTTGCATATACAGATTTTTTTTATTAGATTGAAAGTAATTAGACTTAGTCTCAAACCTGAAAATCATACAGAAATGCTCTATCCCCCCCTCTCTCTCTCTTTCTCTCGTCACAAACTTTAGCTGACTCTTGACAGGGTTAGGGGTAGAATTATTCCTGTCTCTCTCTCTCTCTCTCTCTCTCTCTCTCTCTCTCTCTCGTCACAAACTTTAGCTGGCTCTGGAAAGGGTCAGGGTTAGAATTATTCCCCCCCTCTCTCTTTCTCTCGTCACAAACTTTAGCTGGCTCTGGAAAGGGTCAGGGTTAGAATTATTCCCCCCCTCTCTCTTTCTCTCGTCACAAACTTTAGCTAGCTCTGGACAGGGTTAGGGTTAGAATTATTCCCATCTCTCTCTCTCTGTCTCACTTTCTTACTCTCTTTCACTTTCTCGCTCTCTATCACTCGATCAGTTGGTTAGGCCTAGAGTACGCAGATTGCTTTCCTTGCTGATGGAAAGAAAAAAAGATTGTCCTGAGTACGTTCGGTGGTAAGTTTGGTTTGGTTTGGTTTTATGGCATATCGACCATTGTAGGTTATTTAAAGCCAAACCCATTTTATACATGGACATAAAATAAATGATTTCTAAGCCCATTTTCTTGATAATATTTTAAGCGAGCCTGAGCTAATTTTTTTTTTTTTTGCTCACAGTTAAATATGTTTCACTTTATTTTATCTAATATGAATCATTCTATTAACAATTAATCATTTGTTTGCACACAGTTAAATGATTTCAAGTATTGCTATTTAACACTAGTAATTCAATCAAACATCAGTCATTTGTTTACACACAGATAATTTAACAGTTCTATTTCAAGCAATTCAGTTTAACGTAAGTTATTTGTTTGAACTCAGTTTAATTAAATCTCAAAGTACACAGTTTAAATGGTAAATTGTTCTATTTAATTCATAGATAGGACCCTATGACGTGTTACTCCTCCGGGTCTGAGTGGACCTGGGAGTGATGGCAATGAAGGGTATTCTGCATTCTCCAAAGCTCCGATATTACCGGAGCCTCACCATCAGATTATTTACCGTCATATCGGGGACACTCGATGAGGGTGTCTTACCCCTCTGCAGAGATGCAGTCGGTGTATTTTACAGCCCCAGCCGACTTGGCCATCCGGTGGTAAGGTTCTAGTTCTAGAGCGTTAGAGATTTTGGAGTCACCTCTTCGTTGCCATTACTCCCAGGTCCACTCTGACCTAAACTGATTGTACATGTTAGAGTTCCATCTACGGGCCAAGTGCTGTTTGAAAACCATTAGTATTTGATTAAAAAACTTGATCCCAAATAAGTAAGTGTAAATCATTATTTGAAGGTAGAATTGTCTACTGAGGGTTATTATTTTTTTTATTAATTATTTGAAACCATATTGTTTCGTGAAATACCTGAAACAATATAATTGTGTTCAAATTATCAACATTTGCTCTGTCACCGATATTGAGCAGAATCAATTATTAAACATACCCGTGGTGTAATGGTTATCGTCACAGGATATGGACACGGCGATACGAGTTCAATTCCTGGACAAGACTGATTGCATTTCACATAGCACGAATACCCTTGGGAAAGGTATGAATACAATTATTCTCCCTCCAGCTATGGATAAATTGTAGGGCAGACTAGGATCTTCAGCCTTGGTGAGGCAACTAGTCTAGGAGACGGAAAACTCTGAATTCAAACCTGTTAAACTCCGCTTAAAAAAATTGACCTTGTGTCATATCCTGCCCGAGCGGAGGGGTCGGGTAAATAGGATCAATTATTAAACATAGATATAAATATTCATAAATATAGCAAACTACATTATATATATATATTAGTTTATATATATATATTAGTTTATATATATATATGCAGTAGCATGTATGCTTATCTGCGACCACTGGTTTCATGCCGTCTTATTATGACAATCATCAGGCAGAGAAAGAAAGATATTGAAAAAATCGAAAAATACAATCAAAAGAATGTTAGGATTGTGTACTACTACTCTCTCTCTCTCTCTCTCTGTATGTGTGTATGAGTGTACGTTTGTATAGATTATATTTGCATATTATTGTGTGTGGTCATGTAAGGGATTATTAGTATGTGTGTGTGTGTGTGTGTGTGTGTATGATGATACATGCACCGGGCGGCAAATTTGTAGTCGTCTCCTGAATATATGAGTCGCGATGTGTAGAGAAGATTTTGACTGAATAATTTTTTTTCGTATTCGTGTGTGCATGTGTGTGTAGAGAAGATTTTAACTGTGGTACAAATTATCATCCTCATTGCATTACGAAGAAAATAAATTTTTCATTTGTAAGCATAATAGACGAGGATGTATGGTGGATCAAAATGTAAGAATGAATGAAATGGAAATATCGTATTGATGAGACATGTTATATTGTAATATACGATGGATTATTATGCAATATTAATATTTTATGTTGGAATATTGGCATGATGGTCAGAGTGTTCGCCAATGGCCCGAGAGACCTGGTTTCAATCCCTGGTCGAGTCATACCAAAGACTCAAAAAATGGTACTTGATGCCTTCTTTCTTAATACTCAGCATTATAAGGTACGGATCATGGGTAAAGTGGAGCAATCCAGGGAATATAGTAACGCCCTCCCGTACACCTTGGTGTAGTAGCTATCGAAAAGGGAGCCGGTCACCCTCTACTACGGTTGCCAACTTAATGTTGGAATATGTTTTGAGTAAGATTGCAATAATTATTTGTATTAGCTTTGTTGTGTTAATGTTCTATTACGTATACGTTATTTTAATCTATAATTTAAATATGATTTTAAAGTGGTGTAATTGTTAAAGCGATGGACTGCGGAATCGTAGTACGCGAGTTCGGAATCGTAGTACGCGAGTGCACTGTCTTAATATATTCACCATATTCCTTACGTACATACAATCATAGATTACAATAACATATACGTAATATAACGTTAATCCATATCATGGCTTATCTATCTATCTATCTAATCCCGTATATATATATATATATCGATCTGTCTGTAAACCTGAGTCTGTTCTTATCTATCTATCTATCATTATTTTTCACAGTATACGTTCGTATTATTTTGCTGTAATTGTATTCTGACGCCTTACCTCAAATTTTGTTTCTGTATTTAAGTGATCAGTCACTGACATTTAACTCTCCAGACAATCGGCTTAGCATAAACAGAACTTAATATGCTCGTTGCCCTCTCGGGAGAAATGGCAATGCATTATATTCAAACATCACTTTCCATTATATACATACAAAATTATATTAACATTGAGCATGCAAGTGTCTTGAATATTTCTAGAGTCATAGTTAACAAGGGCTTCGCACTGACCTCTTTGTTAATGTCGTAAATTTGGTTCTAACAGTGAGTTTCCTAATTTATAAACCTTGAATATAAATTTTAAAAAAATGGTAAATCTGTTGGCGTATATGTATTTACCCAACTCCTCCGTCATGAGTAGGATGTGACACAAGGTCATTTTCTAAGATCGGGACAGCTGGTTTGAATTCAGAGTTTTCCTTCAGAACTGGTTTTCTTTTTAAGACTCTTTAGCCTATGAAAGGCAACCAATCTACACAGTCTACCCTTTTATTCACCTATAGTTTGGGGAGAACAGATGTTACTGAGAACATTGGGACCCGGAGTCAGGCCTACTATATTTAATAAGGAGAAAAAATATTCGGAGCGGATTTTAAAAGAATGGGGCCGTACATAGTTTTTCTTAAAAGAGTGATGCAATATATTGTCACCATGAGAAGGAAGAGAAAAATATTGTTAAATTTTGACTTGCAGAAAAGTTACAAAAGCGTTGAAATTGATTTTTCTAACCAGGAAAGAAAGAAAGAAAGATAAGCTGGAATCGGAGAAATCACAAGTCAAAACAAATGTGAGCAGGAAATACAGGTTACAAGAGGTCAGCCCAGGTGCAAGCCGCTAGCCTGAGAAATAATCGGCCTTGGAGAAATGAGAGGCTTTGTGCTGATTTTGAAAGTGGTGACGTATGGATCACGTGAGGAGAAAGGGACCGTCCCTTGTGGGGAAATGATAGAAAGCGTACGTGATGAGAGAGGAGGGAGGACGAAGCCCTATGGTAACTGTGGCACCAGAAGTTCTATCGAGGCAACCCCACCTCCTCGTAGCAGTCACAGAGATTCTCTGTTGGGGTAGCAGAAAGCAACAGTGAATGGAATTAATTGTTGAAGATTTAATTAAAGGCCGTTGATGATATACGCCCACTTGGGAATTGGGTAAGCAATTATATAAACTGGATTTTTGTCGACAGTTGCAGAGAGAGAAGAGTGAGGCGAGAGAATTTGCGGATTTGACTTGAGGCTCCGATCAAAAGGGCCTTGCACCATACACGGGGATAACCAGATCCTCTCACGTCTTTGTTGTTTCAACAAGCTGAAGTTGAGATTAACGTAACGCATTGAGAATACATAGTGAGTCTAAGTGAGAAAGACTGACCGTGGACTTAGACTGACCACTGCAAGATAGGGGCTAGATTTCCGGGAAAGGAACATCGAAATAACAACAGTGAGCCGGCCGGGTGACCTGTTCATACAGATTTTTACCTTTCCCAAAGGTATTGATATTGTGTAAGCTTAGTGGTAAAGTATTATTTTCTATAAAAGGTAGGTTTATAATTTAATAGTGAAATATCAGTTTAAAAAAAAATAATGATGCTAACTGTTTGGTTTGGTTGGGTTTTGTGGAATATCAACCTTTGTAGATTATTTAATGCCAAATCCTCAGTATATTTTCTGTGCTTTAAATGCAAAAAGACAAATACAGTAATTCCAAATAACAGTTGAACCTTTTCAAGAGAAGCTAATACTATTAGACTTTATTAGAAACTGAAAACCAAATTTAGAGTTAGGTTAGAATGATTTGGGGAATTGCGTGTTTATGACGAAATATTTAGAGAAAAAGAGAGAAAAAAAGGGAAATTGAATCACTGAATGACCCTCTCTCCCCGCGAAAGCGCTAGAAAACACATGTATATCTGTATAAAAGAAAACATATTTAGGAGCCTAGGCAACACGGACTGTGTTAAAATTACTACCAAACTACTTGGTAAATCCACTCTACTTTTGGCAGAGTTCAAGTAACGGTCAGATATATTGTCTTTTACTATATTGTCATTTTAGAACGCATGAATGATTTTATTTTTAATTTGTAAAATCACTGCTGTATATTATCCGTGCTTTAACTGCAAAAAGACAAATACCGTAATTCCAAGTAACAGTTGAACCTTGTTAAAAGAAGCCAACATTTTTGGACTTTATTAGAAATTGAAAACCAAAGTTAGACTAAGGTTAGAATAATTTGGGAATTTCGTGTTAATGTCGAAATATTTAGAGAAAAAGAGAGAAAAAGGAAAAGGAATAACTGAATGCCCCCCCAAAAGCGCTAGAAAACATATCTGTATCAATATATATTTATATCTGTATAAAAGAGAATAGTTTTAGAAGCGAAGGCGACATTAGAATTTAACGGGCTGTATTAAAAATATTCTCTTTATACTTATATATCAAATGTTTAAACATTTTTTGAAAACATTTTTAAACAAACCTGGGCTCATTTTTTGCACACAGTAAAATGGTTTCAATTATTGCTATGTAATAACACTTATTTAACATCAGTCATTTGTTTGCACACATTTTAATAGATTTACATGATATGTAATTTGGTTTGGTTTTATGGCATATAAACCATTGGATGTCATTTTATGCCAAATCCTTTTTATACATGTTTATTAAATAAGATTTCGAAACACATTTTGTAGATAACATTTTTAAACGGGCCTAAGCTCAATTTTTTTTACACTGTTAAAAGGTTTCACTTATTTCTGTCTAATATGAATAATTCTATTAACTATAAACCATTTGCTTAAACAGAGTTTAATGTTTTCAAGTATTGTTCTGTATCACTTACAATTCAATTAAACGTCAGTCATTTGTTTACACACAGTAAAATTTAAAAACTGTTCTATTTCAAACAATTCAGTTTAGCATGAGTAAACAGTTTAAATGTCAAACTGTACTATTTGACCCATAGATCAGGTGCTCCTACGCCGAGCCAGTGCGGACCTAGGAGCGATGGCAATGAAGTGGTACTCCACATTCCCAAAACTCCAGCATTACTAGAACCTCACCATCAGATTGGTTAGTGTCATATCTTGGACACTCGTGGGGGGGGGTCTTACCCTTCTGCAGATATGCAATCTGCATTCTCTGGCCCAGCCGACGGAGCCAGAGGTCAACTGTTTTGTGTAGGTTGGTAAACTTACAGATGCTGTGTAATTTCTTGCACTGTCATGCCCCTATATTTTGTATTGATTGATTAATTGAATTTAACGACATGTCATCCCGTCTCGGGTTATTTTATGCCAAGAGGTTAAGGAATCGCGTACGTTTACACTTACATTTTTGGGTCGTTCCTTCGTCAGATTTTTTTAAAATTTCAATTATTCAGATCAAATTGAAATAATTTGCACACAGTTGTATGGTTTCATGTATTCCTATCTAATATCAATAATTATACGGTTCTAAGTAATATACATTGAATAATAATTATTTGTTTGTACACAGTTTTACGATTTCAAAAAACTAATAATAATCCCTTGTAAACAGTCATCATCATCATGTCACGCTATCAGCACGGATATCCCTGACCATCTCTCGCCACCCCTCCTTATCGTCCATTGCTTCTGGTAGGTCTTCAGGGATACATCCCGTATCGGCACAGAGCTGCTTTATGTAGGTTCAAGCTCGTCCCAACTTCTCCAGCAGTGTCCTGCATGTCTGGTTCGTCTAATTTTGATAGTTTTCATAATGAGAAGTAGGTGGCCGTACTGCTGCTGCTTTGTGGGGTGCTGCCTCCAGGACTTGTTCAATATTGCCCGCAGCATTCATGTGTAGTTGCCGTCAATCTTTTTCTCCATACGTTTAGTTAGCGTCCAAGTAGTGCATCCATACAGCAATATTGATACGACCGCTGCCTGGAAGAAACTGCGTTTCATTTTATCGGTCAGGTCTAATTTCCATATGATCGATGGCCTATCGATGGCTGTCCATACCTTCGTTTCAAATATTGCTAAATAAGTCACAATTTAATACCAGTCATTTCTTTGCACACATATTTTGTTCTATTTGATCCATAGATAGGACCCTATCATGAACTACCACATCGACTTAAGTGGGCCTGGAAGGAATGGCGATGAAGGGGTACACCACATTTCCCAAAATTCCAAGGCTGTAGCCTCACTATCAGATGATTTAATATCGTATCCAAGACACTTGTTGGAAGGGGTTTTACCTTTCGACAGAGATGCAGTCAGTATATTCCCCAATGCTCCATAGCCCAGTCGGCTAGGGTTGCGTAGCTTCGAGGGATGGGGAGTACCCCTTTATTGCCATTATTCCCAGGTTCACTCAAACCCTGAGTTGTAGCACTTGTTAGGGACCTATTTATGGGTCAAATTGTAATATCTACTAATCATTTACTATCCTTGAAACTATTTGATTGTTTGCAAACAAATAAATACTGCTACATTGAACCTAGCAATTCTTGAAACCCTTTAAGTTTGGGGGGGTGTCCGCATGGTGTAAGGGTTAAATCGCTGGACTGCGAGTTCGAACTCCAGTCGCGCTATTGCGTTCAGTTTCGGACAAATACCCTAGGTAAAGGAATGAACACCCTTATCCTCCCAGCTATGGGTTAAATAATACCACTACTGTTCTTCTTGAAGGATGGCTTTGGCATTAAATAAACCACGAAGATTGATATGCCATTAAACAAAGAAACCAAACCAAACCAAACCATTTAATTGTGAGCTAACGAATGAATTATGTTGGATAGTAATGCTTGAAACTATTGTGTCCTGGGTATGACACTTAACTAAATTTGATAGTGAGTCTCTAGTCTTAGAATTTTCAGAATATTGAGTACTCTTTCATTGCCATTACTCTCAGGTCCATTCTGACCCGGAGAGGTAATACTTGTTAGGATCCCATCCATTGGTCAGACAGATGTTTAACTAGTTTCTACATTTTAATCTATTTGGCTGCGGGCAGAAAAATAACTGATTTTTAATTGAATTATCAATATTGAATTGTAATGATGAGAGACATTCAACAGTGTACGAACAAAGGAATAACATTCAACAGAATTATTAGCATTTGATAGCAATACTTGAAATCATTTTACTGTGTGCGAACAAATGAGCACCGACACTTTTTAAAATGTTACCTACAAACTTTTCGTTTAAAACAAATATATATATATATATATATATGTGTGTGTGTGTGTATTTAGAAAAATTGATTTTAAATAACATGCAAGGGTTGATATGCCATAAAACATAACCAACGAAAACTAACCAACTATATGTGCTTTCAGATAACTGGCATGAAGAAAATTATTTCGGCTTTCGTGTGAAAATAAATATTTACAATTATACAAATTTTACGCGATTTCATAACATGGATTAGTTTAAAAAAAATTAGAATGATTCTTATAAAATTATAATGAGATCTGTACTATCCTGGAAGTGAGGAGTCACTGAAGTAATGTGGCTAACTTTCTGGAATGCAACATCGTAGTTAATGAGTTCGAACTCCCGTCGGGCAATTACTTTTATTTTCAGATTAATACCCTTGAAAAACGTATGAAGGTCCATATTCCTGCAGCTATGAGTTAAACATTATTACTGTTCTTCTACAAGGATGGTTACGGCACTGAATAACCCACGAAGGTTGATATGCCATTAAAGATGAAATCAAAGCAAAACAAACCAAACTGTCGGGGTTTGGTATTAAAATGTATTTTGCAGCGTTACTGGGTTTCCAAGAAAGTTGGTGGTCACAAAAAATGAGATGAGTTCCCATCAGGAAAAAAATGAAAACGTCAGATACGTGGTCACCGAAAAATGCCGTTCGCTTTATTATCGATGTTACAACTTTCCTCTGGACCGGTTTCAAAAAGAAGTCGTGAAGTAGTATTCTTAAATCAATAAAAAATCGATAGTTTGACAAATCGTAGCCCACTCCCGATGCGGGGGTGGGGTTGTTTCGCTAGCCCCGAAATTTAAGTTGTTACTTGTTGCTCTGTCAGTAACTAACTAACTAACCGTCTCTTTTTAAAATTCCCCAACGCTCGTGTGTGACTGTTTCTTGTATCTAACACGGGAGTTCTCGCGAGTGAACTTTTTAGTCGGTGACACAACTGGGCACCAAGATCATTGCTGATGAGATACAGCCACTTCATTACATCGCATTCAGAAGCTTTACGGAGTGTAGAGTAACCCTTCATTTGGCAATAGTTGTAGTTGTAGTTGTACTGATAAGATTAATGAGTCAAATTGATTTGCTTGAAAATTATTAGTGTCAAATAGAATCATATAAGTATGTGCAAATTGTTATTAAAAAAGATTGGAAGCACGCATTAGGAATTGTCTGAAAAGTTTAAAGAGGGAGGCAAATTTTATGCATTGGTAGATTAGTAGATAGGTAATTTTGTAACCTAACAAAAGGTTACTGAATGAGAAATAACAAAAAGGGAGATTGGAAATGAAATGGTAATCTTTATAACATTAACAAAATACAATGCTCGCCTCCAGCAGGAAGAAGGTAACCGCTACTTGTGGTACTATTTACCCAACCCCTCCGCTCGGGCAGGATATGACACAAGGTCAATTTTTAAGCAGAGTTTTAACAGGTTTGAATTCAGAGTTTTCCTTCTCCTAGACTAGTTGCCTAACCAAGGCTGAAGAACCTAGTCCGTCCTACTATTTACCCACAGCTGGAGGGAGAATAATTGGATTCATACCTTTCCCGAGGGTATTAGTGCAATGTGAAATGCAATCAGTCTCGTCCAGGATTTGAACTCGTATCGCCGCGTTCATTTCCTACGGCGATAACGACTACACCACGGGCACCTCTGCTTGTGGTGACTACTTAGCATATTCAATTCCTCACAATCGTGTCCAAAATATTTATGAAGAATAACGCATACCCATTAATGTTCATAGGTAGGGTATATAACAGCTCTAAACAGACTGAGTTAGATTTATATGAACAGATTGAGATAGACCACTTGCTCGGTAGCTAGCTTTAATCAGATTAAGATGGATTGATAGATAGATAATGATCTAATAAATGCAGGCAGATAGATTGGTAGATAAATACATACATGTATAGATAAGTTACTGATAGATAAATAGATAGATGCGTGCAAACAAATAGACTTATGAATGGATAAATTTGTGGAGGTGCCCGTGGTGTAATGGTTATCGTCGTAGGAAATGGACACGGTGACACGAGTTCAAATCCTGGACGAGACTGATTGCATTTCATATAGCGCTAATACCCTTGAGAATGGTATGAATCCAATTATTCTCCCTCCAGCTATAGGTAAATAGTAGGGTAGACTAGGTTCTTCAGCCTTGGTTAGGCAACTAGTCAAGGAGAAGGAAAACTCTGAATTCAAACCAGTTAAACTCCGCTCAAAAATTGACCTTGTGTCACATCCTGCCTGAGCGGAGCGGTTGGATAAATATGATATGTATAAATGGATAATTACAAAGATAGAAAGGATTTATTTCATTGGTTCGTACAAATTACTTTGCTTTATCGACCGATTGAACTTTTCATTTTTTTAACGCGTAAATAAGTTTAAAAACGTATATTTTCAACTCAGATAGATAGATAGATGGATAGATATAAACAAACTGAGATAGATAGATAGATAGATTGATCGATCGATCGATAGATTGATTGATAGATACAGCCGTACTAATATATATATATATATATATATATATATATATATATATATATATATATATATATATATAATATTGATAGATAGATACTTCATTTGTACGTAAATTTCTTTTCCTAATCGACCGATTTAGCTTTCCCATTTGTTTTTCTTTTCCCTACCCCTATGTCTGCCACTTCATATGCATTCACTTTTCTTTGTAGACTAAAATACAACCGTGTACTTAACAACCTTTTTTCAGTACCAATTTTTTCTCGTTCAATTTGCTTTTTTGTACTCAGATTCCTTCTATTTTTCCCCCTTCTATGGTACATCAAACCAAAAAGTCGATTCCATTTTCCCATCTACAATGGATATTACTGACTCACTAAAGAAACTAAGGGAGAAACTTTGTTGACTCAAATAGATCTACGACTGACCTAAGCAACTATAATAATACGATGGTTGGCGAGCAGATGGTTGGGTCAGTGATAATCAGTTCGATCCTTATTAAAGTTTTTTTTCGAACAAATTAAGATAGAGATTAAGAACGTAATGGCTGTTTCATTTTGGTCTTGGTATTCATCAAGTCGACTTCAGTCTGGTATACGGTCAATTTGTACCGTTATGACACCAACGGGAAGTTTGTAATGCTACGATTCTCAAATGGTTGGTTGTTTTGTTTTACGGCGTATCAACCCTTTTCGGGCCATTTAACACTGAATTAAGTAATTTTGATAAAAGCTTCAAACTGTTCAGTTTAGTATAAGTATAATTTTTCGTTTACACACAGTTCTATTTCAAACAATTCAGTTTAGCATAAGTAAACAGTTTCAATGTCAAAAACAATTCTGTTTAACGTAAGAACAGTTTAGTTCTATTTGACCCTTAGATAGGACCCTATCAGATGCTACCACTCAGGGCCACATTGAATCTGGGAACGATGGCAATAAAGGGGTACTCCGCATTTCCAAAAGCTCTAGCATTACTTTAGCCTCACCATCAGGTCGTTCAGTGTCATATACAGTAAACTTGTGGTAGGGGGTCTTACCTCTCTGAATAGATGCTGTCGGTGTATTCTACAGCCCTAGTCGACTTGGCAATACACAGAGTTAAATGTAAAAATAGTTCTATTTCAAACAATTCAGCTTAGCATAAGAACACAGTTTAGTTTTATTTGACACTTAGATAGGACCTTATCAGGTGCTACCACTCCGGGCCAGAGTGGACCTGGGAGTGATGGCAATAAACTGATACTCCGCATTTCGGAAAGCTTTAGCATTACTTGAGCCTCACCATCAGGTCGTTCAGTGTCATATACAGGACACTCGTTGGGCGAGTCCTACCCCTCAGCAGAGATGCAGTGAGTGTATTCTGTAGTCCCAGCCGACTAGGTCATATTCTCGAATGGACGTTTGTACAACTACTACTACACAACTGAGACATTTGCACCACCACATGTCTAACGGGTCTCTGCGTGCAGCATTACGCCGTAAGGGTCAGTCAGTTGCTACCTCCACCGTGATGAAAAGAAGAAGTGACGAACACACCAAAACACCGTCTTGGTTCGTTAATACGAAAGTTTATTTGTTACTACATCTCCAAAGTCGTCAAAAATAGAGAAACAGCGTATGAAAAATGAGTCGACCTTTTTAGCTAGACAGATAAATAAAGCGTCGTGAGGAAAGAGAGAGAGAGAGTGAGCGAGCAGATACACATCTTGATATTATATTTCTTGTTTTTCTGTTGAAGTTCTCGCACATGTTTGTCCCTTCCTTACAGCTTTGCGGTGACCACTTCGCAGAAGCGAACCCAAAGTGGGCGCCGTAATTTTCGACCGTCTTCCCATCGTCGTGGCATTATGTTTCGCTGTTGTCTTTACATCGTCGTATCTCGTAACCAATTGATCCCTTTCCTTTTTTCTATCCCGTGTCCACTCACCTAATGGCTTTTCTGTTTGAGTTTCTTCCAGTCAATCAGAACCTGTCACCGATTCGTTGCTGATTCGTTTCTCTTTTTAACCCGGGAGTCCGCTGCAATCTCGGTTCAGACTTTCCCATTCGCTTTTCCATTATAGTCTTCCTCTTTGTCTCTTTGCTTGCCTCGATTTTCTTTCTCATATATGTTCCTTTTTTCCCCACCGTCCTGTGGTCACCGATTAAAACAATTAACAGAAGTTCCTTATTATTTTACATTATGGAGAAAATTATTTTTTTAAAATGAGGAACCTTTAAAGTGAGAAGCCTTTATCAAGAAAACTAAGATCAATTGATCAGTTGATCGATAGATAGATTGATAGATAGAACCAGAAAATTGCTGATTTATATGAAGAAGTGGCCTCATTAAAATTTGCCGTCTATCTATCTATCTGGCTAGCTAGCTAGTTAGCTATGAGACACAAAATAGCGAGAGCTGTTTTACAGTTCCATCCTTCCGTAGGTGTCTTTTTTGAATATGAGTATACGCTCACACTCAATCACTTACATCACTCGCACACTTATTGCACTCGCAAACTCACAATCAAGACACTTGCATACATACTGCGCACGAACGATTATTGTACTCGCACAGTAGTAAAATCTCAACCATGAACTTTCAGATTCACTGTACACGTAATATCATTCAACTCTTTCACTTGCTGTAGTCTTACAGTTACTGTACAATCATTCCTAGTTTTTCAAAGACGAAAGATGAAAATTGGTCATCTCTTCCTCGCTTTGTTTGAAAAGTAGAAAAATGGTAGGTTCCCGGATGTAAAGACAGCAGCATCTAGTGATGAAATTCTGCCAAGCTGTAGCTGTGTCAATGCTACTCCATAGCTGCATCACTTGAACTGTAAGGAAACTCTTGGAGAAAAAATACATGGGAACTACACATGGATACTGAATGCTCTTTCAAACAAATCCCGGGAGCAGCAGCACCGTACAAAACAGCAGCTGTACGACCACTGACCTCCAATCACACAAACCGTCATAGTAAGACAAATAAGACATGCCGGGTAGAGCTGGTGATTTAAGTACGAATTTATATTCATGAACACTGTGCAGTCACTGTATGTCATCTAGAAGACATACCAAGACCGTCGGCTGATTGGGATGGATAGAGAGAGAGAGAGAGAGAGAGAGGCGAAGCCTTACTGCCGGCACTCGTAGATAATGACGATGATAATAATGTTGAGGGCAGAAATTATCTATCTAGGTGTTCACAGACTCGGATTATTCAAGAAATTAATGTCTATCTATCTATCTATCTATTTGATAAGCCATAAAATGTCAAACTACAATGTCTTGATTGTACGTTTATATTAACATTTTTGATGTGTTTTTTTTTTCGCAGTCTTTTCGAATTGTAATATTTTTTTAATAAATCTATTTTACCTTTGATGTGACCCAACCAGGTACTACCACTCCGAGTCAGAGTGGATCTAGAAGAAATTGCCATCAGAGTCGATAAGATAGAAAAAATTAATCACAGACAGAAGTTCATAACATATCACTGAATAGACTGACATAAACATTGATAAATAATAAATAGAAATAGTGGCCTTTTATTTCGAAATTAATTGTTATATCTACCTTACAGATTTTCGTCAGATTTACCAATATCATCATCATCATATCGCGCTGGTAGCACGGATATCCCTGACCCTCTCTCGCCACTCCTCCCTATCGTTCATCGCCCTAGGTAGGTCTTCAGGACAACATCCCGTATCCTCACATAGCTGCTGAATGTACGTTCGTGCTGGTCGTCCTGCTTTTGCGCGGCCATGTGTGGGGATCCATAAGAGTACATCTCTTATGAGTTAATCTCTGCTTCTCCAGCAGTGTCCTGCATACCAATATATATATATATATATATACTTCTTTAAGAAAAAACAACGAAACCGGTCGCATAGGATTATAAATTTATTTCCATCCTGTTACGCATTTTTGAAATTTCCAAAACCACGAAAAAAAATTAACAAGTCGTCTTCAGATCTTTTTGATAAAAAAAACTAGAATAGACACATAAGGTAACAGGATGGAAATAAATTTATAATCCTCTTCACCCCTCTTCTATCCCCTCCCACTCTTATGTGTCTATTCTAGTTTTTTTATCAAAAAGATCTGAAGAAGTCCTGTTAATTTTTTTTCGTATTTTTGGAAATTTTAAAAATACGTAACAGGATGGAAATAAATTTATAATCCTATGTGACCGGTTTCGTTGTTTTTTCTTAAAGAATTTATAGCTCTGTATTATTGGTACATTGAGCTCTTTACCAGGAAAATTTTAAATATTCATTCATGAATAATTTCTTGTCCTGATGGAATTACTCCCAACTCCGGTGTAACTGAACCAAGAATACTATATATATATATATATATATATATATTAAAGTGAAGCCATTGTAATTGGTAAGTTGATGAGTCATTTGCCCCCAGATTGAGTCGTAAATTGTAAGTTACTGTGCCCGGTGCCACTAAGGTCATAGAAACACGGTCACACCATATCAGGGATAGTGCTGCAGTTTCAGACCTAGTAGGCTTTTATTGGGTGGAGTTGCTAGCCCCAACACTACATTGTTTTGAATTCAGATTTTTTCCTTTTCCTAAATAATAAGCCTCGTTCAGGTTTTGAGCTTGACGAGTTAATTTTTAAAGTCAAAAGCTGTTACGTCATGCATCTCATTACGTAAAGAACGATATTTTGTTTGTTAACTCTTTGGTTGGAGTATTTAATTGGATGTTGGTAAGAGGATTTTATTTTAATATGAAGGTGAAAAAAAAGCTCTACTTCGTCATTTTTGCTGTCTGACGATTATAAGATCATAATGTTATCGCTACATAAAACTTTTCGTAACGCTATTTGATTGCATTAGCGAATTCATTTAAATTAACATTTTATTTCGTTTCTGTTTCGATCTTGAAGCATTGAAATTTTTTTTTGTTTTTAAAGAAATTAATTGTTAGATCTACCAAATAGATTCACGTCAAACATAAATACATTATAGTTTTTTACATCAGCGTAAGCTGATGGTCTTTTACTGAAGATTGAGTGACAGCAAGTCTCCCCAAGTCTCCAGGACTCTTCTCAGTATTCTGGCCGTTTTCAATAATGCTGTTGTTTGGATGGTCTCCACTCGGCTGCCAACTTCCAAATCTTTCAGGGCCTTTAATAACCCTTTAGTTACCGTGCCAAAAGCACCAATCAAAATTGGTATAATTGTCACCTTCATGTTCCATATTTTTTAAATTCTCTAGCAAGGCCGAGGTACTAATCTCTCTTTTCACATTCTTTCAGTTTTATTCTGTCGTCAGCCGGGACAGCAAGAGTCGATAATTTGGCAGGTTTTCTTTTTTTTTTTGTTAATTATTATAAGTTCTGGTATTCTGGCCAAGATTTGGTGATCCGTTTGTATGTCAAAGTCCCATAGGAGTTTGTGTGTGTAATTTTCTAGGACAGGTGTTGGGTTGTGCATATACCATTTATTAGCATGGTCAAATTCAAATTTCTTGCACATTTCCCTGTGGATCACCTTACTCACCCAGTCGTGTCTAGCCTTGTACTCCTTTTGTGCCAATTTGCTGCATTCGCTTATTATGTGATTGATGGTTTCATCTCTGTCATCGCATAGTATACATTTGCTATTTTGTTGCGTCTTATCTATCCTCGCCTTGATATGATTGGTTCTTATGGCGTTGTTTTGTGCGGCCATTAGGAGAGATTATGTTTCTCTCTTAAAGTTTCCTTTTCTTAGCCATGTCCAGGTTTTGTCGTGTGAGATGTTGTTTATTACTCATTCAAAACGCCCATGGAGTTGCTTTCCTTCCAATTTTTGTTTCCTAGCTTTTGTCATTCTGTTATCTACCGTGTTGTCAGTATTGTTTCTGATAGCCGTAATCAGTCCTTGTTCGTGTTTTTCTATGTAGTCTTCGAGTCGTTGTATGGATGTGTCAACGCTGTCTTCGATGCTGGCAAGTCCTCTTCCTCCCTCTTTTCTTGGTACATTATTATTATAATTATCCTTCTATGGGTGAAATGAATTTTGATGAAATATACTTACTGATTTTCTTGTTTCTCAAAGATATTTTGTGCTGCATAAGCTTGTTTATATATGTTTACTTATATTATAAACTTTACATTGAGCACTCAATTTGGATAATTCCATCTTCCAGGCAGCTGTCGTATCGACAGTGCTGTATGGATGCATTACATGGACGCTAACAAAAAAGCTGGAGAAGAAGCTAGACGGCAATTACACAAGAATGCTGCGAGCAATAGTGAATAAGTCCTGGCGGCAACACCCCTTAAGACACTAACTGTACGGCCACCTGCCTCCCATCACGAAATCTATCCAAGTAAGACAAACCAGACATGCAGGACACTGCTGGAGAAGCAGGGACGAGCTCATAAGTGATGTACTCCAATGGACCCCCACATATGGCCGGGCAAAAGCAGGACGACCAGCACGAACATACGTTCAGCAGCTATGTGAGGATACGGGATGTAGCCCTGACGACCTGCCAGAGGCGATGAACGATAGAGAAAAGTGGCGAGAGAGGATCAGGGATATCCGTGCTAGTGGCACGACAAGATGAGATGATGATGATGATAGAATCTATTAATAATAATAATAATAATAATAATAATAATAATAATATACATATATATATTTATATAATGGCGAAAATAAAAAAAAAGCCACTGGTATTTACTATTAAAGATCACAGGGAGAACTTTAAAATAAACCATTCATACTTCTTTTTAATTCAACAAAAAGCCAAATCTGTCGAGTCAGCAAAATTCTATTGGAAGAAATCTGCTGTGAATGGGCCTGGGGTTAAATCAATGGAATAACACACAGGCAGCCATTAACTGTTTCGAGAACACTAGCATTAAAAGACTGAGCGTTTTCTTGCAACTTAATATCAAGGAATTTTACCCATTTATCACGGGGAACCTCTTTTTAAAGTATTAAACTTGGCAAGGCATTTTAATAAAATCGATTATTGCATTGATAGATTTTAATGGCGTGTCAACTCGTCTAGGGTTATATTATGGCAAGACATTAGAGAATTGCGTTCATGGTACTTTCAAAGTAAGATTTTTGTGTAATTGATTCTTAATTTTCTTTTTACAAACGGTTTGTATTCAAAACAAATAAAAGTAATCGACATACAGTTGAATGGTTTCAAGTAACTACGAATAATAATCATAATTTTTTTTACATATAATCCAACCGAATACGAATAATTTAAACTTCCAAGCAGCGTTCGTGTCCATATTACTATATGGATGCACCACATAGACGCTGACTAAGCGTAAAGAGGAAAAAACTTGATGTCAATTACACAGAAATGCTACGAGCTCTATTGAACAAGTCCTGGAAGCAATATCTTATAAATCAGTGGCTGTACGGCCACCTACATCACATCTCTAAAACAATCCAAATTAGACGAACAAGACATGTGGGACACCACTGGAAAAGTAAAGACGAACTGATACGCGACGTTCTCCAGTGGACCCCTTCACATGGACGAGTAGGAGTCGGACGACCAGCTGGAACTTATCTACAATAACTCTGTATAGACACAGGACGTAGTCTAGAAGACCTGTCGGAAGCGATGGACAATAGAGATGAATGGCGAGAGAGAGAGAGAGAGAGAGAGAGAGAGTCAGGAAAATTCATGCTAGTGGCACGACATGATGATGATGACTGTTAGATCTACCAAATAGATTCTCGTCAAATATACATGCATACAAGCTCATTGGCATGACGGTTAGAGAGTTCGCCAATGGTCCGGAAGATCTGAGATCAATCCCAGGTTGAGTCATATTAAAGATAAAAAAATGGTACTTGATGCCTCCTTGCTTAACACTCAGCATTATAAGATACAGGTCAAGGGTAAGTGGAGTAATCCAGGGAAAAGTGTGGCATTTTCCCCTACACTTCGGTGTAGTAGTTACTGAAAAAGGAGCCTTCGGGTCGTCATTGACTGCGGTCAGCAAAACATAACAATATATATATGTATATCGCGTAATGCAAAGCTCTTTTAACGAATTGAGCTCTTGGCACAAAGTGTAAACAAGCGAAACTGGATAAATATCCATTAATTACCGTGCTGACGTTGAGTTTCAGGCTCCAGTGTCGAGTCACACTGAAGAGTTGTTTTACAACGAAATAGTTTGTCCTTGATAATATATATATATATATATATTGGCGTAAACAAATTCGAAAAAAACAAACAAAAAAAAACCCTGCGTTATTTACTGTAAAAGATCACAGGGAGAACTACATGTATATAAATTGAGACCCGAACAGCTACTACTACTCCGGGTCAGAGTGGATCTAGGGATATTAACATCAAAGACGATAAGATAAAGAGGATTAAGCAAAGAGGAAAATACGAATACCATCAATATGCAATATAACCGACTTCATAATAGGGAATTATTCTGGAGCTTAAATTAGCAAACAAGTCATCAAATACTGTGAAAGATGACATAGATTTTTTTTTATTGCAAAAGCACTGGTTTATATCATAGTGACAGATTGTTAGTTTGGTTTGTTTTGGTTTGGTTGCATGGCATATCAACTCTTACAGGTTATTTAATGCCAAATACTCTTTATACATATGAAAATAGAAGCGAAAATGAAAAAAAAAATGAAAATAGTGCAAAGATTATATATTGGAACCATTGAATTTGCAAGGAAGAAGTGTTATAAAACCAGAGAAATGAGCTTAGCAAATGGGAGGTACAATATTAATAAAATGGTGGCGAGTAACGTATGGAAGATTAACAACGATACCGGAATCGATACCAATCGACAAATGGCAAATAATAAAAACATCAGTTTATAAAGGAGGTAAGAAGGATCGCAGACAATATCTTGAAGAAAAAAATATGTATTTTGAAGTATCCTGATGCCAGTCAGTTTCTTGACAATGACACAGAGATCGTATCAAAATGTCGATACTGAAACAGATTCCTGTTGTGCCACTTACTCTCAGACTGATTTGTAGAGTTCACAACAAAACAGGGTGTAGAGGGAGTAGAAAGAAGAGGAGGAGGAGTGTAAAGCCTGTTATTTCTTTATCCTTTCTTTCCCCTCCCCATTTTTTTCTTTTCCTTATCTGCTCTTTCCGCCGTTCATGCATACTTTCTGTTAAAAACTTACTATAAAAGCAAACAGCGTCAGTCAGTACTATTATCTATCTGATAATAATACATATGCATTGTCTTGTATACTCAGGTTTGTTTTTATGAACAACGAAGAACATAATGGATAATGAACGCACAAAACACACTTCTTTATAAAAATATATTTCTCATTTTATTTTCGAAAGGGGCCCACTGTTTGTTGTTAGTTGAGAGATAGATGGAGAGACATATACTCTGAAAGGAGACGTCTTCTGATCCCATACCTTCTTCCGGGAGCTGGGAGGTGCCGACGCTTGCACCCCGTTGCAAGCCGCATCGTCAGAGGCGTCTCTGCTCGGCTGCGTGTCGCTGGCTCGACTCCCGATTCTCTGCACCCTGTATCAATCTGACCGCGTGGTTATCACGTGGTCTCCTTCCGGTTACACACCTGTTAGACCTGACTACCTTGACACGCTGTCATCCCCCTGTTTACTAATCACAAGCTTGTCAAAGCACACGGGGTCACTAGGAACGAACCGAAAATCCATGTCATATGTTATTTAACAATTGTACGTGAAACCCTCTGTCATGAACAGCAATTAACATTCCGCTCCTTGTGATATTTTATATTATATATATTTATCATAGCAAAGATCATATAATAGTAAAATGAAAACACTTGGATACCAAAAGAATAATTTTCATCAGACGAATGGATATCCTACGTTACCTGATCATTTTTCGTCGTTTCTTTTGTCGTATATAAACACTTTTGATATACTATTTAAAAGAACTTTGAAAACTTTTCTTTAAAAAGAAATATTACTATTTATTTTTTTACTTCCGTTAATCCCTAGTAGACAAAATACAACTAAAATGATATTGTTGGCTGTAACACGTTGCTATTGTTTCACTATCGTAAATGTTATTTTCAGTGCTAGGGATGCGTTTTCTTCTTTTCATATTGGTGTTATCCCTACATTTCCGAGTAAAAATGTTGTATAGCGGTTTAAATGTGAGTATGAGCCCGACGATGTAAGTCGTACCATCCAAAGGTTAGATGTTCGGTTTCAGTTTCTTTGTTTAATGGTACATCAACCTTTGTAGATTATTTAATGCCAAAGCCATTCTCTTAGAAGAACAGTAGTGGTACTATTTAACCTATAGCTGGGAGGATAAGGGGGGTTCATACCTTTCCCAAGGGTATTTGCCCGAAAGTGAACGTAATAGCGCGAAAAGGTTAAATGTGAGAATCACCCGACATATACATAGTTCCATTCGTAAACACATACGAATACAACCATCCAGGCATTCACAGGCTCACGAGTCCGTGGTTGGTGATCTTTTAATAAGTATAAATACTTGTTGTAAGCATTATTTAGACGAATGTTTCTTCGTCTTACATAAGGACTGAACAAAAACAAAACACTCTTAATATACTTGAAGCTGTTGTAGTCACCATGCAGCGTACGTTTTTACGTACGCAGAGAGAGAGAGAGAGAGAGAGAGAGAGAGGGAGAGAACACTCTTTCTACCTTACACACACACACACACACAAATATATGTAATAACTGTGAAAGGCCCGTTTTCTATCGACAGTAAAACAAAGCGTATACTTTAAAATGTTCATTCTCCTTTTATAGTTTGAGATAAGCATTATGAGTGTTGCTGGGTCAGCAAATACGTCGATCCCACAAACTTTTGAAATATAAATGATAGACAACAAACTAAGCAAGGATAAAAAAGACCAGAGAGTTAATTCGAAGAGCCAAGCTTTTACTCGGCGAACAGACCACAATGAACATTGTAGATGGTCTGCTCTAGGACCAAGATGCAGTCGGTGTAGCCGTGCGCAAGTAGTCTGTCTCTGGAAAGGCAGATGCGGTTTCGCTGATGCAGGAGCTGGTGTTATATATTGACTCTTAACCGAGCCGTCAATGCACCTGTGTAAATAAGCTGAAGAAGAAGCGGAAGCAAGCAGGCGGTATGAAAGAATATAGGCAGATGCCAGCGGCCGTTGAGTTAGTTGGTGACAGGAAGGCCATAGAGAAAACCAACTTGCAAACTAAGAACGCCCCCTGAGGGCTGTGGCCCTCAGCGACACCCAGTTGAGCTATCACAGCCAAGATGCAGAAGAAGTGTGAAGTGGGTTCTTGAAGATAACACTATGCGCTATGGTCAAGAGAAGAAGTTGGGTCAATATAGCAGTCTGTCCCTGTCTCCCCCATCTCTCACACACCACAAAAATATCAACCCTTTCGAGAATAAAGGGTGAGAGATATATTTTTATACAGAAGTGTGTTCGTTCGTTGATTGAATTTCGTATTATGATTATGGTTGTGAGTATATAACACTGGTTGCTGATTCGAAAACTGGTCTGGAGGTACCTGTTGCTTGGTAACGCTGGAACTGTTGCTGCAAGTGTCTGCGGTTTGGTAATGCACGTGTATTCTGCTGAAATTGTTGTTGCAAGTGTTTGTTTCTTGGTGATTCAGATGTCTGTAAGCGGTGTTGTGAGGAGACCAGAGGCGATCCTTAAAAGACTTTCCAAAATTAGCTGTTAAAAGGGCTTGTATGTGACGTTCTAAAATTAGCTCTGAAACGGGTTGTTTGAAAGAGAGTGGCGGTGATTAGTTGGTTCCTGCGTCGTCTGCTGGCTGAAGTCAAGACATCGGCTGCTGGGTTGGCCTTGTAGCTGTTCGTCGCTGACAGCTACTGCTGCCAGAGGAGATGCGTATATTTTTCTCACCCTACGGCTGTCTTAGCAGCCAAATGAGTGTTTGGTTGCTGACTACTGAGTTCATATAGAGATAATAGGCTGCTTCTTTGGGGGGTTTGAGTAGAGAGAATTCTGTGTTAACAAAAGCAGGGGGTCTCTCTTTTAAATATAAGTAATAATGGGATATCTCATTATACTAACAAGAGGAGCTTTAAAATGCCACTTGCTTTATTCTAAGTTAATAAGTAGTCTTCTGTTTGTTCTGCAGAATAATTCTTTTTTTCAAATAGTTTTCGTGTTAGTAACAGAAAATTCTACTCGTTACGTAGCATGACGTTGTTGTTAGCTGACGTCGTGGATGACTTAACGCTTTTTCAAAACGGGGATTTTTTGTTTTGAGTTGCCAATACGCTATGATAATGGCGACGAGTAACTCTATCTCTATCTATCTCTCTTTCTGTCTCTCTGTATAAACTGACTAATACTCATTTCCCTAAATAAAAAAAAAGATTCATAGATAAATCTAACCTACATTAAACAGAACCTAATTTCACACACACACACACGCACATTTCGCACATACTCACTACCACAAACATATAAACACAAAATATCTTAAAATTTAACTATGATATAATACATACAACTCAGAGAGGAAAAAGATAAAAAGGAAAAAAGCAATAAACGGAAAGACATAGAATATGTATTAAAACGTCCTCACACACATTCAAGTCAAAGAGAAAAGAAAGATCAACAACCGAATGTACATGTCTATGAATGTATTCATACACAAACACTCTAGATATATACTTGTTAATACGAAAATAAATAACCAAATAAATTTGAATAAAAAAGAATCCCACCTTAGTAAAAAAAAAAAACAACACAAACACATTATTAATCTCTTGAAAAGGTTTCTTTGTTTTAATGGCATATCAACCTTCGGAGGTTATAGTGGTACTATTTAACCCATAGTTAGGAGGATAAAAGGGTCCATACCTTTCTCAAGGGTATTTGTCCGAAATTGAACAATTGCGCTGTCCATTGCTTTAACCGTTACAGCGCGAGGACACCTTCCCTCTTGAAAAGGATCACGACGTCCGAAACACGTGTTGAGCATACTTTATGAAATAAAACCCTAAAGTACCACAGTGAAATTCATTTGTCGAGTAATTTATTCTAAATATAAATATAAGTATGTATATAGTAAATCGTTCTTCCTAAATGAAAAAAAAATGCACAAATACTACCCAGTAGATGAGGATAAAACCTAAAAGCAACTGTCTTTATCACCACCTCATATTGTCTGTCTGTGGATGACAAAATATATATATTACAACAGTTGTTGTCGCTATCTCATTTGTTGGGTTTGTGGTAGAGCAAATGCAATATAATTTCGAAAGTGCTCAACATCTGTGATAGAGTTATTATATAATAATGAATAAATAAGTATTAGTTTTTATATATATCAAATAGCATGGAGCTTATCTACGGCCACTGGTTTTATACGACAATCATCTGCCTGATGATTGAAGTATAAAGACGAAACCAGTGGCCGCAGATAAGCATCCATCATCATCATCATATCGCGCTGGTAGCACGGATATCTCTGACCCTCTCTCGCCACTCCTCCCTATCGTTCATCGCCTTAGGTAGGCCTTCAGGACAACATCTTGTATCCTCACATAGCTGCTGAATGTACGTTCGAGCTGGTCGTCCTGCTTTTGCGCGGCCATGTGTGGGGTTCCATAAGAGTACATCTCTTATGAGTTCAACTCTGCTTCTCCAGCAGTGTCCTGCATGTCTGGTTCGTCTAACTTGAATAGTTTTCGTGATAGGGGGCAGGTGGCCGTACAGTTGGTGTCTTGTGGGGTGCTGCTGCCAGGACTTGTTCAGGATTGCACGCAGCATTCTTGTGTAATTGCCATCCAGTTTCTTCTCCAGCCATTTTGTTAGCGTCCATGTAGTGCATCCATATAGCAGTATCGATGTGACCGCTGCCTGGAAGAAACTGCGTTTCATTTTATTGGTTAGGTCTGATTTCCATATAATCGATAGCCTATTGATAGCTGTCCATGCTTTCGTTAGCCTCGTTTCGATGTCTTTTTCGGTTGATTCGACGCTGCTTCCTAGGTACGTGAATTTGTCAACTAGTTTAAGTGGGGTTCCTTCTAGAGTGGAGATGTCCCCCGTTTGGTTATAGCACATATATTCCGTTTTGTGTGCATTAACATAGAGTCCTATGCTTGCTGCTGCTCGTTCCAAACTATGCAGAAAAGTTTCGGCTTGGTCAGGTGTATTTGCCAGTATCGCTATGTCATCGGCGTAGTCGGCGTCGGTAATTGTTGTTGCAGGGTATCTTTTGCTTCTTTTCTTCGTCAGTTCGAAGCCATTCTCTTTGATTTTGTCAATCGATGTTCTAAGTACGTAGTCTAGACAAATGATAAAGAGGTACGGGGCCAGCGTGTCCCCTTATAGTACTCCTGCTACAATGTCAAAGTATTCCGTGTCTCCATCCGGTGATCGTACTTTTACTTTAGTGTTTCTATAGAGAATCGTTATTGCCGCTACGGTTTCTTTAGGTATGCCGTACGCCAGTACGATTTGTTCCATCTTTCCTCTGTGAATGGAGTCGAAAGCCTTGGTAAAGTCGACAAATATTAATGTCGCTTGTAGGTTCTTTGCCCGTACACCTTCAAGGATTCTGCGGATGGTTAATATTTGTGAGGTCGTGGAGCTATTTCTTCGGAAGCCATTTTGGTTTTTTCGAAGTATGATGTCGATTTTGGGTTCTATTCGGTTTCGTAGTAGGGCATTGTAGATTTTGGCAGCTATGGATGTAAGTGTTATGCCTCGGTAGTTTTTGGCTAATCCGAGGTCCCCCTTTTTAGGGAAGGGGAGTATGCATCCCTTCATCTATCTATCTATCGGATTTTGATTGTATACTGCGTTGCAGTGTCGGAGCAGTATGTCGTCGAATTGTCTGGTCTTCCATACTTCCGGGGGAATTTCGTCCAGCCCTGCAGCTTTCCTATTTTTAATTTTTCTGAGAACCGAGTCGAGTTCTTCTTGTGTGAACGGTCCTAGTTTAATGTCTAATTGTTTGTTAATTATTCTGGTGATTGGTTCATGCGTTATTTTTGGTGGGTTTCCAAGTAAGTTTTCGAAGTGGTGTTTCCACAGTTTTATTCTTTCTTGTTGGTTTGCTGCTTTAAGTTTTGCTTTGGCTGTGTTCTTTCTTCTGCTCACTTCGTTTATTGTTTGCCAGGTTATTCTAGATTGTATATCTTCCACCGAGTCTCTAATCTTATCTATCTGATTTTGAATGTATTCTGTCTGTTCCTTTATATATATGCCTGCTAATTGATATTGTGCCGTTTTTAGTTTTAAGGCATTTGTGTTTGTTGGGTTTTTTCGATAGTTTTTGGAGGCTGTTTTCACTAGTGCACGTTTTTCTCTCACCGCTAAAGTTTCCCATGGGACTCTATATTTAGTTTTAAGTTTTGTTGGAATGTATTTTGCTGCTGCCTCGAGGTGTGCATTGACGAAGTTTTCATATTCGTCGTTTGGTGTACTTTTTTCCGTCTTTTCTTGTAGTGTTTCGAATCTGTTTCTTAATTCTAATACGTATTTATCTCTAAGCATCCATACTATTATATATTTATTATATATATAAATAAATATATATATATATATAAACTAATATATATATATATATATATATATATAAACTAATATATATATGTAAACTAATATATAAATAAACTAATAGTATTATATATATATATATATATAATATTTATTAAAAATGTGATTCAGAAACGACCAATGACATGGAAAACTCCAACTCAAACTCAAGTGGCTATTTGAAAGAGTTGACGAACAACGAAGTTAATTCGCGTCCATCATCTTACATTTTATGCTATGAATAAAGATTATGTGCCTGTTTATATGTATATGAGTATACATATATATGTATATGTGTGTGTGTGTGTGTGTGCGCGCGTGTGTGTGTGTGTATGTGCGTGTGATGGCTATCTGATGAAGGTGGTCTCTTAAATTGAGGTGCCAACTGAAATAAATTTAAAATAGTCAAATGGCGGATTGTTGAGTTTTTTCTTCAATTATATGGAAATTTGTTCTGTAAGAAACTCATTAATTTTCATAAATTGAGCATTCCTGGATTTTGTAAGAATCCTTAAATAGAATTATTCCCTACTCAACTTCCATTAGATATTCCGGTTAAATATTTATATGTATAATTACTTATATATATATATATATATATATAAGCCTATTCACATTTATAAGTATATGCTTAGAAATCTCCAAGCCATCTCCGCTAGATACACACCCTCACACACACAGTCATATCCACATATGTATAAGTACACATAAGAACGCAAGCAGGCAGATAGACAGATAGATAGATAGATAGAAAAAAAGAGAGAATGAGAGAGAGAAAGAGAGAGACACACACACACACACACATACATAAACAGACTCGCGTGTGCGTGGTGTAACACTTACGTCATAAGGAAATTGATTCCATTACTTTGGGTACAAGGCTATTTGCTTTTCACTTTGCGGAAAAGCTTTTGAGAAAGGCACAAATCCATCTCTGCTTTCTCCTATTACATGGAATGCAGTTGGACAGATTGGGTAATCTAACCATTCTAGGGCAGCCTGTCTAAGAGAAGGAAAAACCCTAAATTTAAAGCCCAGTTGGCGGAGGATGTTGCTTACACGGACTACATCTCTGCAGAGGTGTAAGACTCCATAAACGAGTATCCTGGATATGACACTAAACCATCTGATGGTATGGTTCCAGTCTTGGAGCTTTTGGGAATGTGGAGTACCCCTTCATTGCCATTGCTCCCATGCCCACTCTTATCCGGAATGGTTAAACCTGACTGGGTCCCATGTGTTGGGTCAAATAAACCTGTTTGACAGTTAATCTGTACGCAAACAAATAGCTGATGTTAAAAAAAATTATTTGAAATAAAACCGTTTGATCATTTAACTTGCTGTAAACAAACAGATGTTTAATTGAATTGTTAATGTCTCATAGAAATATCTGAAATCATTTAAAAATCATTAGTATTGAAAGCTTGAATCCTTGAAACCATTTAACTGAGTGCAAACAAATGAGCTCTAGCTTGTATGAAATCTTGCTCATAAACTATTCGCTTACATATCATATATACTTAATATATATGATTTGGAATTAAAAAAAGTTACAGTGGTTAATATGTCATAAGACCCAACTAGAGCAAACCCTATATATTTAGTATATATGTATAAAGAGGATATGGCATTAAATAACCTACAATGATTGATATACTATAAAACCCAACTAAAAGGAAACCCTATATACTTAATATATATGTAAAAAGAGGATTTAGCATTAAATAACCTAGAATAATTGATTTGCCATAAACCAACCAAACAAAATCCTCTGTATCTAGTATATATGTATAAAGAGGATTTGGTCGTTAAATAACCTACAATGATTGATATGCCATAAAATCCAACCAAACCAAATCCTATATATTTAGTATATATCTATAAAGAGGATTTAGCATTAAATAACCTAAAATGGTTGATATGCCATGAAACCCAACCCAACCAAATCAAATCCTATATATCTAGTATATATGTATAAAGAGGATATAGCATCAAATAACCTACAATGGTTGATATGCAATAAAACAACCAAACCAAATCCTATATATTTAGTATATATGTATAAGGAGCATTTAGCATTAAATAACCCACAATGATTGAAATGCCATAAAACAGAACCAAGCAAAATCCTATATATCTAGTATATATGTATAAAGAGGATTTGGCAATAAATCACCTACAGTAGTTGGCATACCATAAAACCCAACCAAGCCAATTTAGATTAAAAACCTGACGATTAGTGTCCTGGAAAATCTGTCGCACACAGGTACATCATTCTTGTTATCAGCTCATCTAAAATTGTGACTCGTTTAATACACTCCTTTATCACCATACAATAAATCCCCGGAGCTCGTAGTTCAACAGTTAACTGAACTATCAGGATTTCATACATCAAGATCGGAGGTAGAGTCCAACACCCACACGCATACATATTACAATTGAATTTCCTGTAAACATTCATGATAATCGATTGAGTTTTAAGCAAATAAATAGATGATTATGGACATATGAAAAATGTGTAAGCATATGCGTAAGTATATACATATATGCAGATATAGGCAAATATATGAATGCATTTGATGGGTATAAATTCTGCATATAAATATACAGAGGAAAGTGAAAGTGAAAGTGAATGTGTTCGCAAGAGACGAAGACATTTAAATATGATGAAAAATAAGACAATATATATATATATATATAGCTCGTTTAAAATCTATATGCATAAACATAGATGAAGTGAAAGTAAAAAAAAATGCATTGGTAAGTAGATTAGATATATTTGAATAAGAAAGTTAAAAAAAGGGAAAAATTAAGAAAATCCTAAACAAATACAGAATGAGTCTTTTTCTATCTTTATCTATCTAACAACTGCTTGTTAAGCGATTATCTATCAATCTATCTATCTATCAAATTATGCTGGCAGCATGAAGTTTCCTATCTCTCTCTCTACAACCATTCCTATCATCCCTTACTTCAGGTAGGTCTTCTAGACTGCATCTTGAGTCCGCATAGAGTTGATGTAAATGTTTTTCTGGTTAGCCTACACTGGCTCATCCATATGTAGCTGTCCATAAAAAACATCGCTGGGAGTGTGTTCTTGTTTTTCTAGCTGTGTCCTGCATGTATTGTTCGTCTTACGTGAATGGTTTGTGAGATGAGAAGCACGAGACCGTTCAGCTGCTGTTTTGTGGGGTGTTGCTTCCAGTCAGCGCGTAGCATTCCTATGTAGATCCCATGTAGCTTTTTCTGTATGGGTTTTGTTTTCGTCGATGTAGTGCATCCATATTGTAGTATGGATACAGCTACAGCTTGGAAGAAATCTCGTTTTATTTTATCGAAGAAATCTCGTTTTATTTTATCGAATATTATCAATAACCTGAGTGGTTATCTATCTATCTATCTATCTATCTCGATTACCTCTATATCTTTACGGATGGCTCCAAGGACAACAATAAAACAGCGTGCGCAGCTGTTCTAAATAAAACAATTCTCGAGAAAGCTCTTCAAATAGAAAACTCCATCTTCACAGCAGAAGCCCGTGCAATAGACTTAGCTCTCAACATCATCTCGAAGAGTAATCATAATAAATTTATCATATTTTCACACTCACTCTCTGTCTTACTATGATTAAGAAATAAAAAAAAAACCCGAGAACTTTCTTATAAACTGCTGCGTCGACTAGACTCAATGTCAAAATGGAAAGAAATTCTTATATTCCGGATCCCAAGCCATATTGGAGTGAGAGGAAATGAAAGAGCAGACTTGGCAACCAAATCGGCCTTAGATCTGACCCTCGACAAATTTAGGATTCCATATACTGACCTGAAACCCAAAATCAATAAATTCCTTCACACAAAATGGCAACAACGCTGGAATAATAACACCCACAGTAAACTCTTCCAAATCCAGCCCACTTTGGGAAAATGGAGAAGAGCTTTCAGAAAACCAAGAAGAGAACAAGCCATTATATCCCGATGGCAAGGCTTATTCACTCTTTCATACTGAAACAGGAACAACAACCATGGTGTTTGACTTGTCAAACGCCTTGCACCATTAAACACGTTCTCACGGAATGTAAAGCTTTCGCTCTCATCAGAACACAATTTTTCAAGGTGAATAGTCTGACCGATCCTTTTGAGAGAGACAGGGTTGTACTAAAAAATATGACGAATTGAAACCATTCATTGTATGCAAACAAATGAAATTTTATCGACAAAGGATTCATTTAGAAATCTTAGGTTAAACGTATATATATATATATATATATATATATATATATATATATATATAAACAGGATTTGGCTTTAAGTAACCTACAAAGGTGGATATGCCATAAAACCCAACCAACCAACCATATCTATCTATTTATCTATCTATCTATCTATATTCATATCCATTACTATGCCCTTTTGAAATCTAGTAGTGCAATAACGTTCGCTTTCAGACTAATAATATTAAGAAATATATGCACCCCCCTTATCACCCTCAGCTATAGGTTAAATAGTACCACAACTTGTCTTCTAGAAGGATGACTTCGGCATTAGATAACTCAGGAAGCTTCATATTCCATTAAAAGAATCATATCTACTTATCTGGGCATCTCACGAGGTGTAATTGTTAGCAGAACATTGCTAGAGCGTTCAAATCCTAATGGA
>OY757928.1:42947672-42952672 GCA_963585895.1 Sepioteuthis lessoniana | reverse complement strand
AATGAATTATTATCATTGTTATTATTATTATAATTATTGATAATGATGATGATGATTATACTGTCAAAGCCAGCTTAAAAGGCATTTTTTTAAAGATAATTTCCAGAACTAGTAGCTTTTCGCGTTTTTAACAGACCAATTATCTTTGGAAACCATTCCAGCCATGATGATGAGATGTCTACTCAAGATTAGATGCAGATATTTTTTTTTCTAAATTAAGGAATTGTTATCTCTCAGTGGAAATTAATTTGAGTTTTCTGCGTGGCGAATTCAAATAAAAATCTTAAACCATTTACACAGACCATTATAGAAAAGGAAAGGACATTTTTGCTATTTTCTTCGCGTATTCTCTTCTCGTTCAAGAGTGTTTTCATTCATGTACACATTTAGACGCCCACTAATCCAAACTGCCACACATAGTTAAACATTTCTAGTAATAAGAAAATATTAATTAAATAATGCATATAAGATGCTATACTACCCATTAACTCAAGAAGTGGGATGGTCCAACCCAATCTTATAAGAAGGAAGGCACGGACACCTGGGAGACTACTTACTTAATTACGGGCAACTCAGGCGGTGTAATGGTTAACAAGCTGGACTAGCAAACCACAGTTGAGTTCAATTCTCACTGGGTGCCCCATTCATACCGAATTGTGACTCATCTGACCAAATAGCTAAGTAAATTACTACTAACACAATTACATTGGCGCCTCGTATGGTGTAATGGTTAGCAGGCTAGACTAGCAAACCTCCACGAGTGAGTTCGAGTTTCACTGGGTGGCCAATTCATACGGCCTTGAGAGATATCTTAGCAAAAGGCTAAGTAAATTGCTACTACTTACACTTATATTTTGTCTATACTATGAGACACACGTATTAATTTGGGCGAATATCGACATTCATTTTGTCCATTGTTTATTGGAAATGAAAAGAAATCTATGATTACTAGTCATTGTTATACTGTACCAGATTATCCTCAGTACGAGAAGTTGGATAGTCCAACTCAGCCTTATAAGAAGCAAGGCACGAACACCTTGGACACTAGTTTCCCAATTACATTACAATGACATTTTACGTATACTAGGTGACAAACGTACTTGCAGTCGAGATTCTAGGAAAAAACGAACGCAGAAAACACTAACACAGAGACGAGGATGAGATGCAAGTAGATTAAAATTCTTTAAAAATAATAAAAACACAGTTACTTGTTAAACTGTGTTGTCTTACATAAATCCATTAGGTGTTGTGTGTACATATTGGTCACCTATCAAAATATAGACGATAGTCAACCTTGCTTAACATTAGTGATAAGATTAGTTGGTTGATCGGTTGGTTGTGTTTTATGGCATACCAACACTTGCAGGCCACTTAATGCCAAATCTTGTTTATGAATATATGTAAAATATGATTTTAAATCAAATAGTTTGTAGTTGACATTGTTTTTAAACGACCCAGAGTTTTTTTTTTTTTTACCATAGTTAAGTGGTTTCAAGTATTGCTACCACTTATAGCTTTATTTGCACACAGTTAAATAGTTTCAAGGTATTGCTATATAATACTTATAATTCAATTGAGCATTAGTCATTTGTTTGCACTCAATTACATACTATCTAGTATATATATTTCTACTAGACACAAATATATATATATATATATATATATATATATATATATATATATATATATATATCCTATATCAGAACTCTCTTGTGGACGTATGTGGAAACGGATAACGGACACAATGTGCGGGATAGATACCTCATTATGGAAGGGACGAGTACTTCTTGCATCGCTCTCCGCCCATACTACGCTTGGTTCACTCACGTCCAAAGATTGCTAGCTAGCTATATATATATATATATAGAGAGAGAGAGCGAGTTGCATAAATTAAGCTTCTTTTGTTGGGCTTCACAGTACACTGACACCCTACTTTCGTCTCATTTAGGCTACATCATCTGAACTAGCCTCGTGACTACTAAAATGGCCGTTGGTGATTTCGACAACTTTTAGCTACTTGTTGTCTTCAGTCTGGGGGGTTAGATGAAGCATATTTTATGACACCTATCTTACCAAAGGAGATTTTGAACTTTGTCAAGAAAATAGAATAAATAATGAATAATTTATGTTCACGTTTAAATATCATCGTTTTAATATTTTATTGTTTTTTCCCGTGACGTAAACATTCTGCGTTACTTTCATTTTCAAACTACATTTTTGGTGCTTCATTTTTTATCTAAATTATTTATGATATTTACTATTTAAACTAATCATTAGCCTAATGAGTTGAGTATTCGCCTATGGCCCGGGAGACCGGGGTTCAATCCCAGGTCGAATCATACCAAAGACTCAAAAATGGCACTTGATGCTACCTTGCTTAACACTTAGTATTATAAGATTTGGATCAAGGGTAAAGTGGAACAATCCAGAGAATGAAGTAGCGCCGTTCCCTACACCTCGGTGTGGTAGCCATTGAAACGGGAGCTTTCGGGTCACCTTTGACTAAGGTCACCAACTTAAATTACTTTACTAAACTAATCAGGGAGTTAATTTGAATGGTATCTGGTCTCATGCCTGCGTTTGGATATCAATTCTGATCGTTTGTTCTGCAACTGATTTTGTTAAGAGGATTCTCTTATACACAAGGAGAGTCCCCGTGGCGTAGTGGCTAACGTTCTGAACTGCAACATTGAAGTGAGCGAGTTCGAGCTCATGTCACCTTATTACGTTCATTTTCGGATTGATACTAGTGAGAAAGTTATGAACCACCTTTACCCCCAGCTAGGTGTTAAATAGAACCACTACTATTCTTCAACAAGAATGGCTTTGACATCAAATTACTCAAGAAGGCTGACATGCCGTTAATCAAAGAAACCATGCCATCTGATATGCAGATTTTCTTCTCTGAGCACAATCTACGCAATTTTGGCCAGTCATTGCATGTGCGTACTCTTTTCACTATCGAAAAGGATTGGCCGTAATACGCCGGTTTCAGTCCTTTCGTCTAATGTCAAATTCACTTTTACGCCACATTTTCAAACTAAATTTCAGTTCAGCGAACGTCATTACGTTCAACGTTACGTCACTTAGCAACGTCACCTCCGTCACATTAAAAGGACGTGGAATAAATTATTATCTGTTTGAATTTTTTGAGATGAGGTTTGATGTGTATAATTCTGCTTGTGATTTTTCGGACTGTTGTCCTCATCTTTATAGTCATTAGTTGAAACAACGTTTCGACTGCCGTATTCTCCAGCCTTCTTCAGATATCCCTTGTTTATCTGGGCGTAGGAAGGATTTAACGTAGGAAATCATTTTCTAAGTTTGACTGTTGATCAAACAAGGCGTTGAAGAAATATGAAGATGTTATTCAAATAATGACGTCGTTGTTTTTCACCTCTATCAATCCGTGTATTTTCGCGAGATAAACAAGGGACACCTGAGAAAGGCCGGAGGATACAGCGGTCGAAACGTTGTGTTTCAACTTACCATGATAAAGATGAGGACCACAGTACGAAAAATCACAACCAAAATAATACAAATTCATTTTTCCTTATGATATATACCAAAATAAAAAAAAAATATATGAAAATTAACAATAAAAGAGAGACGCTAAGAACATCTGACATACAATTGTAATATAATGGCCGAGGGATTTCGTTTTATATATCTTGCCTTTGGGTTTAGTTAGGCTGAGAAGCTTTTGGCTCAGTTAGTTAGGTGCAAACATGACCGCAGGTCTTCACACGCGCGCGCGGAGCGGATGTGTCGTTCACAGATGTCAAAATAAAAATCCCAGAGAGAAAGGTTGACTTGGGGATGTGAATGACGTCATGCACCGGAAGCGTGCACGGAGGATTTTGGGGGATTTGAAAAAAGTCAGTTATTTGAAAACTAGACTCCGAACGGGAAGGGTCGACTTTCGGGACTCGCTAAGGCCAGACAAATTTGTGTGCTACGGGCGCCGTACGTGATGGGGTTGGGGCAGATAGAAAAGTCATCATAGAAAGATTGTGCATCTCTCTTCCTTATGTCGAAACCTTTAACTCAAAGGTAATAAAAGGTTTCGTACCTGAACTAAGAAGTCGTTACGTGTTTTTGTGTTTCGGGATTCCAATGTTCTATGCATATATATTATGAACATTCAATGTACGTTTCACATATTCGTATCTGGCTATTGTACTCAGTAAAGGAGTACATTAGGTTGAGTGAACATGAATAGACAACTCCATTTTTTTGTCTTTATCTAAAATGAGAATCTTGAGACCTTGAAGCCTACGCCGGATAGGTTGATTAAATCTATAGACATATACACAGGCACACGGTGAGTCATCGTGGCGTTGTGGCTAATGTGTTCGACAACCAAATCAGAGTAAACGAGTTCGAAATCCACTCTCGCAATTACGTTTACGTTTGGACTAATACCCTGTAATCCCCACCCCCAGCTGTGGGATAAATAGTTTACTGTTTTTCCACAAATAGATAACCCATGAAGGTTGATATGCCATTAAACAAAGAAACCAAATCAAGCCAAGCAAATATACAAACGCACAGACACACAGACAGATACATACACGTCTTTACTGTTGATTTATATTTTTCCCTATCAACGGTGCTTAGAATCCGTTCCGGTCATGTTCAAGTGGTGCAGCCATACTGTAGTACTGATATAGCTGCAGCTACAAAGAATTCCAGTTTTGATTTATATAAATCTGGTTTCTCTGAAAAAGATAGAACGGAAATATACATCGCTTCTTGCAAATACACCTACCCAAGCCAAATCCCTGCTGTATGGTCCGGAGCAGGCAGCAGGAGACATTGGCCTCCATGTGAATGCGAACAAAACGGAGTACACGTGTTTTAATCACGAAGGAGACATCTTCACACTAAATGGTAGTTCTCTGAAATTAGAAGACAAGTTCACGTTCCTCGATAGCAGAGTCTCATCCACTTAAAGTGACATCAGTATGCGCCAAGCAAAGGCATGGACTGCTATCGAT
>OY757928.1:42822672-42940172 GCA_963585895.1 Sepioteuthis lessoniana | reverse complement strand
AAGTAGACGAAAAATTGATCTTTATTTAATATGGATGACATTCAAAGTTTAAGCATTTTAAGAGAAGCGTGATCTTACCTTAAGAGGTAATCTTTCTCCCCAGTCACAAAAAAAAAAAAAAGAAAAATAAATAAATAAAATAAAAATAAAAAAAGAATAAAAAAAGACAAAAGAAAAAAGAAAAAGAAAAAGAAACTAGAAACCTATAAAAGAAGACAAATGATGTTACATTAGTCTTATTCTATAGGTTTCTTGTTTTTTTTTTTCTTCTTATTTTCATTTTTATTTCTTTTTCTTTTAATATTTAAAACTAATCTACTAAATTATCCAAATTTATCAGTAGAAAAAAAGAATTAAGAAATAATACCAGAAAAAAAAAATGGCCAGCCCTATAGAACTGATATAACCAAGTATTTTAATTCCTAATCTTTGCGTTCATCGTCGCTTGGAATAACTTCTGAGGCACTATGTACGAACTCAGGCCTTATTTAAGCTAAATCCTTTATTTCACTTCTCGCAGTTTAACGGAACAACATAAGAACAGATGTATTAACTGGTAATTGACAATATAAGTTGTTCAATACATCTTAAAGTTGCAGGTGATCTATTGATTATTGGAATGGAGAAGATAGTTCGTGTGTAATAATCTCACTAAAGAGACGCTCGTGTTGTAGTTGATATCGTCGTAGACAAGGATGTTAGCATTTCTCATAGATACAAATACCATTGAGAAAGGTGTGAATTCAACAATCCCCTTTCTAGCTATGGGTAAATATTTGGACAGACTAGGATTCTTAACCTTGTTATGGCAACCGGTTTAGGAGAAGAAAAATCCTAAATTCAGAACTGTTAAAATCTGGTTTAAAAAATTAGCCTTGTGTCACATTTGGTTTGTGTAGAGCGGTTGGGTAAATTCATAAAATCTCAATAAGTTTTTTTCTGAAAAGTCATAAAACCATTTCTTCCCTCAGTCAAAGATAGATAGAATGGCAGTTAGTGCTCATTAGTTTCGTAAAACTTTATTGATTGCTCCTGTAAGTTTTACGTTGAGAAACTATCATCATTGCCTGACGATCGTTTCAAAGCTTGAAACTGAATAGTAATTTTTTCTGTTTTAATATTTTCAATATATATATATATGTATATATAAATGGGGGGGGGAGAGAGAGAGAGAGAGAGAGAGAATTTATGCCCATACACATATGCTTAATGATACAAACTTACTTTAAGAGACAGTTTTGACCCTGGTAATTTACGTGATACACCTGTCATCGTCACCATCTCTTCCAGTTTTTGCTATTTGGTTTAAAGTACTTTGGCTCCAAAAGGTGTTTTTAAAGTTATAACGTTGCTGCTGTCTGCTGTTCATGAGAAAGATCGCAGGTGGCACGATGTTATTGCAAGCGATTAAAAGACGGACAAAGTCGCTAAACGACATCAAACGAAAGGGTTTCCTTTCTTTTTCACGCCGACTGAGTAAACATGGTCGTGCCAAAATTTCTGGGCGAAAAATATACAAGTTTGGTCTATTAACTAATGCGACTGTCTAAAAAAATTATCAACTTAACAACAAATCGACTTTATCTACTCTATTATAGTTCCCTCAGAAAGTCACACATCGGTGAATGTGTAGTTTGTATTCATAAAAAAGGTGTTGGAAGTCTTCAACTAACACTACCTTTAGTTGGTTCGTTACGGCCTGTTGCATAATCTCAAAAGATCTAGAATAGTAGCGACGGAGATTTATAATTTATTTCCTCAAGCCAAATTTACTTCAGTTCTTTTGTGATTGTTATAAAAAATAAATTGTTTATTTTTATGAATATATTAACTCTAGCGTAACATTGTAAGCGAGTTGTCGCGGTGGGGAGCGCAAATAAATAAGTTATAAAAAATCCAGCGGTTTGATAAGATATGAAAATGGAACTCACAGTGAAAAATCGAATTTCTTTTTTTCTTTCTTTCTTTCTTTCTTTCTTTCTACTACTTTCATATATGAATATATTCTCTAAAGAAAATTGAGTCGTTTACAAGTTTAGAAAAAATACATTCTAATGGCCCGAGAGTTAAGCTTGTTAACCTCTCGTCTCATCTATCTATCTATCTATCTATCTATCTATCTATCTATCTATCTCTTTCATATCTGAAAATATACTAATAATTTTCTTGTTGAAATGAAGTAGTTTACAAGTTTAGGAAATAATATTTACATGTACATACACGTTAGCATATACAATGAATGTCAACAAAAACAGTCAAATAAACAAATAGATATATGGTCATCTAGAGCGATAGATAGATAGATAGATAGATAGATAGATAGATAGATAGACGGACAGACAGATAACGCCCGAAAAGATAAGTCGATTAAGCTAAAATAGAGATTGATGGACATTTATTAGACTAAAAGACAGATGAATGGACGCGCTAAAGCCATATATTATTGCCATTACTTTGGACTTCCTGTCCTCTGTGACAGGGAATATACAAGAAATACCTACTCCATCAACTGTTGCTCTGACATATCAATCTACTTACCCTACCAGTTTTTCAATTTGTCTATTGTACCTTATTGCCTATGTTGTCTACTGAGACATCTCTCACCCAGTTCACTGCTCTGCATCCTCTCAATTTTTGGTTCATTTTGGGTTTTAATGCACTTTATTGTACCGGTAGATGTCTCTTAGTCTTCCCGCTTCGTTTTCGATGTGTAGTTACCGAGGCAACCCAGACATCGTCTACATTCAGATGCTGCGATGTAGAAATGGGCAAATGCGAAGCAAATTATTTCAAGCGAAGCAGAACTCTGATTGTTATTTTTCTTCCTTTTTCTTTTAGCCGGAAGATAAGGATATAGTTTTGATAAAAAAAGAAAGAGAAGCTTTTCAAATAATAGGGTTGGCATAGACTTTTTGCAAAACTATTTCTTACTTTGGCTAAAACAAGAGGGTAAAAGCTATTGATTACCTTCCTTCAAAAGTTTTATGTCATGAATGAAAATATATCAGATTGCACTAATTAATCTATAAAGACTCTCATCAAATCTGATTATCGATTATTTTCAATAGTTGGGGATTTTTATTTGGATTCAAGTCATTCTCTCCGTCAAACATTGATCAGATCTAATGAGAGTCTTTACAAATTGTGTACAGTTATTTGAAGATTTCTTTACATTCGAGTCATTCTCTAGATTAAACGTTGATCTGATCTAAAAAGAGTCTTTACAGACGATGTAGTGTAATTTAAAGTTTTCCTTAGAAGTGTAGGGGAGGGTGGTACTCCTTTCCCTGGATTGCTCCACTTTATCCTTGAAAAGTACCTTACAATGCTGAGTGTTAAGCAAGGTGGTATCAAGTACCATTTTTTGAGTCTTTGGTATGACTCGACCTGAGATTGAACTCCAGTTTCCTGGCCGATTGACGATCACTCTACCACTAGGCCAATGAATTGGGTGAAATAAATATTCATATATATGAAAATTTCTATAGTTTACCTTTCAAACGTAGCCTGAACAAAATTTTTATATGCATTTACTGTATAAGGATATATTCTTCTAATATGTGTATATAAACTTAGGTTACAATTAATTTTATAGAAATTAATGCTATTTATTCATTTTCATGAGTGAAAAAAGTAATTATCTTCATTTAATACTTTGTAGAATACCCTTTATTCATTTCAATAGCCACTAATCTCTTTCTGTAGTTCACAATTAATTTCTTGCAATAATCAGTAGGTATTTTGTACCATTCTTCCCGGTATATTGTCTTCAGATTATTGATGTTTGCTGGTGCTCTTTTTCTGATTTGAATCTTCAAAAATCGCCCCAAGTTCTAATAGGATTCAAATCCAGGAACTGAATTGGCCATTGCAAAACGTTAACATTATTTTCAGACGACCACTTCTTCGTAGATTTAGCTGTATGCTTGGGATCATTATCCTGCTGGAACATGTAATCAAGACTCTCAACAGAAGGCGTGAAGTTTTCTTGCAAGATCTGTTTATACTTTTGGGCATTCATTTTACTGTCTATTACTGATATTTTGCCCACAACTTTCACTGAAAAACATCCCCAAATCATTATACTGTCACTGTCAAATTTGACAGTTGGTACCGTGTTCTTTGGTGAGTAGGCTTCGCCATCTTTCTTCCACACATGATTTCGATAATTATGACCAAACAACTCAATTTTTGTTTCATCAATCCATAATACTCTTTCCCAAAATGAATTTTCCTTTTCTTTAAGCTGTCTTACGAATTTCAACCTTGCATATCTTTGTCGTTTCAATAGGAAAGGAGTTTTCTTTGACTATATACCATTCCTCAGCAGTTCATTATTTATTGTTCGTTTGGTTACACATCCTGATGAACGCAAATCTTCCTGCAGCTCTTCACACGAAACCATTGGATTTTGGTTAATCTGGCGTCCTAATTTTCATGATAATCTAGGAGAAATCTTCCTTGGAGTACCTGTTCTTTTTTGTTTTTCACTGTGTGACGTTTTTTAAAACTTGCAGTGAATTGACTTATTTAAGTTAAAGGAATATTCAGGTTGCTTGAGATATTTTTATAACTTTCTCCATCTTTCCAAAGTTTGACAATCAGTGCTTTTTGTTAACTACTCAAATCTTTACTTCTTGCCATGATCAGAACCCTCTCGCACGACAAGGTTTGGTTTGGTTTGGTTTCTTTGTTTAATGGCATATCAACTCTTTTTTGGGTTATTTAATGCCAAAGCCATTCTCCTAGAAGAACAGTAGTGGTACTATTTAACCCATAGGTGGGAGGATAACGGGGTTCATACCTTTCCCAAGGGTATTTGCCCGAAAGTGAACGTAATAGCGTGACTGGAGTACGAACTCGCGTACTATGATTCCACAGTCCATCGCTTTAACCATTACGCCACGAGGACACCCACCTTTCGTACGACAAGCAATTGCAGAAAGTTCCGGTTATGATTTTAAGACTAACTATATATTTACTGATAACATTATTGGAACATTCTTGAAAGCTAACTATGGGTACTGATAGCATTATTGGAACATTCTAGAAGGCTAACTATGGGTACTGATTGCATTATTGGAACAATCTAGAAAAATATTGCAACAATGTTGTACTGTACGATTACTTTTTTCCCGCGTGTAAATGAATAAATGGCATTAATTTCTGTAAAATTAATTTTAACCTAAGTATATATACACATATTTGTAGAATATATCCTTATACAAAAAAAAAAAAATTAGGTTATGTTTGAAGACTAAAAAATAAAAATTTTCATATGTACTAATATTTATTCCACCCCACTGTATATATATTCGTATGCGGTTTTAACGTGTGAAGTGTACTTATCACTTGATTTTATAAGTGTGATTGATTGGCCACTTATTAAAAATGATCTGGCTGTGAATGTGGAAAACACCTCTGCAGAGGAGTAAGACCCCTTCAACGAAGCCCCCTGTTGACATAGGATAGCGAACCATAATGCTTGACCCGGGAACCTAAGTGGTCCCATGACTTGCAACACTCCAGTTTGGCCCTTACTAAGCTTGACGGACGTTGGGAGAGGGACGATTCCATCCATCGGCGGATCATGTTAATCCGTAGCACCTATATGTTTGACCCCACTGTATCCTTAAAATAGATTTTGTACCAAAATTATTTTGTTTTAAGCGTGTTTGAAAGCGGTGGCTGAAGGTAAATTGCGCTGAGACAACAATACTTCAAACCCTTTTACAGAGTGAAAAAACATGAGCTCTAATTCGTTTTAAAAATGTTCTCTACAACTATTCGTTTACAAATAACACACACACACACACACACACGCACACACACACACACACACACACATATATATATATATATATATATACGTATAAATAGGATTTAACATTCAATAACCCCCAAGGTTTGATATCCCTTTAAAGCAAATAACGTAACCCAACCTAATCAAAAATAGTTCCTCCTAATTTTTATTCTATTACTGTTATAAAAATTATTATTATAATTGATTGTAATCATAGAGAAGCGTAAGTGAAAATGTAAATATTTAAAGATTATAGCTTATTTCATAAAAAAAAGAAAAGTACCCAACCACAAAAAAAAGAAAAGAAAAAATGTACACTATATTTTGTAATTGGAAAACGCTTGATGTTATAATTTTGGATGCAATCTTTAAAAAATGGCTCATATCATCAAACAAAGCAATGAGCTAATAGCTGCTTTTGATGTTTCAACTATCAGCACTATATTTTTAGATGTTATCATAAAATTATACCCCCAACTCACCCTACTAAATTGTACCTATTTTACGATTATTATGGTTCCTATAATATCTGAGAGGCTTATTCTCTTGGAAAAGAAGCATGAAATTGTTTCATGCCACACACACACACACACACACACATATATATATATATATATATATATATATATATATATATATATATGTGTATTGTAACAGTGTTGGTTGTCATTAATTCACTTTGTGGGTTCGTGGCGAACCAAGTGCGATATAATTTGGAGAGTGCTCAGTATCTGTGATAGAGCTATGATGATTATATATATATATATATATTTGTGTGCGTGTGTGTATGTGTGTGTGCATACGTGTGTGTGCGTGTGTGTATTATATATATATATATATATATATATATATGTGTGCGTGTTTTTGTATGTGTGCGTATAAACAAATCGTTATAAAATCATTTTTTCTTGAATTTGAAAAATCCTCACTGAATGACCAGAATTGAATTCTTCTTCCTTGCTTCCTGTAAATTTTTTCTTTTTCGTAAATTCATTTTCCTCTTGTTCTCCCTCCCAATCTTTATATAAATATATACGATTTGTCATTGTGTTCGTCATTTCAATGTTCCTTCCTCCGAAGATGGTTCCTGCTGGGGCCAAAAGTACTTCGGAAAATAGGGTGCCTTTTTTTTATTCATTCCATCCAAATATCAAACCACTCATAAGAAGAGTAAAACTGATCAATTATAGAATTGGCAGAAATTAAGTGTCTGTCCTATTCAAACATGTTAAATAGTGAAAATGATGTATATATATATATATATATATACGAATAGCCCTTTGAATATATATATATATATATATATATATATTTGTGTGTGCATATATGTCATATATATTTGTGTTTATTTTCTACATGCGACTTTCAGGTGTGTTTCCATCGTAACATGTAACTTTAGACCACATTATTATGACGACTGATTCACCACTTTTGTCATTAGCCCAGTCGGCTGGGGCTGTAGAATACATTGACTGCATCTCTGCAGAAGGGTAAGAGTCACCCCGCAACGAGATTCCAAATTATGACTTCAAACAATCTGATGGCGAGGCTCCGTTCTTGGAGATTTGGTGAATGTGGAGTATCCCTTCATTGCTATTGCTCTCAGGTTCACTATGACCCGGAGTGGTCATAGTGAACCTGATAGGGTCATATCTATGAGTCAAATCGAACAGACCGTATGAAGATTAATTTTCTAACTTTTTCGTCGGATGAGTTTGCATATAACGGAACATAAATTAACGAACTTCGAGTTCAGAATTTGATATTTTTCTGGCTTGTTTTCCGACTCTTTTGTTGCGACATCGTGGTGCTTTCTTGTAAACATTTCATGTAAACATACATACATACATACATGCAATCAGACACACACACACACACACACACACACACACACACACACACACACACACACACACACACACACACACACACACGCACACACACATATATATATATAGAACAAATGGAAAACACGTGGATAAAAAAATTAATGAGATAAATTGACATGTGACACTGAGATTAAAATACAAGACATGGAAATGGCGACAAACTATAATCCGGTTCACTTTCATGCACTATCAGCTATTATAGGTTGGTGTTTCTGCTTTTTTTATTCATTTGTTTTTTTTTTGTTTTTTTTTAAATAAACAATGTTTGCGAACTCTCTTTACAATTTGTAAAAAGCCATCTGATGAGGCAAGCCACATCGGCGACTTGTCGAAATAAATCTATCATGGCAGAATGACAGCCTGTTGAGTTTATTCTCAAGTTATATTTCCTATATATACATATGATAGAAATATATGGAAAGTTGGATAAATCAAACACTTAACTGAGTTAAGTGTTTGATTTAGCCAATTTTCCACATATTTCTATCATACAGGCAGATTCACTACAAATTTATCTTTTCAACATGCATATATATATATATATATATAGGATTTTATAAATTTATGAACTGATATATATTGATATAGTTAGTTATTAGTCTTAATTCTCTAGGGTTTGGTAATAAATAATTCCTAATAATGCATAAAGTCCCACTAGAAATAATATCTTGCTATCGTGTAGATTTGTTACAGAAATTGTTTGGGTGTACATATTTATGGGTCATGCAATAAGTAAGTAATTATTATAATACTCTAATACAAACAACAACAATATACAGTCACGATAGAGGAATGGAATTTGGCTTTGAAAAATGAACCATGATAATATGAGAAGCGGAAAAACAAATAATAGCAGGAAAGGAACTGGCAAGTTAAAAAAGAATCAGAAAGTTTGGAAAAAAGGTTAACTTAAAGTACTTGAGAATACTAGAAGTGGAGATCATCAAACAAGTGGTGCTGAAAGAAAAAAAAAGAAAAAGAAAAAAGAAGAGAATCACAGACAAACAACAAAATTTCTCGAAAGCAAGCTCTGCAGCGAGAATTTAATCAAAGGGACAAACATCTGGGCTGTCCCTCTTGTAAGATACTCGGGGCCGTTTTTGAAATGGATGCGGGAAGAATTTCAAGAAATAGATCAAAAGACAAGAAAACTCATGATGCGGAAGGCCTTATATCCATGAGATGACATAGAAAGACTATAAATGTCAAGAAAAGAAGGAGGAAGAGGACTTGCCAGCATTGAAGATAGCGTCGATGCATCAACATGAGGACTCGAAGACTTCATGCAATTGAAAACTAAGTACGGCGACCAGAAACAGCGCAAATAACTTATAGATCAACAAAGCAACAATAACAAGGAACAAAAATAGGAAGAAAAACAACTGTATTGATACTTCAAGACACAAACAAACGAAATCACATAAGACCTGGACATGGCTTAGAAAGGGAAATATTAAGAGAGAGACAGAATCTCTTCTGATAGCAGTTCAAAACTATGCCATATGTATCAATTATGTTCAAGTGAAAATAGACAAGACACAACAGAATATCAAGAGTAGATTATGTGGTAATAGAAATGAAACGATTAATCCCAAAATAAGCGAATGCAGCAAACTAGCAGCTCAAAACTATGCCATATGTATCAATTATGTTCAAGTGAAAATAGACAAGACACAACAGAATATCAAGAGTAGATTATGTGGTAATAGAAATGAAACGATTAATCCCAAAATAAGCGAATGCAGCAAACTAGCAGTTCAAAACTATGCCATATGAATCAATTATGTTCAAGTGAAAATAAACAAGACACAACAGAATATCAAGAGTAGATTATGTGGTAATAGAAATAGTATATGCACGAAACAGAATCCATCCTATAGAACGAAACGAAAAAAATTCTTTGGGATTTTTAGATACAAACAGCTCACCTAATCCTGGCCAGACAACCAGACTAAAAAGAACCTACCGACTAGTGGATTTTGCTGTCCCAGAGTGAAAATCAAAGAAAACGAAAAGAGAGACAAGTTCTTAGACATTATCAGAAAACTAAAAAAAAAAAAACAACAAAAACAAACAAACAAAAAAAAAAAACTATGGAAGTTGACGGGGATACCAATTGAGCTTGGGACGATCCCCAAAGGCTTAGTAATAGGGCTGGAAGAGTTTGAAATCCGATACCATTCAAACTACAGCATTGTTGATGTCAGTCAGAATACTGAAAAGAGTCCTAGAGACCTGAGAAGACTTGCCGTCTTTCAGACTCCAATGAAACACCATCAGCTAATGCTGGTGGAAAACCTCACAAGATATAATAATAATAATAATAATAGCGCCAGGCCATCATGGAATACATGGCTTCTGGTTCAAGAAATTCACCTCCATTCACGACAGACTAGCACTAGAGATGAACTGATGCTTACAAGACGCGCACGTACCTGAATGGATGACCATTGTCTCAAAATGTACAAAATATCATAAGAAGTCATAAACTTCATCGAACAGACCATGAAGACCTGGAGGGTGGAGCTGACAGCAGGAGGAAGAAGCTGAGCTGAAACAAAGATCCAAAGAGGCATCTTACAAGGAGATGCACTATCGCCCTTACTATTCATAATAGCCATGATGCCACTGAACCAAACACTCAGAAAATGCACTACTGGATACAAACACAGCAGATCGCAAGAGAAGATCAACCACCTAATGTACATGGATGACATTAAATTATTTGCAAAAAATGAAAGAGAACTGGAAACTCTCATACACGCAGTTAGAATATACAGTCAGGATATAGGAATGGAATTTGGCATAGAAAAATCTGCCATGCTCGTCATGAAAAGTGGAAAACGACATATGACTGACGGAATGGAACTACCAAATCACGACAGAATTAGGACGCTGGAAGAAAATGAAATCTACAAATACTTGGGCATCTTGGAGGCTGACACCAACAAACAAGTGCAAATGAAAGACATGACCCGAAAAGAATATCTCAGGAGAACGCGAAAACTACTCGAGACAAAACTCTCCAGCAGAAACCTCATCAAAGGGATAAATACTTGGGCTGTGCCACTAGTCAGATACTCGGGACCCTTTCTCAAGTACACCCGAGAGGAACTTAAACAAATGGACCAAAGGACAAGAAAACTAATGACCATGCATAAGGCATTACACCCCAGGGACGACGTTGACAGACTATATGTATCTAGAAAACAGGGAGGAAGAGGACTTGCCAGCATCGAAAACACCGTTGACGCATCCATACAACAACTCAAAGACTACATAGAAAAACACGAACGAGGACTAATTACAACCATCAGAGTCGATACGGACAACACGATAAACGAAAGAATGACAGCAATAAGGAAACAAAAATGGGAAGAAAAACAACTCTATGGCCGCTTTAAGCGTCTAATAAACAACATCTCGCACCAGAAAACCTGGACCTGGCTAAGAAAAGGAAACCTTAAGAGAGAAACGGAATCCCTCCTAATAGCAGCACAGGACAACGCCATAAGAACGAATCATATCAAAGCGAGAATAGATAAGACGCAACAAAACAGTAAATGTTTGCTATGCGGTGATAGAGACGAAACGATCAATCACATTATGAGTGAATGCAGCAAATTCGCACAGAAGGATTACAAGGCGAGACACGACTGGGTCGGCAAGGTAATCCTCTGGGAAATGTGCAAGAAATTTAAATTCGACCATACAAACAAATGGTATATGCACAACCCAGCGCCTGTCCTAGAAAATGACTCGCATAAACTCCTATGGGACTTTAACATACAAACGGATCACCTAATCCCGGCCAGAAGAATAGACCTCATTATAATCAACAAAAGAAAGAGAATCTGCAAAATTGTTGACTTTGCTGTCCCGGCAGACCACAGAATAAATCTGAAGAAAAGTGAAAAGAATGATAAGTACCTCGACCTTGCTAGAGAATTGAAAAAACTGTGGAACATCAAAGTAACGATTGTGCCAATTGTGATTGGTGCGTTAGGCACAGTAACTAAAGGATTATTAAAGGGCCTGGAGGACTTGAAAGTTAGCGGACGGGTAGAGAATATCCAAACGACAGCATTGCTGAGGACGGCCAGAATACTAAGACGAGTCCTGGAGACTTGAGGAGACTTGCTGTCACTCAAACTCCAGTGAAAAACCATGAGCTAATACTGATGTGAAAAACTCTTGTGGAGTAAATAATAACAAGACGATAAACTTTGTTAAATTCCTTGCTTAAACAATCAGTGGTCTCATTTGTTTTAATAACCACCACTATCAGTCGATTAACTGTGTGAAATTTTTACAAGTTTGTGAAATTTGTCTGAGATTCTGAAGTCGTCTTAATCGTTGAAATTTGATTGAAGTAAAAAAAAAAAGTTTTTCCACAGCTCTCGAGTTAATGGTGAAGGAACGTTTGGAAATGTAATTAATCCTTGGCCTCAAGATATAAATAAAAAAATCAAAACACGGATAGATGTTAAACTCTAAGCTTAGAATTCAGATACGAAGAATGTCTAAATAATGATGACATTAAACTGCTATAGAAAGAAGTAGTATCACAAATCAAGATGTAAGACCAACCCACCAAATCTAACGCGGCTAAAAAGAGTTATTTGAACTTATACTAAGTTAAAAATCTCATAATTCAAAGGCGTAAGTATATGTATATACAAGGTGCATACGATAAGTTTTCAGACTTTTTCGTATGGGCACTTTTATTGATAGTACACACATGAAACTCTTGCCCCCTTTGAAGTAATCACCTCCGGCTGCAATGCACTTGTTGTATCGTTCCAACAACTTCTGGAAGGCTCCATGGAAGCCCTCTTGTGTGAGCGTGTCAATGACCTTCATCACAACCTCTTTCGTCTCCTCAATTGTCTCATAACGACAGCATCTGAGCTTAGGGAATAACCAAAAGTCACAGGGAGCAAGGTCTGGACTATTGGGAGGGTGAGTTACTGTCTTGATACGCATCTTGGTCAAATAGTCTGTGACAAGGATGAAGTTCTGGACTGGTGTATTGTCCTGGTGGAAATGCCACTGATCCGATTTGAAGAGTGCTGGCCTCTTCCGACGGAATCTCTTCTTGAACTCCCTTAAGACCTCAACGTAGTAACCCTAATCCTAACCCTTTGGCCAATCAACTCTGGTGTATTGACTTCCTAACTCCTCGCACACCTCTCATCATCCCTCACAAACTCCCTGCCTTCCTTGAATCTCTTATGCCACTCAAAAACTGATGCTCGATTCATGCAAGATGGTCTAAAAGCAGTCTGAAGCATTCCATACGTTTCTGTGGCATTTTTTCCAAGTTTAAGACAGAATTTCATTGCATATCGTTCTTCTAAAGTGTCAGATTGCAATTTTGAAATTCACCAGCTGTGAGAATCAGGCTTTAGTAGGGTGTATTCCAATTGCTGCTGTAGCTGTTCATTTGAACCTGGAATCACAAAAATTGTTCAATCATCTCATGAGATCTATATCAATTTCCTACAGAATTTTCAATAGTCTACACCAATTTTAAATGCCTATACGAAAAAAGTCTGGAAACTTATCGTATGCACCTCGTATATTTCAAGGCTCTTTGAAGTGTTTTCTTCTTTAGTAGAATTGTAAAGTAAGTAGTTGGCGGCCGTAGTCGAGGGCAACCAGAAGGCTCCCTTTTTAATAGCTACTATACCAAGGTATAGGGAAGAGCGCTACTCCTTTCCCAGGATTGATTCACTTTTCCCTTGATACGTACCTTATATTGCTGAGTGTTAAGCAAGGAGGTATCAAGTACCTTTTTTAAAGTCTTTGGTATGACGCAACCTGGGATTGAATCCAGGTCTCCCGGACTATTGGTGAACACTCTAATACCAGGTCATATCTGTGACTGAAGCATAGACAAGCAGTAACCCTTGGGTCTGGAATAGTTAGAATATTCTACCTACAAATCCAAATCAACGTAAGACTCAGAAGTCAGATCTGAGTGTCAGATCGACAGGAGATCCTTGATAGCTGACATGAGGCATGGACCTGAAAGACATCCTGTGAATTTTGGCTGTTCTTATTTTCGGCACACAAACAAAGACTCAAGCAACAATTCAGCTTAGATACACCAACGGTAATACTGGACTACAGAAGACGACAAAAATATTATAGACTGTTAATTCAAGAGTAGTCCGGCATAAAGACGCTATACAAAAAGAATGATTGAAGTTTGAGTAGAATAATCTGGATTATTGGTCTAGCTAGAATTATTTGAAAGAAAGGTTGCCTTTCTGATCTTGAAATACTAGAAATATGTGGACCGGCAAGTCGTAAAGAATGTGCTCAAGAAGAACCCCTAACACGAATTGAAACACAAAATACAGAAAACAAAAATCCCTATTGAACCCAGCACTACAACATCAATGTTAACAGAAGAAAGAAAAAAACAGAAAGTTAATAAAGAAAATCCTGAATGAAAAGTAAACTACTTAATAATCCTTCAAGAATCAAGACTGTAAAAAAAGTCAAGATAGAAACTGAAAAATTATCTAATTGTCGTATCTTGGACCGCTAGACAAACAACGAAGGACTCGTAGATACATAAAAATATAATTAATATTTTTATTCTTCGACGGCGACGATTGTGTGTAATAGGAATACAGTCAGAGAGAGAGAGAGAGAGAGAGAGAGAGAGAGAGTTTGTGCGTTCGCGAGTTCGCACATATCTTTCTTCTGTAGCGGGGACCCTTTCTGTGAAGTAGTGCGACGGCTGGAGAACACACATGGGGGACTGACAGGTCGGCTTGAGTGACCAGCGGGGCTCCCCCTTCGCTTGAGGGACCATCGGATCTCTCCCTTCGCTTGAGAGACCATCAGACCTCATCCCTTCGTTTGAGCGACCACTTGGAAAATATAAGCTGGACTAATTCTAGATTCTAATTTGAAGAAAATCAATGAGTGATAATTTATGCATTTATAACATTATGTTAATATTGTCAATACATGAGCTATGAACTACTTTTAATACCAATTTTTCACCAAAACAATAGGAAGTCGTTCATTATACGAGTTATGTTTTCGAAACCTCGAAGGCTACCTTTTTCCTGACCTCAACTTGCGATTACTTCGATCCAAAGTGTCCCTGCATAGCCTATACATACATAAAGGTTATGGGTCGTTTATTACACGAAGTCATTCATTACTCGAGTTTTTACGATAATTTTTGGAGAACTAGAAAAGTAATTTCAAAAATATAATTCTTTCAGGAACGTTAACTAATAGGGTCGACTTATACACGAGGTCGACTTATAGACGAGATCAATTTATTCACGAGTATGTACGGTATTTTGAAATTTTGAAACAACCTTGGACGGCGCTGCAGACGATATGTAATGGTCTTCTTGAAATTATTAGCCAGCAATTAATCTGGAAATATATTTAATTAGTTTTGATACTTATCCAAAATAGATTATGAAAGCTACTTTGGCCGAACTTAGGCTAATCATTAATTTTTATTAAACGCTGTCCTCGGTTGTATCATGATTGCAGTTTCATAATATTAAGACCTGTATGGCAGTTAATGGAAATTTACTTACGAAAAACAAATTAAAAGAAATGGTTTCCACGTAGACAGCAAATTATCACTTCGATTTAAACTCACGATAACATTCTATAAACAAGAATTAAAATGCTCATAAAACTAACACGCGTTTACCCAATCTCCTTTTGAGCTGTCGAGTTACTTGCTTTTTTTCCACACTAACTTTGCCGGATATGGGGGTTCATTCTACATAGAATTTAAATGTGAAAGTGAACTCCTGGCCTTAATGTTACGCAATTGTTTTTTTTTTTTTTAAATTGAAGGAGTTTAAGGATCTTATTAGTTCAAACCACTAAAAAAAAAAAAAGGAAAAAAAAATTATTATTATGGTAATAATTTGACCTTTCTGGTCACTTGTCTTATCCAACGCAAACTGTTCCAGAAATAGGGGACCATTCTACATTGAATTAAAATGTGAAAGTTAACATATGCAATTAAGATAAAATAATTGTTTTTTTCTTCTTGCAATAAAAAAAATTAAGTCAGTTTAATGATTTAATTAGTTTAAACCACACACACACACACACACACACACACACACACACAAGTAATAATTCAAATAAAAAATAATTCAAATCAAGAAAAAAAATTCAAATCACAAAAAAATATTCAAATCATGAATGTTCAAGAAGTATTGAGACTAAAGCTGTATTTACCAAGTAAAAAAATGAACAATAAATAAAACGTTAATTCTCTTCAAAATAGTCCCTTTAATAGGCCATCACATTCAGTCGAGCGAGTTTTCAATTGGCCGAGGAACCTGTGTAATTGATATTTTGCTGTGGTAGGAAGCAGCATCATCGTATCTCTTTTCATGAGCTTCACGATCTTAAATCATGCCGTTGTGATAAATTTTCAGTTTAGGAAACAAGAAAAAGTCGGTTTTATTATGAGTCACGCTCGGGAATAGATAGATTCATGTCTTTACCAAGGGCATTAGCGTAAAGTAAAACGTGGTCAGCTTTGTTCAGGATTTTAAGTTGGGTCACTGAACCCATTTCCTACAAGATAACAACTCCACTACAAGGAACAATTATCAACTAAAGAATAATGTCGCTGACAATAATGATATATCAATCAAAATCTATCTACGTTTGAATGGACTATTAACAACAAACAACGAAACAAAGTGGATAGTATAGGAACACACACACACACACACACACACACACACACACACACACACACACACACACACACACACACACACACACACACACCTCTCTCTCTCTCTATATATATATATATATATACATATCAATTGGTAGTTACTTTTTAATCACCCTCTTTATAAAGCAAAAAATGGCCTAGTCGGCTGGGGCTATAGAATACACCGATTGCAACTCTCCCCAACAAGTGTCCTGGATATGACACGAAACATTCTGATGGTGAGGCTGCCGTAATGGTGAAGTTTTGGGGAATGTGGATTACTCCTTTATTGCCATCGCTCCCTGGTCCACCCTGGCCCGGAGTGGTAGCATTTGAAAGGATCCTATCTATGGGTCAAATAGAACTAAACTGTGTAATTACGCTAAACTGAATTGTTTTAAATTAACTATCTTTACATTTAACTGTGAAAACAAAAATTCATACTTATACCAAACTGGATTGTTTGAAATAGAACTGTGTATATGCATAAAATTGATTAGACATTAAATAACTTATAATTGTTGATATGCAATCAAATCAAACCAAAAAATAAAGCAAAAACACACACAAGATTTATTTTAGTGTAATATAATGGTCGAGGGATTTCATTTTATATATCTTGCATTTCGTTTTAGTTAGACTGAGAACCTTTCGCTTAGTGCATGGGTTAGTTAGGTGCAACATGAGTGCAGTTGTTCACGCGTATGCGGGGAGGATGTGTCATTCAGAGATGTCAAAATAAAAATCCCAGAGAGAAATTGTGACCAGGGGATGTAAGTGACGTAATACACCGGAAGCGTGCGCAGAGGATTTTGGGGATTAAAAAAAAGTCAGTAGAGTTGGGTTTTAGCGTCTGAGGAAGACGGTTGACTTTCGGAGCGCGCCGAGGACTTACAACGGGTGCTGCGCGTATCGGGGACAGATGGAAAAGTCAGCATAGAAAGATTGTGCCTCTCTCTCATGTCGAATAACCTTTTAACTCAAAGGTAATAAAGTTTCGTACCTGAACTAAGAAGTCGTAAGTGTTTTTTGTGTTTCGGGATTCCTATGTTATCTATATATGAGTTATGAACATTCTATGTACATTTCACGTATTCATGTATGGGTATGTTACATTAGCAGTTTTTAAAATTCATTTTCTTTATTATCAGCTTGGTTCAATTTTATATCAAAATTGAGCGAAATTTTGGTTGGTTTATTGGCTTCTTTGTTTAATGGCATATCAATCTTCATAGGTTATTTAATGCTAAAGCCAACCTTGGTTTGATTTCTTTTGTTTTAACGGCATATCAACCTTCGTTGGCTATTAAGTGCTAACGGCATCCTTCTGAAAGAACAGTAATGTTACTATTTAACCCTAGCTGAAGATATAAGGGTGTTCACAACTTTCTCAAGGGCACTTGTCTAAAAGTGAATATAATAGCGTGACTTGAATTCGAGTTTTGATACATTTAGCGCACATGTTAATAACAATATATACATATCCTTATCCTATATTATTAATAGCACAAGGGGTTTTTACTTTACAAGACCACGATTGGAGAATAATCCTATTGGTCGAAACTAGGTTAGCAAGAACGAAACAAATTTGTTGTCTTATGCAAGGCTTTATGGGGCATCATGGCCAAAGTAAGTATGTTTAAGTAACTTTAAACGCAAACCTGTAACTATTTTGGTGTGAACATTTTTTTCTTGTTTTTTTTTATGTATGAGTTATCAGAACAACAAAAATTATAAGAATTTTTCTCTACTTAGGTCATTATTGAGTTAAAATTAGTATAAAAAAATTAAACGTTGGTCACTTTTCTCTTAATCGAAAAATATAAACAAGAAAAGTATCTTATATTATTTGTTTTGGTCTGAAATATTTAAAGAGAGTAATGGAAAATGATAATTTATCGTAAATACGAAAAAAGTTTGAGTTTATTGAGAATCCCTACCGCCTATTAAAAACTAACAAAAATATCTAATTTTATTTGTTTTTCGATTTAAAGAAAAAAAATCCGCATGATCAGTTTAAAATTTCGCATCATATTGCAAAATTATTTGATTGTAAACTTTGATCGATAAGTACCTTCAATTCGAAGTGTAAAATTACCCCCTCTATCTTGAACATAATGAAACTTGAATAAAGGATAATATTATCGTCAAAGTTTTTGGACCATTTAAAAGAAGAAACAAAAAAAAAAGTCTTGTTGATAAAAGAAAATGAAAATTTAGAACAAAAACCGTGTTTACTTCTTTAGCACCATTAAATCAATTGAAATTCAACGTGGCCGCATAAAAGTTTCGCGTACAGTCTTTTTAAAAAATTCTATGAAAAATGAAAAAAGAGTAAAATTTTCCTGAAAATTTCGATACTTATTCACCTTTAAATGAATTTATGTTTAAATTAAGTTTTTTCTAAAATGCTTTTGGGGAACCCTCCGGCTTTTTTTTTTTTTTTTTTTTTTAACTTGGTCAACCTCCACCCCTATTTCATTTTCGAAATCTGAACAAAATATATTGTAAACATACTATTTAAAAAAATTTCTAACACGTTAAGTCTGAATAATTATATCATGAAAATTTAAGAAATTCTTAGATTTCAAATTTTAAAAAAATGTCCATGAATTTTGAGATAAAAAATGCTAAAAAATCAAGTAAGTTTTCCAAGCATAATTAATATTATGCTTGGAAAACTTACTTGATTTTTTAATTAATATATACTATATTTTGTTGAATTGCAAAGAAAAAAATTACAAAGAAATTAATTTTTAAGAAATTTTGATTCCTTTATGTGACTTGGATTTTTTAATGTTTAAAAGACCTATTTTTTTAGTATGTAAATCCATTCTTCTGTAATCTTTTCATGTAATATAACACTGAATTTTTGGAAATCGGAAGAAGGCAACATGAATGCCAATCAACATATTTTAGTATTTTTAAGAGAATTTGAATTGTTGAATAACAATGTTTGCTTCCCAGATTGCACGGAAGGTCCTATTATTTCTGTCAACATTGTGAAAAAAGTCAAGAAAGATAACCAAATAATAATTGGTTTTTGTATTATGCACAAGATAACAATTGTTCTTTCCTTTCTATAGCCACCAGTTCATTTAAAAGTATAATCGTCAAAAGGGAACTAAAATTTAAATTATAGCCACTTTCTTTAGGTTATCTTGAATAAACAACTTCTGCTGGTGAAGAAACAGATAATTTTTTTTACTTATTTTCATAACTGTGATTCATTCCGTCACGAAGAATATAGTTTGAGGTTCAATGAATCGACGGTATGTGCTCATATGCACGTTAAGATAAATTAATCGAGTAAAAAACATTTTTCAAAAACCGTGTAATTCACACGGGTCTCAGATAGTATATATGATAGTGCTAACACTATAAACCAGCTCAATCTCAGGCATCACAAGTCGTAATTTATTAAGCCCTTTGCTCAGATGTGGCACAAGGCAATATGAATGGGGCAACTAATGAGACTTGAACTCACTCATGAAGGTTTGCTAGTCTAACTTGTTAACCATTACACCACCCAAGATTACCCCGGCACCACCAGTAGTAATTTATTAAGCCCTTTGCTCAGATGTGGCACAAGGCAATATGAATGGGGCAACTAATGAGACTCGAACTCACTCATGAAGGTTTGCTAGTCTAACTTGTTAACCATTACACCACCCAAGGTTGCCCCGGCACCACAAGTAGTAATTTATTAAGTGCTTTGCTCAGATGTGGCACAAGGCTATATGAATCGGGCAACCAATGAGACTCGAACTCACTCGTGAAGGTTTGCAAGTCTAACTTGTTAACCATTACACCACCCGAGGTGTTCCGGCAACTCAAGTAGTAATTTACTAAGCCCTTTGCTCAGATGTGTCACAAGGCCGAATGAATGGAGCAACTAATAAGACTCGAACTCACTCGTGAAGGTTTACTAGTTTAGCTTGTTAACCATTACACCGTCTTAGGTTCCCCGGCACCACAAGTAAACAGTTGTCTGTCCCATATTCTCTCCTTTATGGGTAATCAGCCAGTCGGTCGGACTTTGTATACGCCCCCTAGTCCACTCTGACTTGGAGGGATTGTCCTTGTTTCGGTCCTATCTATTGGTCTAATAGATCTGTTTTAAATGTTTTCTTATTCGATTGGTCAGTTAGCAAAAAAAAGTCATCTGAAGAAACAAATACGCAAAAAATTTAAATACAGACGCACAATAAATGTGGTTACCTCCCTGGTACGCAGAATATAACTCAAGAGAGGTTGACATAACCCCTAAAAATCAATTGATCAATCGTATATTATGGAAAAGCGAGAATTTACATTTTAGATCTTCATCTTAAGAAAACGCTTGAGATAAAACCAGAAATATTCAAAACTTTTCAAGATTCTGGACAAAAAAAAAAAAAATCAAATATCAAAAACAAAAGTTCTGCTAGAATTTAAAGAAGAAAACCTCATTTTGATTATACCCTTGAAAATAAGCGAAAAGGAAGGAAAGTGCCTTGGTAGATGATTTTCGGCAAGTTTTATATAAAATCAAATCAAATTGAAGAGATCTAATCATACAAGAAAATGTCAATGAAAAGGATCTTTATTTTTTTTAACGAAAGATGCTAAAGAGGACGATAGCAGCTTAAATTTAAATATATATATATATATATATATATATATATATATATATATATATATATATATATATATATATATATATATATATAAAGTAATATCCAGTCAGCGTCCCAAATAAATTTATAATGACAGTTTAACCAGTTTGAGTTTCCTTCTAATTGCGCTATATATATATATATATATATATATATATATATATATATAAATATAATGTAAGGTAATGTAACTGGAAGAAAACGCAATCACTATTAAAGTGCCATTACAAATTTATTTCGACGAAGAAACATCTTTACCTCTCTATTAGTCTTGTGGGTAGAGTGTTCAGCAATAGCCCGGTAGACCGGGATTCCATTCCAGGTCGAGTCACATCAAAGACTCAAAAATGGTACTTGATGCCTCCTTGCTTAACACTCAGCATTATAAGGTACAGATCAAAGGTGAAGTGGAGCAATCCAGGGAAAGGAGTAGCACCCTCCTCTACACCTTGGTGCATTAGCAATTGAAAAGGGAGCCTTCGAGTCGTCCTCGTCTACAGTCGTCAACTTTATTTTATATATGTGTGTGTGTATAAAAGGAAGTGTTTCAGCTTGAATGTCAAATTGTAAAAAACAAAACTTTACCTCTTGAAGTTATCGTAACACAAATGGTAAAAAATTCATCTAACCGATCGATTTTTTTTTTTGGATGAAAGAATATCTCAGAATAATTGAAATAAATTAGAAAGATGTAATACATAAAAAACGTTCCATTTCAACAAGTATCAAAACCCGAAAAAATTGAGAAGACAACGTCAGTTGGAATGATTATTTTATCAAAGAATTTACTTAAATCTATGACGAAAACGTAAAAATTAAACTATAAAATGAAAAAGTTCAAAAATATTTAATGATAATTCTATTTACTTCCCCGGGAGGACAAAGAAATACTGTCTTCAATTATTACAGCAGACTTGTCTGATTTTTAAACACACCCAAGGAATAACAACAGATAAATAAACATTAAATGCCAGAGAATATTTCTTTCTCTTCCCGGAAGAGAAAACCATAAATACCAATTTCTTCTGCAAAATAGATTCCGCTTCAAGATATCATTTCCCTCAATCTAGCAACCCTCAAAAACGTTTTCGGTTCGTTCCTTCGTAAAATCTTCTTCGTCTCTGAAAATTCTCGTCTGATTTAATCTAATCTTCCCTTTCAACGTTCACTGGTTAACAGTTCAAGGGGCGCAACTCCTGCTTTTTATATACATTAATTCTTATAATCTTACAGAGTTTTAAAAAATCGTTTCTTTCTCCTTTTTTAAAACAATTCATAACTCTTTTAAAAACTGTTTGTAACAAGTTTATATATATATATATATCAGAAAGATTCAGGAAGCTTATTGCTATCAGCACTCATAGACAATATCATCATCATCATCATCGTGTCATGCCGCTAGCACTTCTCCCTATCATTCATCGTCTCTGGCAAGTCTTCAGGGCTACATCCCCTATCCTCACATAGCTGCTGTATGTGTGTCCGAGCTGGTTGTCCTGCTTTTGCTTGGCCATATGCAGGGGTCCATAGGAGTACATCACTTATGAGTTCGTCCTTGCTTCTCCAGCAGTGTCCTGCATGTCTGGTTCGTCTAGCTTGGACAGTTTTCGTGATAGGGGGCAGGTGGCCGTATAGTTGGTGCCTTGTAGGGTGTTGCCGCCAGGACTTGTTCAATATTGCTCGCAACATTCTTGTGTAATTGCCGTCTAGCTTCTTCTCCAGCCGTTTAGTTAGCGTCCAAGTAGTGAATCCATATAGCAGTATCGATACGACCGCTGCTTGGAAGAAACTGCGTTTCATTTTATCGGTCAGGTCTGATTTTCATATGATCGAAAGCCTATCGATAGCTGTCCATGCCTTCGTTAGCCGTGTGTCGATGTCTTTTTCGGTTGATGAGACGCTGCTTCCTAGGTAGGAGAATTTGTCTACCAGTTTCAAATTCACTAGACAATATATATATATATATATATATATATATATATATATATATATATATAATCTTGTCGTGCTGCTAGTACAGATCTCTCTGACACTCTCTCACCTCTCATCCCTATCGTCCATCGCTCCCGGCAGTTCTTCCAGGCTACATTCCGTATCGGCACAGCTGGTTCTAGCTGGCTGTCCAATACCTACTTGTCCGTATGAAGGGGTCCACAGGAATACATCTCTTATGAGTTCGTCCTTACTTCTCCTACAGTATCTCACATGTCTGGTCCGTCTAATTTGGATGGCATTAGTGATGGGTGATTGGTGGCTGTACAGCTGCTGTTTTGCGGGTTGTTGCCTCCAGGACTTGTTCAATATAGCTGGCAGCATCCTTGTGTAATTACTGTCAAGCTTTTTCTTCATACGCTAAGTCAGCGTCCATGTGGTGGATCCATAAAGCAATATATATATATATATATATATATATATATATATATATATATATATATATATATTGCCGTTTCAGAGAATTCTTCTAAGCTGTAGTTGTGTTAGTACAAATGTATGGTTGCACAACTTGGACTCAATCAAAATGCTTGGATAAAAAGCTAGATGAGAACTACACAAGGATGCCACTTGTTGATTTCAACAAATCCTGGAAGCAGCACTCTTCAAAACAGCAGCTGTACGGCCTCCTACCTTCCATCTCACTAACCATCTAAGTAAGATGAACAAGACATGCAAGGCACTGCTGGTGAATTCAGGACAACCTGATGATAAGCGACGTTCTTCAATTGACCCCTACCCATAGACACAACAATGTTTGCTGACTAGCAAAAACTTATATTCATCAGCTCTGTGAGGACACATGATACCATCTTGGGGACTTGACTAGGGCGGTGGCTTAAAAAGAAAGGATGGTATGTGTGTGTGTGTGTGTGTGTGTGAAAGAGAGAAATCCGTGCTGTCTGCATGCCTTCTTGATGATGATGATGATTAAGTTAAATAAAACAGTAAAGTTGGCGACTGGAGTCGGGGGCGACTCGAAGGCTCCCTTTTCAATTGCTAATGCACCAAGGTGTAGGGAAGGGCATTATTCCTTTCCCGGGGTTGCTCCACTTCACCCTTATAATGCTGAGTGTTAAGCAAGGAGGCATCAAGTACCATTTTTTGAGTCTTTGATATGACTCGACCTGGAATGGAATCCCGGTCTACCGGGCTATTGGCGAACACTCTACCCACAAGACTAATGGAGAGGCGAAGATGTTTCTTCTGTCGAGAATTGAACTTAGGTCTCCCGGGCCATCGGCGAAGACTCTAACTATCTTGCCAATGTCCGGTTAGATAAAAATCCCCATTTACGAAAGAAAATCGCGACTACCCCAACCAGTAAGCACGGTTATATTCTCTTGGAGAAATATATTCATGAAAAATGAATTAAAGAATGAACATGGAGTAACAAATCTGTAAGTGTTCTTTTTTTTTAGAATAAGAAATAGATTAGTTTTTTCTTTTTTCTTCTTTCTAAGTCTTCTCCATTATGGTATAGAATTCTTTTTTTGTTTCATTTCTTCTTTTTTTGTGCCATGAGACTTTGATAAAGACAATAATAGTATTTTATTTGACCTGCTCCAGCTCGACATGATCCCCTGTGAAAAAATAAATAAATAGATAAAATAAAGTAAAAAAGAAAAAGAAAATGTAAAAAAAATCGTGGACCTTAGTTGGCAAATGACCAATATTTGGAATGAAAAAAAGGAGAAAAAAAGAAGGGAAACCGAAAAAAATATTACCTCTCTAAGAAAAAAGACAAAACAAAACTCTCCAAAAAACCATAACCCCCCCCCCAAAAAAAAACAACAACAACAACTCATCGTATTTCCGCTTCCTGCTCAGCATTCAGAAGCATCAAACATCAACTAACATTATCTTCACTTTCTGCAAAGGCTGACTTTCTTAGCGAGACAAATTCATCCAGGTGAGACGGATTTGTTTCCCGGTTTCAGCATTTCTAGCCAAAATCGATACATCCTAGATTCTGCGCCTCGGTGGTCGTGTGCTGGTAAGGGGGACCGGGTGAGACGTGAGGCTGCCAAATCATACTGGTCCCAACTTAAAATAGATATCTTCGGTGAGAATTACGAGACGAGCATTGGCACTTGTGAGTATTTCGTGACTTTTGTTGTCTGTACCTGACACGTCCGAAGTTTTGGCGGAAAAAGGAACGGCGGTAATGATATTAGAAAGGAGGTGGATTTCGGGGGGCCGGAAAGAGGCGGCTTCGGATGCGTGCAAGGTCTTGGCTATAGTTTACTTGTGATGATGACAATTGTAAAGGAGAACTATATATATATATATATATATTCATTCTCGGGGTGTTCTCTTTGGCACGGGCCAGTTAAAAGATGTTTTTATGAATTTGTAATGGCGTCTTTTGTTACTGGTGAAAAGACGAAAGTAATTTACAATCGGGCATTGCGTTTGTGATAGTTGTTCGTATTGTTTAGGTGAGTATGGTTTGAGTGCCTGCTTGGTCGGTCTGATGTCCAGCGGGGATGTTTTTGTCTAGTACCTTTTCGCCAATACTTTCTCCATTCTTTTTCTGTCTTGATTCTTTGAACTTAAAACTACACTCCATACAATTAGCCATTACCGTCACACAATTCATTAGTACATGAATCAAGGTTGAAAGTTTCACGAAACTGTGTCTATATCAAAACATTAGCTCAAATAAATCATATCTAAAAATTGAATACATATAACACATCGAATAGGGCAGTTTATTCATTTTTCCCCATACTGTTAAAAATCGCACGGTTCAAGATATTATAGTGAGATTCACTGTAAACCTATACCCTAAAAATATCGGTTATTTCATTCTCAATAATATTCCTGTTATCCCAAACCACTTTCTGGTCTGTACGTGAGTCTTAGAATATGCTGACTGCATTTCCTGCCGAGGGGTCAGACAGTTAAAAGGGCTGTCTTGGGGATCATACTAAACTGTCCTGTGAATCATACTAAATTGCATCAGATGGCGAGACTCTCAACCTCTAAAAAAGCTCTTAGGAAACAACTATACAAAAAGTGTAGATTTGAACGCAATTCTCTAACCTCTCATAAAAAATAACCCTAGACAGGTGTTGGAATTTGTAAATTTGGTAGTCAATGTCTTCTCGAATATAACTGGCTGTTTCATGGTTGTGGTGTTATTCCCTACCCTTGGTGTTATTTAAGTGAGAACTGTCAGGGATATCTTTCACTCTTTTCAGTCCGAGCAGAAGGTACTGTCTGGTTCTCTTTTATTGCTTAGTGAGTACTTGGTTATTTGACTTCGACTTTAAGCAGTTTTTCTTGAGTAAGGTGGCTTGAGTAAAAGGCCTATTCGTGGTTTAGGCTAAGCCTGTTTTCCTTACAGGGTTTTTTTTTATTGTTACTTGTTGAAACATTAAGCCTACTGCAGGCAAATTGTGGTTTTGGTATGCTGGCCTCATCAAAAGAAAGTTGGCTCTTAGGTGCAGGGGCGGAATTTTTGGACTTTTTGCAGGCAAGTAAAGCCGTTGGCCGAGTCAGAAGATTAGGTAGACTCAACTGGAGAAAATTTGAATTGAAACTGAAAGATATTCATCTCTAGTAGGAGGAAGCGGTGGTCTACTCGAAGTTCACTTAAAGAAATAGTAAACTTTGTTTTCAACAAGTCTACACATGAAACAAGAAGAATACAGTTGTCCAGGTTGTTTCCACACGAGAAGAAGACCCCGAGAAGAGAATAAACCCTAAAAACTGACTTCAAAAAGAACTTTGACATAAAATACCAAAGAATGGTATTCTATCATTAACAAAAGTTCAACTAACAATAGGTGATTGACGGCATGACTTCGTGTAAGTTATTCGTAGTATTTTTTATACCTTTCTTTTATTGGTTATAATATTGTCGTTACTTGAATGTATGTTATTTTTGTTACCTTAAATTCAATGTTTTCGACAAGCATAGGGAAAAATATGCTAAGCTAGATTTTGTAAAATTTATTTCTCTTGAAAAAAATTAGTTTGTGGGAACTGCTTTTTTTTGTTTTTAAGAAATATAGACATTCTTCTCTTTCAGGTAGCAAAAGTTAGCGTTTACATTCCCCTATTTGGTCTACTTTATTTTTATACATTTCTCTACCGCTTCACCTAGCCTGACAGTCACTGCTATATTTCTTGGGCTAGGCAGAGCAAGGTAATTTAGGTACTTTATATGGCGATTAGAATTCGGATAATTTTGTTAACCTTTCGTATGTTAGTCGTTGCAGTTAAAAACTTACAATCTAGCATATTTATTGAATTTAGTGCCTTTCTCATACAGGTTGACAAAAAATCAATCAATCAAGCAGTCAATTGAAGTCGCTTTATTATTTACGAAATCTTTTTGTCGTACTGCAAAAACTGCACTGTTCAAGATCTTATAATGAAATTTAATATAATGCAATACCTTTAATAGGACAATTTATGTCCTAAAAAAAATGTTTGTGCCAAAGTTTCTTTTCCGTACTCTTAAAAACTGCATTATTCAAATAAATGGTAATTGATAATCGCCACTAAATGTTGACACAGGATTAAAAGCATTAAAAACGGTGACGGGAATCTCTTGTTGTCGTTGCTAACATCGTTGTAAGTGGAGGTGTCCGTGGTGTAATGGTTATCGTCGTAGGAAATGGACACGGCTACACGAGTTCAAATCCTGGACGAGACTGATTACATTTCACATAGCACTAATACCCTTGGGAAAGGTATGAATCCAATTATTCTCCCTCCAGCTATGGGTAAATAGAAGGGCAGACTGAGTTCTTCAGCATTGGTGAGACAACTAGTCTAGGAGAAGGAAAACTGAATTAAAACCTGTTAAACCCCGCTTAAAAATTGACCTTGTCTCATATCCTGCACCAGCGGAGGGGTTGGGTAAATAGGGTAACATCGTAGTAAGTTCGAACTTCAGTCGCATTATTACGTTGACTTTCGGATTATTACCCTTGGGAAAGGCATGAAACCCTTTATACCCTAGCAATGGGTTAGATAGTACCCCTTCTGTTTTTCTTCCGGGAATGCTTTGGCATTAAATGGCCCACAAAGGTGATTTTTCTTTTACAATGATAGCTTTGCCATTAAACAAAGACACCAAACCAAACCAAACCAAACCATTAAAAAATGAAACCAAACCATTAAAAAAAGAACAAACTATTGATAGTTTTTTTGTCATGCATTATAAACAATCCAAGAACTCAAGATTCTTTTCAAAAATTCAATGTGGCCAATAATAGAGAGGGCTGGGAAAAAAATAAAGCAAAAATATTAAAATCATCGAACTCCACACATTTCTAAGGTTAACGATTAAGTGTAAATAAATGAATAAGGGGAAGTACTTCATTATTTGTTTAGATTGTTATCTCCGTTGAAAATGATGATAATCAGTTTTACACAGAGCCCTCACTACCATATTTAACTTACCAAGTGAATTGAAAGTTGTTTATTTTCAAAGTCAAATTAGCAGAATATCATACATTTGCATAAAATAACATAAATTAGAATCAGAGAAAATATCGATCGATTAAGTTTAATTAGAATTCACTCATCAACACGGAGGTTCCATTATCTTCATTAATACGCATCCACTTCATAATATTGTTTTTATAGAATTTACTTTTAAGGAAAACAATGTATCGTTGATACTTTTTACTCCTTCGAGTTCCTGTTATATCATTTCTTACTTGTGATGAACGATGGTTTCTTTGTTTAATGGCATATCAACTTTGATGGGTTACTTAATGTTAAAGCGAAAGAGAACAGCAGAATAACTACTGATAGTCCAGGCTAAACCAACGGAAAGCGCAACTCGAAACATTTTTAGAGTTTATTTTTCTAATTATTGGGGAACGAGAAAATCTTTCATTTGGGTGGCCCTCAACTATGGTCCGCAACTTTTTTTCGTATGGAAGTTAGTTGAGTTCCCATATATATATATATATATATATATAGTAAAAGTAAAGATGGTGACCGTGGTCGAGGGCGACCCAAAGGCTCCCTTTTCAATAGCTACTACACCAAGGTGTAGGGAAGGGCGCTACTTCTTTTCTCCTGGATTGCTCCACTTTAACCTTGATACAAACCTTATAATGCTGAGTGTTAAGCAAGGCGTTATCAAGTACCATTTTTTGAGTCTTTGGTATAGCTTGACCTGGTATTGAACCCCAGTCTCCAAGGACATTGGCGAATCATCATCAAGTTGATCTGATATCAAGGAGTTCCCTGACACTTTTTCGACATCCATCCAAAGCATCCATCACTCTCTGTAGGTCTTTTAGGCTGCATCCACTCTCCGCACAGAGATGATGCATGTATATATTTACCTATTCGTTCACACGAACAGGATACGACACCAAGCAAATTTTTAAGCGGAGTTTAACAGGTTAAAATCGATAGTTTTCCTTCTTCTAACCCGGTTGCCATACCTAGATTGAAAAACAAGCAATGTATAGGTGTAAGCCGTGACTAATGAAAAACAAACACTCATTGTGAGTTTTCGTGGGAGTTTTAAGACTATTCGAGATCTAAGATTTCGGCTTAAGTTAGTTCCCGCTGGCCGTTCTGACTCCCAGCTGCTCCTTTGTGTGCGTGAACTCTCTCCGATTGGTCTCCTGCTTCACACAGGCGTCACCATCAAATAATAAAGAAATAAGAATACATTTTTGTATATACCCATTCTTCGTTGTTTGCCAAGACCTCGCGCTAGTATACTACAGTACGTCGAATATTTAGCTGCTGTTGTCGATGTGATTCGTGGGTGTGATATATATAAATGTAGTGAAGGAAGACAAACTGATTATAATTATCTTTCAAGTTTAACTGTTTTATTTATCTATTTTTAAAATTAATTTCACAAGTGAATGAAGTGATTCCTTCAGCTTGCACTACAAGGTCGTAATTTCGTTGTACGTAAAAATTGTCATGGAATAAAGGAGACGGGAAAAATTGCAATTAATTCGTGAAATGAAGGGGAAAATAAATAAAGAAAAGTTGAAAAAAAAAATAAAGAAACAAAAAATCAGGAATTAAGAAAAAAGGAAAACACCCAAATTTGAAGGACAAAGAAAAAACTGGAAGGAAACATCTTGATAAAGTAGAGAAATAAGAACTATATACATATATATATATATATGTATGTATATATATATATATATACATACATATATTTATATATATATATATAGAGAGAGAGAGAGAGGAGGTGAAGACAAAAGTTGAAAAAAAAGGAGTTAAAATATAAGGAATTAAAAAAAGTGAGAAAATAAAACTTAACAGCTTGATTAGCAGCTGCTTTTCTCAAATGTATTTTAAAAAAGCGGCAGCAAGACACTCCAGTCACATAATAAATGAATATATTTCTATAAAGAGAGAGAGAGAGAGAGAGAGAGAGAGAGAGAGAGAGAGAGAGAGATGATTTGCTTTCGGTTTCTTAGTTTAATGGCATGTCATCCTTTGAGGGTTATTTCATGCCAAAGCTCTCTCTGTAGAAGAACAGCAGTGATACCATTTAATTCGTAGCTTGAGGATAAGGGGACTCATAACTTTCACAAGAATATTTGTCCAAAAGTAAATATATTTGGGCAATTTGAGTTCGAGAGAGAGAGTTGAAAATACTTTTAAGTAAAACTCAAATTACAAAAAACAAACAATAATAATATAAGATACAAACCGATTGCCTAATCTCAGCTTGTCGACCAGACCTGACGATAGTCAACAACAACAACAACAAAAGAGGCAACTTACGGAATTGTGGACTTGCTGTCCCGGCTGACCACTGAGTAAAATTGAAAGAAAGCAAAAAGAAAGATAAGTACCTTTACCTTGCTAGGGAATTGAAAAAACAAACAAACAAACAAACAAACAAACAAACTATGGAACATGAAAGTGACGGTGATACCAATTGTAACAAGTGCATTTGGTATGGTCATCAAAAGATTGATACAGAAACTGGAGGACTTGAAAATAAGGGGACGAGTGGAGACCCTCCTCTAAACTACAACATAATTAAGATCGGCTGGAATACTGAGGAGAGTCTCGGAGACTTGCTGTTATTCAAACTCCTGTTAGAAATCATCGATTAATGATGATGTGAAAAACTCCCAAAAGAGAAAAATAATAATGATAAAAAGAAAACAGCCAAATTTGGGAGGAAAAAAAAAACAAAAAGAAAGAAAACATTTTGATTAAGTGGGAAAATAAAGCCTTAATGCTTGTATTTTAATTTCTTTTCTCATCGGTGTAAAAACGGTTTCAGCCTAGAAGAAGCCCTAGAATAATATAAATAAGATGGATAAAAACGTTAAGTAATATACAAAGTTATGTAGAAAAAATAATTAAAATCTGAAAAAAGAAAGAAAAAGAACCAAAATTAATTCAAAAAGTGGAGAAAAAAAATCAAAACTAAAGAAAAAACGAAGATATAAAGAAAATTTTGATAAAAACAACGAAGAAAAAAAACAAAAACAAAAGAAAAAATTCCATCGAGCAATAAAACAAAAACAAAAAAAACCAAAACGTTTGTCTTCCGGGGGTAATTAGGACCCCTAAATTCGTTAACAATGAAGCAGTTGCTTCTAAACTGCCTCAAAATTTCGCGCTTAAATTCTCTTTTCCCGCTGAAATTCTTTTTACAGCATTTCTTGTAACCTGAATTCATTCTTCATCAGAAAGCTGTTTGCTCGAAATGAAGAAGAAGGAAAGTTCTTCAATGAGGAAATGGGCGGGAATTTTCTCTTCCCGCCACTTTTTTTTTTTTTTTTTAAACTTCGTTCGTGTTTTTCTTCTTCATTTTCTTTTCAGAATTTCGATTTTATTACCCTTACGTCATATAATCTTTCTTTGCATCTAATTATTTTTGTAGTATTTCATTTAATCTGTTCATAAAATAATTGGAGGTGATAAATAATATAAAAGCTAAAATCTATCTATCTATCTATCTATGTTTGCACGTCTCTTTTTGTATTCGTAAGTTTCTGGTTGCTAATCTATAAATCAATTTGTTTCTCTGTCTGTCTGTCTGTCTGTCTCTCTCACTATCTACCTATCTATCTATTTATCTATCATGTCCGCTATGTCGGCCGGACTTAAATACGATGACTGCATCTACTGCGGCTTTGTAAGATCCCAACTTGATCAAAGGATGACTTTTATATGACAATAAACTGTATCCAGTGATATCGCCCAGTTTCTGGAGGGGGTATCCTCGTGGTGTAATAGTTAAAGCGATGGACTACGGAATCGTAGTAAGCAAGTTCGTACTCCGGTCGCGCTATTACGTTCACTTTCGGGCAAATACCCTTGGGAAAAGGTATAAACCACCTTATCCTCCCAGCTATGGGTTAAATAGTACCACTACTGTTCTTCTCGGAGAATAGCTTTGGCGTTAAATAACCTATAAAGGTTGATATGCCATTAAACAAAGAAATAAATCAAACCAGTTTCTGGAATCACTTTTTTTAACCATTACCCCCGGGTCTACTGTAAACCAGAGGCAATTCCAGTTAAGATATTATATAAGGGTCATGTAGATCTGTTTTAAAATTATTAATATAAGATAGGAATACTTGAAATCATATAATAATGTTCAAACCAAACGTTCTTCTTCTTCTTCTTTGAGAGAGTTCACACAAACATTAGCTGATGGTTTTCTCACAGGAGTTTGTTTGAGTGACAGCAAGTCCCGTCAAGTCTCCAAGACACTTCTCAGCATTCTGGCCGATCTCAATAATGTTGTACTTTGGACAGTCTCCACTCGTCCCTTTATTTCCAAGTCCTCCAGTCTCTTCACCAATCTTTTGGTGACTATAAAAGAGTACCTATTACAATTGGTATCACTGTCACTTTCTTGCGCCATAGTTTTTTTTTTTCAATTCCCTAGCAAGGTAGAGGTACTTATCTTTCTTTTTATTTTCTTTCAATTTTACTCAGTGGTCAGCCGGAACTGCAAAATCCACCATTCAACAAGTTCACTTTTTCTGTTGACTATCAGAAATTTTGGTCATCTGGTAGTTATTTGGTGATCTGTTTGTATCTCAAAATCCCAAAGGAATTTGTCCGTCTCATTCTCCAGGAGAGATTCTACATGGCGAAAATGCCCTTTCTTCGTATGGTCAAATTTCAATTTCTTGCACAATTTCCAGTGGGTCACCTTGCCCACCCAGTCATGTCTAGTCTTATACTCCTTTTATGCTAATTTGCTGCATTCGCTTATTATTTAATCGCTTGTTTCTTCTCTATCATCTCATAACCTACATTTGCTATTTTTTTGCGTCTTATCTATTCTTGCTTTGAAATAGTTGATCCTTATGGCGTTGTTTTGTACTGCTATTAGAAGAGATTCAGTTTTTCTTTCTTAAGGTTTCCCTTTTTTAGCAACGTTCAAGTTTTCTAGTATGAGATGTCACTTGTTAGTCGCTTAAAATGTCCATATAGTTATTTTTCTTCCAATTTTTGTTTTCTAGCTATTTTCCTTCTGTTAGTCCTCGTGTTGTCAGAATTGTTTCTGATGGTTGTAATCAGTATTCCTCCGCACTTTTCGGTGTAGTTTTTGAGTCTTTGTATCGATGCATCAAAGCCATCTTCAATGTTATAAGTCCTCTTCTTTCTTTTCTTGACACGAAAAGTTTTTTGAAATCATATTGCTTGCAAATATTTTTAGATAGCAATGTTTGTAACTATATAACTATGTGCAAATAATCAGTTTTATGAATAGTTACTTAAAGCAATAATTATTTACAAATTATTATTAGTAGATACTTTAAACCATATAATTAGTTACTGACTTCGGCATTTCGTAACACAAGAAATGGCAGGCCATAAAACAAGCAGCCAGCCAACCAACCGGAAAATGTTTAGTCTATTTGTATCTAACAATAAGTCGTCCTCCATTTTAAAAAAAAAGGAAATTCGTTCTTTCCCTTATTCCTTGGTTCTTTCTTCGTTTATTGTGAAATCGGCGGCTTCAAATTTGTTTCCAATGAAATTTTTAACGAAGTCTTATCCGATGTGCCAAAAGAAATAAAAATGTTTATTATTTTGTATTTCATTTATTGCGAAATTATCTAATCTCAGATTTGTTTAAATACCTTCACGTTTATTGTGCGAATGGAAGTCGAGAATTTTCTTTTAATTAAAACATCATATCTCCGAATAGAAAAAAATAAATAAATAAAAAGAAAATGTCCATGAAGGGAAATGAACAATTAAAACTAATTGGAAATTTTAAGAGAAGGAAGACGAATACTCCAATGGCAAAATTATTTCGAATGTCAAAACTGTCTGATTAACGAAAATCCTTGAACTTATAAAATCACAAAAGATTATCGACATGACACAAGGAATAGTTAATTATCCCGCAAAGGATTGTTTATAGTGTTGTGTAATAAGACCATCCTTGCAAAACATATAAGACAAGGTCACCTGACTGACACTGTAAGTAAGTAAGTAAAGTTGGCGACCGTAATCGAGGGCACCCAGAAGGCTCCATTTTCAATAGCTACTACACCAAAGCGTAGGGGAGAGCGCTACTCCTTTCCCAGGACTGCGCCACTTTACTCTTGATACGCACCTTATATTGCTGAGTGTTAAGCAAGTAGGTATCAAGTACCGTTTTTAAAGTCTTTGGTATGATGCGACCTGGGATTGAATCCAGGTCTCCCGGACCATTGGCAAACACTCGACCCACTCGGTCAATGAGCCGGTCATATACTCTGTAAACATGACTGATTATATATAGAAGTAATTTTAAAACCCAAAATCGAATTAAAGATATATAAATTCTCAGGGCATGTTGTCACGAAATAATTTCAAAGAATGAGTCAGTCTGAGAGCATGGCTCCCATTAGTCGTCACATCACGTAATCCAAGAAAGTTTAGAAAAGAGTTTGAACAGTTATTCATTTGTCAGCTACCGTTCGAGGAAGGGAATGGTCGATTTCGAACAAGCTCGTCACTCCCCGTATAGGTAACTACGGTTGAAAAGAATGTGTCGTCAAAGAATTAAAATAAATAATGTGCACACAAAAATGTGGTCGCGTAAGTTTTTGGTCTCACTGGCTTTTCAGACAGAGAAGACACAGAAGTGACATAAAGAAAACGAGCCGGATAAGAACAATTCTAACAGGTCTATGAGTAGCACTATGTCTTAAGTATCAATCGAACCCCTGTGGTAACTTCGCTGAGAAAAAAAAGTGACGAACTCATAAAACACCGTCTTCGTTCGCTAATACAAAATTTTATTCGCTACTACACTCCTTAGAAGTCACCAAGAAGTAAGAAGAAGCTGAGTATGAAAACTGAGTCAGCCGCTTTACCAAGATAGAGAGAAATAAACCGTCGTGAGAAGAGAGAGAGAGAGAGAGAGAGAGAGAGAGAGAGAGAGAGAGAGAGCAGATACAGATCTTGATATTATCTTCCTCGTTTTCTGTAGTAGTTCTCGCACGAGCTTGCTCGCTGGTTCCTTCTTCCCTGCTTTGGGACCCCTTCACGGAGCTCACCCAAAAATGGGTGCAGCAATTTTTGGCTGTCTTCACATCGTCGCATCTCGTTCCCAAATGACTCTTATTTTCTATTTTCTATCCTGCATCCTCACAAATGGCTTTTCTTTTTTTAGTTTCCTCCAGCCAATCAGAATTCTTAACTGATTTGCTGCTGACACATATCTATTTTTAACCTAGGCGTCCGCTGCTATCCCGACCTAAACTTGGGAATCCCTTGTTCATTTTCCCATTTGACCACTTTTTATTTATATCCTTATTTTCCACCGTCTTGTGGTCGACCAGTAAATCTAGCTAGGAAACAACTTATTACTAAAACAATTACCAAACGTCCCTAATTATATTACACAAAAATTGTGACACATACGACATGGTGACGACTAAATGAACGAAGTGAGGAACTTATTTCTGACTAACACAGAAAATAGAAGATATAAGGGTAATTCCGAGTAAGTTCGTTGGTTGGTTAATTACATTTTATGGTAGATCAACTATTGTAGGTTATTTAATGCCAAATTCTCTTTATAGATATACATATTTCTTAGGGATGACAGCAAGATGGTTCATAGATGCAAAGACCTACTCATCACAGCCCATTCCTTCAAAATCAGAAGGACTATTCTAACCAACTATATACAAGAAAAAAAAAAAAACCCTACCAGAATGTCCAGCGTTTTTCGTCCATCCCAACATATTTTCCTGGATTATATACGTCTATACCTTGAAACTTCTATTCGTGATTTAAAATTTTCCGAGGCACATACATTTGAGGGAGCCAGACTTATAGGATTAGAACTTCGTCGAAAACAAAGAATGGTTCGAAATCTTTCTCGATAAACAAATGGAACATAAATTCTACACAATATTTCTAAAAAGTCAAATAACTTAATTCTAAGCAAAAAACGCTGATTCATTAATCAAATAGCCAACTTTTTCTTGTCATAAACGGCCAACTTTTTCTTGTTATATAAATTTTCCCTAGCTTTTTATATTTTGCACCTTTTACACATCCATCGTTGATTTAACATCATTATTGTTATCCCTCACACACCTGAACCGAAATGCTATAGTACTGATTTTGCTTCTCATTAAATCTCTCCTACTTGGATTACATTGTTATCAATTTTTCTTTATATATTGTCCGATTACAATCGATTATTTACTCCCTTATATGATTTGTAAGCGAATAGTTTGTAGTTAACAATTTTTAAACGAGCTAGGGCTAATTGTTTGCACACAGTTAAATTGTTTCAAGTATTGCTATCTAACAAAAGTAATTCGGTTCAACATTATTCAATTGTTTGCACACAATTAAATGGTTCAAAGTTTTAAGATGTAATACTAATAATTCACTGTAACATCAGTCAATTTTTGGCACTCATTAAATAGTTTCAAGTATAGTAAATGGTTAAATATTTCTATTTGACCCAATAATGGTATTCTACTAGGTGCTTCCACTCCAATTCCGAGTAAGGGCTTTAAAGAAAATAACTTTATAGAAGGAGGTGCCCGTGGTGTAATGGTTATCGTCGTAGGAAATGGACACGGCGGCACGAGTTTAAATCTTGGACGAGACTGATTGCATTTCACATAGCACTAATACCCTTGGGAAAGGTATGAATCCAATTATTCTCCCTCCAGCTATGGGTAAGTAGTAGGGCAGACTGATTTCTTCAGCCTTGATGAGGCAAGTAGTCTAGGAGAAGGAAAACTCTGAATTCAAACTTATTGAACTCCGCTTAAAAATTGATCATGTCTCATATCTTGCCCGAGCGGAGGGGTTGGTAAATATGATAAAGAAAATGACTTTTACTAAAAACCATCCCATTTACACAGACTTAGGAGATTAGAGAGTAACTCTTTCCTCTATTAATTGTTTAAAATAATGGTTGCACCAAATTTTATATTCACGAATCGCAAAAGTTACAGACACAATAGAATACGGTCATTGATAACGATGTACAAGGCCTTACATTCGAGATATGTGTCAAGATAAGAAGAAGGAAAAAGACTTACCGACATTAAGGATGTCGGAGATGTGTAACATTTTGACCCTCGACCGAGCCGTCAATCAAGAGATGCATCTGTGTAAATAAGCGAAACAGGTGTATCCGGTCGAGGATATCGGAATATCACCTTGACCTGTGGACGTGGTTGAATTCGGTGCAGATGCATGCGCCCACAGGAAGCAGGTGGGTGTCAAACAATTATATAACCAGGTGCCACAGACGGCTTGAGTTAGTTGCAATTAGTCAGTTCGAGTCATTTCGAGTTCAGTTCTAGTCGCAGTTGGAGATAGGATGCCCACAGAGTGAGAACCAGCTCCAGACAAGATGAGGAAGAAGTGCTGCTATGGTTGCGAGAAGAACTTTGGGTCAATATGTAGCAGTCTGTCTCCGTCTCTAACGCACCTCTCACACATAACCCTTTCGCAACCCTTTCGCAACCCTTTCGAGAATAAAGTGGGAGAGTATTATTCTTATAAAGAAGTGTGTTCGTTCGTCCATTGAAGTCGTCATTATGTTCGATTATGTCTTTGCTTACATCTGCATGAATATGAGTATACAACGGATGCAACAATTCAGGCTCTCAAAAAATATACAAAAAGTGTAAAGAAAAACTGATCACTGCAGCCAGCAGTAGCAATATCAACAGAATTAAATTTAAGGACTAACTGGACCCCCACCCCCCAAAAAATCTAGGAATCTTGTGAATTATTTGAGGGAGGGTCAAATAAAAGGGTATAATTAACTCATATTTCGGTCAAAGATATTTATAGACTCACTGGTTAGAAGCAGGAGGAGATAGGCCTATCAGCGACGACGAGAGCATATATGAAGAGGGGCAATTTATCCTCACAAAACTTATTGCAGTTCCGTACTGACAAGATGTACCTTTTGTATTAAGAATTACTCAACTAGAGGACAAAACGGCTACCTGAACTGCAACAAAGGGAAGAAAAAAATCATATGGATACTTTGATCAACAAACGAATGACATTGGTCATGAGATGATCTGGAAAGGGCAACGAAGAGGGAACCTCAAGAGTGAAACTGAATCTTTATTAGTAGCAGCACAAATTAATGTCATTAGAACAAATTATGTTAAAGCAAAAATTGATAAGACGTAGAAGAATAGCAAGTGTACATTATGTGATGATCCAGATGAAACTGTTAATAGCATAATAAGCAAATGACACAAAAAGAATATAATAATAGGGATGACTGGGTGGGAAAGGCCATTCACTGAGAACTGTTCAAGAGATTAAAAAAGTTAATTATACTTAGAACAATAGCAAGTGTACGTTATGTGATGATAGAGATGAAACTGTTAATAACATAAGAAGCGAATGACACAAACGGAATACAATAGTAGGGGCGACTGGGTGTGAAAGGCCACTCTCTGAGAATTATTCAAGAGATTAAAAAAAAGTCAATTATACGCAGAAGAATAGCAAGTGTACGTTATGTGGTTATAGAGGTAAAGTTGATCATAACATAAGAAGCGAATGCAGCAAAATGACACAAAAAGTATACAATAATATAGACGACTGGGTGGGAAAGGCAATTCACTGAGAATTGTTCAAGAGATTAAAAAAAAGTTAATTATTCGCAGAAGAATAGCAAGAGTACGTTATGTGATGATAGAGATGAAACTGTTAATAACATAAAAAGCGAATGCAGTAAAATTACCTAAAAGGAATACAATAATAGCGACGACAGAGAATTGTATGAGAGATTAAAATCTTGCAATGCTGACAAATGGTATATGTACAAACCAGCATCTTTCTCAGAAAATAAGATGAATAAAATTCTTTGAGACTTTGGTATAAAAATGGATCACCTATTCTCGGCCAGAAGACCAGGATTAGAAATACTTAACAAAAAGACAGAACTTATTCAGTAGATTTTGTTGCTCGAGCAAAACATAGAGTGAAAATAAAAGAAAGCGAAAAGAAAGACAAATATTTGGATTCTGCCAGTGAGCCAGAAAAGCTGTGGAACATCAATGCGACGATAGTTACATGATGTCATCGGTGCGCTTGGTACGGTCCCCCAAAAGCCTGGAAAAGAGATTGGGGAAAGTGGAGAACGTCCTCGGGATTAGAAGAGACTTACTGTCACCAAGCCTCCTGTGAAAAATTCACCTGTTATAGCCGTTGTGAAAAACTGGCAAAGAGTTAAATACTAATTTTATAATATTGATAGCTTCATGCATCAATTTTTGTTGCAATTAATTTACAATTATATGGCCTCAAGTAAAACTTATTTATTACAGCTAATTTTTCAACAAAGCTGTTTGACCTAAGAGTACAATACCTAAAAGTCTGAATTAGAGTGGATCTGGGAGTAATGACAAAATCTGACTTGACACTCACCAGAAACCGTCTGGCTTAGGGTAAATCTAGGAGTAATGACAAAGTCTGACTCGAAACTCACCGGAAATAGTCTGGCTTAGAGTTGATGTAGGAGTAATGACAAAGTTTGATTTAACACTCAGCAGAAACAGTCCAAAATAGAGTTGATCTAGGAGTAATGACAAATTCTGACTCGACACTAACCAAAAACAGTCTTCTCTTAGAGTGGATCTAGGAGTAATGAGAAAGTCTGATTTGACACTCATGAGAAATAGTCCGAATTAGAGTTGATCTTGGAGGAATGACAAAGTCTGACTCAACACTCAGCAGAAACAGTCCGACTTAGACACGATCCAGGAGTAATGAGAAAGTTTGACTTGACACTCACCAGAAACAGTACGTCTTAGTGTGGATTTGGGAGTAATGACAAAGTTCGACTTGTCACTCACTAGAAACAGTCCATCTTAGAGTGGATCTGGGTGTAATGACAAAGTTTGATTTGAGACTCACCAGATCTCCAAAACTGGTATTTCTCTATTAGATGCAGTCTAGTTTCCTACTCCCTTCCCCATATATATATATATATATATATATATATATGAACACGAGATTATTAATTGTAGACAGAGAGGTAATCATGGTGTAACTCTTTGGACGTAACAGTTATCATCGCAGGAAAATTTCGAAAAGACAGAATAGTGGTTAATCAATTGTGGGTTTAAATCCAAGACGAGGATGATTACTTTTTATTTGCCCTTAGAAAAGGCATGAATCTATCTCTTCCCTCAAGATATGGATAGGTAATTGAGTTTATTAGACTTTTTAGCCTTTGTATGGCAACCAGTGGAGGAGAAGAAAAACTGAATTATATAAAACTACATACACCATCACCCATTAATGAATTCACTAGTAACATCTTTTTAATAAAAAGCTAATTTCCTTCTAAGGCCTCTGAGGGAGTCACCGTGGCGTGATGGTTAACGTGCAGGGCTGTGACATCATAGTAAGTGAGTTCGAACTCCAAACGTAATAATACGTTCACTTTCGAACAAACGCCTTTTGGAAAGGCATGAACCCTCCTTATCCTCACCAATTATAGATCAAACAGCATTACTACTGTTCTTTTGCAGGGTTGGCTTCGGCTTTAAATAACCAACGAAGGTTTATATGCTATTAAACAAAGAAAGAAAACCATCTCAACCAAAGACCCAGGCATTTTATTATTCCTAAGGATAGATAAATATTTATCAAATAATGAAATAACCTTGTAGATTATATTTAGTTTCTTTTCACAATTAACTTTAGGCAAAGGTGTCTATCTCCACCATCGATTTTCACTTAAGACATAACTTTTCTAAACTCCTGGAGGTCTACACATCACATTTATTTTTATTTATTTTTTTAAAGCTAGTTTCTGCTGGCCATTAGCTATATAGAGGTTGATTTAGGCACCTAACAGGGTATAAGACTTGCAAACCAGACTAGCTTGTGCGTTTGATTTTCACCGAGTTCTACATACCCAGGACCTCTTGCCAAGCCAAATTATTACAAGTACTAATTTATCAATATCTTATATATTTTACTAAATTTTATCATTTATCGCCGACTACACCTCTGCAGAGCAGTAAGACTCCCCCTCCAATGAGTGTCCTGGATATGACATTAAAGAATCTGATGGTGAGGTTCCAATGATGCTGGAACTTTGAGGAACGTGGAGCACCACTTCAATGCCATTGCTCCCAGATCCACTATGGCCCGGAATGGTAGCATCAGATAGGGCTCTATCTATGGGTTAAATAGAATTACATTGCATACTTATGCTAAAATGAATTGCTTCAATTAGAACTGTTTGACTAAACTTAATAGCTTGAAATCAAAATGTGTTTGACAATTAAACTGTGTACTTATATTTAAACTGCGAATGTATGCTAAAGTGAATTGTTTGAAATGGAACTGTTTTTGACATTGAAACTGTACATACTCTAAACTGAATTGTTTGATATAGAACTGTTTTGACATTTGACTGTATGTAAACAAAATCTATACGTATACTAAACTGAATTGGCTGAATTAGAACTGTATGAATAAACTGAATATTTTGAAATAGAAATGATTATTTGTATAAAATGGATTTAAATAGAACTAAACTGAGCAATTATGGTCGATTGATTTGTGTGAATTCGAACTTTTTGACTAAACTGAATAGCTTGAAATAGAAATATTTTTAACAAATAAACTGTGTACTTATGCTAAACTGAACTGCTTGAAATAGAACTGTTTTGACATCAAAACTGTGTATTCAAGCGTAACTGAATTGTTTGAAATAGAACTTTTTGACTAAACTGAATAGCTTGACATAGAAATGTTTTTGACAAATAAATTGGGTACTCATGTTAAACTGAATTGTGTGAAATAGACCTGAATATTTGCATTAAATAGTTTTGACGTTAAATAACCTGCAAAGGTTGATACGCCATAAAATCCAACAAACAAAATAACTTACTAACTAAGGGGTTTGGTAAATCTATATATTCACTGATCTGATTAGAATAACTTTCTATCATTATCTTAATTTTTTAACTGAAAATTTACATAAAATAACCACGTCTTCATCTCGCTACAATTCTCCAACACGATATATTTCTTTAGCATTTCTCCTCCTTCAAGCCCTAAGAAGATGGTGACTTACGGTCAAATGCTGATGTAAAATTTTAGGATTCCATCCTCCAGCTATGGGGAAATAGTGCAGAATGGCTTCTTTTGTTAAGTAACAAGTATAGGAGACGGAAAATTCAAAAATCAAACGAGCTATACTCGGTTTAAAAGTGTGTTACATCCTCTTTTTAGTTGAGGCGTTCAGTTGATACGTTCATTGAACTGCTCAAAGGCAACCTTCAGACATGGTCTTAAGAAGAAGACTGTGGCATTTAATTAAACGTTGGTGGCTTCTTATTCCTCTTTAGAGGGCGTATTCTTCAGCTCTAACTGACAAGACGATAAATGTATTTAACGAAGAAAAATGTATATCAAGATATTGACAAATTCGTACTTGCAGTCATTTGCTCAGCCTCGTTTGAGTTTGACAAAAGACCAAACGTATAGAGTTCTCAGTTAAAATCGAATATCCAAGCTCGTCTGGTTTGCAAGTCTGACACCCTATTCAGTGCTTAAATCAACCTCTCCATGGCTTATGGCGCAGTAGAAACTACCTCAAAAAGTAAAATGATTGTTCTCCAGCACTCACTGCACGGACAACTATTGAAAACTTAAGTAAATTAGGGTGTAAAAACGTTAGATTTATTGTGTGGCCGCCATGCTCTTCGGATTTAAATCCCATCAAGAATCTTTGGAGCATTGTCGAGAGGCGTGTTTATGAGGGCGGCAAACAATTTGGATCCCAAAAGGAATTTTTGGAACCAATATTAACTATGGCCATTAGTCATGAAGAAAATTTCAAAATAACATCTGTTGTTTCAAGCCATGAGTAAAGAATGGAAATTATATCAAAGAATAATATTAGTTACCTGATGTTTTTTTTTGCTTCAGCAAGTTTATCATAGACGTTTACGCATGCACATCTAGCTATAAACACACACACACACACACACACACACACACACACACATATATATATATATATAATCATACACACACACACATATATATATATATATATATATGTAAACAAACACATACACACGTATATATATATATATATATACATAAAATTTACACACACACACATATCTATATTTATATGTATATATAGATAGATAAATACACATGCATATATATATGCACGCTCACACATGCATATATATATGCACATGCATAAACACATACATACACATGAATATATATATATATATATATATGTGTGTGTAAACACACATATATATATCCATACATAAACACACACACACATCTATATGTATATATATGAAAAAAATTCCTACATGGCCACAAGCGAGTCTACCTAAGTTTCACCAAACGGATCTTTAGGATTGATTCAGCTTTTTTTTCCCCAGATATCAGTTTGTAGAATTTGCAAATCTGGGTTTTTTTCACACCCACAGAATTATAGATTCCCCACACAGAAACGGCTTTAAACACACCGACACATGCATACACACTCGATATACCTTCACACTGACACACACACACACACACACACACACACACACACACACACACACACACACACACACGCACACGCACACACACACACATGCATATATATATATAAACGTAAAAATATAACATATATATATATATACACATAAATACATCCATACATGCTTATGTAAATATATATATATATATATATATATATATAAGCATGTATGTATGTATGTATATATATGTGTTGTAATTTTATGTTTATATGTATGTATCTGTTTGCGTGTGTGTGTGTGTATATGTGTGTCAGGGTGAATGTATATCGAGTGTGTATGCCTGTGTCGGTGTGTTTATAGCCATTTCTGTGTGTGTATATATATATATATATATATAAACACATGAACACGCATATAAAACATAAACTTATATTGAAACACATGTGACAATACCCCTTCGGCCCCCGTTGCATCAACGTCTTCGAAACAATTCTGTCTTGGCCGGTGATTCATCTAGTGGTTCCGATAGGGGTATCACACATTTCTTTATGGTCACAAGAAATACAGCCGCGGGAGTGGGAGAAAAAGAACAAAGACAAACGAACAATAAGGGCTTCGGTCAACTCAAAGTGTAAGAAGGGGAGCTCTGTAACACTGCATTCCCTGTGCATCTGAAGACTAACGCTAGCATTTATTTCTAGCGAAATTTCTACAAAGCTACCAGGAATGCCAACCCATCCCGACTGGCCTTCCCTCACTGCTTCCTTCTGCTGACCGTTGTCGACTGCCCCTCTGCGTCACCCTTCGCCAATTGCCTTCTCTGAGTTCCTTTTTCCAACTCCTTCTCTGGCGTTCCCTTGCCCACTTCCAGTCGCGTCGAAGATCTCGAGCTCAGGCCTTTGTTTGGTTTCGTGCCAAAACAAACAAAAAGATCGTCTGCTCGGCGCACCCTATTCATAGTGTCAAACACATAGACACGCACACCCACAGTTATATATATATATATATATATATATATATATATATATATATATATATATATATATAACACTTTAAAACACTCTTTAAACATACAAGAAACCCCTGATGGTGGCCAATGAAAGGTCCGAAAGTGCTCGAGACAATTTTGATAAATTCATCCACCAATTTTACGTAAGTTTGTTATGTTATAAAAAAATAAAAAAAACTCTTTGAAAAACTCTTTAAAAAAGCATGATTTATATATATATATATATATATATACACACACAAAGTTATAAAGATACTCACACATACAGACAGACACACACACATATATATATATACATACATTATGTATATATATATAAACACACACATAGTTTATATGTATATATATATATATATATATATATATATATATATTATGTCATTTCTTTAAGCATCAACTTATCGTTGGATTAGTCATTGGCTTTAATGCTTTGTTCCAACATAATTTCCACTTGACATTTTAGAGATGATTGTATAAATAGAGGAATATTCTATAAACATTTAAAAACAACATACCATAAGGTCCGTTCTGAATCCTAAGATATTGATTTCTTTGACCCAAATATCGTGACTTTTCTTCCCTTTGTTTTTATAATTATTGTAATTTTTCTCATTGGCATAAAATGCTGTCAACACACACACACACACACACACACACACACATATATAAAATAAACCTTTGAAATAAGGGATTAGCTATTATACAAAAGTAAGAAAATATCTTTAAACATGTTCTAAAATATTAAAAAAAGATACAATGTTAAATACCGCCATAACTTCGTTTTTTAAGGACAATGGGCAATATGATTATGCAGTGAAACTCCGAGCTATTGACAGTATTCAAACATTTTCAATATTCCAAATCTATAAGGGAGATATCTATAAAATCCTTATAAGAATATGCTTTTTTATTTTTGATGGAAAAATCAATGTTATGATGTACAAGTTTTTCGGTTGGAAGTAGGGGTCGTTTAGCCATTTTGAAAATTAATATAAAATGTCCGACAGTTAAAATCTCTCAGATTTGGGATAATAATTCAACATAGATCTTATTTAAAACTTGATTTAACAATAAGAAGAACAATATTTGCCATTAACTTTTGGACTTATCATCACTTTATTTAAAAGTTTTATGGGAATTGAATTGAGTGGGCTTTGGTATTGACGACTTGAAGGTTTGTCTTTGTCTCTTTGTCGTATCTGAGAGCCAAAACTCACCGCCACAATTATTTGAGTGTGAGGAACACAATTGGAAGACTTGTATCAGAGAAAATGTATTATGGTTTCATATTTCCTCTTGCTGAACAATATAAAGAAATTCCCGATGAATTAACAATAATATATTTATTTCCAGAGAAAACTAAGTGGAAAGAATATAGAAATGACATGAAATACTAAAAGAGTACTTTATTGAGCAAAGTCCTTTCGTACTGTTGAAGAGTCTATTGTCATGAGTTAAGAGTTCTGAATAGAATGGAAGTTGAGTGAATATTTACGTCAAAGCAAAGAGTCGTGCGTGTTAAGACTCGAGGTTCCTGCTGGGAAACGTACACACTCGTCAGTGCTTCCAGTTGGCGAGGCAAGATCAGAGAGAGAGAGAGAGAGAGAGAGAGAGAGAGAGAGAGAGTTTTGATTTTGCCACACTCTTTTATGAAATACTTTGGTCACGCCACCCCGCGGCCATTATAAGTACTATTTGGTAAGTAAGAAATGTAATTCCGTCAGACGTAATTCCTACATGTTATATCGTCCAAATGCTTGCCTACACGAATTATACACTCTTGAAATCATACCTCAGTGGGGAAAAGGAAAGGGTATATGCAATATAAATGTTTCGCATTTGTTTGAAAACATTTTAAAATTAATTTTAATTAATATTTTCTTCCATTTCTTTTTTTTTAGTTGGTTTTATTCTTATACTCGAGTATTAATCTACGGCAAAAATAATACTGTTCAGATCGGAAATAATCCGGAAAAAGTAGTCGTCACTGAGTCCTTTAAATGGTTGCCTTTACCACCGCTATAATCCTGAATTTTTACTCGGAATTCCTACAGTATTCGACTTGACGAATAGAATATTTCAGTTGTCCACGGTCCACTTTTAAAGACCTGGGCCTTCACGTACCCCGGAGGAAGGAACCACTTGGGGACAGATCAGGTGAACGAGTCAGCTACGGGATGTCAAAACGGAGGGAGATACACTCTGAAAAAAATTGATTTCAGAACTTTTCCACCATGTGGCAATTGAAATGGTATGGTTGCTGCCGCTGTTGAGATACGAAACCGTATCTCACCTGCTCACCACTACAAGCACCTGCTCGACGATAATTCTAGATAGGGGAGATCGTACTGCCGGACTTTGTATAATATTATTATTTTCTGGATATTGGCAAAAAAAGAATTATCGTTTGCACTTAAAAAATCATTCCTAATCTTTTATCATTTATTCGTTAAGTAGAGTCCTTTCTTTCTTTCTTTTACTAATAATTCTTTCTTTCTTTCTTTCTTTCTTTAACGATCATTCCTAATCTTTTATCATTTATTTATTCGCTAGCGTTCTTTCTTTCTTTCTTTCTTTCTTTCTTTTACCATAATTCTTTCTTTCTTTTACCATAATTCTTTATTTCTTTCATTTACCATAATTCTTTCTTTCTTTTACCCTAATTCTTTCTTTCTTTCTTTCTTTCTTTCTTTAAAAATCATTCCTATTCTTTTATCATTTGTTCGTTAAGTAGCTTTCTTTCTTTCTTTGTATCAACATAATTTTTTTTTATCTGGGTGAAGTACAACCTTATCTTCAAATTCTATGTGCGGGGGCAAGGCTACGCTGGTGTCGGGGGTTGAGTTTTTGCCATCGGTATTGATAATGAAATCAATACGTTCCGATAACCGCAACGCGAAAGCGTTTTTTTTTTCCCAACGTCATTTTGAGCGATATGTAGTTTATCAGCAAAATGGTACCCAAAGAAGATCGGAGATTGTATCGATCGAATAACTATGATTAAAATGTCAATGAAGGGAAACCCACTTCGATAAAAATATATAATTGGCCTCGTAGTTATTGATCAGAATCGTGTATATTGAACCGACTGTTGTAAATCAAGCCGGAAATTGACATTATAGTGCTAAATCGTTAGTTGAAACGCTTAATAGGTACACAAGAAAAAGGGCTATCTATCTATCTATCTATCTATCTATCTATCTATCTATCTATCACACTTTAGTTCTATGCATGCAACTTTCTTTCTTTCTTTCTAAAGAAAAAAGTAATGTCATAATAATGATGACGATGATGATTGGTAAAAGGACAAGAGGACTTGGAAACAAGAGGACGAATAGAGACCATCCAAACTAAATCATCGTTGAGATCAGAATACTGAGAAGAGTCCTGGAGATTTGAGGAGACTTGTTGTCACACAAACTTTGGTGTAAGACCATCAGCGTTAGCTGATGGGAAAAACTTTCAAGGAATGCAAGATTAGGAATGACTGAACGGGGAGCATGATTCACAGGGAATTGTGCAAGAGACTAATGTTTTGCCATGTTTACAAACGGTATCCTATCTAATTCTAATAATCATTTGATTGCATACAGTTATATGTTTTCAAGCACTCCTATCAAATATTAATTAATGGTACCTAGCTATATAGTTTCACGTCTTTCTAGCAACCATATGACTTCAAATAAATAATAAGAATTTATTTAACTCAGAATAGCAAATATAGACTATATGGTTCAGAGATGAAACAATCGTTTAAGTGAATACGGCAAACTGTCACAAAAGGAGTTCAAAATTAGTCATTACTTGAGTGGGGGTGATTTACAGAGAATTGTGCAAAACACTAGAATCTGGATCTTCTGACCAATGACATATACACAAACCAGAATCTGTCCGAGAAAATAAGAAGCATAAGATTCTTCGGGATTTTGAGATACAGATGGATCGCCAAATCCCAGCCAGACGACTATAAATAAAAGAAGTTGTTATCTTGTGGATTGTGCCATTTCAGCGGACCTCCGAGAAAAAATAAAAGAAACTGAAAAGATAGACAAATACCTGGTGATACCAAATTGGAGTTGGATGGTAGAAATGATAATGAATTACAAGGAACTAAAGAAGGTCTGGAGGTTGGAATACGTCTGTATTCACTAAAAGTATTATGCAAAAAGTAACGAATTGGAAAACATCTGCACATGACGGAATATATTGATATTGGTTCAAAAGATTCCGACCAATCCATGATTGGATTAGCCCAAGAAATATATAAATGCCTTCAACAAGCAAAAATTCCCAAATGGATTATAAAAGGAATTATTGCTCTGTTCTAGAAAGATCCCCCCAAAGAATCATCCCCAGTAGCTACTCGCCCATTATATGTTTTCCAATGACACGGAAGATCTTAACTGCATAAATAAGATGGGAAATCTATCTCTTACTCAATTTGACTGGTTGGTTGATTGGTTGGTACTTTATGGTATATCAAGATTTGTGAGTTATTGTTGTAGTATCGTCCCCATTTTCAATACACAATAGACTCTTCCAAAATGGATATAATATTTCACTGTAATCCACTCAGCGCATAGATAGCGAGAGATACCCTAGCGATATTGTATAAGGGCACCTCGGGTGGTGTAATAGTTAGCAAGGTAGACTAGCAAACCTACACGAGTGAGTTCGATTCTCACTAGGTGCCCAATTCATGCGGCCTTGTGCTACATCTAAGCAAAAAAGCTTAGTAAATTACCCTAGCGATATTGTATTACTTGTTTTACAGTAATATATAACCTTTATTCTTTTATCTTAAGACGTGTTTGTTTTACTAATTTTATGCCCTTTTCCCTGGACAAAACAGTTATTCAATGTCAAATACCATATATATATATATATATATATATATATATATATATAAGCAAATAGTTTGTTGGAAACTTCCTTTTTAAACGACTTTGTAAATCTCATTTTTTGCACTCAGTTAAATGGTTTCAAGGTTTGCTATCTAACACTAATAATTCTATTTGTTATTAGTCATTTGCTTGAACACAGTTAAATGGTTTGAAGTATTGCTTTTGAATACTGATAATTCTATATAATATTAATTTGTTTGTACATAGTTAAAAGGCTTCAAGAACTGTTATTTTACACAATCAATTCGATTTATCAAGTCTTCCAACTAAATTTATATAATTTGCACACAGCAGTATGGCTTCAAATAGCTGATCAGGATAATCCTTGATAAATTATTGAATAGTTCTATAGAACCCATAGATGCGACCCTAACAGGTACTACCAATCAACGTAACAGTGGACCTGTGAGTAATGGTAATGTAGGGCTCCTCCACATTTTCTGAAGCTCAAGGATCACTCACTCGAGAGCGGAGGAAAAATATGATGTCGATAAAAAACTAAAACAAACCATCTTTTATGACTAAACCAACCCATTTTAAAGGAAATCAGGAGGGTAAATATGGCCTTTGTAGGGTTAGTTTTCCAAAATGCGAGCTATAGGAAAGGAAAGAAAAGTAAAATAAAACACCCAAATCCACCCAAAGAGTGATTACCCTGAGTGAGAATGACAAGTGAATGAATATCTTAAGTGCAGATATTTGCCCCACTGGTTTGCCAGCGGGCTCTGTCCAACAAAGGTAGACTTGACGGCCTCCAACTTCGGTTGGGCCACCTTCGGGAGGGTTAGATGCATCATAGTCACCAGGGCTCGAGCCTCGGTTCATGCCAGATCTTTCCCTCCCCTAACCCCCACTTTAATCGACCTTCGGGTCTTTGAACTTGTGTCAAGTCCTGTCTGGTGGGAGGGAGCGAGAAATATCGGCTCTGATAAAGACGATAAAAATCAAACAGAATTTTGAGTCAAAATTTCTGGCAACATTTGAAAAACGTAAAATCTTATTAATATCCTTTTGAGTTTGAACTGGAGATATAAAAGTGAGTCTTTATGTTGTAGTGACCTAAATACTGGACTGCAAAACCATAGAAAGTGAGTTCTAACTCTAGTCATGCTATTATATTCATTTTTAGACTAATATCCTAGGAAAAGGTATGACCCCCCTTATCACCCTATCAATGGGTTAAATACTAACAGTAAAGTTTTACAAGGTTTAGTTTGGTTTTGTTTGGTTTTATGTCACATCAACTATTGTAGGTTATTAATGCCAAATTCATTTTTATACATATAAACAGTTCTATTTCAAACATTCAAATAAATGCACAATTTAGTTCTATTTGACCCTATCAGGCGCCATCACTCTGGGCCAGAGTTGACATGGGAGCTATGACAATGAAGGGGTACTTTGCATTCCCCAAAGCTCCAGCATTTAGAGTCATATCAGGACACTCGTAAGGAGAGTCTTACCTATTGCAGAGAAGCAGTCGGTGTATTCTACAGCCCCAACCGACTGGGCAATCTTCTACAAGGATGTTTTAGCATTCGATAAGCCATGCAGTTTTGTATACCATTAAGAAAAGAAAGCTGGAATTAAAGTCTGGGAATATTTTAATATTTACCTTTTTGGATGGCCAACTCTGAATGAACAGGAACCACATGAATTTGGTGCGTTTTTGTGGGTTTTACAATTGAGCTAGGAACGCACTGAGGGCGAAATTGCAACGAGATCTCCCAGTAAAAAGAGCATCATTGGTTCCCTTACGTTTTTGGCTAAAATTAACAATAAGTGTCATATACCGGCATTTCACAGTGATTTTAAGTCTCATACAGAAATAAAGCAAGTGTATGCCTTATTCGATTTGGGGGACTTTTTTCTTTTTATTCATTTCATTTGTTGGACCCAGCCTGACGCTAAAAACATTTTCGGCTAACATCGGCAAAGATGCAGCATAGTCTATACAGTCACTAGTGAAATCGCATGAGGCTTGGAAGAGTACCACCGTGTTAAGGAAAGCTGGAGAGTTTAACTAACAGCTGGAGAACAAAACCTAATTGATGTAAAAATCTAAGGAGGCTTCTTCCTCGGAGATTATCACCACAAATATTTTTATTGCAATGATGTGACTGAATTATATACAATAAATGAAAAAGAGGTAACAAATTTACAAAGTCGCCAAAAAAAAAAAAAAAAGAAAAAGAAAAGAAAACACTTCATGTATAGAGAAGATAATAAGATTTTTGCCAACAATGAAATAGAATTAGAAAGTGTTCTACAAACTATTAGAATATTCATCGAAGATATAGTTGTGTAATTTAGAATTGAAAAATGTGCCACGATTATAATAAAAAAAGGAAAAAGAGAAATAATGGAAGGAAGAGAACTGCCTAATTAGAAAAGCATCGGAACTCATAGAAGATGAAAAATTCAAATTCCTTGGAATATTAGAAGAGGATATCACTGAGCAAATAGAGATAAAAGAAAAAAGTAAGAAAATACCTCAGAAGAACAAGAAAATTGTTTGAAACTAGACTCTGAAATAGAAATTACATAAAAAATACCCGAGCAGTGCCTTTTGTAAGATATTTTGGTCTTTTCTTAAAATAGTCAAGAGAGAACTCAGACATGGATAATAGAACAAGGATATTTATTGATGACGATGCACAAGACCTTAAAGCTAAGAGATAAAATAGACAAATTCTTTGAGACCAAAAAAAGGGAGGAAGAATACTCGATAGTTTTGAAGATTGAATGGCTGCAGCAAATCAGTGATTCGAGGATTATACAAAAAAGAGTAAAGAAAGATATGATTATAGCATCCAGTAACAGCAATATCAAGAGAAGTATCCTATTTGACGGCATATAAGGAGCACTTTTTTTTTTACTAAAAATATCATTTAAAATTCCCCATCGTCTTTTATGCCATAGGGAGGTTTAAAATTCGCGATATTCGGCCGAAATTAGCTGGTATCTCTAATTACATTTGACTTTACAGTAACTGTCATATACTGATTATACAGATTTAAAATGTTATCATTAATAATATTCATTATATCAATTTTATCCCGTTTGATATGAGTACTTTGTTCTTTTTTTCCTGATTTGCCCTGCCGAAATTGGAGTGCGTCTTATACACCCGTGCGTCTTATATACTGTCAAAATAGTAACTTAAAGTTAAACATGAAAACAACTATTATAAAATGTAATAAGTTAGCCGACCGTAGTCGAGGGCGACCAAAGGCAACTAAACCGAGATGTAGGGTAGGGCGCTCCTACTCTTTCCCTGGGATTGCTTCATTTACGCTTAATCCGTAACTTATAATGCTGTGTTAAGCAATGGGGCATCAGGTGCCATTTTTTTAGTCTTTGTTATGACACGACCTGGGATTGAACCCTAGTCTCCCAGGCTTTTGGCGAATATTCGAAACATTATGCAAATGGACCACGGGTAATCATAAAACCATAAAATGTAGAAAATAAAAATCTGAAGTAAAACAACTGTACGGATACTTCAAACGACAATCTAAAGAAATTGTAAACGAGATGCTCTGGGCATGGCTACTAAGAGGATTTTGTTTTTTTGGTTGACTGTTTGGGTTTTATGGAGTCTATTTAACACCAAATCCATTTTTATACAAATAATCAGTTCTATTTTTCCTATTTACCAACCCCTCCGCTCGGGTAGGATATGACACATGGTCAATTTTAAGCGGAGTTTAACAGGTTTGAATTCAGAGTTTTCCTTCTCCTAGACTAGTTGCCTCATCAAGGCTGAAGAACCTAGTCTGTCCTACTATTTACCCATAGCTGGAGGGAGAATAATTGGATTCATATCTTTCCAAAGGGTATTAGTGCTACGTGAAATGAAATCAGTCTCGTCCAGGATTTGAACTCGTGTCGCCGTGTTCATTACCTACGACGATAACCATTACACCACAGTTCTATTTTAAACAATTCAGTTTAGTATGAGCATACAGTGTAATTGTCAAAAACATTCCTATTTCAAGCAATTCAGTTTAGTCAAACAGTTCTATTTCAAACAATCCAGTTTAGTATCAGAATAGTTTTTGTCCTCACACAGTTAAGTGTCAAAACAGTTATATTTCAAACAATTAAGTTTAGTATAAGTACGCAGTTTAGCTCTATTTAACCTATAGATAGAACCCTATTAGGTGCAACCACTTCGGGCCAGAGTGGACGTGGGAACTATGGCAATGAAGGGGTACTCCGCATTCTCTAAAGCACCAGCATTACTGCAACCTCACCATCAGATTGTTTAGTGTCATATCTGGAACACTCGTTGGGGGCGGGGTCTTATCCCTCTGCAGTGATGCAGTCGGTATATTCTACAGCCCCAGTCGACTGGACTTTAGTAAAAGGAAACTTCAAGAGGGAAACAGATTGTCTTTTAATAGCAGGTCAAAATAATGCTATAAGAACTATTTATATCAAAGCGAAAATTGATCATACGCTGAAGCAATGAAACAGTTAATCCCATAAAAAGCAAATGGAATAAACTAGCACAAAAGAATACTAGACCAGTGGGTGAGGAAGGTGATCCTCTGAGAATTCTGCAAGAGTCTGAAATTAGATCATTCTGACAATTGGTATATGCACAATCCTGAAACTGTCCTAGATATTGAGATGCATAAAATTTGGGGGGCTTTGAGATATAAAGAAGAAATGAACTTGTCATCTAGTAGATTTTACCGTTCCATGAGATAAAAAAAGAAATGAAAATTAGAGAAGGCAAAAAAAAAAAAAAAATGAAAGAAAATAAAATAGGCAAATACCTGGACCTTGTCAGAAAGATGAAATAGTTGCGGGATAAAAAGGTGACAAAGATACCAATGGTAGTTGGATACCTTGGAACAATCCCCAAGAACAGACCAAAGAGGCTAGGTGAACAGGAGAAGAATAATCACAACCATCCAGACGATAGCACTGTTAAAACCATCTCGGATACTCAAAAGATTGCTGGGGATCTGAGGAGACTTGCTGTCACTCATATTTCGTTGAAAAACTGGCAAAGAGTAAAATGATAATTATAGGAATGGTAATAAAATCACAATAGTTGTATAAACAATAATTGAAAAGGGAATAATAACAATAAAAAAACAATAATAATAATAGTAGCAGTAGCAATAGTAGTAGTAGTAGTAGTAGTAGTAGTAGTAGTAGTAGTAGCAGTTCTAGAAAATGAAATAACGAAAGAAGAATGATCATGAAAAAGAACGTTAAATAAATGAATGACGTAGATAATGTAAGAATATAGAAAACCCAAATAAAATAAAATAAAATAGAAATAGCGAAAGAAAAAAAAAAAGAAGAAAGAACGAAAATAAAATCCAATTCAAATAGATTTTAACAACATCAACTGAAAATAAATTTCCATCCATTTCTTAACAGAAAAAAATCACGTGACACAGTGCTTAATAACATTATTTCTAAAGCTGAATATATATTTGACAATAATTTGATGTATATTTCTGGTTTGGGTTTGGAGCCATCTTTACGAATGGTTACTCAAAAGTAGGAGGAATTTTGAACAACTTTATCAAGATTTGCATTTCTCAAATCGAGCAGAGTTTCCCATGCCTCTACGGGAATTTAACACATGTCAGAAAATACGCTGATAAAATGTCTTTTTTTCATCCAGAAGTTTTCTGATGTTTTCTACGTTGTCGGCCACAATTCGTTTCCATTCCAATTTTAATCTTGCCCTTCTTTTGCATTCGACAATTTCATCTACCCATCGTGGTGGGGGTCTTTCGAGTGGTCATTTCTTGTCTCTTTTATAAGTAAAGTTGGCGACCCTAGTTGTGGGTGACCCGAAGGCTCCCTTTTCGATAGCTACTACACCAAGGTGTAGGGGAGGGTGCTATTCCTTTCCCTGGATTGCTCCACTTTACCCTTGATCCATACCTTATAATACTGAGTGTTAAGCAAGGTAGCATCAAGTACCATTTTTTGAGTCTTTGGTATGACTCGACCTGGGATTGAACCTAGGTCTCCTGGTCTCTTTTATACTACGCGACAACTGCAAGGGTTCCTTGTTGTCTATGAATTATGCGGCGTGTCTGACCCTGCAGAACTTCTACTTTTGCTACTCCGTGATCACATCCTTCACCCTGCTCTGACCTCGAATTACTGCACTTCAGATAAGCTCGCAGAACGACATTCCCTACATGGATCTTTCCCAAGCCCTTTGTGTCGTAACCAGTCGCCGTTCTTTGTGGAAATTCAGTACCTTTGGGGTTTGGTTGGACCTGTCATGGCAAACATCCACTTACCATTGCCACGGAGCAGCTATTTCCTCTAGTATATCACAATGAGGTACTGAAAAAGATCCTACTGCAGATTTTTTAAATCAAATCCTAAAAAGATGCAATATGAGCTAAAATAAAAAAAAAGTAATAATTAACATCTCTGGATATAATTCATGTGTTACACTAAGTGTCAAAAATAGATCTCACACATTTCCTCATCTTTATTATTGCCCTCGATTTTAATCATGGCGTTATATGTTATCGAACAAACAATTGATTCTTAAAACCAGGCATTAGTTTTATATATATATATATATATATATATATATATATATATATCGTCAGTAGTATTCCACGCCTTCGCTAGGCGTATGTGGACTCTATCCGATAAAGAAAACGGGATTTCTCCCAAGCTGTTGATGTGCCTATACGATGATATTTCTTTTGTTGATAAAGTCATTTGGTTTATAAGTCTAAAAAGTTAACTCTGAACTGTGACGGATATATATATTTACCAACCCCTCAGCTCGGGCAGGATATGACACAAGGTCAATTTTTTAAGCGGAATTTAACAGGTTTGAACTCAGAGTTTTCCTTCTCTTAGACTAGTTACCTCACCAAGGCTGAAGAACTTAGTCTGCCCTACTATTTACCCATAGCTGGGGGGAGAATAATTGGATTCATACCTTTCCCAAGGGTATCAGTGCTATGTGAAATGCAATTAGTCTCGTCGAGGATTTGAACTCGTGTCGCCGTGTCCATTTCCTACGACCATAACCATTACACCACGGATATAGGCATTTGAGTGAAGAACTTAGTGAAATCACTTGGAGGTTGCAAGTTCCATCCTGACTACAGGTTAAAATAACTAGGAATACTTACTAAAGATTAACACAGGTACCCGATTATGGGTAACAGAACAATCTAACCCTGTGGATTAAATAAAGGGTTAGGTTAGATGTTTCATTTAGGCTCCCGAGTTTGAAAAGAAACATTTGAAAAAGTCCGATGAACGCATCGACTGAAATATTATGAATATAACAATAAAGATGAAGACAATAGTCTGAATACTCTAAATGATGAAAATGATAAAGCTTCATATAAGATATTTAGATAAATGAATTCTTGAAAGTTACCATTTCTCAGGATTTTTGGGTAAAACCTCCTGACACAAACACATACCGACGCTCACGTATATATATATATATCATCTCTCTCATTCTCTCTCTCTCTCTCTTTGTATACATATATATATATATAAAGTGAGGAATATATATATATATATATATATATATGTATAATCAACAAAGTGTGCCATGGACAAGAGAGAAAAATATTTTGCGTCACTACTTATTAAGAGATAAAATCATTCATAACTGTTGCAAAATAGATGAATCTCTCTCGCCATTAGTACCAATCTCACATCGCTTTCGTATCTACACAGAACTAATATATGCACGTTTTTGCTGGTCGATCAACTCTGGTGTGTCCATGAATTGGAGTTCAAAGGAGAACGTCGCTTATAAGTTCGTCCTTATTTACCCAGCATGTCTTGCTCGTCTTACGTGAATGATTTGTGAGATGAGAGGTAGGTAGCTATGCAGATGCTGTTTTTAGAGAGCTGCTTTCAGGATTTATTTAAAACAGCATGCAGTATCCTAGTATAGTTTCTATCTAGATGTCGCTCTGAATGTTTCGTTAGAATTCAAGTGATACAACCATACTGTAGTACTGACACAACTACAGTTTGGAAGGATTCCTGTTTTATTTTATCAGAGCGATCAGATTTACACACGGTTAATAACCTGTCAATATCAGTCCATGTCTTCCTATGTGTATGGTAACATCGTTTACAATAGACGAGATATTACTACCATGGAATATATATATCTATATAAGTGATAAGATAAACAAAAATATTTCTTTTGCAGACTGTCTCCAAATAGATGCAACTCATTATTGTGATAATGATTTATAACTGAGACAAGGGCAATGGCGGTCATTTGCAACACGTCTGGTAAAAAAATGCATCCTTTGGGCTAGAGATCAATGCTTTTTTAATTCTTATTATATCAACTTACAGGACATGCAATATTTTTTTTTAGTTTCTTGTCTCAGTAATAAATCATTATCATATTAATGAAGTGCATTTATTAGGAGTCAGTTTTCAATGATTTTGTCTCTAAATAAGTACTTACGCCAAATATTTTTCCTATCTTTTTTACCGGCATTGTGATCGAGGATCAATAGTTGTTATAGTATCCCATCTTCAAATCTGAAACAAAAAGGAACGCAAAATTATTATTGCTGCATATTGACCCTTGACAGAGTCGTCAATCAGAGATTTCTCTTCACAGGATGTATCTGTGTGAACAAGTGGAAGCATATCCCATGAATCCCAACCGGAAAAATGCTTCATAGGTGTTATGAAATTATATATACACTGGTACGCCAGAAATACGGTTAGTCTTGGGTCTTGTCACGGTCATCAAGAGAAAACATTTTGTGGAAAAAAAAGATTTTTTTAAAGAAATTTTAAAATGTTTGTAAAGGAGTTCATATGCTCTAGGAGAATCAATGAAAAATGTATTAGTGATTTAGCTGAGTCTTTTAATAAATGAACTTAATTTTCTTGTATATAACTGCATTCCAATTGGTCTTTTACAATTCTATAGTGAAGGTACCTGGCTAATGAGTCTTTCTTTAGTTTTCGGAGAAGCGTTTTTCAACTGACTGATTGGCTAGTTTATTTATTTATGTAGGTGTTTATGACTGATAAATTTTATTTCAAAGCAGCGTGATTAAGTTTCATTGTGAATCCAAATAGAGTATATGTTTTCAGGTGTCTATCCATTTGTCTTCTTGCTTTTCTATTTTTTGTTTTATATTTACATCTTTTTCAATTCTTTCTGTGATGATGAATCTTCTATCTCTGTTAAAAATACAATCTAGAAATATTGATTTGCAACAATTAATTTCATTTAGTTGGTTTGCTAGTTTTTACGGCATATCAACCCTTGTAGGTTACTTAATGTCAAATTCTCTTTATATATTTATGGATTTTTAATATTTGTAAACAAAGTTTGTAGGTAAAATTTTTAAACGGGCCAGAGCTCATTTGTGAGCACACATTCAAATGGTTTCAAGAATTGCTATCTTACAATAATACTATTAAATATTAACCATTTGTTATATGTTTCAAGTATTGCTACGTAATACTAATGATTCAATTTTTGCACACAGATAATTGGTTTCAATCATATTTTTTCGCATTAACAATTCAGTTTAACATCAGTTATTTGTTTGAACTCAGTCAAATTCTTAAATAGTTGTATTTGATGGAATCCTAACAAGTACTACCACTCCGGGTCAGGGTGGATCTGAGAGTAATGTTAAGGAAGAGATACCCTACATTCCTCAAAGCGTCATGAATTGGAGCTACACCATCGGGTGGTTTAGTGTCATTTCCAGGACTCTCGTTGTTGGTGGGGGTCTTACCCCTTTGCAGAGATGCAATCAGCATATTCTACAGCCCCAACAGACTGTACTGTTTCATTTTGTGTCTGTAGTTATTTAATTTAAATTAAATTAGCCATTTTGACTTTCCAACGTATTGTTTTTGGCAACATGTGCAATCCAGTAAATAGATTATATTTTTGCTTCTGAAATTTGATTCGGGGTAAATCTTAAAATTCTTTTTAGTTGTGAACCTATGGGATGAGTTAGTTGATTTGAGATGTTTGCAGCAGAGGTTGTTTTTAAAGTTACATGGTTGGCAAAATTAGAATATTTTGTGTCATTCATGTTTTCCCAAATTTTAAAAATATTTCATTTTTCATATAATTAATTCTGAAATATAATTTTAAATATTTCATATTTAAAATATTTCATATTTCATATTTCAATAGTTCAACCTAAGGAATGAGTTGGCTGATTTGAGATGTTTGCAGCAGAGGTTGTTTTTAAAGTTACATAGTTGGCAAAATTTGAATATTTTGTGTCATTCATATTTTTCCACTTTACAAAAATGCAATTGCATTCGTAACGCACGCAGCCTAAAATCAACCAAACCAGTTAGTATATTTGCCGCCATTGCTTTTCCGTTTTCTTTTATTTTCTAGCCGTTTTTCAAAAGTCGAAATGCTTTGCTTCATCCTGTTCTTGTTACCCAACTACATCATTGCAGAGGGTTAAGACCCCTTCAACGTGTGTCCTCGATATAACACTAAACCATCTGATGGTCTTTACTCCTAGGTCTACTCTGACCCGGACTGATAGTACCTGTTTGGGTCCTTTCAATGGGTCAAATAGAAATGTTTGATCATTTACTATACTTGAAACCATTTAACTGTATGTAAACGTATAATGTTGAATAAAACTATTGGTTTTAAATAGAAATACTTGAAACCATTTAACTGTATGCAAACAAATCAGCTCAGGCTCTTAAAAATGTTACTGAAAAACTATTCGTTTACAAATTATATATATATACATATAAACAGAATTTTGGATTAAATAGCCGATAAGGGTTGAGATGCCATAAAACACAATCAATAAGTACCGGAGGATGTACTGTATTTCCCATTAATAAATAAACCATCATCATCCTCATCATCATTACCAAGTCACACAGGCAGCACAGAGTTCCTTGATTCTCTCTCTTGCAATCCGTCCCTATCATTCATCCCTCCCAGTAGGTCTTCTAAACTGCATTTAGTGTATTGCACAGAAATTATATATATAAATCTTTGCTGGTCGGCCAACACTCGCTCGTCTATGTGTAGGAGTTCATCGGAGAACGTCGCTAAAGAGTTTGTCTTTACATATCCGGCTGTGCCCCGCATGACTTGTTTGTCTTAGTTGGATGATTTACGAGACGGGAGATAGGTGGCCGTACAACTACTGCATTGTTGGGTGCTGCTTCCAGTATTAGTTCAAGCCAGCACGAAATATCCTTGTGCAGATCCTATATAGCCTTTTTTTATTAGCGTGCGTGTGGTGTATCCATATCATCGTATAGGCACAGCAACAGCGAAGGCGTGGAATGCTATTGACGATATATATATATAAAACTAATGCCTGGTTTTAAGAATCAATTGTTTTTTCGATAACGTATAACGCCATGATTAAAATCGAGGGCAATAATAAAGATGAGGAAATGTGTGAGATCTATTTTTGACACTTAGTGTAACACATAAATTATATCCAGAGATGTTAACCCAATGGAAAGTCACATGTGGTGGACTTATATCAATAAAGATAACACAATTAACACGGGTGCTACAAAAATGGAGAAGTTTTATTCTTGGATAGATCTGAAAACAAAAAATGAAATTGTCTTTGTCTTAAGTCATTGTGGGTTGCAGTTTGGTTTGGTTGTTTGGGTTTTATGGCGTATCAACCTTTGTAGGTTATTTAACGCCAAATTCTGTCTATATGTATATACATTCAACCAAAGATTTCTGAACGAATACTTAGTAGATAAAATTTTCTAGGAGCAGGATTTCATTTGTTTGCACATGATTAACCAGTTATAATTTGTCATATTTTTTGGTACAACCCTGTCTCTCTCAAAAAGGATAGAACGTGGGTGCTTTTTAGGTTTACAGTTGTGCCAAAATTGATCCGTTTTTTTTCTAGAAATTTCTTTGACGAGGAAATTGTATCATTTCCGATATACATTAAGAGTCAACCTGTTTGATTGACACCCGTTGAACTCATGGTCAGTCTGAGACTAAGGCTATTGGATGGTTTCAGTCAGGCGACTAAAACGACTCTGGAGTTAGAATAAGTTAGTTAGTGAGAAAGACTCGAACTGAGCGGGCAAACGCTTCACCTTGTTTTCTAACTCTCTGTTTAGGCCGAACGGGTAATAAAGATAAAAGACGCGGAGAAATAAGTAAAATCTGCGCATGAACAAGACGATAGGATGGCAAAACGAAGGAAATAGCAGAGCGACCGTGGTGATAAGACAAAATGATCACGAAGAGACAAAGAAAGGATAACCTGAACAAAAGAAGTGAAGCGCTGGAAGCTGGCATATCATATAGCATATATATTTGTTGTGATGGTGGCAAAAGAAAGATACGGGGAACACAAAAAGGTTAATAGAAAAACATATATATTCAAGTATCAGAAACAAGATACAAGTGAACCTGGTTAAACAGTAGTTAATAGGAAGCTAAGAGTCCTGTGGGGTAGTGCCTATCTGTCCACTTTGCAAGTGGTATCACACGTGATTGTGTCACGTGGGTTTGGTCAACTCCCTCTGACGCTCCGTTGACGTGTATTTATGGAGGTGGGCGAGTCCATTATGTAGAGAGAACAAGAATATTATATATTGATATGACACACCCTGGTGACAGAGTAAAAGCTTTGAAGGTTGTATGCAACAAAAGGTCAATCCAGTTTCCATAGAACAAGAAAGAACTCCTCTCTACCCCCCCACACAAAAAAGAAACAAACCAAAAAACAAAACAAAAAATTTTGGTATGAAAATGGATGGATTTTTTCAAGCAAAAAATATGAGAACACCATCGATGAGAATAATACTGGTTACTCCCCCTCCCCATAAAATATCAAATAATGTTATTCTTTAAAACTTGCTTTTTAATTAGCATTATATTGATTAGATATCACATGATTGATATAACGCCATTTGTTAGAACATATTTACGATTTCACACAAAGTAAGCCTTTTACTTGTCAGCATAGATACACATAAATTTGTATATAAACACACACACATACACACATACATACTTACACACACATACGCACACAAATATATGTATGAGGCGTTACGATTATCGTAGAAGGAAGTGGATATAGCGGACCGAGTTCAAAACCTGGACTATGCTGTTTGTATTTCATATAGATACTAATAACCTTGGGAAAGAAATGAATCTAAATATTCTCTCTCCAGCAATAGGGAAAATAGTCGGGCAGACTGGGTTCTTTAACGTTGGTATGCAACCGGTCAAGGAGAAGGAAAATTCTGAATTCAAGCCTGTTAAAATCCGATCAGAATAGACTTTCTGTAACATCCCTCTATTGCAGAGGTTTGGGTATCTATCTATCTATCTATCTATCTATCTATCTATCTATCTATCTATCTATCTATCTATCTATCTGTTTTATGGCGCAGAAATTAAAATCGCTCATTGAAATTAACAATTTCACGCTTCTACGTCCCTCCGGCAATACTATAATCTAATGTATTACGTGTACTACCAGAAAGCGGTTGGTGGAAATAATAGAATATAAAATTGAATCAGATTTAATTTATAGAAGATCCAAAAAGTCTTTAGAACAATAAACTAAACGACAATATCTCCAAAGAAATTCTAATACTAGTTATAATATACCAGTAGGAAGTGCCCGTGGTGTAATGGTTATTGTCGTAGGAATTGGACACGGCGACACGAGTTCAAATCCTTGACGAGACTGATTGTATTTCACATAGCTCTAATACTCTTGGGAAAGGTATGAATCCAATTATTCTCCCTCCAGCTATGCGTAAATAGTAGGGCAGATTAGGTTCTTTAGCCTTGGTGAGGCAACTAGTCTAGGAGAAGGAACACTCTGAATTCAAACCTGCTAAACTTCGCTTAAAAATTGACCTTGTGTCATATCCTGCCCAAGCGGAGGGGTTGTTAAATATGGCTATAATATACCAGAAAGCTTAGAATTCTCCCTTTTTTAAAAAAATATAAGATGTAAATTTCTGTGTAAGTCTGTATATAAATGCTCTCTCTGTAGTTACTTCAACCTTTAAATACAGTTATTGATGCTAACGTCAAAACAGATTACATTATGTTGATTGCCCAGTTGGCTGGGGCTGGAGAATACACCGACAGCATCTCGGCAGCGGGGAAATACCCACCTCAAACAACAAATGTCCTATATATGACGCTGAACAATCTGATGGTGAGACTCCAGTAATGGTAGAGCTTTGGGGGAATATGGAGTACTCCTTCATTGCCATTGCTGCCTGGTTCACTCTGACCTGGAGTGGTAACACTTGATAGTGTCCTATCTATTGGTCACGTAGAACTGTTTGGCATTTAAACTGAGTGCAAACAAATGATTTATGCTAAACTGAATTTTTTGAAATAGAACTGTTTGATCATTCAACTGCGTGTAAACAAATGACTGATGTTTAATTGAATTGTTAATGATACATAGTAATGCTTAGAACCATTTAACTTTGTTGACTCATGCTAAATTGAACTGTTTGATCATTTAACAGTGTGTAAATAAATGGCTGATGTTCAATTGAATTGTTTGTGATACCTAGCAACATTTGGAGTCATTTAATTGTGTTGACTTATGTTTACAAATTATATATATCTAATATATTTGTATAAACTGGATTTCTCATTAAACAACCTACAATGGTTGAGATGCCATGAAACCCAACCAAACTATTATGTTGATTCGTTAAGACGCTTGATTAATGTGCATTATATTTCTCTTGTATTTGCATTTATCTATATGTATAAATGGGAATTTCTATGCGTGCTTCCACAACATAAAAATGGCCTGTCTGGGGAACCTACCGGGAGAGAGAGAGAGAGAGAGAGAGAGAGAGAGAGAGAGAGAGATCCGTGTTCGCTCTTCAACCTGATGATAATGACCTATCTATCTATGTAATAGTTTATACATAATTTTTATAAAAATATCAAGAAGGTTTTTAAATTTTAGTCAAGGAATACAGTTTGCAATGAACCTTAATGTTTAGGCTTTTACTATGAAAATGATTGTTATTTTGAGAAAGAATTTTTGGTGTTCAGTGGTCAGAAATTAATACAAATATTAATGATTAAATAGAACATACCACCTTGTTAACTGAGGCAGAATATAACCACTTCACATCTGGAGCGGGGTAAGATCCCTTCAATGGGATCATTGGTTGGCCGTATGTGCCCACTTGTAACGCCTGAAAACAGGATCCTAGTGATCCTGGCGCAGTTGGCTGGGGCTGTTGAATACGCCGACTGCATCTCTGCAGAGAGATAAGACTTCCCCAGCGAGTTTCCTGGATATGACACAACACAATATAATGGTGAGGCTCTAGGAACGTTGGAGCTTTGGGGAATGTGGATAACTTCTTTATTCCCATTGCTCCAACGTCCACTCTATTTATGGGTCAAATAGAACTAAACTGTGTACTTATGCTAAATTTGACTGAGTGTAAACAAAAATACTGTACCTATGCTGAACTGAATTGCTTGAAATAGAACTGCTTTTACATTTAAAAATTACTGATGGCCTCGTCGGCTGGGGCTGTAGAATACACCGACTGCATCTCTGCAAAGGGGTAAGACTCCCCCAACGAGTGTCCTGGATATGACACTAAACAATTTGATTTAAAATAGTAATGTCTTAAATCTCAGCTGTATTATGTGTTGTTTAAATGAAGAATGAAGACTTATGCGACTTAATTTTCAGGAAAACTTTACTTTTGGAAGGCGAACTTCTAAATTTGCTAAAGAAAACCCCCAAAATTGCCCCCCCCTGAAAAGAAAGGAAAAAAAAAAATCCAAAACACCTCAAATGTAGTCTAACACGTGCTAAAGACGAAAGCCATAAAAGAGTTGACTCCTCCTCTCTCTTTCTTTCTCTCTCTCTCTCTCTGTATGTCTCTCTCTCTCTCTCTCTCTCTCTCTCTCTCTCTCTCTGTCCACCACCAGTTGACCATGATATAGGAGTGGAACCTTTAATATAAATACTAAAATTAGTAATAATTTAATCCTTCATTTGTTGAAATAGTATGCATACGTTTGGAAGTGATTCCGTTTCCAGAAGTTTTTTCACAGAGGTCAGTAAATTTATTCTACTAAACTATTCATTTAAAAATGCACATTTGATTTAAAATAGTAATGTCTTAAATCTCAGCTGTATTATGTGTTGTTTAAATGAAGAATGAAGACTTATGCGACTTAATTTTCAGGAAAACTTTACTTTTGGAAGGCGAACTTCTAAATTTGCTAAAGAAAACCCCCAAAATTGCCCCCCCCCCCTGAAAAGAAAGGAAAAAAAAAAATCCAAAACACCTCAAATGTAGTCTAACACGTGCTAAAGACGAAAGCCATAAAAGAGTTGACTCCTCCTCTCTCTTTCTTTCTCTCTCTCTCTGTATGTGTGTCTCTCTCTCTCTCTCTCTCTGTCCACCACCAGTTGACCATGATATAGGAGTGGAACCTTTAATATAAATACTAAAATTAGTAATAATTTAATCCTTCATTTGTTGAAATAGTATGCATACGTTTGGAAGTGATTCCGTTTCCAGAAGTTTTTTCACAGAGGTCAGTAAATTTATTCTACTAAACTATTCATTTAAAAATGCACATTTGATTTAAAATAGTAATGTCTTAAATCTCAGCTGTATTATGTGTTGTTTAAATGAAGAATGAAGACTTATGCGACTTAATTTTCAGGAAAACTTTACTTTTGGAAGGCGAACTTCTAAATTTGCTAAAGAAAACCCCCAAAATTGCCCCCCCCTGAAAAGAAAGGAAAAAAAAAAAAATCCAAAACACCTCAAATGTAGTCTAACACGTGTTAAAGACGAAAGCCATAAAAGAGTTGACTCCTCCTCTCTCTTTCTTTCTCTCTCTCTCTCTGTATGTGTCTCTCTCTCTCTCTCTCTCTCTCTCTCTCTCTCTCTCTATCTCTGTCTGTCCACCACTAGATAACCATGAAATATACCACAAAATTTCTTTGAATTTTAACATCCAGCAGTCCTGGACTTTAACTAAGTTAAAACTTAAGATAAAAAAAAGAGAATTTTTTTTTTTTTTTTTTTATTACTACCGCGTACACATGGGAAGCAGCATGCTGTACGTGTGAGTCTTGCGGCTTAACGCTCAAGATTGCCAGTTCGATCGGGGAACTACTGCTGCTCATCTATAAGAGTGGCTTCTATAGATGAGAACAAAAACAGCCATCGAAAGATAACCATGACTAGTACTCAAACCAGATCCATAAACCGCATCGCTCTTCGCGCGGGTAAAAAAGGGGCGCGTCCTGCTGAGGTTGGAGCCCTGGCCTCGGTGTTCGAAAAATCAGCTACAGAGCTCAAACACAAACAAAAACTACTAAAATGCAAACAAACAATACAGATAGCGACATTTAACGTGAGAACCCTAAATAGAATAGGTCAACTATCAGAGCTAACTGCATCAGCCGTAGAACATAAGATAGATATAATTTGCATACAAGAGCACCGATACACGCACACCGAAGATATCAAGTATCACGAAACTGGAAATGGATGGATGCTGGTGACTGTATCGGCATGGAAAAACTCTGTCAATGCATCGGTAGGAGGGGTGGGAATACTTCTAGGACCGAGAGCGTTAAAAACACTGAACAGCATTGAGAGAATACAACCTAGGATGGTGGCCGCAACGTTTAATGGCAACCCCAAAGCAACAATTATCTCCAGCTACAGCCCTACCAATGTTAGCGAAGAAAACGAAATAGCCACCTTCTACGAAGATCTATCCTCCCTAGTACGTAGCATTCCGAAACACAACCTGCTAGTCATTGGCGGAGATATGAATGCACAAATCGGGAAAAACAGACACAACAAATACAGCCTACACTACGCGTCTAACAGGAATGGACAGCATTTAATAGATTTCATGATAGAAAATAGATTAACCTGCCTCAATACAAACTTTCAAAAAAGGGAGGGGAAATTATGGACCTACACATACGCGAATAAGAGTAAAGCACAGATAGACTACGTCCTTATAAACAGGAAATGGAAAAACAGTGCGATGAATTGCGAGGCATACTCCTCCTTCGAGGGTGTGTCCTCCGATCATCGAATAGTTACGGCCAAAGTACGACTAAGCCTAAGAAAAAACGCCACACGTAAAGCGACGACCAAGCACTATGACTGGGCCCTACTCAACAACAGAGATATTAGAGATAAATATGCATTAGAATTAAGAAACAGATTCGAAGCACTACAAGAGAAGGTAGAAATAGGCACCCCAAATGACGAATATGAAAATTTTGTAGAAGCACACCTGGAGGCGGTAGAAAAGTGTATTCCAACAAAACCTAGAACTAAATATAGAGTCCCTTGGGAAACGCTAGCGGCTAGAGAAAAACGTGCACTTGTGAAGACTGCCTCCAAAAACTATCAACAGAACCCAACAAATACAAATGCACGAGAACTAGAAAAGGCGCAACATCAATTAACAGAAATATACCTAAAAGAACAGGCAGAATACGTACAAAATCAGATAGATAAGATTAGAGACTCGGTGGAAGATAGGCAATCCAGGATAGCCTGGCAAACAATAAACGAAGTAAGTGGAAGGAAGAGCACAGCCAAAGCAAAATTGAAAGCTGCAAGCCAACAAGAAAGAATAAAACTGTGGGAACAGCATTTCAAAAATCTACTAGGAAACCCACCGGAAATAACGGATGAACCGATCACCAGAATTATTAGTAAGCAATTAGACGTAAAACTAGGTCCTTTCACCAAAGAAGAACTCGACACGGTTCTCAGAAGAATTAAAAATAGGAAAGCGGCGGGGCTAGACGAGATCCCCCCAGAAGTGTGGAAGACGAGACAATTCGACGATATACTGCTCCGGCAATGCAACACAGTCTATAGTCAAAATAGGATAGAACGATGGACGAAGGGATGCATCCTTCCATTCCCTAAAAAAGGCGACCTCGGACTAGCCAAGAACTACCGAGGGATAACACTTACATCCATAGCAGCCAAAATCTACAATGCCCTACTACGAAACCGCATAGAACCCAAAATGGAAAACATCCTTAGGAAAAACCAAAATGGCTTCCGGAGAAATAGATCCACAACCTCACAAATACTGACCATCCGTAGAATCCTGGAAGGCGTTCAGGCAAAAAACTTACAGGCGACATTACTATTTGTCGACTATACCAAGGCCTTCGATTCCATACACAGAGGGAAGATGGAGCAAATCCTACTAGCTTACGGCCTACCAAAAGAAACCGTAGCAGCGATAATGATTCTCTACAGAAACACCAAAGTAAAAGTACGTTCACCAGATGGAGACACGGAATACTTCGACATTGTTGCAGGAGTACTACAAGGAGACACACTAGCCCCATACCTCTTTATCATCTGTCTAGACTATGTGCTTAGGACTTCGATCGACAAAATCAGAGAAAATGGCTTTGAGCTGACTAAGAGAAGAAGCAAAAGGTACCCCGCAAAAACAATCACCGACGCCGACTACGCCTAATCAAGCAGAGACACTACTACATAGTCTGGAACGAGCTGCAGCTGGCATTGGCCTACATGTCAATGCAAACAAAACCGAATATATGTGTTACAACCAAACAGGCAACATTGCCACACTAGACGGAGCCTCTCTGAAACTAGTAGACAAATTCACCTACCTAGGAAGCAGCGTCTCATCAACCGAGAAGGACATCGACACACGACTGACGAAGGCATGGACAGCTATCGATAGGCTCTCGATCATATGGAAGTCGGACCTAACAGATAAAATGAAACGCAGTTTCTTCCAGGCAGCGGTTGTGTCGATACTGCTATATGGATGCACCACATGGACGCTTACGAAGCGGCTGGAGAGGAGGCTGGACGGAAATTACACAAGAATGTTGAGAGCAGTATTAAACAAGTCCTGGTGACAACACCCCACGAGACTCCAACTATACGGACACTTGCCCCCCATCACAAAAACTATACAAGTTCGACGAACCAGACACGCAGGACACTGCTGGAGAAGCAAGGACGAGCTCATAAGCGATGTACTCCTGTGGACCCCCACTCATGGATGTGCAAGAGTGGGACGACCAGCACGAACTTACATACAGCAGCTATGTGAGGACACGGGTTGTAATCCTGAAGACCTGCCGGAGGCGATGAATGATAGGGAGAAATTGCGAGAGACGGTCAGGGATATCCGCGCAGGCGGCGCGACATGATGATGATGAATGGAGCTCTGCGGAATATGGAGTACCCCTTTATGGCCATCACTCCCAGGTCCACTCTAGCTCGGAGTGGTAGCATCTGATAGGAGCATATCTATGGGTCAAATAGAAGTTTTTGACATTTAAACCTTACTTATGGTAAACTGAATTATTTGAAATAGAACTGTTTCTACAGTTAACTATGCAAACTAGAGACTCTAATAATGGTAAACTGAATTGTTTGAAATCGTTTTTATATTCAACAGTGTGTAAACAAAAAATTGAACTCGTCTTAAACAGGATTGTTTGAAATAGAGCTGTTTATGTATAAAAATGGATTTAGCATTAAATAACTTAAGATGGTTGATATGCCAAAGAATAAAATCCAACCAACCAACCAACCAACCAACCTGTTGGTCCGTGACTTTGGTACTAACTTTTGCCCCACACTCTAACAATTTATCTAATAACAAAAATATTTAGCTACATACTATTCGTTTACAAATCGTACAAAAACAAAAACAAAACAAAACAAAAATCAACAAACAAAATAAAACAAAACAAAAAATACGTTTGGTATTAAATAACCAACAAGAGTCGATACGCAACCAACCAACCAACCAACCAACCTACTGAACACAGGCATACAGAAATTGTGAGGCGTGTTACATAATGGTTGGCATTTTAAGAAACGAATCCAGCGAGTCACGTTCAAATCCTGGACGAGACAGATTGCATTTCACTTCGCACTCCTACCCAAGAGAAAGTCATGAATCCATCTACAGTCATAGGGTCGTCTGGTCTTTTTAAAATTGAAAGAACAGACCCAAAAGAACAAACAAACCCAACGAAAAAAAAAAAAGGAAGGAAATAAAACTCGAAAATAATGTTAGATGCAAAGACTTTCCATGAATGAATTTGACTGAGGAGCGTGGGTGCATGTATGTGTGTAAGAATGAAAGAAGAAGTATGCAGAGAGAGAGAGAGAGAGAGAGAGAGAGAGAGAGAGAGAGAGAGAGAGAGAATAAAATGTATGTGTGACAGTGTTCGAGAGAGAGAGAGAGAGAGAGTAACAAAAGTAGGTGTGTGTGTGTACTTAGATGTATCCGTATGTAAAATGAAAGGTATATAAATATGCATATATATATATATAGAGAGAGAGAGAGAGATAGATAGAGAGAGAGAGAGAGAGAGAGAGAGAGAGAGAGAGGTAAACATAATGGTTTGCATTTTATGAAACGAACCTAGCGAGTCGAGTTCAAGATTGCATTTCACTTCGCACTACTGCCCAAGAGAAAGTCATGAATCCATCTACAGTCATAGGGTCTTCTGGTCTTTTCAGCCTTGGTACGATTACCGTTTGAGGTGGGTGGGGGAAAGTGTGAATTCACACCAGGTGTATTCTCTGTGTCGCATCCTCCAAACCGTAGCAGAGGGTTTTAGTGAACACCCATCTCCATCTAGAATTGATCGTTTCAAATGAAAGAAACGTTTGTCGCTTTTCATGTTCCATATAGCTCAACAGTGGATACCTAAACCAGTAGGCATTGGAGATTAGAGCAAAAAAAAAAAAAAAAATCGTAGACGGCCAAGAAAATAATCAAAGAATTCAAGATCAAAAGTAATATACGGAGATTTGGAAGAATGAGAACTCGGCTCTTCGGTGAAAAAAAAAAACACAAAAAAAACCAAACAAAAAACAAAAAACAAAGCAAAAAACACAAAATAACAAAAACAAAACAAAACAAAAAACCATAAACGAAACACTGTAAACAAACAGATCAATTCCTTTCAGAGCGTTATATTGATTTCCTTTGATCGGAATGTATTTGCTTACTTTTTTTTTAATTAGAAAAAACAAACTATATTCATTTTTATTTCATTTATTTTTTAAATAAAATTTTACTGCTTCAAACTATCAATAGGATGTCAAAGCGTCCAGAATACTATGGACAAAAAACAATAACAATAATAACAAAACAAAATAAAAAGAACAGACCCAAAAGAACAAACAAACCAAACGAAAAAAACAAATAAAACTTGAAAATAATGTTAGATGCTAAGACTCTCCATGAATGAATTTGACTGAGAAATGTGTGTGTATGTATGTGTGTATATGTGTGTAAGAATGAAAGAGAAGTACGCAGAGAGAGAGAGAGAGAGAGAGAGAGAGAGAGAGAGAGAGAGTAAAATGTATGTGTGACTGTGTTCGAGAGAGAGAGAGAGAGAGAGAGAGTAACTAAAGTAGGTATGTGTGTACTTAGATGTATCTGTGTAAAAGTGAAAGGTATATAAATGTATATATATATATAGAGAGAGAGAGAGAGAGAGAAATATGGACTGGCAGAAACTAAAGTAAGTGTATGTTTCCGTCTGTATATGTGTGTGTATGTGTGTGTGTGTGTGTGTGTGAGAGAGAGAGAAAGAAAGAAACTAAAATAAGATCCCCAAAAGACGAAATTGAATTCAGAAAATAAGAAAGGTGTATTCTGAATTTTTAAAACAGAATTTAGATTCTTTAATAAATCAATTTTCTTAAAGAAGGAAAAAAAATGTCAAAAAATGTCTTGCATTTTGCAATGAAACATGTCCAGTCTCAACTTACAATTTCTTAAAAAATGTTATCTTTATTTACTGTTTAATTTTATTTTTGTCAGACACAAACAACTTGCAAAATTACAAGCAAATAAAAGAATAAGTACAGAAAATTTCCAATACTAATTTTATATAAAATATTGTACTCAGACTTGGGCTTCACAGTTGATTGCTTTGGTTTGATTGTTTTCGTTAAAAGGCATATCAGCCAAAGCCAACGTTCTAGCAGAACAGTAGTAGTACTATATAACCCAAAGTTGTGAGGATAAGGGGGTTCATACCTTTCTCAGGGTATTTGTTCCAAAATGAACGTAATGGAGTTCGAACTCTCTGCAGTCCATCGCTTTAATCATTACACTACGAGGACACCCCGTTAGTGTTGAGACATGTAAATTGGAATGCAATATTGAAATTGGACGATATACAATCAAGAGTAACAAAAATAATAGGAAGAATAAAAAATTACATTTACAGGGAAAGATTATTGAAGTTAGGATAAACTACTTTTACTGGAAAGAAAAATAAGAGCTGAGCTAATAGAAACTTTCAAAATAATAGCTGGAATTTCTAATTATGACGGATATTTTTTCAAAATTTTTCCTTAAGTTTGAAATTTACTGTCAAGATTAAGTCAACTAATCAATCGGATTTTTTGGCAAATATAGTAAAATATCATTTGAACAAATTGCTTGATCAGATCAAAAATTGCAAATATTTTAAGATTGAATTCGATGATTTCCTGAAAAAATAGAAAGAAAAAATAAAGGTGACATTTTTCTGAACAATAAGATGAATAACATAACAGAATTTAATCTGCATATAGATATTGTTTTAATGGTGTATATGTTCTGTGCAAAGATTTCTTTTTTAAAGGTTGCTGTGAGAAAATAGTAAAAAGCAAAGGTGCCTAAGGAGGCATAACATACATACAATCAAACAAACAAACAAATAATAATAAGGATAATAATAAGAATAATAAGATAAAAATGGGAAGAAAAACGCCATGGGCGTTTTAAACGGCTAATAAGCATAATCTTACACAAGAAAACATCGAAGTGGCTAAGAATGAGAAACTGTAAGAGAGAAACAGAATCTCTCCTAATAGCAGCTCAAAACAACGCCATAAGAACCAATCCTATCAAAGCGAGAATAGATAAGATGCAACAAAATAGCAAATGTAAGTTATGGGGAGATAAAGACGAAACGATAAATCACATTATAAGTGAATGCAGTAAATAAGCACAGAAGGAGTATAAGACTAGTTACGATTGGGTGGGCAAGGTGATACACTGGGAGTTGTGCTAGAAATTAAAATTTGACCATACGAACGAATGGTATATGCACAACCAAGCATCTGTCCTGGAGAATGACACACAAACTCTTGTGACATGGTATGCCACCGAGAGAAGAAAGGGGAGGTTAATTCCCCTGCCCCTTCAGTGTTTGAACTAACTGGCCCCAAAGACTGACTGGTAAAAGGGAGATATGAACGAAAGTTAGTTACTCGCACTCCATGATCTAAAAACCTGTTGAACAAAGTAACGAATCCAGGTCAGAATGAAGGCCAAAGCTACCTGCACTCCAAGACCTGTTGTTATCTGTTGGACGAAGAAAATAATCCAGGTCTCTCTAGTAGCATGACCGGAGGAAATAGTGGAAAAGAAAAAGTCAAACGATTGGCCAGATCCTTTAACGCCAAAATGATAACTTTTCGTCAGAGGACATTTGGAAAAGAATCTTTAGTTTTGAGGACAGAAGTCGGCGGATAAAGACGTCGGTTTACAGCCAAAAGCTCCGGGAGGCCCTGTAAAAAGCTTAGAACAGAATATTTGGACAAAAATCAGCAGAAAAGGCGCTGATTCAGCCGATTCTGGGGGCGGGGGATGTCACTCCTCCGCAAGAGAAAGGAACCTGAGAAGTAAGCCCAACCAAGATAAGTACAACTTAAACTGTTTTTCCTCCTACCCGTCCAAAATATTGGAATTATATGTACTCAGAAAAGAAAAAAAAAAAAAAAAAGAGAAACTGAAAGGACTCGGTTTCGTCAACCGTAAATGAGTGAATGGACTAAGATATTTTCTCAAGTAAAAGAAAGAAAAGAAAAAAAGAAAGAAAGAAAAAAAGGAGAAAGAAGAAAAGGACTGTTGAGAGAGACACTTGTATTTGACACTGCTTGCTGGTTTAATATAGCCGGTAAGTTAAAAAGGAGAGGTGAAAAGAAAAAGGAACTGTTCCTTAAATCTTATAATTATGTGTTTGGTGGTCGCTTCTTAAAACTTTGTTATATCTTAAATGCACCCTTGTGTTGAAATCTATTGGTTGTGTTATTTATCTATCGAGTCGCCTTCTTTTGCATAGATCTGTTTCAGCTTCATATCGCTTTCATTTATCCTCGCTAAATGTCTTATTTGCCTTAAAAACAGTTGTAAGGGAATTTTCGGAAATTTGACTACAGTGAATAATATCTTGTTTTAACGTAGAAGTCCAAGCTTTCCGTTATCCGAGAGGGTAGGAAAACGAAGGACTTGGTGGGGTATGTGAAAGTGAAATTGGAAACCCTTTTTGCCAGCGTCGGAGATCAGTCTAGCCCCAAATCAACCCCCACATTATTTGCCATTTACCATACACCCGAAAAAGGAGTCTTAACTAGGACTTATTTTGCGGAGGGTCAAGTGCCAGACTGCCCCCGACGTCACATGCGCATAAAATAAACTCTCGTCCTAAGTACTTATTTATGCAGCGTCACACTCCTTTGGGATTTTGACATATAAACGGGTCACCTAATCACAGCCAGAAGACCAGACCTTATAATAATCAACAAAAAAATGAGAACTTGTAGAATTATGGACACTGCTGTCCCGGCTAAACACAAAATAAAATTGAAAGAAAGCGAAAAGAAGGATAAGTACCTGAACCTTGATAGATACTTGGTAAAACTGTGGAACATGAAAGTGACTGTGATACCAATTGTAATTGGTACTCTTGCTACAGTCTCTAAAGATTGGTACAAGGACTGGAGGACTTGAAAATAAGAGGACGAATGGAAACCATCCAAACTACAGCATTTTTGAGAATAGCCAGAATACTGAAAAGAGTCTTGAAGACTTGAGGGGACTTGCTGTCACTCAAACTACAGTGAGAAACCATCGGTTAACGCTGGTGTGGAAAAATCGAAGCGTAATAATAATAATAATAATAAGTGGAAAGAAAAGAAGACGACGAAGAAAGCAAAAAGAGAGAAAAGTACTTGGATCTTGCTATAGAATTAAGAAAACTATGGAACATGAGAATAATAGTGATACCAATTGATACTGGTGCCTTGGAATGAACCCCAAAGGATTGGAAAGGGGGCTAGAAATGTTGGAAATTGGGGACTGAATCGAGACCATCCAAACAGCAGCACTGTTGAGATCGGCCAAAATACTTAGAAGAGTTTTAGAGACTCGAGGAGACTTGCTCTCACTCAAACTCCTATACAAGACCATCAGCAGAGGCTGGCGTGAGAAACTCACAAAGAATATAATGATAATAATAACAATAATAATAATAAAGAATATCTCAGGAGAACAAGAAAACTACTGGAGACAAAACTCTCTTGCAGAAACCTTATCAAAGGAATAAATACCTGGGCTGTACCACGCGTTAGATATTCCGGACCCTTTCTCAAATGTACCAGAGACGAACTCAAACAAATGGACCAAAGAACAAGAAAGCTAATGACAATGCATAAAGTATTACATCCTAGAGACGACGCTGACTGACTATATGTTTCAAGAAAAGAGGGAGGAAGAGGACTTGCCAGCACTGAAGACAGCGTTGACGCATCGGTACAACGACTCGAAGACTATATACAAAAACACGATGGAGGACTCATTACAACCATTAGAAACGATACTGATAACACGATGGATAACAGAATGAAAATAACTAGGAAACAAAAATGGGAAGGAAAACAACTTTATGAACGTTTTAAACGACTGATAAACCACATCTCACACAACAAAACCTGGATATGGCTAAGAAAAGGAAACTTTAAGAGAGAAACAGAATCTCTTCTAATAGCAGCACAAAACAACGCCATAAGAACCAATCAAATCAAAGCGGGAATAAATAAGACGCAGCTAAATAGCAAATGTTGGCTATGCGATGACAGGGGTAAAACCATCAATCACATAATAAGCGAATGCAGCAAATTGGCGCAGAGGGAATATATGACTAGACATGACTGGGTTGGCAAGGTGATCCACTGGGAGATGTGCAAACAATTGAAATTTGACCATACAAACAAATGGTATATGCACAGCCCAGCGTCAGTCTTAGAAAATAACACACATAAACTCCTATGGGATTTTGACATACACACGGATCACCTAATCTCGGCCAGAAGACCAGACCTTATAATACTCAACAAAAAGAAGAGAACTCGCAAAATTGTCGACTTTGCTGTCCCGGCTGACCACAGAATTAAACTGAAAGAATGTGAAAAGAAGGATAAGTACCTCGACTTTGCTAGGGAATTGAAAAAACTATGGAACATGCAGGTAACAAATACACCAATTGTAATTTGTGTATTTGGAACAGTAACTAAATGATTACTAAAGGGACTGGAGGACTTAGAAGTTGGCGGACGAGTAGAGACCATCCAAACCACTAAATTATTGAGAACGGCTAGAATACTTAGAAGAGTCCTGGAGACTTGAGGAGACTTGCTGTCACTCAGACTCCAGTGAAATAACCATCAGCTAACGCTGATGTGAAAAAAAACTCTAATGAGTAAATAATAATAATAATAATAATAATAATAATTATTATTATTATTATTACTATTATTATTATTATTATTATAATACTCACTTTTTTGTAACGACACATCGAGTTACTTATCTGTCGTTAGTGTACGGCACACTTTCAGCTATTTATACATTGCAAAAATAGTCACAACGTTTGTATCTATGAAACTATGAATCAGAAAATAAAACAGCATATCAGAGCGGGCTTTTTATTAGAGCAATACCCTTAAAATGCACTAAAAAAAGCAATTCCCAATTTATTCTGTGCTGGACTGCGATATCGTAGTATGCGAGTTAGAACGTAAATTGCACTAGGAGTAGCGCCCTTCCCTACACCTTGGTGTAGTAGCTACTGAAAAGGGAGCCTTCGGGTTGCCCTCAACTAAGGTTGCCAACTTTACTTACTTACATTCCCTTTCGGACTAATACCCCTGGGAAAAATGTAGAATGCCCTTATTCCATCCAGTAGTATCACTACTTTTCTTTAACAAAGATGGCTTTGGCTTTAGATAACCCACGTAGTTTGATATGCCATTAAACAAAGAACAAAGCAAACCAATTTAATTTGCTGCAAAATGAAAACTCTTTGGAGTTACGCGGGCGATGACTGTCATTTTTAATTAAGAAAATTCTTGATGTGACTGAGATAATTGTGAAATGGTAATTATAATTGATTGATTGATTTTAACGGCGTGTCAACCTGAAAAGGGTTATTAGATGCCTTGGAAATCTCTGAATTCCAACCAGTTGCGCTCTCTCCCGAGGCAAGGGATTTGGGTCAACACACACACACACACACACACACACACACACACACACACACACACACACACACACAGAGGAGTACACCCACGCACGCACACACATATATCGGTACACACGGACACACATATACATACACACCACGAAAAAATGATGACATATATGTACAGACACATATATATGTACATATCTATACACATACATATACAGAAACATATATACATATATGTACATACATACATACATACACGTATATACACATACCTATATATATACATATATATACACATATATAGGGTTTCTCAAAATACATGGAACCCATGTGACTACAAATTACTCTACTGTTGATAATGTCGTGTTCTTTTGTGTTTCAGGTTTGAAAATAGTATATTTTTACAAATATTAATCCCTGATCAAAATGCTTTGGATAATAGAGGAAAAATATTTTGCGTCACTACTGATTTGGAGACAAAATCACTCTAAACTGTCTCAAAATATATGGAACCAATTAATATATCAATGATTTATTACTGAGACAAGAAACTAAAAAAAATTGCATGTCCAGGAAACTAATATGATAACTATTTAAAAAAGACGTTTATTTGATGTTTTTAGCTCAAAGGATGAATTTTTCACAAGACGTGTTACAAATGACCGCCATTGTACTTGTCCCAGGTATAAATCATTATCGTAATTGTGGGTTGCATCAATTTTGAGACATCCTGTACATATATATCTACCATAAATATATAGGTGAACACACACACACACACACACACACACACACACACACACACACACACATATATATATATATATATATACAGCGATGGGACATTGAAAGAATTAATAGAAAATTTCAAAAAACAGTCACCGCAAGGGAATAGGATTTATTTAAGAACTTTTCACCTCGTAAGGTTTTGGTTTGGTTAAATCTATTTGTTTAATGACATAACCTTTTGGGGATATCTAATACAAAAGCCGTCCTTGTAGAAGGGCAGTAGTGGTGCTATTTAATCCATAGCTGGTAGGATAAGAAGGTCCATACGTTTCCCAGCGTTCTTAGCCCGAAAGTAAACGTAATAGTTCGATTGGAGATCGAACACGCGTACTGCAATGTCGCAATCAAGCACGTTAGTCTCTACACTAAGGAAACTCTCCAATCCACTGTGGTTTGGTTTGGTTTGATTTGGTTTGGTTTGTTTTCTTTATTTAATACTTTTTCAAAACTTCGTGGGTTATTCGAAGCCAAGCCATTCTAGTCGAAAGATAGCAGTCTTACAATTTAGGCTATAGCTTGGTGAGTGTGAAGGTATCTTTCCTAATGGTTTTAGTCCGAAAGTGAATGTAATAGTGCGAATGGAGATCGAACACGCTAACTACAATTTCACAGTCCATTATGTTAGCCACTACACTACAATACTCTCCCCCATAACATTTTAATTAATTTCTGATTTTTTTTTTTCAGTTTTTCATCTTGTTCAATTTGAAAATATACCTTGAAGGGTGAGTGAACGATGATTTATTATCTGAATGTTTTGTCCTGTCATTTCAATTCAGAACTATATATATATATATATATATATATATATATATATATATATAAAGATTGAAGAAGAAAAGAAGAAATGATGTAAAAGTTAAAAGCAAGATATTCTTATTTTATAAAAGAATTAATAATATTTTCATTTCTTTTCCTCTATTAATGTTCATAAGATTTTCTTTTTCAGATTTTAATTACAGCATTATTTAATTACCTTTCAGATTTTGATTCGCTTCAAAATTTTATCCTTTTTGTTTGATCAGTATTTGAATTTACCATGAAGGGGAATTAAGGATGAGTGTTAAACAATATTTTCTGTAATTCAACATTTTATCCTATCATTTCATTTCAAAGCTGAAAAAAAAAGGAATAAAGATAAACAAAAAAGAATAATTGCAGGATTATCTAATTATCTTTATGACTCTGATCAGTCAGATTGTAAACTTCTAAGTCTTCCCAACTTACAAGGGGGTGTCCTCCTGGTGTAATGGTTAAAGCGACGGACTGCGGAATCGTAGTACGCGAGTTCATACTCCAGTCGCGCTATGACGTTCACTTTCGAGCAAATACCCTTGGGAAAAGTATGAACCCCCTTATCCTCCCAGCTATGGGTTAAATAGTACCACTACTGTTCTTCTAGGAGAGTTGATATGCCATTAAACAAAGAAACCAAACCAACTTACAATCTAACGTTTGAGGGGGCTTGATTTGGTTTTATCATATTTACCGACCCCTCCGCTCGGACAGGATATGACACAAATTCAATTATTAAGCGGAGTTTAACAGGTTTGAATTCAGAGTTTTCCTTCTCCTAGACTAGTTGCCCCACCAAAGCTGAAGAACTCAGTCTGCCCTACTATTTACCCATAGCTGGAGGGAGAATAATTGGATTCATACCTTTCCCAAGGGTATTAGTGCTATGTGAAATGTAATCAGTCTCGCCCAGGATTTGAACTTTCGTCGCCGTGTCCATTTCCTACAACGATAACCATTACACCACGGGCACCTCCACCTTGGTTTGGTTATATGGCATATCAACCATTGTAGGTTATACAATGCCAAATTCATTTTTATACATATAAACAACATTGGCCTTGTACGGATATCCCTGATCCTCTCTCGCCACATTTGCCTATCATTCATCGCGTCTGGCAGGTCTTCATGTCACACCTTGAATCCTCACATAGCTGCTGTATGTATGTTCGAGCTGGTTGTCCTGCTTTTGCTTGGCCATATGTGGGGGGGGGGTCCATAGGAGTACATCACTTATGAGCTCGTCCTTGCTTCTCCAGTTGTGTTCTGCATGTCTGGTTCGTCTAATTTGGATAGTTTTCGTGATGGGAGGCAGGTGGCCGTATAGTTAGTGCCTTGTGGGGTGTTGCCAGTAGGACTTGTTCAATATTGCTCGCAACATTCTTGTGTAATTGCTGTCTAGCTTCTTCTCCAGCCGTTTAGTTAGCGTCCAAGTAGTACATCGCTAAATATCGGTTCTTTTGGTATCTATGCTGCTCATTCAGTTACATAGCAATCAGGCAGAGTCCGCGTGACGTTGTGGTTAACGTGCTGGACTATGGCACTGTAGTAAGCGAGTTCAAACGGCAATCACGCTGATACGTTCACTTTTGGACTAATACCCTTGGGGAAGGTGTGAAACCCCTTATCCCTCAGCTATGGGTTAATTAGTACCACGGATGTAAGTTGCAAGACACATTTAGGTTATTTGGCCGCGCAATTACCATGACTAGTTGATTTGGCGTCTTTGTGCGCGATATGAACTGGTAGCTCAGTTGTAGAGTTTCGGCACTGCAATCTTTGGTCGCTGGTTCAATCTCCAGTGGTGGAGATAACATTATGCACTGCTGATGAGACCTGAAATGGTCGAAACAGCTGTTCAGTATTCTTGTATATCGTACGCATGTGTTCGGCGGATTTTCTGGTCGTGGTAATTCAATTCACAATATTAATTTCTCTATTTAAAACAATAAAAATATGTATACCACCAATGTTCTTCTACAACACAACAATCCGACCTAACAGTCAGCTGAGTAAAGCTGATTTGATTTTAGAGTTTTTGCTTCTCTTTTATTGGTTACCTAACCAAGTGTAAAGAATACAGTCTGCCCTACTATTTACCTATAAGTGTGCGTCAGTAGAGAAAAGATTGATTTATATCTTTCTCAAAGACATTAGCGTGAAGTGGAACACAAACAGGATTTGAACACGTTCGCTAATAATATTTCCTAGACGATAACCGTTCTATTACGATTGATTATACAATGTAAATACACAGATCGGATAATTTTAACAAAGTTTGTATTTCTATCAGTCACAGTGGATATTTAGATCTTGCGCAGAAAATTAAATATATATCATTTTGAATATACAATTGTATGAATATAATATATATATTTTTCTCTGTTTGTATAACCGAAAATGGCACACTGTTGTGAAAGTTTTGTTAGCGCAATAGCACTAAAAGAAAATTTCCAGTCCAATTTGCAACTTACTAATAGTGAGTTGTCATCGTTTGTATCACACACGTTTGATTTTGATGCAAACAGCCTCGTCCAATATTTGAACACGGATCGACAATTCCATTTTCTATGATGATAACCGTTGTGCAAGTGTGGCTTTGTGTGTATGTGTATCTGTATATGTGCGTCTATATGCGTGTGAGCGAGTTCCTTTCTCAGTCTATTCATTGTTCATTCCCTAGATCGCTATCTGATTAACAGTAGACAGGAAATCGCCTAAGGACTTTTAAGAGAAATCTATTGATTACTGCACTCGCCCAAGTAAGCCGGAAGTTGCCGGAAGTATCCACAATGAAACAGCAAAGGGAGAATTGAGAAAAATCTACAATTTCTTGTACGACGGACATTTAAGTTCAAAGCGATCGATAATGATCGAGAATATTTCACCCATAAATACTCAGTGTCACTTTCACAATTATTTTCGCTGTCGCTTACAAAGCGAACATTTCGAAGAAACAATGTTCTATCTCGAATTGGAAATAAAAATATGGTTATGATTACTAGCAAATATATTTGCTCTCCGCTGGGCGCAAGTATCTAAGTCTTCATCATCATCATCATGTCGTGCCGCCAGCACGGATATCCCTGACCCTCTCTTGCCACTTCTCCCAATCATTCATCGCTTTTGGCAGGTCTTCAGGGTTACATCCCGTATCCTCACATAGCTGCTGTATGTATGTTCGAGCTGGTCGTCCTGCTTTTGCTTGGCCATATGCGGGGGTCCATAGGAGTGTATCACTGATGAGCACGTCCTTGCTTCTTCAGCAATGTCCTGCGTGTCTGGTTCGTCTAACATGTATAATTTTCGTGATGGGAGGCAAGTGGCCGTATATTTGGTGTCTTGTGGAGTGTTGTCGCCAGGACTTGTTCAATATTGCTCGCAACATTCTTGTGTAATTGCCGTCTATTTTCTTCTTCAGCCGTTTAGTTAGCGTCCAAATAGTGCATCCATATAGCAGTGTCGATACGACCGCTGCTTGGAAGAAAATGCGTTTCATTTTATCGGTCAGGTCTGATTTCCTTATGATCGATAGCTTATCGATAGCTGTCCATGCTTTTGTTAGTCGTGTGTCGATGTCTTTTTCGGTTTATGAGATGCTACTTCCTAGGTAGGTGAATTTAAAATCATAATATCATACTGAATTAAAAAGGCAAACAAGCCCAGTCGACTGAGGGTGTAAAATACACTGACGAGTGTTCTGGGTATGACATTAAACTATCTGGAGCACTCCTTCATTGCCATCGCTCCCAGGTCCATTCTGTCCCGGAGTGGTAGCACCTGATAGGTTCCTATGTAGAGGTCAAATGTTTGACATTTAAACTGAGTGCAAACAAATAACATATGCTAAATTGAATTGCTAGAAATAGAACTGCTTGATTATGTAACTGTGTGTAAACAAATGATTGATGTTTAATTGAATTGTTAGTGATGCATAGCAATACTTGGAGCTATTTTACTTTGTTAACTAATGCTAAACTGAATTGTTTGAAATAGAGCTATTTGATCATTTAACTCTGAGTAAACAACTGATTGTTGCTTAATTGAATTGTTAGTGATACATAACAATACTTGAAACCATTTAACTGTGTACAAACAAATGAGTAATATCGAATAGAATTAGTAATGTTAGATAACAATAATTGAAACCATTCAACTTGAAGAAACAATACCGATACTTGGGTGCAAGCAAATGAATTGTAACTCATTTAAAAATGAAAATACTGATAATCTCTGACATATCCCGTTTATTTATTCAAATGTGTGCAAAGAAATGACTGATGTTAAGTTGTTACTGTTACAAAGTAATATTTGAAGCCATCTGGCTATGGGCAAGCAAAGGATTAATACTAAATAGAATTATTTGTATTAGATAGCAATATTTGAAACCATTCAACTGTGTGATAAGAAAGGGAACTCGAAATGTTATCAACAAAATGTATTTACAAATTATAAGTAAAAGTAAAATTGGCGACTGTCGTCGAGTCCGACCTGAAGGCTCCCTTTTTAATAGCTACTACACCAAGGTGTAGGGGAGGGAGCTACACCTTTCCCTCGATTGCTCCACTTTACCCTTGATCCATACCTTATATTATTGAGTGTTAAGTAAGGAGGTATCAAGTTCAATTTTTTAAAGTCTTTCGTATGACTCGACCTGGAATCGAAACCCGGTCTCCCGGACCATTGGTGAACACTCTACCCGCTTGGACAATCCACCGGTCTACAAATTATATATATATATATATATATATATATATATATATATATATATATATATATATATATATATATATATATATATATATATATATATATATATATATATATATATATATATATATATATATATATATATATATATATATATATATATATATATATATATATATATATATATATATATATATATATATATATATATATATATATAGTATATTTAGTCCAGTTAAACCGGAGTTAGGAGTAATTCCATCAGGACAAGAAATTATTCATGAATGAATATTTAAATTTTCATGGTAAAGAGCTCAATGTACCAATAATACAGAGCAATAATTTCTTTAAGAAAAACCAACGAAACCAATCACAAAGGATTATAAATTTATTTCCATCCTGTTATGCATTTTTGAAATTTCCAAAAACACGAAAAAAAATTAACAGGACTTCTTCAGATCTTTTTGATAAAAAAAAAAATAAAAAAAATAGAATAACCAACAATGGTTGATATGGCGTAAAACCAAACCAAACTAAACCAAACCTAAAAAGACAAACCAAACTTAAGAAGACAAACCAAACAAAGAACGTATTTGAAAAGTTTATATTCATTTTCACTTAATGTTAATCGATTTCTATCTAAACTTTTAAAACTATTTTAATACGTTTGAGAACAAAGCAATAATATTAGAAATCAATAAGACCAAGCAATTATTTAAAAATATAGTTGTTTCTTTTTGTGAATGGATTTACTTTAAAATTTATCGACGGGATATTAACTCGAATTTATCAAAAATAAAACTAAACAATTAGAAATCAATGATACTAAGCAAATTTTATTAAGATAATTTTTATGTTCAATATGCAAGTTCGCCCCACCCCTCATACTTTAAACCTCTCTTTGGTTTTATGTATAAATATAATTGAAAATATTTAGATGAGACCAAGAGTATTCATGATATGAAACATTTTCCTTGATACATATATATATAAATAAAATCTTGTAGAATGTGACGAAAATAAATATGAAAATTGTAATGTCGGTGGTGACGTATTTTCGGTTATAGACGGATCGACACATAATTCCCATTATAATAAAGATATACACAGGCCAAGACGGCTGGGTCTGTAGAATACACCGATTGCATCTGTGTAGAGGGGTAAGACTCTCCCTATGAGTGTCCTCGATATGACACGAAACAATCTGATGGTGTGGCTCCAGTAATGCTGGAGCTTTGGGGAATGCAGAATACCCCTTCATTGCCATTGCTCCCAGGTGTACTCTGGCTCGGAGTGGTAGCACCTGATAGGGTCCTATCTATTGGTTATATAGAACTAAACTGTGTGCTTAAGCTCGACTGAATTGATTGAAATAGAACTGTTTTGACATGTTAACCGTGTACTTATGCTAAACTGAATTGTTTGAAATAGAATTGTTTTGACACTTAACTGTGTGTCAACAAATGACTGATGTCTAATTGAATTTTTAGTGATACATATCAATACTTAGAGCCATTTAACTTTGTTGACTTGATTGAATAGCTTGAAAAAGAAATGTTTTTGACATTTAAACAGTGTACTTATGCTAAACTGAATTATTTGTAATAGAACTGTTCATATGTTTAAAAATGAAGTTGGCCTTAATGACCTTCAATGATTCATGTGTCATGAAACCAAACCAAACCAAACCAAACCAAACAAGATTTATAAGAGGAGTGATAAAAATGCGAACACTGAAACTTTACATTATTTTAAAATCAAGCTATAAATAAAGTAAGGAGTGATGTCTAAACGTCTAGACAGTAGCCTCGAAGATTTGACAACTAAGTCGATATATCTTTTTATATAGATACAATACTATTTAAAAGGCATTATTTGGTTTTTGTTCGGCGAGTGTTATAGCATGTCAACCTTTGTCCGGTTATTTCATGCCGAAAACAGTTAAAAAATCATTTATCATGGTCTCCAATTATATATGGTACAAAACTGTATCTTCGCAATCATTTTAAACAGATAAATAACTTATAATCTCAAAGAGAACAATTTGGTCAATAGACTGAATCCTAATATGTACTACCGCTCAAGGCCAGAGTGGACCTGAGAGTAATGGCAATGAAGGGGTGATTACACACTTCCCAAAGCTAGAGAAATGGAACACCATCATAGTAGCAAGTTTAGTGACACGATTGACTTTTTTCGTGGGGTGAGAGTCTTTTATTTATTTTTCAGAGAATGCCGTTCGAGCATTCTGAGCCTTGTCGATTGGGCGAGAAATTTGGGATAAAAGAGGATTATATATATATATATATATATATATATAGAGAGAGAGAGAGAGAGAGAGAAAGAGAGAGAGAGAGAAAATAAAGTGAGTGTGTGTGTATATATCTGTGTTCATGTTTTAGAGTTATATATACAGTGTATCACAAAAGTGCATATTAATATTGCCAACTTTCCCTAGGGGTGTACTCACTTTTGTTGGCTGGGGTTTAGCTTTAATGGTTATATTTTGAGTTATTTTGAGGGGAAAATAAATTAACTCTGTTATATAAGCTGCACACAGACTACTTTTCATTGTGTCAAAGTGTCATTTTGTCAGTGTTGTCCCATGAAGAGTTATACTTAAATATCTGCAGAAATGTGAGGGGTGTAGTCACTTTTGTGATACACTATATATATATATATATATATATATATATATATATATATATATATATATATATATATATCGAGACCTGTTCTATGGACGTCCATTCCTGAGTTGTGCTTATTGCGTGGGCCTCCATGGGAATTTCGCAAGATCTGCAATATATCCTATGAACTATTTTTATGTTCCCCATGCTGAATGGAGCCTGAGTTATCTCCTTTCAACAAAAAGAAAAAAAACTGATAAAAAACACATCATTATTGTGAAAGATACGCATTTATCCGACTTCTAACCAAGTTAGAGGTGACAAAAATCTTATTGTTGGGGTGAGGTCACACTCAAATCGAAACTTACGCGGGGTTGTCACAAAAATGCTGAATTCTGTCGGCATTCCCTTTTCAGAAGGGGGAGCCTCAGGTGCTAAGCGAATAACTTATTCAGCTTAACAGGTAAAGCCTGACATGGTGGTTGAAGCCCCCCCCCGCCCCGAACCAAGTGATCAACTTCATACCTTCCATGCAGTGAGATTGTCAGGTGATCTCAACCGAAGTAAGTAGGTTGGTATTATTAAGGAAAGGTGGCGAACATAGTCAGATAACATGTCTGTCAGTTTTTAAAACAGTTTCCTGTTTCAGAAGTAGTTATCATTTAATTAGTTAGAAAACCAGTCTACTAGGTGTCCAAAAAAATTTGACATGATTTCGCAGGTCAATAATTTCGGTAATTCTTGATTAGATAACCCCAAATTTTCACTGAATGTATTGAAACAGAACACAGTTTTATATTTAACGTTTCATTTTTGCTCCGTTTTCAGGTTGAGCCATGCCGTTCACTCTCTAACAAAAGTCATTTTACGTCTTGGAATTTGCTCTCTCACAGTCCTCCAAGACTGTGAAGCGTGCCTTCGAAGCAAAATTTGGAAAACCTTCACCAACTTGCAAACAAATTTGGACTTGGTACCAAAGTTTTAAAGAAGAAGGGTGCTTAGGCAGGGCTAAAGGATTTGGTAGACAATCACCAAAATTGGAAGAGAAGGTCGAGCAAGTTTGTGAAAAACTTTAGTGAAGCTCCAAAAAGTGTGCCGTGTCACAGGCAATGCGCATTTTGAACACTTTTGAAATCGTTCCCAAAATAAACTTATCATGTTTAACACCTAAACAGTTCAATTTCATTGAACTAGACTTAATAGTTTTCAAGATGATTTCTTCAAAACTTATATCAATTTCTTTTGACTGTTTTTGACTTTCAATTCTGCCATTTGTGGTTTTGACTTTCAATTTTGACAATTCAGAGGGAATTTTTTGGACTTAAAGTTTCTATTAACCAATGAGATACTCCTCTCAACTATCATGTCTGATTTTTTACTCTAAACTGCCTGGCAAGGACACATGGCGTTTTGGAAAAATTGTTTGGTTGTAAAGTCCAGTGAGAAATAATCTCGAGGTTGCAGGTTCAATCCCAACTACACACAAAAATAAAGAATACTTACAACAACTGAACACTTGTACCTAGTCACGATTAACAGAATCAGAATATTCTACAACACTGTGCATTAAATTAAATAAAGGGCTCACTTCAATGTTCCATGTAGACTCTCGACAATAAATACCTTATTGCAATGTATAAAATAGTAGCATATGCATGAATTGTATTTATATTTTGCGTAAGTTAGTAATTTAAAAAACTTTCTGCTTAGATGTAACAAAACTGTATGAACAGGGCAACCATTGAAAATCGAACTCACTCGTGAAGGTGTATTAGTCAAGCTTGCTGACTATTACACCACCCAAGACACCTAAAACTTCTGTTAGTATTTTAAAAAGCTTTTTGCTTAGATGTGACACAAAACTGTATGAATAGGGTATCCACTGAAAATCGAACTCACTCATGAAGGTGTATTAGTCAAGCTTGCTAACTATTACACCACCCAAGGCACCTAAAACTTCTTTTAGTATTTTAAAAAGCTTTTTGCTTAGATGTGACACAAAACTGTATGAATAGGGTACCCATTGAAAATCGAACTCACTCGTGAAGGTGTATTAGTCAAGCTTGCTAACTATTACACCATTAGAAGCGTCATATTTTGCATAGGTTAACTAAATACCCCTTTCTTGATAGATTCTTATGTCATTGTTCTTTTGTTTAACCCAATAGGAAAAAAATTGAGGGAAGTTGTACGTAAAGAGCACTGCTGGAAGCCATAAGCGAATTTGCTTTTTATTGAATCCCCGAAACTGCACCTATGGTGAATAACTGATGATTCCCCCAAAGACCTTCTTCTTCCACCAAAAAGCATTATTTTGCCCTCGTCTTGAAGCAAAGCAATAAGGCAGTAGTTTAACTAAACGGTGTCGAAAGAATATAAAACAATGAATAAAAATAATAATAATCAATAACAATCTCTTTCTTTTAACTAGAAAATTCAGAAAAAAAACCCCACCATAACTCGCTTACATTTGTTTGATAAATATTCACTGCTGATAAAAAAAATTAACGTAAATAAGTCAACTGTATTCCACCTCCATTTGCAACGAAGCACTAAGGTAGTTGTTAAACCAAACGGCAACGAAAGATGATCAAACAATGAATAAAAATTTAAGAAACAAAAATCAGAGACAATGGATGCAAAAGTGTGGTGCTATTTATATAAAACATTAAAGGGAGAGAAGGAAAAAATAGAGAAGAATTCAATATTCTCGAATAGCCTCGGGGTAAAAAAATGATTAGGAGAATGTCAGGGTCTGGAGAAGCGAATACACGTCTAGATCGTGTGATAAATTCGAAGAAACTGACAAATCTTGAAGAAAATCGCCAATTCGATTATATGGGTGCCAGGTGGCCTAAGGATGGTCTGCTTTGTTCCAAGGTGATTTTTGATGAATAAGTCTTAAAGATTGGTGACCTTGATGGCCGAGAATGGTTCTAAAAAGAGCGGAGAGATGTGTTTAAGAGAAGGGGAAGACAGAGCAAGCGTTATGAAATATCTGGATTAAAACATCAAGCTTCGATATCACCTTTTTTTAGCTGACGGTTTTAGTAATAATTCATCAAGACTCTTTGTTTTTATCTAATTGTATGGGTTATTGTATTTCTGGTTTAATCTTAACTATCAAAGAGAAGTACATGTTTATCCTATTTACCAATCCCTCCGCTCGGGCAGGATATGACACAAGGTCAATTTTTAAGCGGAGTTTAACAGGCTTGAATTCAGAGTTTTCCTTCTCCTAGACTAGTTGCCTCACTAAGGCTGAAGAACCCAGTCTGTCCTACTATTTACTCCAGCTGGAGGGAGAATTATTGGATTCATACCTTTCCCAAGGGTATTAGTGCTATCAGAAATGCAATCAGTCTCGTCCAAGATTTGAACTCGAGTCGACGTGTCCATTTCCTACGACGATAACCACGGGTACCTCCTGTGAAGTACATTGTTTATTAATGTTAACTCTAGGAAATGCATTGTTCAATTTTAAACCCTCAGGAATGTGTCGGAAAAAAAGCTAAAACACTTTTGTGTATGTAGAATAAATAAAATTGAAAAAAAAATTGATAAGGAAGCATGAACAGCTTACACGATGAAACACTGATATCGAGACGTCTGGACAGCAGTCTAGATGAATCAATGCCAGAGACCAATGACGGCCCAGTCGACTGGGGCAGTAGTATACGTTTACCGCACCTCTGCAACGAGTGTCCTAGGCATAACGTTAAGCCATCTGATAGCGATGCACCAGAGCTTTGAGAAATAAAGAGTACCTCTTTATAACCATTACTCCCTGGTCAACTTTGAGTCTATGCGTCAAATATAACTGTTTAATAACCATTACTCCCAGGTCAACTTTGAGTCTATGCGTCAAATATAACTATTTAATAATTTACTATACTAGAAACCATTCAACTATATGCCATCGATTGATTAAAATTAAATAGAATTATTAGTTTTAGATAGCAATACTTGAAACTATTTGACTGTGTGCGAGTAAAGGAACTCTTACAACTTGTCTAAAATAATGGTATCTACAAACTATTAGTTTACAAATCATATAGATTATATATATATGTGTGTGTGTGTGTGTGTATAAAGTATTTAGCATTAAATAATCTGCAGGAGTTGATATACCATAGAACCCAACCCAACCAAATCCTATATATCAAATAATCATGTATAAAAAGGATTTGGCATTAAATAACCAACAAGGGTTGATATGCCATAAAACAAAACCAACCAAACGGAAACAACTGAAAAAATTATAAGTCTAATATCGATACTTTTTTGGACAACTGTTTTTATTGAAACACAGGTTTAGCACAGATATACTCTCAGATATAACCCTGTGAGACTGTTTGTTTTCTTAAGTGTTGAGGACGTGGAAGGCGTTAAATGAAATACGACAGTTAGCTTCACACCGCATTAAAAGATGCGCTTTGATGTGCTTCGATAATGGAAAACACGCACGAATAAAGAGTGAACGATAGTTTTGAAAAAAAAAATTTAATTCATTGTCCATTTCCATCTTGGTGAATACAATTTTTGTCTCGATATCTTTTTTGTGGTGAGTCCTTGTGGCGTAAAGGCGAACGTAATGGTTTGTAATATTGTAGTAAACGAGTTCGAACTCCAGTCTGGATATACGTTTAATTTTGGATTAATACTCTTCATCAATCAACCATCTTTTGGTTAAACACTGCTACTACTGTCCTCTACTAGGATGGATTTAGCGTCATATCCTATTTACCCAACCCCTCCGCTCGGGCAGGATATGACACAAGGTCAATTTTTAAGCGGAGTTTAACAGGTTTTTTAATTCAGAGTTTTCCTTCTCCTAGACTAGTTGCCTGACCAAGGCTGAAGAACCTAGTTTGTCCTACTATTTACCCATAGCTGAAGGGAGAATAATTGGATTCATACCTTTCCCAATGGTATTAGTGCTATGTGAAATGCAATCAGTCTCGTCCAGGATTTGAACTCGTGTCGCTGTGTCCATTTCCTACGACGATAACAATTACACCACGGGCACCTCCATATTAGCGTCATATAACTCACGAAGAAACCCAAACCTTGTGAAAAGAATGAACTTCTTATCTCCCCACCAACTATGGGTCATATAGCATCAGTACTGTCCTTCTATAAGGATGGGTTTTAGCATTAAATAACCCATGAAGGTTGATATGCAGAAGAAACCAAAGTCACGTGAAAGGTATGAAACTTCTTATCCCTCCACCACCTATGGGTCAAAAAGCATCGGTACTGTCCTTCTACAAGGATTGGCTTTAGCATTAAATAACCCATGAAGGTTGACATACCTCTAAACAAGAATGTCTGATATTTTTTGGACACAACTCATCTGAAACAACTCCAGCATCATGTTGACATCAAGCCACACTACGTATCCGACGTTAGTCAGTCAAAAGGAGTAGCTATTCGGTTGCTATTATTTACTAAGTTTTGCTGTTGAAAACTGTTTACTCATCCAAATACTGAATAGGCACAACGATACTTAACTTCGGCCTTCGAGAGAGAACGTGACCATTATTGTCTCTACTTTTTATGGTAATTTAGTTTATACTTGGTTGAGTAAAAAATTTTGCAATATTTTGGTAGTACTATTTTGTAGCATGTCTATCATAGAAACAAAGCATTTCAAACTGAAGAAAGTACTTTGTGGTTGGTAGTATCGTGGTAGTTGATGCGCTGCCATGTTGTACCATGACCTAGTTGCTTTGTTGGTTGATAGTATTAGTAATTTTATTATCTGATTTGAGCGAGCCATGAGTTTTTCAGTTAGCTATTAAGTTAGCTAAAATCTTTGAGTGGAAATGTTGTAAGTCAAATTGGAAAGTTCAAATGAGTGTGCCCTCGACCACGGACCTGTCAATTCTACCAAGAAAGACCAAATGTGAACAAAATAAATTCATGTCTTGTCACGAGTTTGATTGAGTAAATATAAACAGACTGAAATTGGGGACACGTGTGAGATGACGCAATAACTTAGTGAGGTGACATCACTAACAATATCTTGAATTTAGATATGTAAAAATTAGAGAATTTTGAAAAAGTTGTTAATTGTCAGTTAGAAGTTGGCGTTCAGAAAGTTTTGGCTGGTCGGAAGGGCTTCTTTGTGTCCCAGTTCATAGACCCTTAAAGATTTTATCTCTCTCGTGCTACCGCATGCAGTCTGAACATCGAACAGTATATCTGGATAATGAAGCAACAATTTCTATAAATATATTAGAAATATTACTTTTACACCAATACGTTCCAATAGATGATGGTTATTTGTTGTCGGAGGTTTCTTTTTGTCTTTGAGTTGCCAAAACCCATACAACTTTATTTCAACGAATCACATCGACCGTTGGAAGAAGTTCCGGATGGATTGTGTCATTCACTATCTGTGAGTCTTTTAAACACAACGTGGGCACCGAAGTGATTGATAAACAAACTACCTGGAAACCCATTTGGCACTGTTACCAGGATAAGATCAAAGTAAAGGTACCGTGACAACTATGGTATCACATTTGGTGCATTTACTACCAATTACTATTATTACATTTGGTACCACAAATGTTGTCGTGCACAACGGATATACTTTGGCATTGGTATCGGCGTTGGTATTGGTAGTAAGGCCGAGATATTGTTACATTTAGTACCGCACCAAAGCATAATGTTACATTTGGTGCCAACCCCAAAAGTATTGTACCACAGTACATTGCTTCACTCCGCATTTGATTTGAAAACCGCTCAGATAAACGCGCAACGTAGTCTAATCCGGGAACTTACGCTTTATGAGTTCAACCTGGGTCATAATACTCCGCAGAAGTTGCCAAAAACATTTGTTGTGCGAAATGTGAAGATGCAGTTGATCACGGTACAGTAACCAAATAGTTCAAGAAGTTTCGCTTGCATTGCAAGGTCACTTAAGCCGAAAAACGTGGATTCTGAAGGCGTGTTTCAAGCCATAGAAATAAATCAGACGAGTTGTATTCGGAGAGTATCAGGCGAGCTTTGCTTATCACAGTCCAGTGTGGTTCGCCATATTAACAGCCTCGACAAAAGCATCCTGAACGGACGAATTGTGCTCCACGTTACCAAAATGTTGCAAAAATTTTCCTCTTTTAGAATACATTGGTATATAAATATGGAGAACCTTACGTGTCTTATGAATATATAGATTGCTATGTAGCAAGTAAATTATGCCTTACGATGCTATATATTTGCGATCAATGCATATTAATGAATTGGAACTAAATGTGGTATGTAAATGAAGACAATAAAAATAAAATAACTGACTGCATTATCAAATGAAAAGGCAACAACAAAAAGTCACGTTATCTTTTGATCGATTCTTGCTTGTTGCAACAAAATTTTATCCTGGGTACCTAATGGTAATCTTGAACTTGACAAGAAACTTTCTTTCTTTTACTACCTCTCATTCTTTCTCTCTCTCTCTCTCTCTCTCTCTCTCTCTCTCTCTGTATTTCTGTGTCTCTGATGTATTTAAGAGGGTCATAAGAGTCATTTTTAAAAGAAAAACGAAATTTCATTTTTTGAGAATTTTTTCCACGTGTGTAAACTCCACATTTTGAATTGTTTTGTAGCAAAAAATATTTTAAATTCACAAAAATATTTGTTTTGAGGCAATTCAACATGGCGACAAATTAAACAGAATACTCCAGGCTTGAACAAAGTTCTGCCATCAGATTTTTGGTTGCTGAGAAATGCAAACCATGAGAAATTTACAGAATATTGTGTGATGTGTATGGAGAAGAAATATTTACAAATAGGCTAAATATAATTTTGCCTCAACGAGCCTGAGTCGAAAGGACATTTCATGAAGTGGAAGCACTGACTCTGCAGAAAGAAAAAAATCAGCAGTGAAGTGGTCAGTAAAGAAGGTCATGATGACAGTCTTCTGGGACATGAAAAAGATGCGTCACTTATGATTACCTTAAAAAAGGTGCAATTTTAAATAATACTTCCTATTGCCAACCCCTAAGGCAAATTTAACCTTATCTAACGAATGAACCTTGTATTTGTCCAAAACAGCACTTCTAGCTGTTTTTCGCGCGTTTCGCTTCAATCTAAGTGGTGCAACTATACAATAATACTGATATAAAAAATTTCCTGTTTTATTTTTAGACAGAGATCACATTTTTATATGGTCGATAACCTGTCAATAGCAGTGTACGCTTTCAGTAGATAAGATATTGCTACCAAGGTATGAGAACTCGTCTACCAATTTAAGAGGTTTGAACTTTAATGGGAGTGGTGCTATCTTGATTAAAACTGTTTTTTCTCAATTCACCAAGAGAATAATGTTTTTTTTTATAATAATGGCCGCTTAAGATTTTGCAGCTGAGATTCAGCTTGAGCATGTATATTTGCAAGAAGAACAAGATCATCTTCGTAGACTGTATCAGTTATTATTTCTGAGTGATATCGTTTGCTTCTTGTCTATTTTTTTAGAGTACATCAGTTTTCTTTCATTAAATCTATTGACATTCGTAGTACGTAATCTAGGCAGAGGATCAATAGAAATGGAGCCAATGTATATCTTTTCAAGACTCTCGTGACAATTTGAAATTTGTCAGTATCGCCATCAGTTGAGCAAACTATGACCTTTGTATCATTGTAAAGCATAATTATCGCTGTAACAGTCCCTTTTGGAAAGCCATATACTCGAAGTGTTTGCTCCATCTTTTCTCTGTGTATGGAATCAAATGCCTTAAGAGTGTTGCTTCGAGATCTTTAGATGATTTGACGAATAGTCAGAATCTGAGAGGTTGTGAATCGATGGGAACAATTGACTTTTGGCGAGTAGGTGTTGTTGAACTAATGATTTCTTTGATAATTTCATGTTGGAATGTTCATCGTAAACCATTTTCGAAAATCCTGCGACAAACACCATTTCCTCCTTTCAACTGCTCCATGCCAGAAAAGATTATTACCATCTTTTTAAAGTCTCACTCATGCTGCATATACAGGATCACCATTTTGGACTGCCTCAGCATCGGATTATTCATTTTGTCTTTAACTCAGATAAATCCTACAGTCATTTTTTTTAATCATTTGTCATGATGGCACGGTAACTGAATGATAAAATATAACTTTTTTTCTTTCCATGTCAAAGGATTCAAACGACCTTTTTTTTTTGCAAATGGGTGCTTTTTGCATTCTATGTTATCATCTAATAAATTATCAACCGTTCTGTGCTTATTTTTTTCTTTTTAAATTCTTATTCTGTCAACCCTGAAGGAATTTAAGTTATCACGGAGCCGTCAACGAGTATCTTTATCAATTTATTTTTATTTCTATTTTATCTTCTTTAATTTATCGGTTTCATTTACTTTCTGTATAATCAGTTACAACATGGCCTGATATTACCTATTCAATCATCTCTCTCTCTCTCTCTCTTTCTCTCTATCTATCCAGCTATCTTTCTCTCGCTCTCTCTCTCTCTCTCTCTCTCTCTCTCACACACACACACTCTCTCTCTCTTTCTTTTTCTTACACATACATGTACACACACATACACACACATAGGCACAAACACAATCAATCTATTTTTTCTCATTTCTCTATTCTTTCTTTCTTTCTTTCTTTCAATTTCTCTCTAACTCTATGCCTTGTAGTTAGCGCTTACAATACACTGACTGTATTCTTCTCAGAGAGGTACGACCCCCACACAAAAAAGTGGAAGGCATCCTGGTATGACAATAAACTGCATCTGATTGTGAGGCTCCAGTGGGGGAGTTAGGGGAAGCATGGAGCAACTCTTAATTTCTATTACTCCTAGATCTCCACGAATCTCTTAAAAATTATTCGCATTCGATAGGAGTATTTAATGCTATTGATTATTTTTATTATGAATTGCTACTTGAAGCTTTTCTTGTTTTGAGGAATATTATTTTTGTTAGTTACTTCAAACCATCTATTTGTGTACAAAAATGATTACCATTAAATAGTAATAGTTACTTTAATCCATATAGCTGTTTATGAATTATTGGTATTAGATAAAAATACTTGAAACCATACATCTGTGTGGAAAGGATCTTTTTAAGAATAGTTACATAAACCTAGAATTATTTATCATCATGAGATACTTGAAACTATATATTTAGTCTAACAGTTCTAATTCAAACAATTCAGTTTAGTGTAAGTATTAGTTTTGTTTACACACAGTTAAATATCAAAACAGTTATTTTTTTCAACAATTCAGTTTAGCATAAGAAAGCAGTTTAGTTCTATTTGACCCATAGATTGGGCCCTATTAGGTGCTACTACTCCGGGCCATAGTGGACATGGAAGCGATAGCATTGAAGGGGTGCTCCGCATTCCCCAAAGCTCCAGGATAATTGGAACCTCACCATAAGATTGTTTAGGACACTCGTAGAGATGTAGTCCAGTCGACTGGACAAAACTTTAACTTTGTTAGACTTATAAACCAAATTTTTACATGTGAATAACCGATAAAAAGTTGATATGATGGAAAATTGGTTTGATAAAAATGAAATCATTTTTCAAAACGATCAAGCATATTGTCATCGAGTAAAGATTTAAGTTTTTCTTCGAGAAAAGTATATAAAATTAATGAAATGGCCAGTGATCAATCTGGATCTATTGAAAATCTACGGTGAAAATCTTTTAAAAAATTGCCTATGAGAGTGCTCCTACTAAGATCTAACCGCCATCCGCGAAAATTGAAACGACTTTGATTTAGAATATTATTTTTAATTAGTGAAACCCATGCTTGAAACCATTGACACATTTATAATCGGATCAACTAAGCATTTATTCTAATTTTTTGTCAATAAATTCACAAATTCTTTCCTCAATATTGGGTTATTCAATAATATTTTCCAGTGAATGGCTTGGAAAAAATTGATACTATTAAGGCCGTTTGACATGGATTCCGGTTAGCCGGCATTTATGTCGGGCGCGCCAAGACCGGCATCATTGTACCTCGAGGGTGTCCTCTAGGTTCTAACCCTCCTTCGAGAGGCTAGTTTTATCGCCTGGTGCCCGAGGCGCCTCTTTTTAGGGGAATGCCGACGAGCCCCAAGGCATTTTTAGAGTTACTAGGAGTGACTAGGCTACGGCCCTACGCTTGGACCCATCCAAAAAGGGCTTGTGTAAATACCAATTCTATTAAGCTAAATACTTTAATCTAGTTTGTTAAAGGAATATTTTATGATGCCTAGTGGTCAGATATTAACATAAACTTTTTGTGTCTTATCTGTTATTAGTTTATTTACTGCTAAATAAAAAGTCATGGTGAACCTCTTTAATAGTGCTTATTCAAGAATGTTATCCATAGGTAGTCGAAATCACTGTTGAGAAGATTCCATAGAAATGTGAATAATAATGTTGAAAATATTGATGACGAGAATCGTGCGGGACGTGGGACTATTAGAGTCAAGAAAGAGCTGAGTGTTTTGCTTCAGAAACTGTGAACGCTTATCAAGAGGATAGCCACCTGTTTGGCAAGTAGGCGTCAAAAGATGTACGGAGAGTGATTGCAAGCGCAATCGATGGAATTTTCTTCAGTAATTTAACTGAAAGCTAATTAAAATCTCATCTGAAATAATTTTCAATGTAGAAATAGATCGAGCAATAGCGTCTGTTTAGGGGAACACTGATAAAACTGTTCTCGCTTGAATTAAGAGTAAACGTCGGTCGGTCGAGATAGATAGATAGATAGATAGATAGAGAGAGAGAGAGAGAGAAGAATTGAGATGAGGGTTGAGCTTCAGTTTCATTCACTAAGTCGATAATAAAAAGGGAGGTAGTGGAGGGAAAAGGAAAATGTACATAAAAAGACGAGGGAAAAAGCTCTGTAGTAGAATTACAGACAAGGCGTAGCAGCAGCAAAAGAAGAATAAAAGAGCAGAGAAGCAGCAGAAGAAGAAGATAAATGAAATAGCAGAGAAGAAGAAGAAGAAGAAGAAGAAGAAGAAGAAAAATGAAATAGCAGAGAAGAAGAAGAAAGAAACAGTAGAGAAGAACAATAAGAATAAGAATGAAATAGCAAGGAAAAGAAGAAGAATGAAATAGCAGAGAAGAGGAAGAAAAGAAGAAGTAGAATGAAATAGCATAGACGAAGAATAAGAATGAAATAGCAGAGAATAATGAAAATGATAATAATAAGAATGAAATAGCAGGGGAAAAAAGAAGAAAAAATGAAACAGAACAGACCAGGGAGAATAAAATAAGAATAAGAATGAAATAGCAGGTAAAAGAAGTAGAAGAAGAATGAATCTGCAGAGAAGAAGAAAAAGGAAAAAAAAAGAAGAAGAAGAAGAATTAAAAAGCAGAGAAGAAGAAATAGAAGAATGAAATAACAGAAAAGAAAGAGAAGAAGAGAGAAGAAGGAGGAGGAAAAAGAAAGAAAGAAAGAAGAAGAAGAAGAAGAAGAAGAAGAAGAAGAAGAAGAAGAAGAAAGAGCGAAGAAGAAGAATGAAATAGCAGAGTAGAAGAAGAAAAAGAAAAAAGTAAAATAGCAGAAAAGTAGAAGAAAAAAATAGCAGAGAAAAAAACAAGAAAAAGAATACGGAGAATAAAATAGCAAGGAAAAGAAGAAGAAAAAAGAAGAAGAAGAAGAATGAAATAGCAGAGAAGTATAAAAATATGAAGAAGAATGAAATAGCAGGGAAGAAAAAGAAGAATGAAATAGCAGATAGAAGAGGGAGAAGGAGAAGAAGAAGAAGGAGAAGAAGAAGAACAATGAAGCAGTAAAGAAGATGAAGAAGGAGAAGAGGAAGAAAATGAAATGTCAGGGAAGAAGAAAGATAAGAATGAAATAGCTGAGAAGAAGAAGAAGTAAAAAAAGAAGAAAAAGGAAAAAATAAAATAGCAGATAAGGAGAAGAAGAATGAAATTGCAAAAAAAAAAAAGAACAAGAAGAATGAAATAGCAAGAAGAAGAAGAAGAAGAAAGAAATAAGAAAGAGAAAAAAAAGAAGAAAGAAACAGCAAAGAATTAGAAGAAGAAAAATGAAATGGCAGGGAACAAGAATAAGAATGAAATAGCAGAGAAGAAGAAGAAGAAGAAGAAAAGAAAAAGAAGAAGAATCAAATTGCCAGGAAGAGGAGGAAGAGCAAGAATGATATAGCAGAGAAGAAGAAGAATGAAATAGCAGCGAAGAAGAAAAAGAAGAAGAAGAAAATCAAGTAACAGGGAAGAAGAAAAAGAAGAAGAATAAGAATAAGAAAAAAAATAACAGAATAAAAGAATAAAGAAATAACAGAGAAAAGAAGAAGAAGAAGAAAGCAAAGAAAAAAAGATGAAGAAGAATAATGAAATAGCAAACAAGAAGAAGAATGAAATAGCAAAAAGAAAAAGAAGGAGAATGAAATAGCAGAGAAGAAGAACAGTAAAAGGAGAAGAAGAATGAAGCAGTAAAGAAGAAAAAGATTGCGAAAAAGAGTGAAATGGCAGGTCAGAAGAGGAAGAAGAAGAATGAAATAGCAAAGAAGAAAAAGAAGAAGAATAAAACAGCAAAGAAGTAGGAAAAGAAAAATGAAACGACAGGGAAAAAGAAGAAGAAAGACATTGCAGGAAAGAAGAGGGGGAAGAAGAATGAAACAGCAGAGAAGAAGAAGAAGAAGCAAAATGACATAGCAGAGAAGAAGAAGAAGAAGAAGAATGAAATCGCAGGAAAAAGAAGGAAAAGAATGAAATAGCTGAGAAGAAGAAGAAGAAGAAGAAGAAGAAGAAGAAGAAAATGGGATAACAAAGAAGAAGAAGAAGAAGAATGAAAAAGCAAAGAAGAAGATGAAAAATAATAATGAAGTCGCTGGGAAGAAGAAGAATGAAATGGCAGAGAAGAAGAAGAAGAAGAAGAAGAAGAAGAAGAAGAAGAAGAAGAAGAAGAGTTGGAGATCCAAAAAAGAAGTTTTAAAGATGGAAAAAGGTAAGTACGGAACACAGAACAACTGACATAGAGAGAGAGAGAGAGAATGTAAATATTCACCATATATGGATAAGGATCAAATTAGATTGATTGATTTTTACGGCATGTAAATTCATCTAGTATCATATTCAGGACATCCCTTTTTGGGAGGGGGGAGAGGTTTTATACAGTCAGCATATTCGGAGCCACGCTGACAAAGCGGAAATCGTGTAAGAGACAAAGGGATAGATCGAGAGAGAGAGAGAGAGATGACACCTCAACACAGAACGTTCAGCTGTAGAGAATTTTATGCGTGTGTGTATATATATGTGTGTGTGTGTGCGTATGTGTGTGTGTGTGTGAGAGAGAGAGGGAGAGAGAGAGTTGGTGAGTAACATCACCTCGACACTGAACTTTCAAAAGTATAGAATTTTCTGTGTGTGTGTGTGTAAGAGAGAGAGAGAGAGAGAGAAAGAGAGAGAGAGTGTGTGTGTAAGGAGGAGGTAGAAAATACTGGATGTAATCCTTTGTACCTCAATATGTCTTTGTGGTGATGGCAATGTGGGTTGGGTACAATTGTGTTCGGAAACGGAAATTTTTAATATAGTTTCTGTTTTCTAAATTCAAATCGTGGGAACCTTCATTTGACCGTTATGATTTGAATGTTTACCGACGAGATCAGAAGAAGAAAGATCAGCCTCTTAAGTAGGGGTAGAAGAAATCGAATATTGAAGGCGGAGAGAAGCGAAGGGGTGGAATTAATTATTAAAATCAAAATTTGGAGAAAATTGATATTATCTTTAGATCCGCAAACCACGACCTCATGGTAGATATAAAGTACATATAAAAAGTAAAGTTGGCGACAATATTCCAGGGCGACCTACTACACCGAGGTGTAGGGGAGGGTGCTACTCCTTTCCCTGGATTGCTCCACTTTACCTTTGATACGTACCTTATATTGCAGAGTGTTAAGCAAGGAGGTATCAAGTACCATTTTAAAGAGTCTCTAGTATGACGCGACCTGGAATTGAACCCAGGTCTCCCGGACCATTGGCGAAGACTCTACTCACTAGATCAATGCGCCGGTTTAAATACATATAAGCAGAGATTTTTGTTCCTCGATAGAGACCAGCGTAGAACGGTTAAAAAAAAACTTGATGATACTCAGAATCTTGACTTTTTACCAGACTTCGTAACACAGAGAAACCACAGGCAAAAGACTTGAAATCACCTTGTACCAGACTATCAAGAAACCGAGAGAAGTTCGAAGCCAGAGACTGAGAAAGGCAAACATAATTACCTCTTGGGATTGCCTTATACCAGACTATAGAAAGCAAGAAGAGAAAAGCTTAAAATTAATTCGATAATTTGAGAGGCCTTGTGACACACTCTGAATGCCGAAAAATTAACTTACTGTAATTTGTGAATTAGGTCTCCATCCATCGGGAGGGGTGAATGTATGCACTATTTTAAAGACTCTTTTTTTACAATTAAACTAGATATCATTGTTGTTACAAAGCCGTGTCCTATTTTATTTACTTTCTTTACAGCCTCACCCGACCACTAATTGACTGGCGACTCCAATCAGCGGTTGATCTGCTGTCTGGATCTAAACCACAACGTGGGCAAATAGGTGAATCGATCGTACCACCCGATTATGTAACCAGTCAAGCGGAACGGTCAGCAGATTGAAAGCGTGCTCGCCCCAGTATTTGGGGACGGTGGGAGTACTAGCACCAAAGTGATCGTTTGGTTTCTTTGTTTTAATGGCATAACAACCTTCATACTTTATCTAATGCCAAAACTATCCTTGTAGAAAAACTATTTAACTCATAGCTGAGGTGTGTAAGGGACTTCATACCTTTCTCGGGCGTATTAATCCGAAAAGTGAATGTAATAGTGTGACTGAAGTTCGAACTTGCTTACTAAGATGTCAAAATCCAGTACGTTAGCCACTATGCCACGGCGGTTCCCCCGTTTTCAATTAGTTAGTGAAGGCTTCCCAAGCAACAGAAAAAAAGTGTTCATTGACCAACCCTTACGCACGAGCAGGATATGACACAATGTCAATTTTTTTGCGGAGCAACAGGAAAAAAGTCCCCTTTGGAGATAAAATGACTTGATTTTGATATTTCTCGTTAGGCTAAACCATTCCAACTAAGAGGGGAGGCAGATCTATACAAAGCATTATTCATAGCTATCTCAATTACGCTATTTTTATTTTACAGCTACAGTACACCGTACACCAGATTTTGTTTCTGCAATTGACGGGTGCGAGTACCGTTATTAACTGCACAAAGTAGTTTAAACTGCAAGAATAATTTTTGAACAGAAGTATTTGATCCATTAATGGAGGTCTATCAGATACTAATATTCCGTTTTGGTGTAGGCCAGGGAGTAATGGCAATGAAGAAACACTCCACACATTCAAGATCTCCAGATCTAAAGTTTATGGGCATACCTGGGACCCCATGGGTTGACATGCCGTTAAAATCAATCAATCAATCAATCAATCGACAACGATAAAAGAATTCGTTTCGTGCACAAAAATGCCTCTTCAATATTTACAGTTTTTTTTATATCTAATTGTCAATGAAACTTTTGGTGTTGCTGATAGCCTTGATATTAATCAATGTTTCACTAAATAAACTGTACATCTTGAATGTCAATATCTTAAATAGAATTTTACTATTAATTTAGGAAGCTCTTCTTTTCAAGTGACTCTGTATATACAAAGCTATGAGCAAGTATGTTTGAATTGATATAAAATATTCGCTCACTCATATTATTATATCTATATGCTATACACTTAAAAAAACAAAAAAAAAACGAATAGACAAAAGATATCTTCATTTTATAGACGTAATATTAAAAACAAAATAGAAAAGAAATTTGTAATCGTATTTTAAAATCGTTTTTGTTTTCTTATAAGACTTTGTCACTTTTCAGCTTTTTTTTTAAAGATTGATATTTTGACAATGGTGTTCACTTCGAAATGGGTTTAGAAAATTGATTATCATATGTATATACGAACAAGCCCCGGATTTGACACTGTTCTTCATTTAAAAGATTAAGGTTTCAAATTACATTATATGATTCTGCTATACCACCATCACTCGATTTTGCTGCTAGAAAGAGGAAAAATAAAAGATAATTTACTTAAAAAAATAAATAGAAAGACGTTGGTAAAAATGTCTATTTCGCAAGGATTTTGCATTTGAATATTGTAGTAGGATAAGCATTAGCCTAAACATATATATATATATATATATATATATATATATATATATATATATATATATACTCTTATAACTCATATTAAAACGACATATAGGATACACAAATATGTATACATAAATTTAGAAGAACACACACATATACTCACCAACACACACGTAGACAAACATATATATATATAGCCCTTTTAATAATCTTCAGAAGATGAAAAGAAATATTTACTTTACTGCTTTCTTGCTTTAGTATATATGCATGTGAAATCGTACGTATATATATATATATATAAGAGAGTTTCCATGAGAAATAAATAAGCGAAGAGAAGAGAAATTTGCCTATCCCAAGAAAGTGCACAATTTTAAGTCAGGTTATCCAAATCCTATCTAATATATATATATATATATAATGATTTTGTTATTGCTATAGATCTATGTAAATCCCAAAAACGATTTGTAAAACTTGGACAGCGAATAATGTATTTTCTACGGATAAGCAATGATCTAAAATCTATTCCTTTAATTTTATTTAAATCGAACTGTTTTCTTCTTCCCTCCTCTGACTTCCATTCCTACTTCTTTCTACCTTTCTCCCACTCTCAATGTCTTTTTCTCTCTCAACATTATATATATATTCATATTTATTTTGTGTGTATGGATATATATATATATATATGTATATATATATGCTCATACACACATATATGAATATGTTTTGCATATATACGTATATTTATTTTATTATACATGCATATATTATGATATATGTATCTCTAATACACACACACACACACACACACACACACACACACACACACACAAACACACACGCACACACACACACACACACACACACACACATCTCTCTCTATATATCAAATAGGATTTGGATAACTTGACTGAAAATTGTGCATTTTCTAAGGATAGGCAAAATTCTCTTCTATTCGCTTATTTAATTTTCATGGAAAGTATCTTGTGTATGTGTGTGCATATATATATATATATATATATATATATATATATATAATATCAAATCTGATTTCGATAACCTGATAGAAAAATGTAATTTCTTCGGATTGGCAAAGATTTCCATTCTCTGAATGCTTCAAACTTTTCTCTCCATCTTCAACTTTATTTGGCTCTTACTATCCCTTTTTTTTTTCTTTTAATGTTTTACCTCCTTTTTTACCTTGTCAAAGTTCAGTAAACCATTCTCTTATTTTATCCTCAGGTTTTTTCTTTCGTGCAATCTGTCTTTTGTTTTACTTACTTCATTTCCAAGAACTGTCAAAGAATTAACAAACATCTTTCTTGCCTATCTCTGACCAAAATTATTGTCAAACCACCACGTTCAACAACAACAACAAAAAAAGTAAATGAAATAAAATAAACCCTTTAAACTCACACACACACACACACACACACACACACACACACACACACACACACACACACACACACACACACACACATAAAAAAAAAACAATTTAGAAAATTAGGTAATAGAAAAGGGAAAAATAAATTACTTTCATCCGCTACAAGGGTGTAATATTTCGATCTTCGGTCAATGTTTTAGTTCTTGGAGGTCCGAAAGTAATAAAAGTAAAGTAAATACAAAAGCTGTAATGTTTTTTTTTTTATCCACAAAGGAAATAATAATATCAGACTCTATAGTTTGCTGATTCAATTCAATGTAATTCTTTTGTAGGAAGACAATAAATAGTTGTCTTCCCTTAGATTTGTGGGCGTATCTTTTGATATCACGTGTCCATTAGTCACCCAAGAATTCAAAATACTTTCTCGTTCTCCGTTAGTCTCCGATCTTCAAACGGATATGACCTGCCTTCTTATCTCTCTCAGTAGAACAGAAAAGAGACTTTGTAATCAATTCCAGAATTAGTCCTTCGTCGCAACATTGAAGTGACAGAACAATTATAGACAAAATTTTTAAAATCATTTTTCTACCACTTTCTATAAACAATTCTTTCATGGAACAATGCACACATTTGTAGTACATTCTATTTTGGACCTCTTTAGGTGGTTTTGAGTTTATCTTGGTGTCCGTGTCCACTTCCGTTCTTATAAATGGACACAAAGACTTTACCCAAATTCCCACGTCAATCGCAGGGTGGGAGAAATAGATATTTTAGGCGTCCGTTCGTTACTGCGCCTGTTACTCCTCACTCAACTCTACCTCACTGAACCGTTCTTAGGACTGAGCCAACCAATCAGAGAGTTGCTAAAAAGGTCATCCAGGGGTCAAGTCTGGTCTATCATATCACTGGATATTTTCCATGACTCTTCTTTTAACTTGACCAGTCAGCTGGGGCTCTAGAATACACCGACTGCTTCTCTGCAGAGGAGTAAGACCCCCACAACGAGTGTCCAGATTATGATACTAAACAATTTGATGGAGAGATTTCAGAGTACCCCTTCAGTGCCATCATTCCCACGTCCACTCTTGCTCGAAATGGAAGCACCAGAAAGGGGTCTATCTATGGGTCGAATAGAACTAAACTGCGTATTTATGCCAAATTCAATTGCTTGAAATAGAACTGTTTTATATTTAAACTGCGTATTTATGCTGAAATGAATTGCTTTAAATAGAACTGCTTTTTTATGCTAACCTGAATTGTTTGAAATAGACCTGTTTTGACATTTAACTGTGTGTAAACAAAATCTTTACTTTTACTAAACTGAATTGGATGCATTAGAACAGTTTGTCTAAACTGAATCGCTTGAAAAAGAAATGTTTTTGAAAAACTGTTTGCTCATATTTACCATCCCCTCCGCTCGGGCAGGATATGACACAAGGTCAATTTTTTAAGCGGAGTTTAACAGGTTTGAATTCAGAGTTTTCCTTCTCCTAGACTAGTTGCCTCTCCAAGGCTAAAGAACCCACTATTTACCCATAACTGGTGGGAGAATAATTAGATTCATACCTTTCCCAAGGGTATTAGTACTATGTGAAATGTAATCAGCTTCATCCAGGATTTGAACTCGTGTCGCCGTGTCCACTTCCTACAACGATAACCATTACACCACGGGCACATCCAAAAAACTGTTTACTCATGCCAAATTGATTTGTTTGAAATAGAACTGTTTATTGTATAAAAAGGGATAGGCATTAAATAGCCTACAATTGTTAGTATGCCATAAAACCCAACCAACCAACCTTCTTTTAACGAATTATCAGTTAAGTTTTGAATTCATATATTTTGAATTTTACACTTACCTTACAAAATTTGATAGACGACGTATTTATTATATAATATACCTCAGCTGTTGGCAGACGTTTGTTTATTATTGTAATTCTTATACGCTTTTATGTATATGTATTAAATGTCCTATATGAATATATGAGCTTGTCTTTTCTTTTCTTCCGCTTATTCAGTGTTTGTATATAAATGGATATACTTATGCTAATAATTGAAGAGTGAAGATGCGACTAAATATCCTTCCTAACACCGAACGTTATCAATAACCGGTAACGATCCCAATACTTTTAACTTGACTAGTTTCTCTATATACGAGGGTCGACTGAAAAGTTTACATGGTGATCAAGATAATCTCATGGAATGTGACGAAATGAGGTTATCATTAAATATAGTCCTCCTTGCGATCTATGCACTTCTTCTGTTGGTGTTGCAATCCCATCGGTCAAAAAAGTCATAAAAATTAGATATGATGTCATCATATGAACTTTTCAGCCAATTGACTTTTCAGCCAATTGACTTTTCAGCCCACTCTCGTATGATCAAATACTTATCCGAGAGTGTGTTGAAAACTTTCGTAAAATGACATTAGACGGGTTGACATGCTCTTAAAATCAATCAATCTATCAATCAATTTACCTAGGGGAGTATTAATCTCGGATAGTTTGCTGGTTGATTAATTTTAATGGTATGCCAACTCTTGTGAGGTTATTTTATGCTTAGATGTTAGGGAATTATGTTCATTGTAATATTAACATTTTTGTGCCATTGTTTATGTAGAGATTTTTGGACATGGTCTTATCGAATACGAATAATGTTTAAACCGGTCTATTTGACCCATTGGACCCTTACAGGTACGACTACTCCGAGTCAGAGTGGATCTGGGAGTAATGGCAATGAAAGCGTACTCCACACTCCATTAGATCTCCAGAACTAGAGCCTGGTCATCATATTTAGTTAAGGTTCATCTCCAGGACCCCGCCTTTCTTTGAGGTTGGAATCTTATCTCACAGCATATTCTAAACCTCACCGACTAGCCGATCGGACACTTTTTTGTCGGAAGTTGAGGTTACGCCTATATCCCTCCAAAACGAATAGAATCCCTCGGTATTTTGATTTGATCATCGAGGACACACAGATAGACACACACGAACACCGTGATTTTAATGTTGCAGTGCAAACGAATTTCCAACATTTAGTTGAAACCTCAAATTCTATCGTTCCATGACTTACCACTGAACTATGACATCAAATGCATTCATCCCAAAACTTCGAGGTAAAAAAAAAATTACTGCATACCAAATGTCATTTATATTTGTCAACTGCCGGAGTATATGAACTCTTTAGAATGTGAGCCTGTAAAGTGTAATAAAAATAGCACTACTTCTTTCTCGAAGGTAATTCTCTCGGATACACTGTTGCAGCGCGCATGCGTGGTGTAAACTTTTCTTTTCCTTCCTTTTTTTTTCTAATCTTGCCACTGCTTGATTCGTGTGCTTTGACTCATGAAAGAAAGTGTCCTCGTTCCTTGAAAGATTAAGTGAACAATTTCACTTCAAATTCGACGACTGAGATCGAATACTGACCGACTTAATGAGGTAAAATCAGCATAAAAATACGCTGTTTGTGCACAGATGTAGAAACCTGTTAGAGGACGGTGTAGCAAGAAAGAAAAAAAAAGATGACTGGTTGAACTTGAAGTCTGCACAAAACAGCAAATGTCTTGTTCGATTTGCTGCTTCCTTGTCAATTTGAATGTCTACTTGAAAAGCGATAAAAAATAAACGTTAGTCATTAAAAATAGATGAAACAAATAGTTTGGTTGAATTTTAAATGAGAAAAGATTTAGAGAGAGAGAGAGAGAGAGAGAGAGAGAGAGAGAGAGAAAAAATTTAAAGAAAAAACTAGACAACCAGTTTAACACACTGGGTTCCCGTTTTTACGGCAATCCATGATGATATTGATGTTTCAGTTATTTTCATAGTTACCTTCGTTATATCGACAATTTGGATAAATAAGAAATGACGTTATATATACATCGGATCATATATAACATATAATATATATAAATATATCATAATTATCATATACATCATTTCATATATAAACACACACACACACACACACACACACACACACACACACACACACACACACACACACACACACACACACACACACACACATATATATATATATTTCATCGTTATATCGACAATTCGGATGAAAAAGAAATGACCTTTTATATATATCATATCATATCTATATATAAATATATCATTCATACATATATATATATATATATATATATATATATATATATATATATATATATATATATCCCATTTTCGTTATAATTTGAATGAATAAGAATTACTTTATATATATATATATATATCATTTATATATAATATATCATATACATATCATATAAGTTATATAAATATCACACATATATATATATATACATATTTATAATGTCTTCATTATATCAACTATTTGGATGAATAAGAAATAACATATATACATATATATATATATCATATCATATGTATCATATCATATAAAATTTGTATCATAGATATCATATAAATATAAATATAATATGTATACATCTTAGTTATTTCGACAATTGGATGAAAAAGAAATGAAGTTATATATATATATATATGTATATATATATAACATATATATCATATCATATATATAAATATAACATATATCATATATATATATATATCAAATATTTGTTGTATCATCAATTTGGAGGAATTGTATATCATATATATCATATATATATATATATATATATATATATATATATATATATATATATATATATATATATATATATGTTCCTTATATCGTCAATTCGGATGAATAGGAATTGACGTTATATATATATCATATCATATATATTATATTATTTATATAAATATATCATATAATATAGATAAACATTATATATATATATATATATCATATCTTCGTTATATCGACAATTTTGATGAATAAGAAATGACGTTATATATATCATATCATATATATCAATATATCATGTATCATATGACATATATATATGTGTGTATATATATATATATTCGTTATATTGACAATTTACATGAATTAGAAATGACGTTCGTGATGAAAGGGTCATCGTTGTTGGAAATGGACCCAGTAACCCTAGTTCAAACCCTGCATGAAGCTGTTTGTGTTTTACTTAACAGTATAAGAAAAAGTATGAATTCAACTATTCTCCCTCCAGCAATGGATAAATAGGACAGATGGGACTCTTTAACCTTGGTATGGCAGCGAGTCTTGGAGAAGGAAAACTCCGCTGTATATTGACGTTGTGTCACCACCTGCTCGGAGGGTGTCCTATTCATACGGCCTTGTACCACATCTAAGCAAAAAAGCTTAGTTAATTTCTATTCAGAGGCGTTGGGAAACACAAACACACACACACACATATATGTAAAGTAAAGTTGGTGACCCTAGTCGACTGTGACTCGAAGGCTCCTTTTTCATTCGCTACCACACCGAAGTGTAATGGGGCGCTACTCATTTCCTTGGAACATTCCAATTCACCTTTGATACCTATCTTTTAATGCCGAATGTTAAGCAACGAGGCACCAAGTACCAATTTTTTAGTCTTTGGTATGACTCGACCGGTGATTGAACACCAGTCACCAGGGCCATTGGCGAACACTCTTCCCACAAGGCCAATAAGACGCCTCTCGAATTCATTAGATTTCCATTGTAATAGTAGTTCATAATCATCATCATCATCATATCGTGCTGGCAGCACGGATATCCCTGACCCTCTCTCGCCACTCCTCCCTATCGTTCATCGCCCTAGGTAGGTCTTCAGGACAACAACCAGTATCCTCACATAGCTGCTGTTCTTCTGGAAAGACGTGAAGGATTCTATTTAGCGTTTCAAAGTAAACTTCGTTACATCAAAATTTGGATGAATAAAAAACATTCAGTGTGGATACAAACCCCACCGAATTTTCATTCCATGACAAAATAGAATGGAAATGGTCTAACTTAGACCATTTTATGCTTTCTTATATAAGTATTCTTTTCAGAGTAATTTTTATTAAAACTTGATTTTACATGATTAAAAAATGGCGTTTATTGATGTTTATACGGATTATTTGTTGTTTTAATGGCATACCAACCTTTGTGGGTTATTTAATACCAAATCACTCTTTCTATACGGTACTATAGGTATAAACCTCCTTATCTTCCCATCCATAAGTGGGAAGATAAGGAGGTTCATACCTTTCTTAGGGGTAGTTGTCTGAAAGTAAATATAATAACGCGACTGGAGATCGAAGTCGTTTACTACTATTCAGCAGCCGAGTGCTTTAACCATTACACCACAAAGACACATGAATTGTACTATTAGTACAAACATCGGCTGGGCCAGCGACTGCATCTCTGCAATCAAATTTACTCCAACGAGTGTCCTGTTGATGACTCTTAACAATCTGATAGTGAGGCTCCAATCCTAAAGCTTCGGGAAAAGTGGAGTACCACTTCATAGCCATTGCTTCCAGGTGCACTCTGATTCGCAGTAGTATCATCTGATTGGGAACTATCGATGGGTCAAATAAAACTATTTGACATTTAAACTGAGTGCAAAGAAATGACTTATGTTTAAATGGAACTGTTAGAAATAGAACTCTTTGACCATTTAACTGTGTATAAACAAACGACTGATGTCTAATTGAAGTGTTACTGATATATATATCAATACTTGGAACCATTTCACTGAGTGCAAATGAGTGAAGGAGTTGAATCGAATAATTCGTGTTAAATAGCAATACCTTTTAACCACTTCACTGAGTGCAAACAAATGGTGAATATTTAATAGAATTAATACTGCTAGAGAACAATAACTGAATATATTTAACTGTGTTGAAGCAGTAGCAATAATGTGCCAACAAATAAGTTTTAACTTATTTAAAAATGAAATTATCGAGTATCTATTCACTCACAAATCATATGTATACCCATTAAACAAATGTTGCATAGTTAATAGAAATATTCGTGTTAAACAGAAATACTTGAATCCATTTAACAGTGGGAAAAAGAATGAGCTTAGTGTAATATAATGGCTGGGGTTTTCGTTTTATATACCTTGCCTTTGGGTTTAGTTAGGCTGAGAACCTTTCGACTCAGCACATGGGTTAGTTAGGTGCAAACTTGAGCGCAAGTGAGGATGTGTCGTTCACAGATGTCAAAATAAAAATCCCAGGACCAGAGGATGTGAATGACGTCATGCATCGGAAGCGCGCGGAGGATTTTGGGGATTTTGAAAAAGTCAGTTAGTGGAGAACTAGACACCGAACGAGAAGGGTCGACTTTCGGGGCTCGCAGAGGCCAGACGAATTTGCGAATTTGTGCATCTCTCTTCCTTATGTCGAAACCTTTAACTCAAATGTAATAAAAGGTTTCGTACCTGAACTAAGAAGTCGTTACGTGTTTTTCGGATTTCGGGATTCCTATGTTCTATGTATATATGTTATGAACAGTCTATGTACGTTTCCCACATTCGTATATGGCTATGTTACATTAGGCTCGTTAAAAAATTATATCAACAAAATATGTTTACAAATCATGCATTTTTTATTATTCAGGGTTTTCGGAATATTGTCTTTATTTTTATTGTTATATTTACAACGTTTCGGTCCATATTTCCCTCGGCTTTCTTCAGGTATTTCTTCTTGAACTCGGGAGCCTACACGGAACTTCGAACCACGTCCTTTATTTAATCCACGGGAGTCGCTAGCTCTGATCCCGTTAACCATAACAGGGTACAAGTGTTAAGTATTCCTGTATTGTAACTCGCCTGCAGTCAAGATTGAACCAGCAGCCTCCAGTTGATTGTCACTTAGAATCCTTGAGAACCAATACCTATAACCGTTGATAAAAATCATTAAGCTACGTCTCAGACAACCAAATCATATATATTTGATATATACGTATAAAGAGGATTTGGTATTAAATTACCAATAATGGTTAATATGCCATGAAACCAAACTTAACCAAATAATTTTAAAACTGATCTAAATTATTATCAAGTGATATTCATAACCAGATTTTACTGTAGTGAAACTTTCTGAACAAATTAAAGAGATGCCATTTCAGGGCTTGTATATTCGAAACCAAACCCGCTCTTCATTTGCTCGCTGTGCGACAAAACAGCTAATTGCCCAGTCGGCTGGGGCTGTAGAATACACTGACTGCAACTCTGCAGAGGGTTAAGACCCCCCCCCCCACTAAAGAGTGTCCTGGATATGACACTGAACAATCTGAAGGTGAGGTTCCTACAATGCTGGAGCTTTGGAGAATGCGGAATACCCCTTTATTGCCATTGCTCCCAGGTCCACTCTGGCCCGGAGTGGTAGCACATGATAGGACCCTATCTATGGGTAAAATAGAACTAACAGCATACTAATGCTAAACTGAATTGTTTGAATAAATTGAATAGCTTGAAATAAAAATGTTTTTGACAATTAAACCGTACTTACACTTAAACTGCGTGTTTATGCTTAACTGAATTATTTGAAATGGAATTGTTTTTCGACATTAAAACTGTATTTACACTTAACTGAATTGTTACATATAACTGCTTGAATAGTTTGAAATAGAAATGTTTTTGACCATTAAACTGTGTACTTATGCTAAACTGAATTGTTTTAAAAAGAACAGATTATTTACATAAAAATTGATTTGGCGTTAAATAACCTACAAAGGTTGATATGCCATAAAACCCAATAAACCAACCGACCAACCAACCAACCAAAACAGCTGAGGGAGAAGAACAGATGCTACTCTGTAATCCTCACTGAAAGGCAAGGATCAGAGTTCAGATCATAAGCAGAGGTGCCTGCATGTTACACTTGGATCTTAGGAAAGATGGACAGATATTATTATCTCTTACATCAAGAAAGCAAGAAAGGAATTGAAGTCACTCTTTTCATCATATTGAGATAGCTATGATTCTATTAATATATCCGTTAGCGTTTCTACTGTATTTTGTGCAATTTCATGGAAAAAGTCGTTTACTTAAAAACTGTCCAAGTTTGATTTAAAATATATATATAAAAAAAGCAAAAACTGTCCGCGATTATTCGAAATTTATCATTTCAAACTTATGAGAAGCAAAAGAAAAACAAAATATGAAACATTTCTTTTTCGTTTTGTGAATAAGATGATTTTTTTTATTCAAGTAATTTTTTAAAATGAAATTTATATATTGGTAAATTTTACTGCGAGGCCGTTAGGGTATATAATTTTAGCGAAACTCTGCTTAGATATGTTATAATTATATCACAACCTTATGACATTATTTATTGGAATCTTTTATAAAATACTGGTTTTAAGAATATCAGATAATTTTTTTTCCTTTGGTTAGGAACTGATTTAATGTCCAAAGACATATTTTGATCCAACGAAAGAGGCACGAAGTACCATTGCTAAATATAGGAAAATTGTATAAGAGACACCTACTTTTTGAAAAAGGAAAAAAAAAATGAATATATTTTAATCGGAAGATGTGAAAAGGGTGGATTATAAAAGAAAGTAAAAAAAAAGTGAAAAGATATTATATCCTTGAATTTCTATAAAATCTTTTTCTTTTAATTTCTGTCAAATACAAAATTATTCCCTTGCATTGATCGCACACGAACAGACGTACAAATACAGAAAGAGACAGATACACAGGCAGAAATAAGGAAGGAGGATGGATGCACATAAATCTATATAAACACACACACACACACACACACACACACACACACACACACGTGCGTGCGTGCGTGCACACACGTGCGTGCACACACGTGCGTGTGTGTGTGTGTGTGTGTGTGTTTCTATGTGTTTATTTAATTAAAAGCAGTTGTTCAAAAATATCTGTGTAAATTTCATATTATAAACAGCGTGCACATTTACACACAGACACGCAAATTCAAACACAGATATATACATTCAAACACACACACACACACACACATGCATACACTGGGGTGTGCTTAGTTCTATGATTTGAAATTGGCGACTAGAGTTCGAATCCTGACCGAAGCTAATGCACTTCATAAAGGCCTGAATCCATCTCTTTTCCCTTCAGTTTTGGGTAAATTATTGGTTATACTGGTCTCTTTAGCCTTGATTAGGTAACGCATCTAGTAGAAGGAAAATTCTGAATTCAAACCAGATTTAATCTGCTTAAAAGTTGACCTTTTGTCACACCCTGCCCGTGGCGATGGGATTGTATATTTATATATATACCCAACACCCTCTGCACGACACAAGGATAGGGTTTTCTTTTAACCAGATCAGTTGCGAGAACAAAGTTAAAGAAACAGTCTGACCTACTATATACCCTTAGTTGGAGGGATAATAGCTGGATTCATACCTTTATCAATGTATTGAAATGCTAACAGCCATGTCTGGGATTTGAATTCGGGTCTCCGCGTCCATTTTCTATGACGCTAACCATCACACCGACTAATACAAAAAAGCAAAGTCAAGTGGGGTAATTTTCATTGGCACGAAAGCTGGAGTCGGTGTGCCGAGTTCATTTTCTACCTGCAACCGTTTGCATTCACTTTGCATTAGTGCCTATGAAAAAGACACAAATCTTCTTTCCTTAGCAAACAGTGAGTAAAATAGGTCAGGCTGTGTTCTCTTGCCTTGTTTGGCCACAAGTATAGAAGAAGGACAACCCTGAATTAAAAATCAGGAACCAAGGCTGCTTCAAACTAAGAAGAGGAAAGATATGATGAGAGAGTCATACCCCGCCCTGCAAAAAACAAAAAAACAAAAAACAAAAACAAAAAAACAAAAACAAAAAAACAAAGAGAAAAAGAAAAGAACTACAACAGTTTAAACATGACATATTCATGACACCATCAGGTTTTGGACCTGAGACATTACAAATAAAGGATTGATTGATTTTGCCTGCATGTCAACCCGTCTAGGGTTATTTTATGCCTAGTGGTTAGGAAATTGTTCTCATTGTATATATTTACATTTTCATTTAGTGGTTTCTTAAGAGTTTGTTGCCTACAGTCTGTTTGTTTGTTTGTTTGTTTGGGTTTTATGGCATATCAACCTTTTTATGTTATTTAATGCCAAATCCATTTTTATACAAATTAACAATTCTATTTCAAACAATTCAGTTTAGCATAAGTATGCAGTTTAAATGTGAAAACAGTTCTATTTCAAGCAATTAAGTTGACCTTAAGTACACAGTTTAGTTCTATTTGACCCACTGATAGGACCCTATCAGGTGCTACCACTCCGAGCCAGAGTGGACCTGAGACAGATGACAATGAAGGGGTACTCTGCATTCCCCAAAGCTCCAGCGTTACTGAAGCCTCACCCTCAGATTGTTTAGTGTCATATCAGGACACTCGTTTGGATGGAGTCTTACACCTCAGCAGAGAAGAAGTAGGTGTTTTCTACAGCCCCAGAAATGCCTACAATCGTATGATATCAAGTATGATTTCAAGCTCAGCTTGTTTGTTTAATGACATATCAACCTTCTTGGGTCATTTATTGTCAAATCCATCCTTCTAGTTTGAAAGTGAACGTCATAGCACGACTGGAGTTTGAACTCGCTTATAACGATTCCGCAGTCTAGCTCTTTAACCATTAGACCACGAGGACACCCGCTATATGATTTCAAGTATTCCTCTCTAATACTAATAATTATATGGTTTCAAGTAATTATTTCTATTTGATAATAGTTATTTGTTTGCGTCCAGTTATATGGTTTCAAGTAACAAATAATAATCCTTGCCCAGTCGGCTGGGGCTGTAGAATGCACCGACTGCACTTCTGCAGAGGGTTAATAGCCCCCCCAATAAGTGTCCTGGATATGACACTAAACAATCTGATGGTGAGGTT
>OY757928.1:42757672-42817672 GCA_963585895.1 Sepioteuthis lessoniana | reverse complement strand
CTTTCCGTTTTTTTTTTAAATATTTTTATCGGTACCTACGATTATTCAACTTTTATATGGCTTTGAATACTTTATCAATCGATTTTTGTTTAGATTTTAGAAAATCAACAAATAGTATTGGATATATATATATATATATATATATATATATATATATATATATATATATATATATAGGTTTCTTTGTTTTAATGGCATATCAACTCTTTTTAGGTTAACTAATGCCAAAGCCATTCTCCTAGAAGAACAGTAGTGGTACTATTTAACCCATAGCTGGGAGGATAATAGGGTTCTTACCTTTCCCAACGGTATTTGCCCGAAAGTGAACGTAATAGCGCGACTGGAGTACGAACTCGAGTACGACGATTCCGCAATCCATCGCTTTAACCATTACACCAGGAGGACACCTCCCTATACAGATGAGTTCTGATAGAACGAAACAGATCTCTCTGTGGATGACTATATATATATATATATATACTTAAAACTATTTAGGTACGTGTAAACAAATGAGCTTTGTTTACACGTACCTAAATAGTTTTAAGCATTCTTATCTAAAAGAAATAGTAAAAGTAAACTTTGGGACCACAGTCGAGGGTGACCTGAAGGCTCCCTTTTCAAGAGCTACTACACCGAGGTGTAGGGGAGGGCGCTACCCCATTCTTTGTATCAACCATTCTTATCTATTTCGAATATTTTGCGCACAGGTGTATGTTTATAAATAACTACTACTAATAATAATCTTATGTAAATGATTTAACTATTCTATCTCACCCATAACAGGTATTACCACCCCGGGCCAGAGTGGACCTGAGAGTAATGGTAATGAAGGAGTACTCTACATTCTTAAATCTATTGGACTGGAAGTGGATGAAATCCAGGAGATTCAGATGCAGTTTTGTGTCATAGCTAGGACAAAAAATCTTGCTTTTTTTTTCAACACAGACTTCTGGCACCTTTAAGATAAAAAGGGGTCGATGTTTGTTTGCCATCAAAGTAATTTAAAGAATTCGCTCGGAACAATCATATAAGTGATAAGGCATGACATGACTAGTCGATTGATCCTACTGCCGGTTTCAACTACTCAGGGCAAAAGTGGAGTGTTGCAGATCAAATGACGACTTTGGCTGTTGGATCCTGTCCTGAAGTATTAGAGATCGACCCCACTGCGAACAGGTGGCATCATTGAAGGGTGTCTTACCCCTCTGTAGAGGTACAGTTAGTGGATTCTACAGCCCCAGGGACGGGACGTTTATTGAATGACAATTATATATATATATATATATATTTACATTTTCAAATCGTTATGAATAGTTTTTTTCTGAAATCAGAAAAATATTCAAATGCTGACCAGAGGAACAGGATAAAATCTATAATTAATTTTCTTACCTTTTCGTGTCAGTCTCCCCACACCTAGATAATACCTCATTTGAGAGAGGTAAGGGTTGGGCTCATTGGCTAGCGCCTGAAGCGCCCCTCAAGAGGAATTCCGACTCAACTAAGTTTTTTGCGACCACTACGCATGAATCTCAATTTGCTCATTCCACACCAAAATAAAAAATACAGTGTCTATTTTAGTTCGAGTGTAAGCTAAAAATATAAATCAACTTTTCATGTAAATCTCATGAGTATATATATATATATATATATATATAAGCAGGACTAAAATGAGAAAACCAGGAAAAAGATTTTCTTCCTTTTTTTTTTGGTGAGTACTAGTCAGTCTACATAAAAAAAACAGCACACACACAGAATGAAAAACCCTACGCTCTATTTGAGATTAAACATCAATCTCGAATACCCATGGTGAAAATACGCCATTAGCTTCTCCACCAAACAGGCCACAAGATCCTGTGCCTATTTCTATAAATGTTTTTTTTTTTCATTTTTTTTTCAAATGAAATAATCGTGCATACATTCAGATTTTAGCTAGTTCGCATAGCGCACACGTACGTGAATACTTCGTACACTGTGCGATGTTGAAAGGAGTTTAATTTTCAGATAAGAAATTTTGATTTGTTCAGTTTTTAGCCAATAATAAAACTGATGCTTCTGAAAATTTTCGCTTCCATTTTGGGATTTGAACGATCGAAAATAATCTTTTTGCTACCGCCCTTTTTTCCCTTTCACGTTTTGGGCTTTCTAATTCTTTCAATTGTTGACGTCCCCACCCGACAAGACGAATGGTGCATTTTTACTTTCTTTTTGCTTTATTCTTTCTTTCTTTCTTTCTTTCTTTCTTTCTTTCTTATGGATATTCAAATGTTTTTCGTTCTTTCTCATAAATATTAAAATTTTGTTTTTTTTTGTTTGTCAGTTTCTTTTTTCTTTCTTTTACAGACTTTAAATTTTTTTTCCCTTTCTATCCATCTTTTACAGATTCTTTCTTTCTTTCTTTCTTTCTTTCTTTCTTTCTCTCTTTCTTTCTTTCATTGACTTTTTAAAATTCTTCATGGCAATTCATAATGTTTTTCTTCCGTGGGAATATTTTGATCTATCTATCTATCTATATACTTCTTTCTTTATTCCTCCGACTTTTTATCATTATTCATTATATGTTTGATTTTCTTTCTTGTAAGTGTTTTCACTTTCTGTGACTTTTCTGTTTTCTTTCTTTTTTTTCTTTTTTTTCTTTTACGAAGTTTTTCTTTCTTTCTAATGGACATTCATAATATATTTTCCTGTCTGTCTTGCTTATGGCAATTCTTTTTTTCTCTCATTTTTATATGTTGTGAATATTTACATGCTTTTTTCGTTCTTTTTATGAATTTGTTTCTTTTTTTTTTTTCTCCGTTCGTTAAGAAACAGATTTTTTAATTTTTTATTTCTCGTGAATGTTCACGTTTTCTTCTTTTTTATTTTTTTTATTGATATTCCTACTTTATATTTTCTTTTTTTTTAAATATACACACATTTCTTTCTTTCTTTCTTTCTTTCTTTCTTTCTTTCTTTCTTTCTTTCTTTCCCTAATCTCTTTCTTTCTTTCTTTCTTTCTTTCTTTCCCTAATCTCTTTCTTTCTTTCTTTCTTTCTTTCTCCTAATCTCTTTTTTTCTTTCTTTCTTTCTTTCTTTCTTTCTTTCTTTCTTTCTTTCTTTCTTTCTTTCTTTAATCTCTTTCTTTCTTTCTTTCTTTCTTTCTTTCTTTCTTTCTTTCTTTCTTTCTCCTAATCTCTTTCTTTCTTTCTTTCTTTCTTTCTTTCTTTCTTTCTTTCTTTCTTTCTTTCTTTCTTTAATCTCTTTCTTTCTTTCCCTAATCTCTTTCTTTCTTTCTTTCTTTCTTTCTTTCCCTAATCTCTTTCTTTCTTTCTTTCTTTCTTTCTTTCTTTAATCTCTTTCTTTCTTTCCCTAATCTCTTTCTTTCTTTCTATTATATTTTCTTTATAGACACACAGTCTCATTCTCTCTTTCTCTTTCTCTCTCTTCCGTTCTTTTTTCTTTTTATTTTTTCATGGTAACTTACTTCTGCATTAGGAAATATGCGGACTAAATTAGCATATTTTGAGCGTTCTGGGTCTCAAATGGAAATCAAAAGCTCCAGGCACCACACAGATAAGAATAGCGCATTCCATGGCTGGAGATTTTGAATTTAAATTTGAATATTTCTGAACCCACTTAGAGGCAAAATGAGAATATTAAGACGAGCGTGAAAAACAAAATAATTCATCGTTGCATTACGCTGGAAATATCACCCGAAACCTGCTCACACCAAGTATTAATATTCGAATGCTATAACAACAACAACAACAACAACAACAACAACTACTACTACTACTTTTACTGCTAATACTAATACTAATACTGCTACCGCTGTTGCTGTTTCAAGTTGTATTATCATTAAAACTAACGCTAATGAAGTTTAGAATATGTTGACGAGATCGTGTCAATTGGAGCATTTATCTGTGTGTACATGTGTGTGTGTGTGTGTGTGCTTTCACTCATTTTTCTTTCCTTCTTAAGAATAACCACAAACCTCAATATATCCTGGCACAGAGTTGGTTTGATTTCTTTGTTTAATGCTATATCAACCTTCGTAGGTTATTCAAACCATCCTTATAGAATAACAGTTGTGTTACAATTTAGCCGATAGCTGAAAGGATATGAGGGTTCATGCCTTTCCCAAGGGTATTTGTCCGAAAGTGAACGTTATAGCGCGACTGTAGTTCGAATTCCAGCAGTTTAATTATTACACTAAAGGGACACCGCTACTGGCACATGCGTTGTTATTAGGAGTCTTTTATAAGAAACATTAAACAATGATTGCTAACATGGCGCCCACACAACATCGAGCTTGAGTGCCGGGGGAATTGTGAACATTTCTGAGGGAAGACCAAAAAGCATCCTGTGACTTAGAACTGTTTCGTTTCTCTAAGTTAATGGTATATCATACTTTGCGATTTATTTAATGCCAAAGTCATCACTGTAGAATAACAACAGTGGTACTATTTAACCTATATTTAGCTGGAGAAATTAGCGGTTTCTATATTTACCCAACCCCTCCGCTCGGGCAGGATATGACACAAGGTCAATTTTTAAGCGGAGTTTAGCAGGTTTGAATTCAGAGTTTTCCTTCTTCTAGACTAGTTGCCTCACCAAGGCTGAAGAACCCAGTCTTTCCTACTATTTACCCATAGCTGAAGGGAGACTAATTGGATTCATACCTTTCCCAAGGGTATTAGTGCAATGTGAAATGCAATCAGCCTCGTCTAGGATTTGAGCTCATGTCGCCGTGTCTATTTCCTCACCGCATTCACATTGCCAGGACATCTTGCAGTCAACTTCCTGCTAGATCTGTGATTTTATGCATTCTTTTTGTGGTTGTTTACTGACTCTGTCGCTTGAAATTTGTGTACCCAACGATAAATTTGGCTTTTCTGGGGATAATTGTTAAGTTAAACTTCCTGTAAAATTTTGCTTGCACAGTTTTGAATGATTCTCTCTCCAAATAAGTAGTGATGCAAAATATTTTTCCTCTCTTGTCCAATCCATTGTTATTGAGGATTAATAGTTGTTATAGTATACAATTTTCAAATGAGAAACAAAAAAGAAAACAACATTATTATTAGTAAAGTTATTAGCAGTCACATGGGTCCCATGTATACTGAGACATTATATATATATATATATACTAGAACATCAGCCGTTACTATTCGTGAATGTTAATTGACATATACTGTTAAAAATAGTCGGTATAACAGTTGGCCAAGGCACACTTTTGCTTACTATTTACACAGACAAAAAGTGTTTGTTGCATAATGCGCGACCTCCTTATATCAATCAAAAGTTTAGGTTCCATAAAGTCGCATGATATGCAAGTATATACAGCATTGCTTTTTTCCCTATATGAGTCTTCTCCAGTCTCTTATTATTCACGTTATGAAACCAACAGCATTCCTTGCCTTGCTTGTTGATCTTCGACCTACAACTATTTGTGATAAAGGTTGGTAACAATGGACGTTCACCTTCCCTTTTCTAAGAGTGGATTTGTGTGAAAAAGGATTTATAGTAAGAGCCGTCAAGGTGGGATATACAGTCTAAAGGTTAGGAACAGTTTGATTAAATGGTTCAGAAACGTATTTATCCTTTGTAGGTTTCTTCTTAGATTTTATTGCTTTGTGATTATTGCCAAGCTATATTACATACGTGCATAGAGATATATAATGTTTCATAGTGAACGTAACGCTTAGGATAAGAGAGTAAGGTTTATCTAAACGTTTCATCAAGGACAGAATCTATCATTGCAACCGGTTCATCTCTCTCTCTCTCTCTCTCTCTCTCTCTATCTATCTATCTATCTATCGTTCGTTCATTCGTTCTTACCTACCTACCTACCTCATTTAGTTTGTTTATATCTATCTTATTCTATATATCTGTCTCAGTTTGTTAATATCTATCTATCTATCTATCTATCTATCTTAGTCTGTTCATATCTGTCTCAGCCTGTTATCTATTTCAGTCTATTCTTATTCCTTCTCACAGTATCTATCTATCTATCTATCTATCTATCTATCTATCTATCTATCTATCTATCTATCTATCTATCTATCTATCTATCTATTCCTTCGTTCTTAGTTACCAACATACCTTAGTGTATTTATATCTATCTCATTCAATTCATCGACCATAGTCTGATAATATCTATCTATCTATCTATTTTTTGGTACCTACCTACCTACCTATTGTATGTCTATCTCTTTATCTATCTGTATATTGGATCATCATAATCTGTTAATATCTCTCCGTTTATATAGGTCAATATCTATTCATTTAGCTGAGAGATGTATTAACAAAAATGTATATCGATACATTGTCATTAACTGTATTTTGATCTGAAACTATCAGGGTATAATGCTCGATATACGTAACTAATAATCATCAAAAAAAGATTATATAGATTTACAGTGAAGGAGATTACATTGAAAAATATATGTTCGTTGCGTAAAATAAATGATTTACCTATGTTTAAGTTGGGTTTGGTTTGGTTTCCTTGTTTTTAATGAGATATCAACCTTCGTTGCTTATTTGATGCGAAAGCCATCTTTGTTGAAGAACACAAGTGATATTAGTTAACCCATTACTGAAGGGATTAGATGTTCGATGTGCCCCAGTATATATATCATGGGATTTTGAGATTTTCTCTCTTTTTCTCTTGGTTGTTAGAGTATAAGTGCTAGACGAGGAACGAAGTAAAGATGCATCAAGAGGCTTGTACTCAAGATAGATAAGTAGACGGTAATAGATATGAATACACTTAGAAAGAAAGATTAATAGAATTTAATGCACACGTGGTGTCCGGTGTTTGGTGTCCATTTCTTCCGGATTTCACGGCCTCAGATTCTGAACGGAAAGAGAATAAAACAACGAAAGATGTTAACAGTAAAGTCGAGTTTTATTTTTGTATTTCTTTCCGCAGCAGGCAAATAGCCTCCCCGATGTAGCTGTCACCAGGGACAAAGCTATAAATTACATGTCATTCCATATACTCATCCTTCAATTCAGCGCACTTTAGCACTTCACTTCTTATAAGTTTTTGATTAGACTCTTCCAAAAATCATCAAAAATGTTCAATCCCTTCTGGTTTGATTAAGAACTTTTCAGACAAAGATTGAAACATAGAAGGATATACAATAAACCAAAATTACACACAAAGCAACAATAATGATAATGAAAAAATGAGAACAAGAAACATAATATGGTTCCCCTCGTCTACACTAAAACCAGTAAAAGAAACGTGGGGAGAATATTTTTTCAATGAATAAAAGATACTTTAAGAAATCCACACTGAACAAACTGTTTAATAAAAACGTGACAAAATCTCTCGCTTAATAATCAACTTTCCTGATAGTTCCTTCTGATTGTGTAAACCACACGAAACTTAAAGTAACGGGCTACTGGTGTTGATATTTTTAATATATATATATATATATATATATATATATATATATATATATATATATATATACGTGGTGCATTCAATAAGTTTCCAGATTTTTTTTTACAGGCATTTAAAATTGTCGTAGTCTCTTGAAAATTCAGTATGTTATTGCTATACATCTTATGAAATAACTGACCAATTTTTATGATTCCAGGTTCAAATAAACAACTACATCAGCAATTGGAATACACCCTACTAAAGCCTGATTGTCATAGCTGGTGAATTTTCTAAAATGCAATCCGGATGTGAGGACACTTTAGAAGAACGATATGCAATAAAATTATGTTCTAAACTTGAAAAAAATGCCACAAAACGTATGAAATGCTTCAGACTGCTTTTCGACCATCTTGCATGAATCGAGCATCAGTTGTTGAGTGGTATAAGAGATTAAAGAAAGCCAGGGAGTCTGAGGGATGATGAGAGGTGTGGCAGGAGTAAGGAAGTCAATACACCAGAGTCGAGGGGCCAAAGGTTAGAGTTACTATGTTGAGGTTTTAAGGAAGTTCAGGAAGAGATTCCTTGAGAAGAGGCCAACTCTCTCCAGATCGGGTCAGTGGCATTTCCACTAGGGCAATGCACCTGTCCACAACTCCATCCTTGTCACAGACTATTTGAGCTAGATGGGCATCAACACAGTTCCTCAGCCTCCCTAGAGTCCAGACTTTGCTCCCTGTGACATTTTTATTCCCTAAGCTCAGAGGCTGTGGTTATGAGACAATTGAGGAGATGAAAGAGGCTGTGAAGAAGGTCATTGACACGCTCACACAAGAGGACTTCCATGGGGACTTCCAAAGGTTGTTGGAATGGTACAACAAGTGCATTGCAGTCGGAGGAGATTACTTCGAAGGGGGCTAGAGTTTCATGCATATACTATCAATAAAAGTGCCCTTACGAAAAAATTCTGGAAACTTATTTAATGTTCCTCGTATATATATATATATATATATATATATATATATATATATATATATAGCACCGTTCAAAAGTCTTCGGTCATTTTAACGTATTATAAATTTCTTCTAATTGCCAACTTATGAGTTGATAATTCGCCTTGTGTTTTTATTGATGAAACATTGGCCGTGTTAGAGTCATTTTTTCACCTAAACATATTCTAAAGTTGGAGCTTTGTATGAGAGTGGATGATATGGGAACAACCCAAAAATAGGCGGTGCAAAAGTTTTCGGTTACCACTCATAAACTAATTAAGATGCAATTTTAAAAGAGAAAAATATTTATAATGAAAATTTATTTCATCATGTTCATTTCAAGAAGTTACTGTACATTTTTACTAATTCGTGGGGTTTCCCTTAGCTTGAATAATTGCTTTAATGCGCCAGGAAAGAAATACGTATCAATCTTTCGTCGTCTTCACAGGTTTTAGATGGAATTCTCAGTGGCTGAGCTCCAACAACTCTTGTATAGATTCTTCTCATGAAGTATTTCTTTAGTTCTGTTCATATTTGCGCGATGAGATTTAAGCAAGGTTTCTGAGCTGGCCAATCTTTCAATACTGAACTACCATCATCAGCCAAACTTTGTTCTGTCGTAGGCAGTCTGTGGCATGAAACTCTGTCACGTTGAAAAGTCTCACTTTCATCCAAGTCTGGCATCAAATTATTCAACAAAAACTCGATGTATTTAGTACTATTCAAGTTGCCGTCAGTTTTCTTGGAGCTTCACTTTTTATGTATCTTTGAAGCCTTAGATTCTTACTGCCAAACTTCATAGTTTTCGTCGTGTAACTTGGGTCGCTTCGCTCTCCTGAAAGCTTTCTAAAAAAATTCCCTCCAATTAGAATTTCGTTCCATCCAAGTTTCGTCGCTGAATATGATCTTATTCCAAGCGTCTTCATTCCATTGAGGTGCCTGTGGTGTAATGGTTATCGTCGTAGGAAATGACACGGCGACACGAGTTCAAATCCTGGACGACACTGATTGCATTTCACATAGCATTAATACCCTTGGGAAAAGTATGAATCCAATTATTCTTCCTCCAGCTAGGGGTAAATAGTAGGGCAGACTAGGTTCTTCAGCCTTGGTGAGGCAACTAGTCTAGGAGAAGGAAAACTCTGAAATCAAACCTGCTAAACTCCGTTTAAAAATTGACCTTGTGTCATATCCTGCCCAAGTGGAGGGTTTGGTCAATATGGTCTGCATCCCATTGTTCATTCCTCTTTTATCAACTGAATCTTGCTTTTAAATACTTTTTGGTTAGCGTTGGCTTCTTAGCTGTAATGCCCCCATTCTTCCGTTCATGTTAGTGAAAGATGCATCAAGTGGTATCTACTGACACCAAATTGTACCAGTTGAGCTATTATTACTTGTTTTACAGTCTTCTTTGGTTGAGCTTTTGCAGTTCTGACCAATTTCTGTACAACCTTAAGCTGCATATATATATATATATATATATATATATATATATATATATATATATACAAATTTCATTAAACATAATAGACATTTTGTGTCTACATGTTTTCTTCTGGATCCGTTCGTATTCCCGTATTGCTTTTATCGTATTCGGCGGGAATTGATTTATGTATTGTCTATAGTTGTATGTATTTCTAGTACTTTCTGCCTGACTTTGGGCCATCATCAGGGGAGGATCTATAACAAAAGGGATGTAACTTTTGTTTTAGCATATTACTACTATGTAAGAGCATCTTTACCGTTGAGGATTATAGCGTTTGCTTTTAAATGGGTTTCTATGAATAGTGTCAGTAGCTAAAGACATTTAAGTACATTAGCACTGGTTTGAAAATTAATTCTATTAAGTGTCGGTTGCATGTTTCTAATATGTAGTGCTTCCGACACATGCAACCGACACTTAATAGAATTAATTTTCAAACCAGTGCTAATGTACTTAAATGTCTTTAGTTACTGACACTATTTATAGAAACCCATTTAAAAGCAAACGCTATAATCTTCAACGGTAAAGACGCTCTTACATAGTACTAATATGCATGGACAATACATAAATCAATTTCCGGCGAATACTATAAAAGCAATATGGGAATACGAACGGATCCAGAAGAAAATTTGTAGACACAAAATGTCTATTATGTTTAATGAAATTTGTATTAACGAAGAAATGCTGCCAAAATATACACATATATATATATATAAGTTGTTCGACATTAGTCGAGTAGGACCCAAAGGCCCCCCTTTCAATAGCTACAACACCGAAGTGTAAGGAGAGCACAACTCCTTTCGCTAGATTGATCCATTTATTCTTGATCCATACCCTATAATGTTGAGAGCGAAGCAAGGAGGCATCAAGTATTATTTTTAAGTGTTTGGCATGACTCGACCTGGAATTGAACGTCGGACTTCCGAATCTTTGGCGAATATTTACATATACAGTGCAGTAAAAAAGGTTCCATCTGGTGATAGTATTGATTTATTAAACGCTTTTTAAACATGTAAATAATGTCTCGATGACTTAGAAATTCATCAAATATTTGAAAAGAATCATATTAATTAATAGTGTTGGACAAGTTATCTTTTATAATATTCTTTGAATTTAGACGCTGTTGATGCAACAGCGTTAAGTTCACTGTTTATCTGAGATGGGGATGTAGCCGACAGGATAGGATGTAGTTTTATAGTAAATGCTTGCCAGAGTAGACGTTACGATACGAAAGATAAGATGGCTTATTACTTCAAACCTGGTTCAAATGGCAAATGAATTTGAGCCGTAAATATTCGATCCAAATATCGTAGTTTGTAACAGTTAATAAGAAATAATCGATTACCAATCTTTTTTTTTCGAACGAATTTAACTCATTTACGTAAATATTTAATTTTTTTCTCATTCAAAAGTTAACTGAAGATAAACTATCTGAAAAACTGATTGATTACATGGATCGAAGAGAGATAAATACAAAAACAAAAAAACAAAAACAAAAACAAAAAAAAACCAAAAACCAAAAAACAAAAACAAAAACGAACTAAAATAAACAAAAACAAAAATCTAGCAAACAAAAAAATAAAACACAAAAAGACAACTATTAAAAAACAAGAAAATAAATGCGGGTTTATTTATGGTAATGGCGAGACAAATCAATGAAATTAAATTAGAAAGCAAAAACAAATAAGAATTGGAAAGGAATCGAAATATATTTAAAAAAAAATCTGATTATTCATTTGTTTTTCTTGACGTTGGAGTTCTGAAAAAAAAAAATGAAGAATTTCTATTTTCATTTCATTTTGTCCATAATTTTAAAATAAATCATTACCGCTTTATAAACATTATGGCGTTTGTCGTGTTATATATATATATATATATATATATATATATATATATATATATATGTAGGTGAGAATGGCGTAGACAGAGTCAATAGCGCTTGTTTTGATAGTTGCAGAGGCGAGAAACTAACAGTCACTAAACACCGCTGAATCTACGTTATCGTTACTTTGATATATATTGTCTATCACCAATTTTGAGCACTCCTTATTCATATTGTATTAATCAAACTATATTAATGATAGCACACACACACACACACACACACACACACACATATATATATATATATATGGAAAACGGGGAAGTCTCGGTGGCGTAACGGTTAAAGTGCTGCACTGTGGTCTCGTAGTAAGAAATCAAACGCCAGTCGCACTATTATGTTCACTTTCGGACTAATACTCCTGAGAAAGGCATGAACTCTCTTAACTTCTCCAGTTATGTTTTGAATAGCATGACGTTTTTTTTTTACAACGATACCTTTGGCAACAAACAACCTACGAACGCTGAGATGCTTTTAAAGAAACCAAATCATATATATATATATGTGTGTGTTTGTGGGGAGTATCTATAGCACACACACACACACACACACACACATATATATATATATATATATATATATCATCATCATCATGTCGTGCGGCTAGCACGGATATCCCTGACCCTCTCTCTCCACGTCTCCCTATCATTCATCGCCTCCGGCAGGTCTTCAGGGTTACATCCCGTATCATCACATAGCTGCTGTATGTATGTTCGAGCTGGTCGTCCTGCTTTTGATTGGCCATATGCGGGGGTCCACAGGAGCACATCACTTACGATCTCGTCCTTGCTTCTCCAGCAGTTTCCAGCATGTCTGGTTCGTCTAGCTTGTATATATTAAAAGTAATAGGTCCGAAAATAATTTCATATTTGGAATTTAGGTTTTTATAATTTTATAGAGAGTGATACCTCGAGATACGAAATTAATTCGTTCCGGAGGTGGGGATTTTGTATCTTGGAATTTTTGTATCATGAGACAAGATTTACACTATAAATGGTGTAATTCGCTCCATTCCCCAAAAGGTAGTCATATAAAGTGTAAATATTATACCCACCTGACTATATGTTCGTTAAGACGACATAATCATTTACACAATTGTTAAAAAAACAATGAGAAAATAATAAAATCAATGAAAAATGATGATAAATGTTTACGAATAATGACACTTTATCTTTCGAGTGGGACACTTTCGATTTTTGTTTTCGTATATTGAATATTTTTTCGCTAAATGGGACGGAAATTTCTTCGAAGTCCGTTTTGCATTTTGAATTTTTCGTATATTAGGGTTTTTGTAAGTCGAAATTTCACTGCACTTGTACTCTTCACGTGTTTTAGACTTTACGTCTTCTTCAGGAGATTTTGAATCATTAAGTTTCGGATATAGTTTCTATAAATATAGTTTTAATTGGATGTGATCTTTAATTCCTGGATTTGTGTCTGTGAATGTCCTATTGAAGTTAATTGTCCGTGAACATTTTTAGTCTTTGTAGATGTTTCTTTTATATATAAGTAAGTGTTCTTTCTATCTGTAAGTATGGACTCTTTGTGTGTGTGTGTGTGTGTGTGTGTGTGTGTATGTAATACATATAAACATGAGAGTACATTAATGTATATACACACTTTACAGACTTTGCTTAGTTTTATTTTCTTCTGATTGGTGCCTGTGAATATTCTCTGAGAGTTTAACGTCCAGGAATACCTCTGGTCTATGTAAATTTTTTAAAAGACACATGTAAGTATTTATTTTGTGCGTGTGTCTATGAGTGAGCGTTCGAATACAAATGCATATATGGACGAACACTTATCTCTGCACACATCCGTACACACATATCTTTTCAAGGGTGTTGTGTCTTTCTTTGTTTTTTCCTCTTTCTCTCTCACTCTCATTCTATTCATCTCTCTCTCTTTGTTGGTGTGCTACACCCGTACACCCGAATGTACATACATACATATATATGTTTATCAGTTGTATTGGGTTGGTTTAATGTGTGTGGGAATGTATTTAGCTCCACACGTAGATGTAATTTAAGCTAATCTGAGAGTGTATATGTTTATTTGTGTCTTTTGTTAGACTCTATTTATTGTTGGGTTAAATCTATCTATGAAGTTTTTTCTTTAATTTGGAATAATGAGGAATCATCAGTCTGATATATTAGCACTAACAAAAAGTCTCTTTTGCTGGATTCATAAAGGTGTTTTGATGTATAAATTTTTCGATTTTCCGGTTTTTTAATGTTACTTTTATTTAAAGAGACTTTATTGTTCAGTGCTTGTGTGCACCCAATGAATATTGTACATTTGATTCTATAGACTAAATTTTTAGAATTGCAGCTTAAATTTCTATTTATCATTTCATATTTGGGTTTTCGAAGATATAAGATTTTTCTTCTATGATTATATATTACATACTCGACAATTTTATTTTTGCATCCTGAAACTCAATGAATTGTGTATTCCATAAATTTTGTTGAGGTTAGTGTATTTTAATTTTTTTTTTTTTTGGTAGTTGTTTACTTTTGATGATTTTTGTTGCGACTCGTATGTTTTAATTCTATTTTTGATATTTCTTTGAATATCTGGTGCGTTGAGACATATACTAAGGGTTTTTTGTTTTTAGGTACTTTTGGATTCGTTGTTCTTTTAATGTAATTTTTTTCTGCTGATTCAAATTCCTTATTTATTAGTGTTGCAGGATATCCCTTTCTTTCAAGGCGAGTTTGTCGGAGGTTTTTATTAGTTACTTTGGTGCATAGTCTACGTACAAGGATATAACAGATGGATTGTATGCAGTTTTATGGGTGATCCCTTTTGAAATAGAGGTATTGTTAGGTGTCTCAAGGTTTGTGATAAATATATGTGATAATTTGGCCATTCTGATTTTTAATGAGGATGTCTAAAAATGGCAGTTCTTTAAAATTGTGTTCTATGGTGAATTTTATTTAAGAGTGTAGATTAATGCTGCCTCATGGGCCTTTCCAAAATGCGAAACAGTCATCTTGGTACCTTTTCTATGATTTAATAAATACTATTTCTATATTGTTGTTGTATTTTTACCTATGATTTCATAGAGATTTTCCTCTAAGTATGATAAGTTTAGGGTGGCGTGCGTTGGTTCCCGAAATCTAGGTCAGGATAGCAGCAGCCACCTAAGTTGAAATAGAAATGGATCAGCAGCAAATCGGCCACAGGCTGTGATTGACTGAAAGAAGTTTCAGCGAATGAGCTGTTGAAGTGGGCATGAGATGGAAAACAGGAAGGAAAAGTTAGTTGAACACAAGATGCAATGATATGAAGACGGGCTGAAAATTATGGCACACATTTTAGTGTGAGCTCGGCGAAGATGTCCAACACCAATCGTGAAAATGTGAAGATGGAACCCCGAGCAGTCATGTGCGAGAACTAAAACAGAAAACGAGAAAGATAATATCAAGTTCTGTGTCTGCCTCTCTCGCTCAGCGATGGTTTGTTTCTTTCTATCTAAAGCGGTTAACTCATTTTTCATCCTCAATTTCTCTCTTTTCGAAGACTAGGAATGAGAAGTAGTAGCAAATATAATTCATATCAAACGAGCCCACAGACAGTGTTTGTGTGTTCATCCTTTTTTCACACGGTGAGGTTACAATGAGGGTCTGACTGGAACTTTAGGCGTAATACTACACTCATATAATATTTGAAGGTGTACGTGCCAAAAACCTAGAAGCAACACTATTATTTGTCGACTTTCCAGAGGCCTTTAACTCCATCCACAGAGGAGAGATGGAGCAAATTCTACTCGCCTACGGCATACCAAAAGAAACCGTCGCAGCCATAATGTTGGTATATAGAAACACGAAAGTAAAAGTCCGCTCCCCGGATGGAGACACAGACTACTTTAATATTGTAGCAGGTATGCTGCAAGGAGACACATTAGCCCCATACTTCTTCATCATCTGTCTAGACTACGTGCTTAGAAGGTCTGCTGATAAAATGAAAGACAACGGTTTCAAGCTGACAAAGGAAAGAAGCAGAAGATACTCTGCACAAACAGTTACGGACTCGGACTACGCCAATGACATAGTGCTTCTGGAAAATACACCCGCCCAAGCCGAAACCCTGCTGTAAAGTTTGGAACGAGCAGCTGTAGGCATAGGCCTCCATGTCAACGCACACAAGACGGAATACATGGGCTTTAATCGAAGAGGCAACATCACCACACAAAACAGTAGTTCTCTGAGACTGGTTGACAAGTTCACCTACCAAGGAAGACTGACATCAACACACGACTAACAAAGATATGGATAGCCATCAATAGCCTATCGGTCATATGGAAGTCAGACCTGACCGATAAAATGAAATGCAATTTTCTTTAAGTAGCGGTACTGAACAAGTAGGCAGCAACCTAAAAAGCAGCAGGTATACGGCCACTTACCACCCATCACGAAAACTATCCAGGTTGAAAGAACAAGACATGCGGGACACTGCTGGAGAAGTAGAGATGAACTCATAAGTGATGTACTCCAGCGGACCCCCTCACACGGACGAGCAAAGGCAGGACGTCCAGCTAGGACCTACAAACAACAGCTATGTGCCTATACAGGATGTACCAATGGACGATTGAGAGGGTGGCGAAAGAGGGTAGGGAAACCCGTGCTGGTGGCGCGACATGATGATGATGATGATGATATAGTGCCGTAGCGCTACAAATAGCTATTGGGTGCCATGGTACTACAAACGTCTGGTGCAAACGTGCATTTTGGGTCGTGGCGTTACGATTATTATTTCATTTTTTACTCCTTTAGAGTTTTTCACATCAGTGTTAGCTGATGGTTTTTATTGGAGTTTGAGTGACAGCAAGTCTTCTCAAGCCTTTTCTTAGTATTCTGACCGTTCTCAATAATGCTGTCATTTGGATAGTCCCCACTCATCCGCCAACTTCCAAGTCCTCTAGGCCCTATAATAATCCTTTAGTTACTGTGCCAAGAGCACCAATCACAATTAGTACAATCGTCACTTCCATGTTCCACAGCTTTTTCAATTCTCTAGCAAGGTCGAGGTACTTATTCTTCTTTTCACATTCTTTCAGTTTTATTCTGTGGTCAGCTGGGACGGCAAGGTCCACAATTTTGCAAATTCTCTTATTTTGTTGATTATTATAAGGTCTGGTTTTCTAGCCGAGATTAGTTGATTTGTGTGTATGTCAAAGTCTCATAGGAATTTATGTGTCATTTTCTAGGACAGGTGCCGGGTTGTGTATATGCCATTTGTTGGTGTGTTCAAATTAAAATTTTTTGCACATTTCCAAGTGGATCACATTATTATTATTATTATTATTATTATTATTATTATTATTTCAGACCATGTTTGTATTTTACACTAGTTTCAACTGGTGTTTTTTCACTGGGGTATGAGTGATAGCAAGTCTTTTCAGGTGTCCAGAAGTCTTCTTCGTATTATAGTTGATCTTGATAATGTTTTTGTCTGTATGATCTTGATTCTTACTCAGATCTCCAATTCTTCCAGTTTCCACGTTCTTTTCGACTGTTTCAAGCGCACCAATTACATTTGGTAACACTGTCATCTTCATGTTCCCCAGTTTTTTCAGTGCATTGGCAAAATCACTTTATATTTCATAGGAACAGCAAAGTCCAGTAAATGGTAGATGTTTTTTCTTATGATTAACTCTATAAGTTTGGTTGGTTGTTTTGGTTTTATGGCATATGAACCTTTTGTCGGTTATGTAACGCCAAATCCATTTTTATGAAAATAGTTCTATTTCAAACAATTCAGTTTAGCATAAGTACGCAGTTTAATTGTAAGTACAGTTTATTTGTGAAAAACAATTCTATTTCAAGCAATTCAGTTTAGTCAAGCAGTTCTAATTCAGCTAATTCAGTTTAGTATAAGTATAGATTTTGTTTACACACAGTTAAATGTCAAAACAGTTCCCTATTTAACAATTCAGTTTAGTGTAAGTGCATTTTCAACGTCAAAAACAGTTCCATTTCAAAGAATTCTGTTTAGCATAAGCACGCAGTTTAAATGTAAGTACGGTTTAATTGTCAAAAATATTTCTTTTTCAAGCTATTCAGTCAAGTCAAGCAGTTCTAATTCAAACAATTCAGTTTAGTATAAGTATGCAGTTAATTCTATTTAACCTATAGATAGAGTCCTATCAGGTGCTACCATTCCGGGCCAGAGTGGACCTAGGAGCAATGGCAATAAAGGGGTACTCCGCATTCCCCAAAGCTCCAGCATCACTGGAACCTCACCATCAGATTGTTTATAGTCATATCCTGGACACTCATTGGGGTTTCTTACCCCTCTGCAGATGAGCAGTCGGCGTATTCTACAGCTCCAACCGACTGGGCAATATAATTTTGGACTTATAGGTGGGATCGTGTGGTCTGCTTTTATGTCGATATCCAAGACAATTTCTAGAACGAATTCTGCATTTTGCATATAATTGATTGCTATATACTTCTCTTCATGTTCTCACCACTTTTGTCGCTCCATCTTTTTCGAATGTTGAGTTAAGGGCGATTTTCCTATCCGAAAAGAATAAACATGAAGGAGTATTCTGAACATAAATTCCTTTCAGCCCAGTCGGTTGGGAGTGTTGAATATACCAACTACATCTTTGAAGAGAGGTAAGATCCCCACCAACAGGTGTCCTGGATATGACATTAAACCGTCTGATGGTGAGACTTCAGCCTAAGAGCTTTGGGAAATACAGAGTACTCCTTCATTTTCATTACTTCCAGGTCCACTCTGCCCTGGAATGGCAGCAATTGGTAGGGTCCTATTTATGGGTCAAATAGAACTATTTGACATTTAAACTGTGTGCAAATAAATGACATGTTAAATCGAATTGTTATAAATAGAAATCTTTGACCATTTAACTGTGCATACACAAAAGACTGATGTTTAATTGAATTTTTAGTGTTGATTAGGCAAACCTAAAACTCTTTAACTGTGTGCCTAAATTGAATTATTAGTGTTGCATAGCAATGTTTGAAAGCATTGAACTGTGTGCAAATAAAACTATTTCTGCAATATCTATTTATAACAATATTTGAAACCATTTAAGTGAGTGCAAACAAATTACTAATACTAAATAGAACTATTCGAGACAGAATATTTAGAAATATTTAACTGTGTGCAAGCAATAGTAATACTTGTGTGCAAACAAATTAGCTCAGACTCATTTAGAAATAAGATTACACACAAACTATCAAATTATCTGTATAATGAATATATGCAATCAAATAAGCTCTACCCCATTTAAAAATGTTATCTACAAACTATGCGTTGACAAATCATATATATGTATAAATAAGATTTGGTATCAAATAACCTACAATGGTTGAAATGCCATAAACCCAACCAAACACATTCCTTTATTCTGCAGTTGCTAACCCCGAACATTTTTTACATAACCGGTAACACGGACCGGGAGTTAACTCTTAGGAACACTGATGGAAAATACTATTGCCCATATCTATATTAATCCATGGATCTTGACTGGCTTGGGCTAATTAACTAAAAAGTAATGTAACATATTGGCCCTTAAGCAAGCTGTCAATTAAGAGATGCCTCGGACCCGTGGACGGGTCGAATTCGGTGCAATTGCGACGCCACATGAAGCAGGTGGATGTCAAACAACTATATAACCCGGTGCCTCAGACGGTTTGGGTTAGTTGGAGTCAGTTAGTTGGAGTTCGAGTTGCAGTTTAAGGCAGTGAGAACTAGCTCCCTGTAGAGGGCTTGGGCCCTCAGGAACCCCGGTTGAGCAGCCCAGCAGAATGAGAAAGAAGCGCTGTTATCATATTTACCAACCCCTCCGCTCGGGCAGGATATGACACAAGGTCAATTTTTAAGCGTAGTTTAACAGGTTTGAATTCAGAGTTTTCCTTCTCCTAGACTAGTTGCCTCACCAAGGCTGAAGAATCTAAGAAAGAAGTGCTGTTATAGTCAGAGGAACTTGAGGTCAATATGTTGCAGTCTGTTCCGTCTCCAACTCACCTCTCACACAGAACCCTTTCGCAACCCTTTCGCGAATAAAGTGCGAGAGGTATATTTTTCTAAAGAAGTGTGTTCGTTCATCATTATTGTTGATTATGTTTCCGCATGTATATGTATACGTATAGTTGTATCACGGCTATACAACAGTAAAAATCTAATCCTAACTTCTAATGGTTTTAAAATACTTCAATAAGAGCTAAGTTTTCAACTGGCCGCAAAAGTGATAACGCGACAACTAAAACTCAGTTGACCTAACCTAGACATAACAATTTCGCCCTGAGCAGAACAGTTTAATTCTTTTTGAATATTCTACTTTTCATTCCAAATAAAAGATTCCGACAATATGTTAACATGTACACGATTTGTTAATTCGGCCGAATCTTAATCCCTTGCGCAATTATTATTATTATTATTATTATTATTATTATTATTATTATTATTATTACTCCTTTAGAGTTTTTCACATCAGTGTTAGCTGTTTTCACTGGAGTGACAGGAAGTCTCCTCAAGTCTCCAGGACTCGTCTCAGGATTTTGGTTGTTCTCAGCAATGCTGTCATTTGGATAGTCTCTACCAATCCACCAATTTCCAAGTTCTCCAGGCCTTTTATTAATCCTTTATTCATTGTGCCAAAAGCACCAACCACAATTGGCACAATCGTCACTTTCATGTTCCACAGCTTTTCAATTCTCTTGCAAGGTCGAGGTACTTATCCTTCTTTTCACATTCTTTCAGATTTATTCTATGGTCCGCCAGGACAGCAAAGTCGACAAATTTGCAAATCATCTTTTTTTTTATTGATTATTATAAGGTCTGGTCTTCTGGCCGGGATTAGTTGATCCGTTTGTATGTTAAAGTCCCTTAGGAGTTTATGCGTGTCATTTTCTAGGACTGGTGTTTGGTTGTACATATACGAGGATCATTAAATAAGTTTACTGACTTTTTTCGTATGGGCACTTTTATTGATAGTACATGCATGAAACTCGAGTCCCCTTCGAAGTAATCTCCCCCGGCTGCAATTCACTTGATGTACCGTTCTAACAACTTCTGGAAGGCCTCATGGAAGTCCTCTTACGTGAACGTGTCAATGACCTTAGTCATAGCCTCTTTCATCTCTTCAATTGTCTCATAACCACAGCCTCTGAGCTTAGAGAATAAGCAAAAGTCACAGGGAGCAAAGTCTGGACTCTAGGGAGGCTGAGGAACTGTGTTGATGCCCATCTTGCTCAAATAGTCTGTGACAAGGATGGAGTCGTGGACTGGCGCATTTTCCTGGTGGAAATGCCACTAACCCGGTTTGAAGAGTGCTAGCCTGTTCCCAAGGAATCTCTTCCTGAACTCCCTTAAAACCTCAACATAGTAACCCTAACCCTAACCCTTGGCCAATAAACTCTAGTGTATTGACTTCTTTCCTCCTCCCACACCTCTCATCATCCCTCACAGGCTCCCTGCCTTCTTTGAATCTCTTATGCCAATCAAAAACTGATGCTCGCTTCATGCAAGATGGCCCGAAAGCAGTCTGAAGCATTCCATTCGTTTCTGTGACGTTTTTTCCAAGTTTAAAACAGAATTCTATTGCATATCGTTCTTCGAAAGTGTCCTCACGTCCAGATTGCATTTTTGAAATTCACCAGCTGTGACAATCAGGCTTTAGAAGGGTGTATTCCAATTCATGCTGTAGCTGTTCATTTGAACCTTAAATCATACAAATTGGTCAGTCATCTCACAAGATGTATAGCAATAGCATACTGTATTTTCAAGAGTCTACGATAATTTTAAATACCTGCACAAAAAAAAGTATGGAAACCTATTGAATTCACTACGTACCATTTATTAGTATGGTCAAATTTAAATTTCTTGCACATTTCCCAGTGGATCACCTTGCCCAGCCAGTCGTGTCTCACCTTATACTCTTTCTGTGCAAATATGCTGCATTCGCTTATTATGTGATTGATCGTTTCGTCTCTGTCACCTCATAGCCTACATTTACTGTTTTGTTGAATCTTATCTATTCTCGTTTTGATATGATTGATCCTTATGGCGTTGTCCTGTGCTGCTATTAGCAGAGATTCCGTTTTTCTCTTAAGGTTTCCTTTTCTTAGCCAGGTCCAGGTTTTTTGGTATGAGATGTTGTTTATTAGTCGTTTAAAGTGGCCATAGAGTTGTTTTTTCTTCCATTTTTGTTTCCTTGTTGTCATTCTATGGTCTATCGTGTTGTCCGTATCGTTTCTGATGGCTGTAATTAGTCCTCGTTCGTGTTTTTCTATGTAGTCTTCGAGCCGTTGTATCGATGCGTCAACTCAGTCTTCGATGCTGGCAAGTCGTCTTCCTCCCTGTTTTCTAGATACATATAGTCTGTCAACGTCGTCTCTGGGATGTAATGCCTTATGCATGGTCATTAGTTTTCCTGTTCTTTGATCCATTTGTTTAAGTTCATCTCTGGTCCACTTGAGGAAGGGTCCCGAATATCTGACGAGGGGTACAGCGCAAGTATTTATTTGTTTTACGAGGTGTCTGCTGGAGAGTTTTGTCTCGAGTAGTTTTCTAGTTCTCCTGAGATATTCTTTTTGAATCTTGTCTTTCATTTCCACTTGTTTGATGTTGTGACCCTCCAAGATACCCAAGTATTTGTAGGTTTCATTTTCTCCGAGTGTTCTAATTCTGTCGTGATTTGGTATTTCCATTCCGTGAGTCATATGTCGTTTGCCACTTTTCATGACGAGCATGGCACATTTTTCTATGCCAAATTCCATTCCTATGACCTGACTGTATATTCTAACGGCGTGTATGAGAGTTTCCAGTTCTATTTCATTTTTTACAAATAGTTTAATGTCGTCCATGTCGTTAGGTGATTGATCTTCTCTTGCGATATGCTAAGTTTGTATCCGGCTGTGCATTTTCTGAGTATGTTGTTAAGTGGCATCATGGCTATCATGAATAGTAAGGGTGATAGTGCATCTCCTTGGAAAATCCCTCTTTGAATCTTTGTTTCAGCTCAGCTTCTTTCTCCTGCTGTCAGCTCCATTCTCCAGGTTTGCATGGTCTTTTCGAGGAAGTTTATGACTTCATGTGATATTTTGTACATTTTGAGACAGTGTAATATCCAGCTTTGTGGAACCATGTCATATGCCTTTTTGTTGTCAATCCGTCTTGTCTGGCTGTCATTTAAGATGTGTTGATCTATGTAAAGTAATTCTTCTGTGCCTCTGGATCCTTTGCAGCATCCTTTCTGTTCGTCAGGGAACAATCCACGGCTTGTTAGCGAGTAGAAAATATTTTCCCTTATTTGTGCTGTTAGTATTTTCCACATCATTGGTAGGCAGGTTAACGGCCTGTTATTGTTAGGAGTAGTTCCTTTGCATGGGTCCTTTTGGATTAATTTAGTCTTTCCTTTGGTCATCCATCAGGTACTTGTGCGCCTTGTAGGCATCTGCTCATTTCTAGTGCTAGTCTGCCGTGAATGGAGGTGAATTTCTTGAACCAGAAGCCATGTATTCCATCATGGCATGGCGTTTTCCAATTTGATATTCTGTTACGTGTTGTTTTGAATAAGTCAATGTGTATTTCCGTTTTGGGTCCTTCTTCAACTCCCTTTTGTTCTCTTGTAATATTGTTTATCCATTCAGCATTTTCGTTATATTTTTTGGGTTGCCATATTTTCGTCCAAAATCGTTCAGTTTCTTTTGCATCCAGTTGTTGGTATGTTTTCGTGTCACTCCCTCCCAATTTTTAATAGAATTTTCTTTCGTTGTTTTGGAAAGTACTGTTTTGTCTGTATTGTTTTACACTTTGTCGATGCGAGTCTTTCACCCCAGCATTTACTGATGGTCTTTCACTGGAGACTGAGGGACAGTAAGTCTCAAGTCTCCAGGACGTTTCCCAGTATTTAAAATGATGTATTTTAAATGGTCTCTGCTCGTCCTCTGATTTCGAACTCTTCTGGTCCTCACCTAGCCTTTGAGGATCTTTGAGGATCTTTCCAAGCTCACCGATTACAATCGCTACTACCGTCACATTCATATTTCATAGCTTTCATTGTACTCTGTACTCTGTACAAGTCTAAGTACTTGTCTCTCTTTTCATTTTTTAAAATTTTCCCTCAGTGGTCTGCCGAGAAGACAAAGTCTACTATTCAAAGTTCTTATTAGATCAGAAGCAATATGCAAATTGCTCAAGGACAAGGTTCCAAGTTTTAAATGATCAAATTGAAAGAACTACAATAAAGAAGCTGTTCTGAAATAATTCAAATCAATGAGACCATAAGGTTGTAAAAGTCTAAAACATTTTTCCTGCTCTGCTTGAGTTCGGGTAAGATTATTTTTTTCGTCTTCTGATTGCTGACATAACTTTCATTATTTTTTTACGTATATCTTCATCTTTTTAATAGAAACGATTGAAAACTACAAACTTTAGTGGACATCGAAATAATATTAGAATATATCGATTAGTCTATGGGATTTTAAATGTTATAGCATTTAAAGTACTTTTTTTGTCCATGTTTTTCTTTCTTTAGATTTTTTCTTTGTTTTTATTTTATATTCCTATATTTAAAAAAAATGAAAATTATAGTGTTCGACCGAATCAATAACGAAGAGTCTCAATTAAAAACTATTTTTGTTTTTATTTTTCATATTCCAAGGAAAATGGGAAGATGAGTATATGGGGCAAAGTGACTGACGTATTAGTTTTAAACAGACACACACGAAGAAGAAGACAGGTGATTGAGAAAGTGAAGAAGATGTTGGGAGTGAAGAAGAAAAAGAACAATAACAACAACAATAATACTAATACTACAACTAATAATACTTATGATAATAATAATAAGAAGAAGACAGGATGTTGTGAGAGAAGATGAAAAAGAAGACAAGATGTTTTGAAAGAAGAAGAAGAAGAAGAAGAAGAAGAAGAAGAAGAAGACAAGTTGTTGTGAGTAAAGAAGAAGACAGGATGTTGGAAGTGAATAATAATAATAATAATAATAATAATAATAATAAGAAGAAGAAGAAGAAGAAGGTAGGATATTGTAAGTGAAGATGAAGAAAAAAAAAGATGTTTTGAAAGAAGAAGAAGAAGAAGAAGAAGAAGAAGAAGAAGAAGAAGAAGAAGAAGAAGAAGAAGAAGAAGACAGATTGTTGTGAGTAAAGAAGAAGAAGACAGGATGTTGGAAGTGAATAATAATAATAATAATAATAATTAGAAGAAGAAGAAGAAGAAGAAGAAGAAGAAGAAGAAGAAGAAGAAGAAGAAGAAGAAGAAGAAGGCAGGATATTGTGAGTGAAGATGAAGAAAAAAACAAGATGTTTTGAAAGAAGAAGAAGAAGAAGAAGAAGAAGAAGAAGAAGAAGAAGAAGAAGAAGAAGAAACAAACAAACATACAAACAAATAATTAAAACATGAAAGAAAAGTAAATGCACAAACAAATTGGTGTTAGGCGGGTGCTTGTGAGAAAAACATAGGGTAGAAATTCTGGAGGATTTATATTTGATAAAATCGAAATCAAACAAAGAAAAATGAAATTTGAATTTGTCTCCATAAAACGCCAGCAGTAATTGCCAATCGTAATATTCTTTCCCTTCCTTCTTTCTGCAGTTATTATAAATGAAATATTTTTATCTTTTAAATACTTTGATACTTGCTGAGTTTTCATTCCAGGAGTGACTGTAAAGATTTTGATTGATTTTAATTGGCATGTCAATTCATCCATGCTTATAAAATCCTATGTATTCATCTGATATATTTTCAAAGTAGGCTTGATATCTACTTGGCTAAGATAGAGGTTTTGCAATATTTCGGAACGTGTTAGTTTGTGGTGCGTATATTACGTGACTGAAGCTGTGTTTGACACCCCGCAATGGTAGGTAGTATAATTGTAGCAGGCGCGCTGACACGTTGTGCATTGTTTCACTCTGTATGTAATTTAAAAGCTGCACATAGGAACGTGCAATGAAGTCTAATGAGGCAACTAATGTTTTACAAGTTCAAACTGGGCCATAACGCCGAGGACGCAACCCAAAACATTTCATGTGCGAAAAATTAAAGGAGCAGTTGATTAGAGTACAGTAAACGGATGGTTCAAGAAACTTCGCCCGGGTGGCAAGAACCTTGACTATCAGGCTATGGCAGGTAGTCCTAAAACCGTGGATTCCGAGGCCGTGCTCAAACCCATCGGGGCAAATCCAGTGACTATCACTCGGAGAGTATCAGGCAAGTACCGCATTTCAAAGTCCTGAGTCAGCTGTCACTTTTATGACCTCGGCAAAAACATCCGCAGCTACCGGATTATGTTTTAATATTTCAAAATTTTGACTCACCATTGCAAAAAAAAAAAAAAAAAAATGGCTGAAAGAAAGAAGGGTAGATAAATTATGTTGAATTACGTTAGAATTGAAGGAAAAATTTAAAAAAATGAGGAAAGCAAAATTCCTCACTTTACTAAAATACAGCAAAACATTCGACTTATCTTAGTGCGCACGCACGCACTAACCCCCGCCACATATGTATATATATATATATTGTCATCCACAGACAATTTTGTTTTGTCACAACTCTTCAGGGTGGCTAGATACGCGAGATGATTCAAGCTGCGATCAAAACCCGGCTGACTTTATGTCAGTAGGATATCTTACCGTGGAGCAATCGTCATCCTCAGCGTAAGCGAAGTAATTTTTACGTATATATATACACTAACGGCTACCGGAGTGTTTTATTTATGAGAAGAGCTTTCATATATATATATATATATATATATAGCAAAGCTATATATATATATATAGATATATATAACAATGCTATATATATATATATAAAATTAATACATAAAATGAACATCATCATCATCATCATCATATCGCGCTGGTAGCACGGATATCCCTGACCCTCTCTCGCCACTCCTCCCTATCGTTCATCGCCCTAGGTAGGTCTTCAACAAAGCAGGTATATATTGGTTGGTTGGTTTTGCGATATGCAAAATTGTTGGGAATCTAAGTCATTTTTTTTGGAACCAACAATACCAACCAACAAGTAACATTGTGCTAAGTATTAACGGCTTGAATCAATATTTAACAGATTACCGTTTCTTTGTTGGGGATGATTTTATCTTTTTTTTTTTTTAGTTATAATTCGATAGAATGATTCGTCTGAATTTCATGTCTCAAAGATTTTTGCTTATTTGTTCTCTCGGAAAGGTTTTAAACACACACACACACACACACACACACACACACACACACACACACACACACATATATATATATATATATATATATTGAGAGAAAGAGAGAGAGAGAGAGAGGCCGAGAGAGAGATGCAAAATTTACCATCATATGATAAATAAAAAAAGCATAGGACAATAAAACAACGATTATAGAAATACACAAAGATAATTATAAATCATACATACAGTAAATTATCTTGAAAATATGAACTAGAATAACATTAATGATCTAGAATCATTAATGATTCACACACACACACATATATATATATATATATGTGTGTGTGTGTGTGTGTGTGTGTGTGTGTGTTTATATATATATATATATATATATATATAAAGTAAATATATATATATTTTTTTTTATATATTCAAAAGCATTTATTTATATTTAATAGCATTTGGTACGCCACAAACCCACAAATTGAGACAGTGACAACTAATACTGTTATAATATATATATATATATATATATATATATATATATATATATATATATATTGTGAAAAACAAGAGATATACAAAAACATCAGTAGAATCTCATTTTTAAAATAAAGAAATAACAACTTTGATTATATTAAAGAATGCCATGGTGGCTATAAGACATATATAACACTGACTTTCATGATTCGAAAAATCCATATTTTCTTTTTTGCTATACCATAATCTCTCTCACTCTCTCTCTCTCTCTCTCTCTCTCTCTCTCTCTCTCTCTCTCTTATATATATATATATATATAATTCCCCAATATTCTCAGTCCTTGTTTCCTAGAATAGGTTAAGACAAAAACGGTCTTCTAGAGATGAGACACTTGAGCTCTAGCTCTAGCTCTAAGGAGTGTTTAGTTACGTCATCGTTGCTATTACTCTCAGGTGAACTCTAATCTTGAGTGGTTGTACTTGATACAATCCAATGTTTAGATCAAATTTAGATCTTTCAAACTTATCAGTATTAAGTACTTTTACTTGAAACTGCATACTTGCGAGCAAGTATTATTATATAGTAATAGTAACTTGAAAGCCTTTAAATCCTTAATCATTCTTTGTATCAAACAGCAATTCGTAAAACCAAATAATTACTTACAGTTTATTTGTATTTGTATTAAAAATCGCAACTTGAAGCTCTAAAAGTTTACTTATGATTATTATTAGTTACTTGAAACCTTATAATTGTTTGCGAAAAGGGTGCTGATTTTGGCATGGAATAACACGACACTAGTTGCCATGTCGTACAATTAATCATCCAAATCTAACCTTAAAGTTATAATTGTTTTCCAATACTTATTAGTTGAAATAGTATAATTGCTTTCAAAACAGGGCTGACTTTGACATTAAATATTCGAACAAATGTTGGCATGTTATAAAATGAACCACCCACCTATCTTTCCACCCAATCTTTCTGCCATCCAATCATCTTTTCATCCAACCACTCACTCTTTCACCCAACCTCCAACCAAGCAAGCAACCAACAATCAACCAACCAACCAACCAACCTGCTAATCAAAAACTAAAAATGACTTCGGCATTTAATAACCCAACAAGTTTTGACATGCTGTAAAAACAAAATCCCAACCTCCCGATCAACCAACCAACCAACCAATCAACAACCAACCAATTACATTCTATTTGGTTGTATCGGAAGTATTTTCTTTTTTTAGTCACTTAAGAATCTCTCGAGAGGTCATCTATGTTTTTAGTTGTTGAATGAAATGCTAGTAGTTTGAATTCTAAATACCAGACAGTTCATTTCTTAAAGAAAATAACGATTAAATTGTTGCATCCAAACACGACAAAAAAAAACTTGCCAGATATCAACGGAACATGACAACAAAAAAAAAAAAAAAAAAAAAAAAAAGAGAAAATAAAGGCCACCGAGTTTGAAAAACATGACAAAATATTGACTGCATTTAAAGAATTCTCATCGTGGTACGTATCAAAAGTATTTTCGTTTTACGACGTTCGTTCAAAAAGTTCCAAGTCTCTCTCAGGAGACGGAGAAACAAGATGGTCTTGTGGGTAGAGTGTTCGCCAAAGGTCCAGGACACCTAGGTTCAATCCCAGGTCGCGTCATATCAAAGACTTTCAAAATGGTACCTGATACCTCCTTGCTTAACACTCAGCAATATAAGGTACGTGTAAAGGGTAAAGTGGGGCAATCCAGGAAAAGGAGTAGCGCCCTCCCCTACACCTCGGTGCTGTAGCTATTGAAAAGGGAGCCTTCTGGTCGCCCTCGACTAAGGTCGCCAACTTTATTTACATCAATGCACTTGACTCAATGATGCTCAAGCATCTTCATGGAATAGTGTAGCATCCTTGCCCTCCATAAACTCCTCTACTGCGCATATGAACTCATCATTGTTTTTGAAATGGTGACCACATAAGTGAGATTTCAGTATCGGAAGAAGGAATAAATCTGATGGTGTTAAGTCTTGAGAATAAGAGGTGGAGTGGTGTGCCAATTCAAAGCCGTTGTTGGCTGCTTCAGCAGCATCAACTTCAGCAGTGTGAACAATTGCGATATATAGGACCAAGTGTTCTACATATATTATCTTTCGATGCTGGTTGTCTGGTTCACGTCAAACTTTCGTGTTCAAACTTTGGAAGCCTGGGCCAGGCACACCTTGGAATTTCCCACACTCACTGACTTCCACACGCTGTGAACTCTCTCACACACCCAGGGCTCCACACGTCTAGGACTCTCCCACACACTCTGGGGTCCACAGACCTTGGACTCTCCCACACACCGTTGGCTCCACCACGCCTTAGACTATATAACACTCCTTGACTCCACATGCCTTAAACTCTCTCACATACCCAGGTCTACACCCCCCCTGAAATCTCCTTCACACTCCGGGCTTCACACACCTTGGACTCTCCAACATTTCCGGAACACTTGGCTGAAAAGTCATTGAAAATGTAAAGTGTTGTAATCAGTTTTTTTCTTTCGTTCTTTTTTCATATTTTGCTTTATGGCATATCAACTGTCATTGCTTATCTAATGCCAAAGCCATCCTTGCCTAAGAACAGTAGTGTTATTATTTAACTGATACCTGGGGAGATAAGGGGGCTCATACCTTTCCCAAGGATATTTGTACGAAAGTGAACGTAATAGCATGACTGGAGTTCGAACTCGCTTGTTTCGAGGCTGCTATACAGCACTTTAGCCACTACACATCAGGGACTCCCCTAATATGTTATTTGATTGTCTGATAGGGAGACATGTTCAGAAAGATGTACTCGCTAAAATCGCCCTTTAAATGAAATAAGAAAATTGAATTCATCTGAAATCAGATAATTATCGAATTTTAATAAAATTTTCGAGAGTTATTTAATAAAAGACAAGGTTTCTTTCAAAATAAATTTTTGTTCAAAAGTTTGGAGTTAATAGTTTTTCTTTTTTTTAAATTATTATCATGCATCCTCCCCCGCACCTGTATTAATTAATTCAATTAATTTTGTAAAGTTAATAAAATTGTGATTTCGCCTGAATTATTTACATCATGTCTTGAAAGCAATATTTTCTTATGCATCATTTTATATATCATTTTTTCTTATGAATCATTTTATGGTCGGTCATTCGTATTTCCTTCGGGATTTCTCTTTTAGTCATCCCCTTCCTTCATACTAGTTCTGTCGACAAGGCTTAGAATATGATGCCAGCATTTTCTGAAGAGGGGTACGACCGTCATTCTGAAAGGGTGTCCTGTATCGGACACCAAATTGTGAAGCTCCAGTTTTGGAAAGTGTAGAATACTCCTTCATTATCATTACTCCCAGCTCCACTCTGGCCCGGAGTGATAGTACAAGTTAAGGTTCTATCTATTGGTGAAATAAATTGATGATTAGTATTCGATAGGACCGTGTGAAAAAAAAAAACAAAGGAAAAAACAAAGAAAAGAAACACTTTCCTACACAACAACACAAAAAGTGTAAATATAAACATACAATGAACGCGATTCCTAAACTTCCTGGCATAAAATAATTCTAAACGACTTGATATGCAATTAAAATAATTATAGATCGGTATCGGAATTTATGTTATTTTTTTGCATTGTCGATGGATAGGAATGTGATTAATAGAATTTTTTTGTTAAAGGACATACGCCTTGGTAACTTAAAGCTTAATGGATAAAGAAATAGGAAATGAGTGAAAACTTGACACGTCAATTAACCAAGTGGTCGTGACACATTGAAATGAAAAATGATATGAACTAGAACTATATATATATGAACTATGGAAACAGCGGAAAAAAACCGGAAGCAAAAAGTAACGGTGTCGCCAGCCGGAAGGAAAATACTTTGATGACCAGACCAGATGTGAGTTGTCAACCACGAGTAGATGTGCTAATAAAAACAGCCACGTTCCGATGTCAGAGCAGATCCCAGCTAACGGTTGAAATGAAAAGATCTCCCGTCGGTTCCCTGTATGCACTCATAATCTCTTCGACGCTCTCTCTCTCTCTGAGACTCCACGTTCGAAGCAGGTCAGAGAAATAAAGAAATTAAATTATATTTTTTATGTACAAGTGTTCGTTCATTTTTTTTGTTGCTATCAAGTTCAGCTGCAGTGTACAACTTGGTAGGAAGAATTCCAGGAGCAGTATACAACAATTTAAGGACACGAGAGAAAACTAATCACTGAGATTCTTATGAAAAGGAGAGCTTTCAGCAGAGACCAGAAATGGGCTGGAAGAAAATTGGAGGAAGATTTAAAGATACAAGACGAGAATTCTGTAACATAGTCAGAGAATGATCAAGAGTGCGAACAGAAAAGTTATATATATATATATATATATATATATATATATATATACCGGCAGCTTAAAGAAAATGTGACCTGACTAAGCTCAGTATCTCGTTCAGTTGGCGAATTTAACAAAATATGTTTGATTGAACTCTACAGACCGGGTCTTGCCGTTAACCACTAAATCATTGGTACTATTTACCAACCCCTCTGCTCGGGCAGGATATGACACAAGGTCAATTTTTTAAGCGGAGTTTAACAGGTTTGAATTCAGAGTTTTCCTTCTCCTAGACTAGTTGCCTCACCAAGGCTGAAGAACCTAGTCCGTCCTACTATTTACCCATAGTTGGAGGGAGAATAAGGGGGTTCATACCTTTCCCAAGGGTATTTGTCTGAAAGTGAACGTAATAGCGTGACTGGAGTACGAACTCGCGTACTACGATTCCGCAGTTCATCGCTTTAACCATTACACCACGAGGACACCCAGTAAATCATTGGTGAACAGTCAAAAAGAAAGTGTAACATTGTAAGTGACTTGTACAGAGGTGCGACTAGATAAGTTATCGAAAACAAAAAAACATCAGCTGAAAATGACGAGTTGCCAAAGTTCAGCATCTCATCCAGTGGTCTCTGTATAACAAGATATGCTTGATCTAGCATCTCGGACCTAGGGTCTCGCCGCGGTCACCAGTGACCGGCAATCTTAGTCATGATTCTCTATCTTTTGGTGAACGGAGAACGAGGAATGAATCAAAGATACGAGAAGAGTTCTGTTCCCAAACGAACGAAGAAACAAATCCGATCGTTTTGTTCGTTTGTCATTTCTACCTTACTTCCACGGTATCAGAAAATGAACGGAGAGAATAAAGCAATGGAGGTCCTAACACCTAAGATGAGTTGTGTTTTCGTATTTCTCCGTCTCCATCTGGCGATTGGCCATCACTGATATAACATTCTTTGGTGATTATACTACAGTTTCTTTCTTTTGTTTATGTCAGCCAGGCTGTTAGTAAGTCAGTTCCTAAACTAAATGTTCGTCTCAAGGATAGGATTTAAGGATATGGACGATATTAAAGAAATATTATGGTGTTGGTTGATATCATATCGAAAAAGACGTTTCGGAGAAGCTTCGACCAATGAAAACCTCGCTGGAAAAATATGTTGAATGACAGCGTGAGTATTTTAAAGAAAATAAACGTTTCATTCATTGTTTAGTTCAGTTTCTGTATTTTTTCAACACATCCCGTAATTTCAATGGTGTAAATATCAAAACTATTATGACAACAAGCTCTCACTATTTGTGTTGTCTGAAAATCACCTTCATCTATGAATATCAAAGAACACCAACCAACATTTTTGAATGTCGTCGAGGAAAAGTTTCATACTCTCATTTGAGGTTATCGTTGGAGGAAAGGGAATTGGAGATTCAAGTTCGAATATTGAGCGAGGCAGCTCGCGTTTCACTCCGAGCAAATGACCTTGGGCAAGGCATGAATCAGTTTCATGAAATTTCGTTTTGATCGAGTTTTACGGTATATCAACCTTTGGGGGTTATTTAATGCTGATTCCTGTTTTTACAAATAGAATTTGTAAGCGAATAGATTGTAGGTAACATCTTTAAATAATCGAGTGTTCATTTGTTTTCAGAGATAAATGGCTTCAACTATTTTTACAGTGCAACCCGGATATAAGAGAGTTGTCGGGACAAGAGAAGAAGACTCTTATATCCGGGTTTGGTCTATCTTATATGCATTAACACATGCTCTAATTTGGGACCAGAGAAAATCGCTCTTATATCTTAGTTTATCTTATATCCGGGTCTCTTATATCCGGGTTACACTGTATTTAACATAAGTAATTTTGGTTGGTTGGTTGGTTGGTTTTATTTTATGGCATTGTATGTCATATTTAGCCAAAACCTGTTTATACATATTAAATATATAATTTGAAAATTAATAGTTTGTAGGTATGATTTTTAAAAGAGCCAGAGCTTATTTGTTTGCACATAGTAAAGTGGTTTCAAGTATTGCTATTTTACGCTAATGATTCTATTCAACATTACTCACTCGTTTTGCACAGTTAAACTGTTTCAAGTATTCGCATTTATTGTTCGCACACAATTGAATGGTTGCAAGTATTACTAAAATTAATAATTCTTTTTGCATACAGTTTAATGGTTTCAAGTATTGCTATGTAATTCTAATAATTTAATTTAAAATCAATCATTTGTTTGCAAATTGTTAAATCGTTTTAAATATAGTGAATGATTAAATAATTCTATTTGACCTATTGATGGGAGCCTAATAGGTACTCCCAATCCAGGCCAATGTGGACCTGGGAGTAATGGCAACAAAGGAGTACTTCATATTCCCCAAAGCTCCAAACTCACCATCAGATGCAGTTTAGTGTCCAATGCAGGACCCTTGTTGGGAAATGAATGGAACTTACTCTTCTGCAGAGATGAAGTTGTTGTATCCTACAATTCCTGCCGATTGGGCTGAGATTGAAGAGAGAGAGAGAGAGAGAGAGAGAGAGAGAGAGAGAGGAAAATAGTTGTAATGGGTAAAGGGAGTTGAAGTTTCGGGTAGTAAGTCGTTGGTTGCCAGGAATAAAAAAAAGTTAGCTGTCGGCTGTTTAGACACAGAGTTGAATAGAAAACTGCCTGGCAGCCCAGCCCATATTGCAAAATATAACACGCATCACCCCTCCTCCGACCAGAATAAACAAGAAAAAAAAATTTAAAGACAGCTATACGTGTGTCTTATGGAATCTGTTTTTGCTTCATTTTTTCTTCTGGTGAAAGGATTATATCCCTTTCCTTCCATATAATACTTCAACTAGCTGCTAGATGGCGTGACCAAAGTAGTAAATAAAAGAAGCACCTGCCAAAATCAAGTCTCTTCAGTTCAGCCTTGACAACCAGAAGCACTCACAAATGTGTGCACTCCTGGCCACACGAACAACGGTGGCTTGCTTCTCTAACGACCTCGTGTCGTATGGCACATGATGGAATATCTAAAACATGTTAGTCTTCATTCCATAATTTCCATTTTACCTCAGATATTTGCAATTAAGAACTCTTAACTCATACCAAATGACCGGGACCAGTGAGCAAGGGATGTAGAATACACTGACTGCATCTCGGCAGACCCTACCCACTAAAATATCTGACGGTGAGGCTTGAGATCTAGCGCTCTTGGGACGTTGGAGCACTCTTCTATTGTCGTTACTCCCAGGTCTACTTTTATCTAAAGTGGAAGTACCAAATAGAACTGTTTAATCATGTACTAAGAATTATTATTAATTATTTGAAACCATACGGCTGTCTATTACATAGAAATACTTCATAAATAGAATTATTAATGTCAAATAGAAATACTTGAAACCATTTAACAGTCTGCAAACAAATGATTAAAAGTAAATAGAATTATTACTATTTGACTGAAATACTTGAAGCCATTTAACTGCGAGCAAACAAATGAACTCTAACAACTTCTTTAGATATAAAGTAACATACAAACTATTTGCTTACCAAACATATATATATATATATATATATATATATATATATATAAAGAAAAAAATTCTTTGGTGTCATTATACATTTATTTCAGGTCTATGAAAACCCTCTTCAGATGGTGAAAGATAAAAATACTATTTCGTATTTGAATATCATTTTGATATGTTTATATCGCTTCCGGTGAGAAGAGAATTATAAAAAATTTATTAGATTTTTTTAATTCAAAATTTCTTAAATTTTTAAAAATTGAATTAAAAAAAAATTAATTAAAAATGTTAACGGTGGAAATATCATTATATATTATTATTTGATATAATTTTTATACATTCCTTTTTTATAAAAAACCTTTACCCCTAATTTTAATATAACTGAAATTTGAAAAAAAAAACGTGAATACTGAATAATTTAATAGTGGCTTGCGACTTAATTCAAATTTATAAATAAAATAGGAATTCATAATTTCATCGAAATTGTTATGGATTATGAATATCAACTATTTTTCATTTTATTTTTTATGTAAAACTATTTTCGCTCTGCGCGTGTGTTTTGATGTATTTTTGATCCCAAATTAATTATACAGTCGATAGCCGTTGGCATTGAGCACTCAAACTGGATGCTCCTACACCTTGGATTTTCTCCTCGGATTATATATATATATATAAACAGGATTTGGCATTGAATAACGCACGAAGGTTGATATGCTATAGAACGCCAAACAACCTGATCATTTCAACAATTTTATTCTCCAACTAATAAAAGGAAGAGCATTGAATAAAGGAAATTATGTATTGTTTTACCATTTAACTGTAATTAAGAAAAAGTGTGGAATTGAATGATTACTGTTTAATGGCAATACGTGAAACACTTTAACTGTGTGCTTAAATCAAATTATTGGTATTACATAGCAATACTGCGAACCGTTCAATTTTATACAAATAGAAATATTACTATAGAATACTTGAAACCATTTGCAAAAATTGAATTATTGGGGTTACTGGTAATACTTAGGACCATTTTCCTGTGTGCCAATGAATGAGTGGTTTTGAATGGAATGATTGGTGTTGAATAGAAATACTAGCAGCCATTTAACGGTGTGCAAACAATCATCATCATCATCATCATGGATGTGCCCGTGGTGTAATGGTTATCGTTGTGGATGTACCCGTGGTGTAATGGTTATCGTCACAGGATATGAACACGGCGATACGAGTTCAATTCCTGGACAAGACTGATTGCATTTCACATAGCACTAATACCCTTGGGAAAGGTATGAATCCAATTATTCTCCCTCCAGCTATGGGTAAATAGTAGGGCAGACTAGGTTCTTCAGCCTTGGTGAGGCAACTAGTCTAGGAGAAGGAAAACTCTGAATTCAAACCTGCTAAACTCCGCTTAAAAATTGACCTTGTGTCATATCCTGCCCGAGCGGAGGGGTTGGGTAAATAGGATCATCATCATCATCATCATCCTGTCGTACCATCGGCACGAAATATCCCTGACCCTTTCCCGCCACCTTTCTCTATCGTTCATTCAGGACTACCTACCGTATCGATACAGAGCTGATGTGTGTAGATTCTTTCTAGTCATCCTGCCTTTGTTCGTCCATGTGAAGGGGTCCACCGGAGTACATCACTGATGAGTTCGTCCTTAATTCTCCAGCTAGATTCCACCCAAATGTCTGGTTCATCTAATTTGGATAGTTTTGTGATGGGTGGGTGGTAAATGGTCGTACACCAGCTGCTTTGTGGGGTGCTGCCTTCAGGGCTTGTTCAATATTGCTCCCAGCATTCTTGTATAATTACCGTCAAGCTTTTTAGTCATACTTAATTGGGTGGAAACAAATTAGCTATAACATTGTTGGTAATTTTATTAAAAAACAAAAACAAACTATTCACTTACAAATCCTATGTATATCCATTTAACTGTGTGCAAACAAACCGACTGATGTTAAATTGCATTGTTAGCGTTACATAACAATACTTGAAACCAATTAATTATGAGCAAGCAAATGAGCCATGGCTCGTTTAAATATGTTATCTACAAAATATACATTCACGAATCACATTTAATATATCTGCATGAACACGAATTGGCTTTTAATACCCTACAAAGGTAGATGTATCATATAAACCGACCAAGAAACAAACCAAAGGACCTCATATATTTCCTCATATAACTCTTTATCTGCTTTTGTATCAAATGTTATTCTTGTATTCGTTCTTGTAAGTTTTCTCAGGTAATAAAATATGTCGTTGTCAATTCGTCGGGAATTGATTCACATTGATTAGCACGAGGAAATATTATACCATAATACATTTCATCTGCTTTAAGTGTCCGAAACGTGTTCCCCAGACTCAAATAATTGTGACGGTCAGCTATGCTACGCAGATACAACCAATATACAAATATAAACTTTCAAGTATGTGTATCTACCAATAGACTGGATGAGAGCTCTCGTCTTAACAAAATTCGTAAGTCTTCACACAACAATTTTCATTTTATAAGGGATTCTTAACTTATACCAAAAGACTCTCTGACAGCATAATAGGACTTTTCTCTATACAGTAATCGTTTTAGTTCATGTACTTTCAGTATTCATTCTTCTAAGTTTGCTCAAGCAATAAAACATGTCGTTAATTCATCGTGAGTTGTTTTATATTGTTTAGCACGACGAAATTTTAAACCATTCAATATTTCCTCTCTTTTAAGTGTTCGGATTATTTTCCTCTCACACTCAAATAAATGTAACTGCTTCTCAGATACGACTGCCTCCCTGTCGATTGAGGCTTTAGAATGAGTGTCCTAGGTATAACAATAAACCGCCCAGGAATTTTGGAGAATAGAGAGTACCCCTTCAATCGTATTATTGTCAGGTCCACTCTGACCCAGATCGGTAGTAATGTTAAGATCTAATCTGGGAAAGAAATATAATTATCTAATCATTTATCTAGAATTATTATTATTATTTTTAGTCATTTGAAACTGTGTGCAAATTATCTATACTAAATAAGAATACATGATAAATAAAATACTTGTGGGTAGAGTGTTCGGGAAACCTAGGTTCAATCCCAGGTCGCGTCATACCAAAGACTTTCAAAATGGTACTTGATACTTCCTTGCTTTACACTCAGCAATATAAAGTACGAATCAAGGGTAAAGTGGAGCAATCCAGGGAAAGGAGTAGTGGCCTCCCCGACACCTCGCTGTAGTAGTTATTGAAAAGAGAGCCTTCTGGTCGCCCTCGACTACGGTCACCAACTTACTATATTAAATAGCAACACTTGAAACCATTTAACTGTGTGCAAATAAACGATTAGTATTAAATTGAATTATTAATATTGAATAGGAATACTTGAAACAATTTAAATAAGTGCGAACAAATGGGCTCTAACAACTCATTTAAAAATAGTCACTTATCAACTATTCATACAGGGGAAATCGTCATGGGGAAGTGGTTAATGCGCTGGACTTCGACCTTCTTGTTCTAAATCCACTCGCGCTATTAGGTTTGTTTATTAGGGTTTTATGAGTATCAACCTTTGTAGGTTATTCGATCCCAAATCCATTCTTATACAAATAAAAGTAAAATTGGCAACCTTAGTCGCGAGTGAACCTAAGGCTCCCTTTTCAATAGCTACTACACCGAGGTGTAGGGGAGGGCACTACTCCATTCCCTGGATTATTCCACTTTAACCTTGATCCTTACCTTGTAATTCTGAGGGTTAAGCAAGCCGGCATCAAGTACCATTTTTTTAGTCTTTGGTATGACTCGACCTGTGATTGAACCCCGGGTTCCCAGACCATTGGCGAACACTCTACTCATTAGACAAATGGCCCGGTAAACAGTTCTAATTCAAACAATTCTGTTTAGTATAAGAATAGTTTTAGTTTACCCACAGTTAAATGTCAAAACAGTTCTATTTCAAGCAATTCAGTTTAGCATAAGTACACAGTTTAATTCTATCTGATCCAGGAATAGGACCCTATCAGATGCTACCATTCCAGGCCACAGTTGACATGAGAGCGATGGCAATGAAGGGGTACTCCGCATTACCCAAAGCTCCAGCATTACTGGAACCTTACCATCAGATTGTTTAGTGTTATATCCAGGACACTCATTATTGGGAGATGGTCTTACCCCTCTGCAGAGAAGCAGGCGGTGTATTCTATACCCCAAGCCGACTGGGCAAGACCGCTTTTACGTTTACTTTCATACTGATACCCGAGGGAAAGCTATGAATTCCCTAACCCCCCAGCTATAGGTTAAATAATATCAGTAAAGTCACACAAAACTGGCTTTTGCATTTAATAACTCACAAAATCTGATCAAACAAAGAAAATAAACCGAAATGAATCAGATACGACAAATATATGAGGACGAACTTCGAATATTCAATACCATATCCGGAGGAATTCCCATGGCGTAGCAGGTAGCATACTGGACTGTAACGCGCATCGTGGTATGCGAGTTCGAACCCCAGTCGTACTATTACGTTCTCTTCCGGATTAATAGCCTAGAGAAAGCTATGAACTCCCTTAGCTCTGAGTTAAGTTACTGTTGTTACGGCTTTGGCATTAAATAAGCCACGAAGTTTGATATGCCATTAAACAAAGGAAACAAACCGAATACCATATGCATTACAGTGGATGGTAACAATGCTGCTCCGTCATAAATCTATTTTGACATTCAAACACTCAAATCATACCGTTGAGATGGATTTTTAGTTTGGAAAAAAATGTCAGTTTTTATCATGGGACACCATGTACTTAGTAAGATTCAGCTGAATAATTTTATAGTTACTCCTTTTCTTATCGCTACAATTTTAGTTAGAAACGTCATTATTTTCACATATACCTTGTTTTTTTAAAAATTTATTTCCAAAACAAATCTATATTGAAGGTTTTCCTATAATTTTCGCGACAATATTTCCCAGTTATTATCAATTTCCAAAACTTCTTTTTTATTCTTTCCTCTCATTTTTTTTTCGTCTTAGTTTTCTCATTTTTATCTCGTGCTCTAATCTTTCATTCTTCTTTCTTTTATTTAAAATTATTTTCTTTATGTTTTCAATTTTTTTATTCAATTCGAACATCTTTCTTTCTTTCTTTCTTTCTTTCTTTCTTTTTTACACAATCCTTTGGTTGGTAAATTTTTGTGTCATTTTTCCATCAATTTTAGCATATTCATTCCTAATATGTTTTCTTTCTTTCTTTCAACAATCTGCCTGGTTCTTTTTTTCTTCCATTTTCTATTCAATTCTGTCTTAATTCTTCATTATCTTTCTTTCTTTCTTTCTTTCTTTCTTTCTTTCTGTTTGCTTTTAAATGTGGCTTTCCTGAAAGAAAAATGCTCGAATTGAATGAAAAATCATTCAATTCGTGCATATTTCTTTCTTTCTTTCTTTCTTTCTTTCTTTCTTTCTTTCTTTCTTTCTTTCTTTCTTTCTTTAACAATGTTTCTGTTTTGATCTTTTTTGCTTATTCATAAAATTCTTCCATATTTCTTTCTTTTCTTTCTTTCTTTCTTTCTTTCTTTCTTTCAAAATGTATCCGTTTTGATCTTTTTTACTTATTCATAGAATTCTTCCATATTTCTTTCTTTCTTTCTTTCTTTCTTTTTTTCTTTCTTTCTTTCTTTCTTTTACAATGTTTACGTTTTGATCTTTTTTACTTTTTACTTATGTTTCCATATTTCTTTCTTTCTTTCTTTCTTTCTTTCTTTCTTTCTTTCTTTCTTTCTTTCACAATGTTTCTGTTTTGATATTTTTTCCTTATTCATAAAAATTCTTCCACATTTCTTTCTTTCTTTCTTTCTTTCTTTCTTTCTTTCTTTCTTTCTTTCTTTCACAATGTTTCCGTTTTGATCTTTTTTTATTATTCATAAAATTCTTCCATCTTTCTTTCTTTCTTTCTTTCTTTCTTTCTTTCTTTCTTTCTTTCTTTCTTTCTTCACAATGTTTCTGTTTTGATGTTTTTTACTTATTCATAAAATTTTTCCATATTTCTTTCTTTCTTTCTTTCTTTCTTTCTTTCTCAGTGTTTCCGTTTTGATCTTTTTTACTAATTCATAAAATTCTTCCATCTTTCTTTCTTTCTTTCTTTCTTTCTTTCTTTCTTTCTTTCATAATGTTTCTGTTTTGATCTTTTTTGCTTATTCATAAAATTCTTCTATATTTCTTTCTTTCTTTCTTTCTTTCTTTCTTTCTCAGTGTTTCCTTTTGATCTTTTTTACTAATTCATAAAATTCTTCCATCTTTCTTTCTTTCTTTCTTCCTTTCTTTCTTTCTTTCTTTCTTTCTTTCTTTCTTTCTTTCACAATGTTTCTGTTTTGATCTTTTTTGCTTATTCATAAAATTCTTCTATATTTCTTCCTTTCTTTCTTTCTTTCTGTCTTTTTTTCACAGTGTTTTTTTTTTTACTAATTCATCCATATTTCTTTCTTTCTTTCTTTCTTTCTTTCTTTCTTTCTTTCTTTCTTTCAAAAATTGATGTGATTTTTTGAATAAATATCATTTTTTTAATCTCTCTTTCTTTTTATCTATTTTCCTTTATTGCATTATCTCGTACCAAATATTGTCAGTTATTTTTAGAGCTCCATTAGTCTCTCCGATATTTTCACCAGTTCTAAACGTCTTGAATTTCTCCATTTGAAGATTTTTTTTTCGAGTCCTAGAACTTTGTTCTTCACGGTCGCGTAGGTCATGCTATATAGCATTGCAATAAAATTATAAATTTTACAGCCATTTCAATAACAACACGAACGATAAAATAAAATAAAAAAAATGAAAAAAACACCACTGATTTGAACAATAATGATGATCTATTTGTTGGATTGAAACCAAAATTGGACTATTATATTTAATAGTTGTTAGACTAAATTGAGTCTTCAATAAATGCAATATTTATGAAATATTAGAAGTTGAAGTGGTGTTTATTAAAACGCGATGTCCGCTTAAGATGGCCATTAAACTCAATGTGAAATTATACCCTACTGTATACAATATATAATAGAGTAAAGAACGAATCTTTGTAATGAACGACCCCTAATTCTAAGACACGAAAAAGTGTCTTTATCATATATTGCGTGTATGGAACAACCCCTATGTTAGGCAATAAAAACATTTTTTCACTATCAAATAGCATAACGGGAAAATATTTAAACATTAATTCATACTTTTAAAACTATTGTAAGTAAAGCTGGCGACCGTAGTCAGTGGTGACCCGAAGGCTCCCTTTTCAATAGCTACTACACCGATGTGTAGAGAAGGGTGCTACTCCTTTCCCTGGATTGCCCCACTTTACCTTTGATCCGTACCTTATAATGCTGAGTGTTAAGCTAGGAGGCATCAAGTACCATTTTTTGAGTCTTTGGTTTGACTCAACCTGGGATTGAATCCCGGTCTCTCAAGCCATTGGCGAACACTCTACCCACTTGGAAAATACACCGTTAGTAAAAAATGTAGTCTAGACATTGATGTAGCCGTCAGTGTTTACTTGGATATTCCAAACATACTCATCATCATAATGTGCCGATGCTAGCGCGGATTTCTCTGACCCTCTATCGCCACCGGTCTCTATCATCCATCACTCCCTGCAGGTCCTCCAACCTACATCCTGTATCGGTGCACAATAGCATTGATATTATAATAACTGAGTATGCCATTGATTAAATGCTTATAGGAGTGATTATCTACCTTTTTTTTGTAAGCGAAGTTACCCGATAAACAAAAGTGATTCGTACACAAAAAAGGTGAATAATGCCTACTCTTGACGGCAACTACACAAGAATGCTGCGAGCAATATTATACAAGTCCTGGAGGCAGCACCCCACAAAGCAGCAGCTGTACGGCCACCTACCACCCATAAAAAAAAACTATCAAAATTAGACAAATCAGACATGCGGGCGGAATACTGCTGGAGAAGTAGGGACGAGTTCATAAGTGATGTACTCCTGTGGACCCCTTCACATGGCCGAGAAAAGGCAGGGCAAGACGACCAGCTTGAACTTACATACAGTAGCTCTGTGTAGAAACGGGATGTAGCCCTGAAGATCTGTCGGAATCAATGGACGATAGGGAGGGGTGGTGAGAGAGGGTCAGGGATATCTGTGTTGATGGCGTGACATGATGATGATGATGATGAAGTGTCTGAACCGACATGTTTCTGCTTAGCTTTGTTTATGTCTAAACAAAGGCTTTTAGTTAAGGTAATGATAGTTTAACGTAAGTTTGTTTACTATTTATGTACATATAATATTTGTACTTATAATATAAACAAGTGTTACGAATAGTAAACAGTAAGGAGTAAATTTTTATAATTATAGCTAATGTTAAGTAAAGATTTTATCATGATAAGTAAAAACTTTATCATCTTATTAGCTTTTGTTAAGTTAAAGGCTATGCCGGGTGACTCTGGATCAAAGTTACGGTAAGGTTAAACCTAGGAACAAGGTAAGCTTCGACGTTTCAAAAACACATCTCGTGCAATGAACAATCCCTTATTTTGAAGAAAAAAATTATACTTAAGTAATCGTTTATTATATACGGTATATGTATTATAGGAAGTGATGCAATTTCCTGGACAAAAATGGATTCATTTTGACGCAATTCTAAACATTAAAAAAACGCCTATGTACATGTTCTAGAAAGCCACAAATTTGGGAAAAATCCAACTTAAAAAAACAAAACACTTGACCTAATTTTTTTATCAATCAGGTATGTTAAAAATACGCAGTGACATTCTTCGTTTGGAATTTGCGAAGCTAACGCGCGTGTGCGTGATCCTCAAATACTATAAAGTCAAAACATCTTCAAAGACACTTTAGAACTGTGGTGAGCAAATAATAAATCTAAGAAAGGCAAAATGAGTTAGCTCATCATCCTAAAAGATCCCGTACGTGTCTTCCTTGCAGATGTCCAATTGGGAAGGATCTACCCGCTTTCGACACCTGATTTTATGTGAAAGCAAGTCTCGTGTTGGCAAGAGTCGAGTCACGTATGTAAATTTCGACTCCCCTCAACACACGTATAAATAGCGTGTTTACGAGGCGGAATGACGATTTTTTTTCTCTGTTGGCTTGACCCTTTAGAGACAGACTGTACTGTTGATAGCGAGAGTATTGGGAAATCACCTATAACGGTGTTTTGGAGGAAATCGTTCTCAACAAAATATTAGTACTCGTGTTCGAATTCTTCTAAATTCCACAACAAGAACACAGTTCACTTATCTCCCTGGCAAGATGAAAACAAGTGTCTTGAAATATCTTTGCAGCCCATCTTGCTTGACCGTTGAACGACCTGTATCAAATTACGATCGTCAACCGAGACGTTAACTCCACACAGCTGCCAAAAAATTAACTGCTACCCACAGTGACTTAAGAACAATTTCATTTTTTTAAATTTTCAGATCTATCCAAGAATAAAACTTCTCTATTTTGTTGCACTCATGTTCATTGTGTCATTTCTCTTAACAATAGTCCACTACCAATAATAGTTATCTTTTAACTACAACACTGCAGCAATAATACCTCCAAGAATTTTGTTTTCTCAACATGAGGTTTTTGCAAACACAGCGACAACAGTTCAACAAAGAATTTGAAAACACACATTTTTCATCACTAGCACAAGTCTTTGACGGCAACCGATCTTTCAAACTCATGTATATATAACAACAGATTAACTATGGAAGTTGAAAAGAACCTCTTATCACCATAATACCAAAACTACATAACTCTTCGTGTTCCACATTTCAACACAAACAGACCAAGAGTATGGTACCACTAGCATAAAGTCATCTTCACCAAACGAAGAATTACCTCACAACGACTTATGTACACTCACATTGTTGAGGCCCTTCCGAACGAAACCGCCGAGGAAATAGAAGACCTCCTGGAACAACTGCACACAGAGAAGCAATTCAACGTGCTGAAAGAAGCAAATCTCCTATGACTTGAAAGATCAGACGATGAAAAGTTGAGAGAACTTCACAATAACGCCTCAATGGGAGACATGACGCCTTCTCAACTTCTGCAGTTCATGAAAAGTTTTCTGACTTCCAGACACATGGATGAAGACATCATGTACCAGCTTTGTTTCGAGAAGTTACCACAGTCAATGACGCTAAAACCTAATGGCCTTCGTAAATTTTTGTTTGGTAAAGGAAGGCAAACAAGGAAGGATGTATGAATTAAAAAAAAAACAATAAAAAAAGAGAAGTTTTTCTTGTTTACGAAGAAGAGAAAGTATATCTGATAAAGAAGAAATATAGAGTAAGTAAAGTTAGCGACCGTATTCGAGGGCGACCAGAAAGCTCCCTTTTCAATGGCTATCACATCGAGGTGTAGGGGAGGGTGCTACACCTTTCCCTGGATTGCTCCCCTTTACCCTTGATACGTACCTTATATTGCTGAGTGTTAAGCAAGGAGGTATCAAGTACTATTTTCAAAGTCTTTGGTATGACATGACCTGTGATTGAACCCAGGTCTCCCGGACCATTGGCAAACACTCTGCTCACTTGGACATTCGAGATTTCCAGCTTTTGGCTGTGTCACTAAACATTTTCAAGCATTGTACACTTTGTTTCTATTCAAATTCGTGAAGATGAAATAAGGCCCAAATGAAATATCACACATCTAAATCTGAGTTAAGTGTTTGATTTATCCAACTTTCCCTATATTTTTACCATATATTAATCGATAGATATATGTTATATCATTATCCTCACCCTCATAAAGTCATATTTTACATCGGGGGTGTCCTCGTTGTGTAATGGTTAAAGCGATGGACTGCGGAATCGTAGTATGCGAGTTCGTACTCCAGTCGCGCTATTATGTTCACTTTCGGGCAAATACCCTTGGGAAAGGTATGAACCCCCTTGTCCTCCCAGCTATGGGTTAGATAGTACCACTACTGTTCTTCAATGAGAATAGCATTGGCATTAGATAATCTAGAAAGGGCGATATGCCATTGAATAGAGAAACCAAACCAAACATATTTTACATCCACCTCTGCCATCCGCCGTCCTCTGCTGTTCTTCTAAACTACATCCTGTGTTCACACAAAGCTGATGTAAATACGTTCTTACAGGTCGTCTGACACTGGCATGTCTTCGTGTAGGGGTGCATTTAGGAACGTCGCTTCTAAGTTGGTCCTTGCGTCTCCACCAGTGTCCTGCATGCCGTTAAACGAAGCTCTAAATCGTAAAATCTGTGCTGTGTTTTAATCAAACGATAAATTAATCAAGTGACACCTTTTCTGATTGTTGATTTTATTATCATATCGTTCTGTGAGCACGGATTTCCCTGACTCTCCCTCTCCATGCCTCTCTATCGTCCATCGCATTCGGCAGGTTCTATAGACTACATCTTATGCCTGTACAGAGCTGTTGTAGGTAGGTTCTAACCTGGCGTCCTAAGCCTCCTCGTCCGTGTGAAGGAGTCCACAGAAGAACATCGCCTTACTTCACCAGCAGCGTCCTGCATGTCTTGTTCGGCTGACTTGAATGGTTTTAGATATGGGTGGTAGGTGACCGTGTAGCTGCTGTTTTTTGGGATGTTGCTTCCAGGATTTATTCAATATGGCTCGTAGCATTCTTGTGCAATTGTCGTCAAGCTTTTTCTCCATGCACATAGTCAGCGTCCATGGGATGCATCCATATAGTAGTATGGACACGACTGCTGCTCGGAAAGAATGTTTTTTGTTTATTCCTTCTGACCTTAACCTTTTAATTATTGTTTTATGGCTACTTACATTGTTTCATTCACAAAGTTACTAGTTTAGTTCCTCGTTTCGAACGAGGATGTGTTGAAAAGTTCATAGGGTGACCTCGAATGTACAGTTGATGACTTTTTTTGACCAATAGAATCGAAGAGCAGCAGTACCAATAAAAGGAGTGCTTGGACTGCAAGTGGGTCTGTGTTTAAAGATAAAACCTAATTTGGTCGCATTTCGAGAAATTTAAGAATAAGTTGAAGCTTCATTACCTGATCCTTGTAAAACAAGATAATCGGATATTAGTCGTCTGAATTCCTGAGACGAAGCTTGATGATTTTTATCATTCAGGGTTTTTGGACTATTGTCCTAATCTTTATTGTTATATTCAAAACGTTTTGGCCGATATGTCCTCTGGATTTCTTCAGGTGTTTCTTGTCAAACTCCGGAGCTTACACAGAACTTGGCGTAACGGTTATAGGCGTTACTTCCCTAAGCTTCTAAGTGACAATTATCTGGAGGCTGCTGGTTCAATCCTGACTGCAGGCGAGTAACAATACAACAATATTTAACACTTGTACGCGATTATGGTTATGATTAACGGTATCAGAGTAAGAGACCCCCGTGGATTAAATAAAGGACGTTGTTCAGAGTTCCGTGTAGCTTCTAGAAGATGCATTGGCTAAAACATTGTGAATATAAAATAGTCTGAAAACCCTAAATGGTAAAAAGTATAATTGGACTTTAACTAAGTCAAAACTTAAGGAGAAAAGAAAGAGTCATCCCTTTTTTATTTAATTTTTTTAATTCAAGAATGCTGCCACTTTAATCCCTCAGTTATGTTACCCCGGCTTGTCACTGGATAACTGTCTGTGAAGGAGGACAGTATCATAGGAGTCACAGAAGCATATGGTAATAGAAACTATGCAACATTGTAGATGTACATTAAGACGGATGGTTAAAGGCGGGTCAACTGAGGGCTTCACCAGATACTGGGTGGAGAAACCTCAATGGTCAACAGCCAGGATTAAATAGGGGAATCAGTAAACTACAGCTAATCATCATTAAGGGTAGCGTTTGGTTTGGTTTGGTTTTATGGCATATCAACCATTATATATTATTTAATGCCAAATCCTTCTTATACATATACATTAAATATATGTAATTTGATTTGGTTTGGTTTTATGGCATATCAACCATTATAGGTTATTTAATACCAATTCCATTTTTATACAAATAAATTGATCTATTTCAAAGAATTCAGTTTAGTATAAGTACACATTTTAATTGTTAAAAACAGTTCTATTTCAAACGATTCAGTTTAGCGTAAGTACACTGTTTAGTTCTATTAAACTCATTGATGGGAACCTATTAGGTGCTACCACTCCGGGTCAGAGTGGACCTGGGAGCGATATAAATGACGGGATACTCCGCATTTCCAAAGCTCCAGTGTTACCGAAGCATAACCATCAGATTGTTTAGTGTCATATCAGGACATTCATTAGGAGAGTCTTTCCCCTCTGTAGAGATGCAATTGGTGTATTCTGTTGCACTAGCCGACTGGGCAACTTGTAAGGGGAGTCTTATCCCTTTGCAGAGATGCAGTCGGTGTATTCTGCAGTACCAGCCAACTGGACCAAAGGGCTGAGTCTTTTGATAAGAAAAAAATTCTAACGAAAAAAATACCATGACTCCAATTCAAACTGTACGTCCAAATCGCATCACTTTTCTCACGTGGATAAAGAAAAGGGCACTCGGCGAAAATTGGAGCTTTGGTTTTGTATTGAAGGGAAATACAACAACGTTGATGTATGAAAATATAATCTACTTCTTTTCTTTTCCACTTATTACCCGAAATATACGTATAGGTAGAATAAAAGAGGGCAGATGATGGCTGAGATGTACATGCACATACACTTAAGGGCAAGATACGAATCTTCAGCAAACAGCTTCTTCTTTGTTCATCTTTCGCGAAATTGGTACAGGGCCAACTCAAGGTATCGAATCATCTTAACTTATCCTCAGTTCTCTACTTTCACGAGTCCCATCCAGGGCTATCTCAAAGCTCCAAATCATTTTAGTTCCTATTTGCTTCTCAACTTTCAGGAGTCTCGTACTCCTCTGGCTTTTCTGAGCATCTCAACACTGGGCTGTCTGGCGAAAAGCCAGTGCCCAGAGTAGCGTAATGTCTAGTAGCTCTTCTGTTGGTCTTCTTCGTTCTCCCTGGGTCGAAAACGTTCCTGGTTTATATAATTTTTTGAACGCCCACACAATCCTCATGGTCACACCTCCTATCAACACGTTGCACGTAGACATGTCTTCTGTCTAGCATTAAAACTTACGCATTACTTGCGCTGGGGACACCTGCGTTTTGTTTACTTTAGGGAACAGGTGCACATCCTGTTGTGTCAACCACGCAACTTAAGCAGCATGTGAAAGGGATATTCCGGTCAATATCTAACATTGGCGCCAGTTTTCGAAAAATCTGCAACTAAAACCAAACCAAACTTAGAGGCAAAAACACTATCAACATATCGATTTTTAGTGTTAGAAAATTAAATACAATAAACCAGCTTGCTGAGATTATATCATCTGCAACCGAGCAGAATATAGATATCAAATGGGCATAGGAATATAGATATTACAACAGCGAATGAGAACTAAAATACATTGATCCCGGTAATGGATGGATATTTTTGTCAGCATCTACATAGTGAAACACTGTCGATGACATCATGGCAGATGTCGGACTACTTCTCAGTCCTTGTGCCTAAAAATCACTAAATAGCATTGACAGCATCCAACTGAAAATGTGTGTTACATTTAATGGCAACTCCAGCAAAACAATCATCTCTTGCCGCAGCGAGTTGTCCTCGTAGTGTAATGGTTAAAGTGTAACGTTACGCCCCTCTCCCCCACACGCATTCATCCTCTTCTAACCATTCCACTTCTCGGCCGGCCGGTGATCAACTAGTGGTTCGAGGGGGGTAACGCACATGTCTTGCCACCACAAGAATACGATCGGGGGGACAGGAGAAAATAAAACAGACGAATAAACACGAACAAAGCTTGGGGTTAACCAAGAGCAGAAGGGGGAGTATGCAACACTACATGCATGTGCGGACTAACGCTAGCGTGGGTTACAAGCGAAAATTCCACAAGCAACTGGAATGGCGACATCTTGACTCAATCTTCTTCGCTGGACCCTATCTTCTCTGCTACTGTCTCCGGAGTCGACCGCATCTGTCCGTGGTTCCACGCCAACTCTTCTGCTGACTCGCCTCTCTGCTGTCCCGTCGCCAACTGCCTCTTCGCTCCTTTGTCCAACCAACTCTCTTTCGTGTCCCCTTACCACTTCCGGATACGGCGAGATTTCAGGTCTAAAAATCCTTTGTCTGGTTTCGCGCCAAAACAGACAAAGGAATCGTCTGCTTGGCGGGCCACCCATATAGTGCTACAAAAGCGCTGGACTTCGAAATCGTAATAAGCGAGTTCGAATTCCAGTCGCGCTATTACGTTCACTTTCGGACAAATATACTTGGAAAAGGCATAGATCCCCTTATCCCCCGAGCTATATATTAAATAGTACCACTACTGTTCTTCTAGAAGGAAGGATTTCGCATTAAATAACCCAAGAAGGTTGAAATGCTTTAAAAGAAAGAAAGAAAGAAACTAACAAACAAGCAAACAAACTTGCTGCAGCTTCACCTGCGTCAGAGAAGAAAAGAATATCACCACCTCCTAAAAAGAGTCATGAACTCTTGTCCGACACATTTCTAAACGATGTTCCGATAATCAGTGGAGACATGAATGTTCAAATAGGCAAAGACAGAAACGTAACGTCACCCTACCGTCACGGCACCATCTTGAATATCAATTGGTGTTATATATCTCAAATACAACACAGTCTCAGTTTTTACAAAAATGAAAAGTTGATTAGCTGATTGTAACATTTCACAGCAGTAGTCATCGAAACGCAAGAGAAAGATAGACTGAAAGATATTAGCTCTTACGGAGAAACGCAATGAGATTTATTGTGGTAGACGAAACAAAATACCGACTTCACTCTTCCTCTCCTGACTACGACCTTTGCCTCCGGAGGCCTGTTTGAAAAATGCCTTGACGAAACTATCGACTCTCTCCGAACAACTGCCCAGACTCTACTAAACTCTCGAATTCCCCTGCTTATATAATATCTTGATAATTCTCCTCAACGAATGATGATAACACTTCATTGACTTTTAGTGTTTGGTCATCTTAAGTCAGCCAACATTGTATTCAATTTGTTTACTTTTTAACATTCTGTCCGGGTTTCAAAACAGAACTTTTGTAATGACAGGCTGACTGTCGCACCATGGACCCAGGGTACACTATTTGACATTCACATGCAACTTGCACCTCAACCCAAAGATTATAGCCAACCTGAAATTATCACCACAAATAAAATAAGTAATATAATTAACTACCAACCTTAATTATATAACAGAAATAAGAAATTCTGCTAACTCAATTCTCCAAACAGAAATGGTGAATACCAAACAGATTTTTCTCTCGAGAACGAGCTAATATGCCTAAACACTAAATACCGAAAATGGAAGGGGAAGCTATACATTTACACCTATAGAAATAACACAAAAGCAAAGACAGATTACATATTCATAAACAAGAAGTGGATAAAGAGTGCTTTGGACTACTAGACATACCTCTTATTTGAACGATTATTTTCCCATCACAGAATCGTCTCAGCAAATATTCACGTGAGTCAACGGAAAAATAAGAAATAAACAGTTAAAGTTTTATGACATAACTGATCCTCACTTACCAATAGCGACATTAGAAATCAATATACAGTAACTATAAGAAACATAGGTTTACTTCTAAGGGGAAAAACTGCAGGAACGTTTCAAATAATCTGAAGTGTCCTCTAGGTAATTCGGGAGAGTCCCCATGGCGTGATGGACTGAGACATAGTAGCAAGTGAAATCAAACTCCAGTCTCGTTATTACGTTTACTTTAGGACTGTTACCTTTGGGAAAAGGTATGAGCCCTCTTATGAACTTAAGATTACCACTATTGTCTTTCTGCAGGGATGGCTTTTGCATTGAATAATTCTTGAAGGTTGATATGCCAATAAATAACGATGCCAAATTTTATCTATAAGAAACTTAGTTAAGATTCCATTTATGGTAAAGTGCAATGTTCCTGAATATTCTGACAATTTTCGAATGTTGGTGGTCTGGTTACTCCCAAGGTTTCGATTAAAAATATCGTGAATAATGGTTGAGACTAATTTAAAAATATCGTGAATAATGGTTGAGACTAATTTCGCATCCCGGTAATGGCTGGACATTTTTGTCAGCATCTACATAGTGAAACACTGTCGATGACATCATGGCAGATGTCGGACTACTTCTCAGTCCTTGTGCCTAAAAATCACTAAATAGTATTGAGAGCATCCAACTGAATATGATGTGTTTTACATTTAATGGCAACTCCAGCAAAACAATCGTCTCTTGCCGCAGCAGAGTTGTCCTCGTAGTGTAATGGTTAAAGCGCTGGACTCCGAAATGATTTTTCCTTTTGTGGAAATGCTTCAAAAAGATCCTTTTCTACGTGTCTAAATTTCAGAGATGAAGCTTGATAATTATTACTAAGAATATTCGGACTATTTAACTCTAATCTATTGAAGTCAATTGTCTGAATATTCTTAGTAATAATAATAATCCTTTGACACTTGAAGGTTTACATTTTAAAAGAAAATTAAAAATATGTGTTTAAAGAAATGGTTATTATGTTTCCTATTCGCTCTCAAACATAGACGATCACCAGCAATATCTGTTTACTACTCTGGAAAAAAAGAACTGCAAGAACGTTCCTATATAATCTGAATAATTCATAGGAGTCCCTGTGGTGTAGTGGCTAACCTGCTGGACTGTTACATTGTCGTAAGCAAGTTTGAATCCCACTCACGTTAATACATTCAATTTCGGGCTAATTTCTTTCGTAAAAGTAGGAGCTTACATATGCTTTAAGGTATGTGTTAAATAGTATCACTACTGTCCTTGTAATTGTAAGGCTTTGACATTAAATAAACCACGAAGATTGATGTGTCTTTAAACTAAGAAACCAGACCAAATCTACGTAATTCCCCATGATGTTGTTACTTCACCAGTATAACAGAAGGATCACATTTGCAATGACATAAGTCTGTATTGGAAATCTTTATCCAAACACTTGACTTTTTATGCGAAGCCCTGACATTATGTAAGCCGTAAGTTCGTTTTATCAGATGACTATCTCATGTGATTGTTCAAGGTTGTTAACTTTGCTGTCAATCAAAGTTTATTTTCCTCGCGATTTATTTTTCCATCAAAAATTTTCTGGTCTTATTAATGTCTCGTTGTAAGCAAGTCTGAACTCCAGTGGCGCAATCACATTAACTTTCGGACTAATACCCTTGGGAAAGGTATTAACTCCCTTAACCCCCCAAAAAATTATTGGTTAAATATTGCTACTGCTGTTCTTTTACAAGGATAACTTTGGCATTAAATAATCCACGAAGTTTGATTTACCATTAAACAAAGAAACCAGACCCAACCAAACTAAGCCATATCTACATAATTCACCATCATGTTGTTGTCACTTCACGCGTGTAATAGTTCAAATTTGCAATGACTTAAGTCTGTACAGGAAATTTTTATCTAAACTCTTTTAACTTTTTATGCCAAGCCCTGACATTATGTAAGCCGTAACAATGTTTTATCATTTGGCTATTCCGTGTGATTGCTCGAGGCCGTTAACTTTGCTGTCATTCCAAGTTTATTTTTCTCACGATCATTAGGATTATCATTCTATCTAAAATCACCTGGACGTATGAATATTACTACCTACTGAACACGTGGAAAATAGTCGATTTAATTAGAAGGGACTAATAACGATTAAAGATCAATATCACTTTATTAATGCTTTATTCAGAAGTTCCAGTTAAACGCAATGTCATCATTCTTATCGGAAAGACATGAACTCGTGGAAATCCTGAGGTCTAATTAAAATCGATCACCAAGGATAAAAGATGAATATGATATTTTTGATTTGGTTATTTGGTTTAATGGCATATAATCCCTTAAAGGTTATTTAATGCTAAATTATATATATATATATATATATATATATGCGTGTGTGTGTGTGTGTGTAGTTGGGCAGCCGTCTTTCATTAAAGCATGTTTAATTCGATAATAAAGACACATTTTGTCTATATAAATTTATTAAGATCCATTCAAGCTTTCTGATGAGTGTCTTGGTTTCAGGTTGAAATTGGTGGATGAATTTACCAAAATTTTCCCGAACGCTTTCGGGCCTTTTATAAGCCATCAGCAGGGGTTGCTCGCATGTATAAAGAGTGTTTTTTTGAAAAGTTTTTGAAAGAGTTTTTAAGGTTTTTTTATAACATTACAAAATTACGTAAATGCAGAGTTGGATAAAACTGAGATGCTGTTGAATTTAAAAAAAATTGAACGTTATCAACGGAAATAGAATATTATCAAGAAATAAATAAATATATATATATATATATATATATATATATATATATATATATGTATATATGGGGAAAATGGAACTAAATCCGACATTATAAAAATGTATCGAGATGAAAAAACACAAATGCTTCACAGGTTCATTCTATTCGTAGAAATATTTGCCGACATTAAACGTTTCGGATTATAGACACTTCATCAGGGCGTGTAAGTTATTTAATGAAACGAAAGAGACGCGAAAGTCTTAAAACATTCCATTGAAACAGTCGATAAAACTCTACTAACGGAAATAAGTGTTTTAAAACTTTCTCATTTTTTTCTCGTTTCATTTAATACGTTGCACCGGTAAAGGTATAAAAATCAAAACGTTTCAAGTTGGCAAATATTTCTACAAATAAAATCATCCTTGTGTTTTTCATCTCTATACATTTTCATATATATATATATATATATATATATATATATATATATATATGTGTGTGTGATTGTGTGCGTGTGTGTGTGTGTGTGTGTGTGTGTGTATTGTAACGATTATTGTAGTAAGAAACGAACACGACAACATGCGTTCAAATCCTGGACGAAGTTGATTGCATTTCACGTAGCAATAATACCCTTGGGAAAGGTATGAATCCAATTATCCTCCCTCTAGCTATGAGTAAATAGTAGGACAGACTAGGTTCTTTAACTTTAGTTTGGCAGCCAGTCTAGGAGAAGGAAAATTCTGAATTCAAACCTGTTAAACTCCGTTTAGAAATTGATCTTTTGTGACATCTTACCCACCGTAGAGGTTGGTAAACACACACACACACGCACACACACACACACACACATATATATATATATTTATATATATATATATATCTGTAAAGATATAATTTGTAAGCGAATATTTTGCAGGTAACTTTATTTTAAAACCAGTTGGAGCTTATTTAATTGCGCACAGTTAAATGGTTAAAGTATTGCTATCCATCACTTATAATTTTATTAGCACACAGTTAAATGATTTTAAGTATTGCTATCCATCACTAATAATTCTATTTGAACCCAATTAAATGGTTGCAAGTATTGCTATCCATCACTTCTAATTTTATTTGCACTCATTTAAATAGTCGCAAGTATTGCTATCCATCACTTATTGTTTTATTTGCACACAGTTAAATAGCTGCAAGTATTGCTATCCATTACTTATATTTCTATTTGCACACAATTAAATGGTTTCAAGTATTGCTATCCATTACTTATAATTTTATTTGCACACAGTTAAATGGCTGCAAGTATTGCTATCCATCACTTATAATTCTATTTGCACACAGTTAAATGGTCGCAAGTATTGCTATCCATCACTTATAATTCTATTTGCACACAGTTAAATGGTCGCAAGTATTGCTATCCATCACTTATAATTCTATTTGCACACAGTTAAATGGTCGCAAGTATTGCTATCCATCACTTATAATTCTATTTGCACACAGTTAAATGGTCGCAAGTATTGCTATCCATCACTTATAATTCTATTTGCACACAGTTAAATGGTCGCAAGTATTGCTATCCATCACTTATAATTCTATTTGCACACAGTTAAATGGCTGCAAGTATTGCTATCCATCACTTATAATTCTATTTGCACACAGTTAAATGGTCGCAAGTATTGCTATCCATCACTTATAATTCTATTTGCACACAGTTAAATGGTCGCAAGTATTGCTATCCATCACTTATAATTCTATTTGCACACAGTTAAATGGTCGCAAGTATTGCTATCCATCACTTATAATTCTATTTGCACACAGTTAAATGGTCGCAAGTATTGCTATCCATCACTTATAATTCTATTTGCACACAGTTAAATGGTCGCAAGTATTGCTATCCATCACTTATAATTCTATTTGCACACAGTTAAATGGTCGCAAGTATTGCTATCCATCACTTATAATTCTATTTGCACACAGTTAAATGGTCGCAAGTATTGCTATCCATCACTTATAATTCTATTTGCACACAGTTAAATGGTCGCAAGTATTGCTATCCATCACTTATAATTCTATTTGCACACAGTTAAATGGTCGCAAGTATTGCTATCCATCACTTATAATTCTATTTGCACATGGTTAAATGATTTCAAGTATTACTCTCGAAAACTAATAATTCAATTTAATATTAATCATTTGTTTGCGTACAGTTACATGGTATAGAAAATGATTTTTTTTATTCATAACTGGTACCCTAATAAGAACTATCACTCCGGGTCAGAGCAGACCTTGCAGAAATGGTAAAGAAGAGGTATTTCATATTTCCGAAAACTGGAGACTCACCATCAGATAATTTAGTCTCATACAAAGGACCCTCGTTTGGGTTGGGTTGTAGATACCTCTCTACGGAAGTGCAGTCGGCGTATGTTACAGCCCCGGTTGTATTTTAATTAGGAGTTACTTCTACGTCTCAATAAGATATGCGATACTTATTGACAAACGTACATTAGAGAAAAATAAGTTGAATGAATTATACAACTAGATAAAACTACAGAAAAGACCATCTAAAACATCATGATAAGTGATATATAAAGTTATTGGCCCAGCGGTTAGAGTGTTCGCCAATGGCCCGGGAGACCTGGGTTCAATCCCAGGTCGAGTCATACCAAAGACTTTAAAAATGGTACTTGATACCACCTTGCTTAACACTCAGCATTATAAGGTACGGTTCAAGGGTAAAGTGGAGCAATCCTGGCAATGGAGTAGCGCCCTCCCCTACACCTTGGCGTAGTAGCTATCGAAAAGGGAGCCTTCGGGTCACCCTCGACTATGGTCGCTAACTTTACTTACTTATTATTACACAAAGAAAATATACACTTTATTCTTTTTTAAATTAATTTAGCAGTAAATAAACTAATGACAGATAAGAGCAAAAACATTTTTTCTTTAATAACTAAAAATTTTGGCTTTATATACCTTAAACAAACTAGATTGAATCATTGAAAGGAGGTGTTTGTGGTGTAATTGTTTTTGTCGAAACGAGTTCAAATCCTATTTGCGCTTCACAGAGCACTAAAATCTTGAAAAAGGCATATATACATTTAGTCTCTCTCTAACTATGGGTAAATAGCAGAGCAGACAAGGCTTTTTTAGCCTTCGTATGGCAACTGGTCTAAGGGGAAAGAAAAATACTGAATTAAATCATGATGAACTTTGCTTAAAATTGACGTTTTGTCGCTTCCTGGTCGCGTCGAGTGGTTAGATAAGTACATTAAATCATATGAAATAATTTCTTTTGGTATCTTCGTGGTGTAGTGGCAAACGTACTGGACTACAAATTTAAAGTTGACACGTTCAAACTCCCGTCATGCTTTTACACTCACTTTCGGACCAATACCCCTGGGAAAGGATTGAACTCCCTTATACCTCCAGTTATAGGTTAGATATTACCACTACTGCTCTTTAAGAAGGATAACTTTGGAATTAAACAACCCACGAAGGTTTGTATACCATTAAACAAAGAAACTGAAAAAAAAATTTTTTTTGGTTCAAGTGATGTTATAATAAGCGAAATAGATACCTATTTTCATGTCTGCAAGCAAATTCATTCTTTAGAATTATACTTTTTTATATATGCTATGGGGTGACTGGGACCCCCACAGGTTGGACTAGTCTGATGACTATATTAGAGCGGTGTTCGTTCTAACCGTCAGTATGACAGTTGAGTATGTTTCTCAGTTTGACTATCTTTCCGACAAAAAATCGACTAAGGTTTGTTGTACTATACTCTCATGGTATTTTATTATTGCCTTGGTTCCGTGATTACCACATACGTTTCCAGGTAGTTTGTTTATCAATCCCCTCTGTGCCCACGTTGTGTTTGAAAGATCCATTGACGTGGAATAACACAATCTATCCGGAACTTCTGACTGTCGGAGTGATTCGTTGGAACAAGTTGCGTAGGCGTGCTACACAAAGACAAGAATTCTCCGTTAACACTTAATAATAATTTATTGAAACACAATAGTATAATGATAATATATATATATATATATATATATATATATATATAGAGAGAGAGAGAGAGATTGTCGATTTTGTTGTGTTTGAGAGGTAGACAATTGAGGTATTTGGCTGATGCTGTTTTTCTATCTTATTCAATTTTTCTGAGAGTGAGGCTTTTGCTGGAGAGACTTTAGTTCTTGGAGATATTTCTTTTCTTATTCTTTTGTCTTTGGTATAAACATCTTATCTCTTATCTTATCTAACTCTAAATCATTAATTTTCATAAGGGATTCCCCTGGGAACAAACATTTCCGATAGGCTAACCAATCACTGATCATTTTGTATACTTTTACTACATTTTGACTGGTCAGCCAATAGAATGTGCTGATCTGCGTCTGCGGGAAAAGTATCCCTTCCATGTATCAGATTTTGATTGGTCATCTGATCAAACCACAATATAGGAGCTTGGTTAATTAAGGATCCTAGCCCACGCCTTGTGGGGGACTATTTCTTTTCACTTTAACCAAAACAAAAAATCAAAGATCTGATCTTTTAACCCCAGCAATTGGTCAAGAGATGCCATGTTTTAAATTGGGTCAAGGCACTGACAAACCTCGAAACTTTGCATACCTTTAGTTTTGACAATCTGAAAGTTCGATTAGTACTGACCTTTGAAATTGACTTTTCAATATCGTTCAAAGTATATTAGTTTTTTTATGTTATCATAAAAGGGAAATTACATTTTCCTGAATAAAAAGTCTATCATACCCTCCAAAAGTTTTTAGGACCAGTGAATTCCTCACAAGTTTCATTAGTCAGAGATCTGTATTCTCTCCGTAACTAAATATCTCTTACCTTACATGTGTCGACTCTTACAACTCACGAAACAATAATATAATACACGATTTTGTTTTTGAATGAAATCCAATAATGTTTTATTATTTTTCCATCTATATTTGGTTTCTTAATTTAATCGCATATCAATTTTGAGGTTATCTAATGTCAAAGCCATCCATATTGAAGAAAGGTTGTGGTGCTGTTTAACCCATAACCGAGGAAGATAAGTAGATTCATCCTTTTTTTTTCTTGGGTATTAGACTTAAAGTGAGCGTAATAGAGAGACTTGAGACCCAACTTGCTTACAACAAAGTCACAGTCCAGCTGGTTAGCCACGGAGACTCCTCTTCCTATATACCGTCTTGTCAGAGTTTTTATCATCTACGAACACCTGGATATCATGAAAACGTAAAAGTATTTCTTGTAATCTGTGGTTTTGATTTTGTAAGACATTTATACCATAGCCAGATACGGCTATATGTGAAACGTACATCGAATGTCCCTAAAGATAGAACATAGGAATCTCGAAATTCGAAAAGCACGTAACGACTTCTCAGTTTAGGTACGAAACTTTTTATTACCTTTGAGTTTAAAGGTTCTTCGACATAAGGAGAGAGATACACATTCTTTCTATTCTGGCTTTTTCATCTGTCCCCCATCTCGTGCAGCGTCCGTAGCGCGCAAATTCGTCTCGCCTCGGCGAGTCCCGAAAGTCGACCCTTCTCGCCCGGTGTCTAGTCTCAACT
>OY757928.1:42605172-42752672 GCA_963585895.1 Sepioteuthis lessoniana | reverse complement strand
GAATGGAGAGAGAGAGAGAGAGAGAGAGAATGGAGAGAGAGAGAGACAGAAAGAGAGAGTCAGGGAAATCCGTGTTAGCAGCGCGACTTGAAGATGATGATTCATAACATAGTTATGCTGCTTGCTATATTTATAAAGAAAGTGATCTCAATACCAGTGATTGAGTATATATAGATATGCCAGTAGACTAAATGAAATGTCTCTTATCTCAGTGTTTAGGAGGTGCCCGTGGTGTAATGGTTATCGTCACAGGATATGAACACGGCGATACGAGTTCAATTCCTGGACAAGACTGATTGCATTTCACATAGCACTAATACCCTTGGGAAAGGTATGAATCCAATTATTCTCCCTCCAGCTATGGGTAAATAGTAGGGCAGACTAGGTTCTTCAGCCTTGGTGAGGCAACTAGTCTAGGAGAAGGAAAACTCTGAATTCAAACCTGTTAAACTCCGCTTAAAAATTGACCTTGTGTCATATCCTGTCCGAGCGGAAGGGTTAGGTAAATAGGATCTCAGTGTTTGAGGTACGCCACGAGTCATTTTTGGTCATGTGACTAGGCGAACCTTGAATCCAGCTCTTTCATGAATAGGACTTCAGAAGCGACAGACGTGGTCGTTCGCTTTTCTGCAGTGCATATGGTGCTTCTGCATTTTACCAGACCCGAGAAGCAGTAAGTGGTTTCACCTCTTGGTTGTATGGACTTTTCTTCATATTCCTCGGACGTATTATAACTCCTTTATAGCTTGGGGGGGGGATTTAGTTTCCCTCCTTGTTTATTGTAGAATTAAATGTTATAGCATGAGTGCACTTGTCTGTTCTTCTTCCTACGGAACATTCTGTGTTAAATTATTTTCTTTTGGAAAACCTAACGCATTATAAGAAACGGGGTGGGATTTACGAGTTAACACCTCGTTAAATCGTAGAGATCTAAGATTGAATAGCGTAGACTCAGAGTCAACGTCGCTTGGTTTCTGCAAGTTTCTCAACAATGTGTTCATCATCTTCGTTTGATTCCAATTGCATCACTGATATTAAGCTCTTTTTCATTATAAAAATATTTTCCAAACAAAATTGATAAATACGCATATATGACAGTGTGTGCGTGGTGTGTATAAAGATAAGGACACAACAAACAATTTAAATATAAACAAACCTAATTTTTTTCTAAATCAAAGATACCAGTATTTCAAGAAATATTTTTAACAAGACATTATTCAGTCAAAATGGGTATTATTGAATGTTATTTATTACACACTCCTCTGCTATGAAAACCAAGAATATGAATATATAGAAGTATAAAAATAAGTACTGCACATACACACATACACGAATACACATTTATATCTGCAATTTTTTTTTGTGTTAGAGAAATGAAAATGATATAAAGGCATAAAGAACATGTTAATCCCTTATACTAAAACTATAGTACGCACATGATGTAATGTTTTTCAACTTTCTCACACAGAAGACATGATGGTTATAGTGATCGCCAGTGGTCTGGGAGACCTGGGCTCAATCCCAGGTCGAGTCAAACTAAAGACTAAAAAATGGTACTTGATGTCTCTATTCTTAATATTCAGCATTATAAGATATGTATCAAGGGTAAGTGGAACAATCCAAGGTAAGAATTAGCACCCTCCCCTACACCTCAGTGAAGTAGTTATTGAAAAGAGAGCCTTCGAGTTGCCCTCGATTAGAGTTGGCCAATACACACATATATATATATATATATATGTGTGTGTGTATGTGGGTGTGTATCTGTGTGAGAGTGTCTTTATACATACATCTGCTAAAATAAATACACACATGCATATATATATATATATATATACGAAGGAAGGATGAAAAGTTCATTGGCTGAAAACTTCATATGGGGACGTTATGTTTGCTTTTGATGGCTTTTTGACCTATGGAAACCAAACACTGCAACATTGATGGTGGTAGTATGTGGACCACAAGAGTAACTTTGTTGTAAAATAAACTTTAAACTGTCCATGAAAGTATATTAGTCAGCCTATGAAGAGTCAAATGTCAAATCGCTAAAAAAGAACACAAAAAATCCTAAAAAATGTTTATTGCACAAGTAATAGAGAGAAACTGAATCTCTTCTAATAACAGCTCAAAACAACGCCATAAGGACCAACTATATCAAAGCAAGAATCGATAAGACGTAACAAAACAGCCGGTGTAGGTTTTGTGGTGTTAGAGTCGAAACGATCAATTACATATTAAACGAATGCAGCAAATTAGCTCAGAAAGAGTATAAGACTAGAAATGACTGGGTGGGCATGGTGATTCATTGGAAATTCTACAAGAAATTTAAATTTGACCATACAAACAAATGTCATATGCACAATCTGGAATATGTTCTCGAGAATGAGATGCAAAAACTCCGCTGGGATTTTGGGATACAAACGGATCCCTAGTTTCGGCCAGATTACCAGACCTTGTAATAATCAACAACAGCAACAGCAACAACAACAAAAGAAACTTGCTGAATTGTGGACTTTGCGGTCCCAGCTAACCGGCGAGTAAAATTGAAAAAAAAACCCCAAAAACAACAACATCAAAAAACGGAAATAAAGATAAGTACTTCGACCTGCCCAGAGGATAAAAAAAAAACTGTGGTTCATGAAAGTGACAGTGATACCAATTCTAAATGCTGTTGGTATAGTTACCTTCGGATTGGTACAAGGACTTGAGGACTTTGAAATAAGAGGGCATGTGCAGACCATTCAAACTACAACATTGTTGAGATCGGCCAGAATACTGAGAAGAGTCCTGGAGACTTGAGGAGACTTGCAGTTATTCAAACTACTGTGAAAGAGCATCGGCTAATGCTGATGTAAAAAACTTTCAAGGCGTAAAATAATAATAATAATAATAATGTACCAAATATCACATGAAGTTATAAACTTCATCGTACTGACCATGAAGACCTGGAGAGTGGAGCTGACAGCAGGAGGAAGAAGCTGAGCTGAAACAAAGATCCAAAGAGGCATTTTCCAAGGAGATGTACTATCGCCCTTACTATTCATAATAGTCATCATGCCACTGAATCACATACTCAGAAAATGCACAGCCGGATACAAACTCAGCAGATCGCAAGAGAAGATCAACCACCTAATGTACATGGATGACATTAAATTATTTTCAAAAAATGAAAAAGAACTGGAAACTTTCATACACGCAGTTAGAATATACAGTCAGGACATAGGAATATAATTTGGCAGAGAAAAATGTGCCATGCTCGTCATCAAAAGTTGCAAACAACATATGACTGACGGAATGGAACTACCAAATCATGACAGAATTAGAACGCCCGAAGAAAATGAAACCTCCAAATACTTGGGCATCTTGGAGGCTAACACCATCAAACAAGTGCAAATGAAAGACACGATCTGAAAAGAATATCTCAGGAGAACGCGAAAACTACTCGAGACAAAACTCTCCAGCAGAAACCCCATCAAAGGATTAAATACTTGGGCTGTGCCACTAGTCAAATATTTGGGACCCTTTCTCAAGTGGACCCGAGAGGAACTTAAACAAATGGACCAAAGAACAAGAAAACTAATGACCATGCATAAAGCATTACACCCCAGAGATGACGTTGACAGACTATATGTATCTAGAAAACAGGCAGGAAGAGGACTTGCCAGCATCGAAGACACCGTTGACGCATCCATACAACAACTCGAAAACTACATAGAAAAACACGAACGAGGACTAATTACAACCATCAGAACCGATACGGACAACACGATAAACGAAAGAATGACAACAACTAGGAAACAAGAATGGGAAGGAAAACAACTCTATGGCCGCTTTAAGCGTCTAATAAACAACATCTCACACCAGACAACCTGGACCTGCCTAAGAAAAGGAAATCTTAAGAGAGAAACGGAATCCCTCCTAATAGCAGCACAGGACAATGCCATAAGAACCAATCAAATCAAAGCGAGAATAGATAAGACGCAACAAAACAGTAAATGTAGGCTATGCAGTGACAGAGACGAAACGATCAATCACATAATAAGCGAATTCAGCAAATTAGCACAGAAGGAGTACAAGGCGAGACACGGATGGGTCGGCAAGGTGATCCACTGGGAAATGTGCAGGAAATTTAAATTCGACCTCACCAACAAATGGTATGTGCACAACCCGGCACCTGTCCTAGAAAATGACTCGCATAAATAGGACTTTAACATACAAACGGATCACTTAATCCCGTCCAGAAGACCAGACCTCATAATAATCAACAAAAAAAACGAGGATCAGCAAAATTGTCGAATTTGCTGTCCTGGCGGACCACAGAATAAGTCTGAAGGAAAGTGAAAAAAAGGATAAGTATCTCGACCTTGCTAGAGAAATAAAAAGTCACGGAACATGAAAGTAACGATTGTGCCAATTGTGATTTGTGCGTTAGGCACAGTAACTAAAGAATTATTAAAGCGCCTGGAGGACTTGGAAATTGGCGGACGGGTGGAGACTATCCAAAGGACAGCATTGCTGAGGACGGCCAGAATACTGAGACGAGTCCTGGAGACTTGAGGAACTTGCTGTCACTCAAACTCCAGTGAAAAAATATCAGCTAACACTGATGTGAAAAACTCTAAAGGAGCAAATAATAATAATAATAATAATAATAATAATAATAAGGACTTGGAAGTTGGCGGACGGGTAGAGACTATCCAAATGACAGCATTGCTGAGAACGGTCAGAATCCTGAGACGAGTCCTATAGACTTGAGGAGACTTGCTGTCACTCAAACTCCTGTGAAGAACCATCAACGTTAGCTGATGTGAAAAACTCTCAAGACGTAAATAATAATAATAATAATAATAAAAGCTTAGTATCAAATTTTCCAGCCTAGTCATTTTAGATTATTTACTTTTCTCTCGTTGAACCAATAACAATGAAAGAATGACGAAAAGGGAAAAACTCATCGAGGAGAAAATAGTCAAAACATTCACAAAAACAAACGAGAACAGAGCTTTCTCCATGAGGAAATTAAAAAAAAACAAACTAAATACGAAAACAGACACCCTCACTGAAAACCGAACATACCAACAAAATGAGTTAGTAAAGTTGGTGACTAAAAATCGAGGGTGACCCTAAGGCTCCCTTTTCATTAACCACTACACTGAGGTGTAGGGGAGGACGCTACTCCTTTCCCTGGATTAATCAACTTTACCCTTGATAGGTATCTTATAATGCTGAATGTTAAGCAAGGAGGCATCAAGTTCAATTTTTGAGTCTTTGGTATGACTCGATCTGGGATTGAACCCCGGTCTTCCGGCTAATTGACGAACACTCTACCCACTAGACCAATGAACCGGTATAACAATATGAAATCGAAAGTAGATTATATTGAAAACCATTGGGGATATCAAGACAATATAAGGAAAATTTATACACAAGAGGAAGCATAAAAAAACAAAAATTTAAGACTTAATATATCGGGAAACCTCCTAAATCAAAGGGAGATATCATTCTTCGTCGGTATTGAAAGCATAGAACCACCCAATTTACAGATTTCTTCTGGATGGATCAAATCTTCATCCTAAAAAAATTAAGGAAAAAAATCACATCACAAGACAGAGTGGCAGAAAAAAATAAAATAAAAGCAAAGCATAACTTGACAAAATTAAAAGCTAAGGTAGAACTACTTGAAGGCAGAGCAACACATTACCCAACAAACATCTAGAAATAGGCCAGGAACTATAAACTGAAATCAAAGAACTTTGTCCACAATGATATAACAATTGTTATCGTAACTGTTGGGAAAAGAATACAAAAAGAGAAAGAAAAAATTAGAAAAAACTACATGGCTGAGAAATCTACTCTAAAAAGAAAAAGAAAAAATAGCGAGAAAATGATGAAAAAAGAAACGAAGAAAACTAAAAACACGCAAAAAAAAAAAAAATATACATATGAAAAACAAACCCAGACTTCCACAGAACAACAACTATACACACAATTATCAGTCACAAAGAAATAAATAGGAAAGAAAATAAAAAGAAACAACGAAACGCGTTACTATACACAAGCAAATACGAACAACTGATGGAATTATCAAAACATACACAAAGAACAGCATAAAAAGAAAAAAATCACCATACGTACCATCACATACAAACAAAGTGTCACAAATACCATAGGAACAGCAACCACTCAGTAAGAAACAATCTTTCAGGAAAAGATAAAATTAATCCTACACATACAAAAAATGTCTCTTACCATAAGAACAGCAACCACTCAGTAAGAAACAATCTTTCAGGAAAAGATAAAATTAATCCTACACATACAAAAAATGTCTCTTACCATAAGAACAGCAACCACTCAGTAAGAAACAATCTTTTAGGAAAAGATAAAATTAATCCTACACATACCATCACATACAAAAAAATGTCTCTTACCATAAGAACAGCAACCATTCAGTAAGAAATAATCTTTTAGGAAAAGATAAAATCTATCCTACACATACTATATCATACAAACAGATTTTCTCTCTTACCATAAGAACGGCAACCACTCAGTAAGAAACAATCTCTTAGGAAAAGATAAAATGAATCCTACACATACCATCACTTACAAAAAATGTCTCTTACCATAAGAACAGCAACCACTCAGTAAGAAACAATCTTTCAGGAAAAGATAAAATCAATCCTACACATACCATCACTTACAAAAAATGTCTCTTAACATAAGAACAGCAACCACTCAGTAAGAAACAATCTTTTAGGAAAAGATAAAATCAATCCTACACATACCATCACTTACAAAAATGTCTCTTACCATAAAAACAGCAACCATTCAGTAAGAAACAATCTTTTAGGAAAAGATAAAATTAATCCTACACATACCATCACATACAAAAAATGTCTCTTACCATAAGAACAGCAACCACTCAGTAAGAAACATTATTTTTTTGAAAAGATAAAATGAATCCTACACATACCATCACATACAAACAAATTGTCCTTCTTACCGGTAAGAAAGAATCTTTTAGCAAAGATAAAATTTATCCTACAAATGTCATCACTCAAAAAAGTGCCCCAAATACCGCGCATACCCACAAATGCAAGATGGGTGGAATAAAATCCTCTATATTTCCCATCACAATGGACGAATGAAGTCTACAGACTACGATATGGGTAATAGGACCAAGTGAGGAAACCTTTTTTAGACAAGCCTAGCCACTCAAGATCTAATAACAGCACAACAAGAAATCATTTTTGGGAACACAAGCCGAACAAAAAGACCAGTAATTCACAGTGATTAAAATCAACAACATTAAACCTAAAAAAAATCAATATATCGACATATAAATAAAACAAAAATTAGATTGCTTTATTAAAACTTGGTCTTAAATTTTACCCTAATCCCGAAAAGCAATCTTGCTGAATTTCAAAATAGATCTTAAAGAATTTGAACGACAATTTAGATTGGTAGAGACATTCTATAACTAAGAATATGCAGACGTTTCCCTTGTAAAAACATAAATCCAAATTGAATATTCTGAATACATAAGAATTCAAAATTCCTGTGGCTTTAAATTCATTCTCAAAGTAGCAGGTTCATTATGCCCCAAGAACAGACTCAGAAAACTAATAGATATTCTATAACCTTTTCCATAAGATATTGTACAACAACTATATAAGATAAAAATCTCAAAATCGAGATGCTATCCACATTTCAAACTCCATACCACACACACACACACACACACACACACACACACACAGAGAAAAATCTGTTCCCAATGCACTCCTAGTAATAGCGGATGCTAAAAACCTATATAGTAATATTCTCCATGAATTCAGGAAACAGGTTTTGGATAAAAAATACACAAAAACATAACACCCAAGATTAAAAAATATCATCACATATTTTATGTGTATATTTAGACATACAACTAACCTTTTAACCTACCAACGTATATATATATATATATATATATATATATATATATATATATATATATATATATGTGTGTGTGTGTGTGTAAGGGTGTGACTGCTACTTCAGTTTTCTACACACAATGGCTGAACTGTTGATTCCAGTTTGTTGAAAATCAAGAAACATGTTATAACAATATATATATATATAAATGCATGTGCTCGTGTTGTAATGTTATTGTGGTAAGACTTCAATTCAAAATCCTGAACGACACTGTTTGCATTTCACATAGTGCAAAAAGCTTTTGGAAAGGTGGGAATCCAATTATTCACTTTTGAGCTATGGTTAAATAATAAAGTAGACTGGGGTCTTTAATCTTGGTATAACAACGAGTCTAGCGGAAGAAAAACACTGAATTCAAACCAGTTAAACTCCGTTTAAAAATTGACCATGTGTCACATCCTACTCATGAGGAGGTAATTGTAAACACACACACACACACATACACACACACACACATATATATATATATAAAGAGAGAGAGAGAGATAGATAGATAGAGTGAGAGAGAGAGAGAGAGAATGGGAGAAATATGAAGTGGATGGTAGGGAAATTATGTCAAAAAGGAAATGTCTTGAAACAGAAGAGAAAAAGAGATGTAAAAAAGAAAGAAAAAACTACCCGCCCCCAAAAAGGCACAATGACCCAAGATGAAAAAAAAGAATAAAAAAAAATAGAGGAATGAATATAAAATGAATTAGTAGAGGAAAAAAAAAGAAAGGAAAAATAAAGACCCAGAATATTCAGGTGAGGTGGTGTTATACAGTTTAATGGCGTATCAACCCTCGATGATTATTTAATACCAAATACTATATATATATATATATATATACAAGTAAAAAAAGTAATGTTGGTGACTCGATGGCTTCCTTTTCATTAGCTACTACACTGAAGTGTAGGGGAGGGCGCTACTCCTTTCCCTGTATTTCTCCACTTACCCTTGATAGGTACCTTACAATGCTGAGTGTTAGCAAGGAGGCATCAAGTGCCAATTTTTTAGTATTTGGTATGAATTCGACCAGGGATTGAACCTCGGTCTGCCAGGCCATTGACGATCACTCTTTACCCACTAGGCCAATAGACCAATGATTTAAGTTAATTGTTTATGGTTAATATCGTAATACTTATCTTAGTAGACAGCGCTTGCAGCTGAGCATAATATAGACATTATTTGCATACAAGAACATAGATACTGCCAGAGCAAACTAGGAATAATACACAATACTGATAATGGATGCACATATGGCTTGGAATCTGACATACTTCTCCGATTATGCAACGCTGCTTCTAAACAAACTACAATAGACAAATGGACAAAAGGCTGTATCTTCCCCAAGAAAAGTGAACTCGGAATCCCAAAGAACTACAGAGGCAAAACTTTTGAAAAAACTTCGTCAATGTCGTCAAAAGAGGTGTAGCAAATGCTTCTCTGTCCACGAGCCTTAAATTACAAAATAGCATGAAGACAGTCCAACCGGGAAGGAATTGCAAAGACATGAAAGCAAAGATGGAAATAATAAATTCTACTTACACAACTCATTAAACAGAAATAGGAAATATCTATCAGATTTTATACTCGAAAACAGGCTAGCATGTCTAAATACTAAATTTAAAAAAAAGTGAGAGAAAACCATGGCCCTACACCGACTCAAATAGCACTAAAGTACAGATAGATTATATATTCATGAACAAGAAGTGGATAAATAACGCTTTGAATTGTGAGGCATATTCATTTTTTTGAGGGAGTATCTTCTGATCACAAAATGATCTCGTCAAAGAGTCACCTTCGTCTACGCTGAAATAAGACACAACGTGGTAAAGATTAATAATATGAATTATCCTCACTTAACAAATGTGATATTAGAAATCAGTAAACAGTAAGTGTAAGAAAAAAAAGTTTAATACTCTTCAGGAGACATCTGAAAGACATACTTTGAATGACGAATAGGAAAATTTGTTACTGCCTATAAAGAAACAGAAGGCAAAAACCAAGAAACTATTGTTGAGTTCTATGGGAGTGAAAAAAAGTTGAGATAAACGAGGCAACATAGAAATAGAGGGGTGTCCTCGTGGTGTAATGGTTAAAGCGATGAACTGCGGAATCGTAGTACGCGAGTTCGTACTCCAGTCGCGCTATTACGTTCACTTTCGGGCAAATACCCTTGGGAAAGGTATGAACCCCCTTATTCTCCCTCCAGCTATGGGTAAATAGTAGGACGGACTAGGTTCTTCAGCTTTGGTGAGGCAACTAGTCTAGGAGAAGGAAAACTCTGAATTCAAAACCTGTTAAACTCCGCTTAAAAATTGACCTTGTGTCATATCCTGCCCGAGCGGAGGGGTTGGTAAATAGTAACATAGAAATAGCATCCTTACTTAATAAAAGAAACTCAACAAATGTCAATGCCTAGAAGCTTTAGAAAGCCCAGAGAAAACTAAGACATTCCATAAAGAACTACTAGAATGCATTCTAGGCCAAATTAATAAAATCAGAAACTCGGTAGAAGACAGACAATCGTAAGGCAGACAGTAATGGAAGTAAGTGTAAGCAAGAACACCTTGAGAGCAAAACTAAAAGCTACCCACCTAGAAGAAAGACTTCAAGAAAAAATTGGAACGGTTTTTGGAGAAATCGATCCCCAAATTTCCAGATTTTGACTATCCGCCGAATCATCGAAGGAATACGTGCAAAACATCTCAAGGCAACACTATTGTTTTATAATAAAGTAAAGTTGGCGACCGTAGCCAAGGGTGACCCCTTTTCGATAGCTGCTACACCAAGGTGTAGAGCAATGAGCTACTCCCTTTCCTGGATTGTTCCACTTTACCCTTGATCCTTACCTTATAATGCTGTGTTAAGCAAGGAGGCATCAAGTACCATTTTTTAAGTCTTTGATATTACTCGACCTGGGATTGTTGAAATAGGATATTCCTAATTTTGTTGTTTTGTTTCGTGTCTACTTATTTTGGTGTTTATTTTTTAAAATTAAAATTAATATTGTTTTATGATAGTTTTATACTAGGATATTCGTAATTTTGCTTCCGCACCCTGAAGAGTTATTTTAAAAGGAATCAGAGTTTATTTGTTAGCATAAAGTGAAATAGCTTCAGGAGTTAACTCTAATTAAGCAAGGATGTAAAAGTAATGAAGAGGTACTCCACAGTCCCCCAAAATACAAGACTGGAGGCTCACCATAAGATATTTTCGTGTCTTATCCAGGATACTCGTTGTGATAGTATGGGTTCTTTTCCTCTGTTGAGGTACAGTTGGTGTATTTTACTACCCCAGCCGACTTGGCTCTAGAAAATCAAGTCAAATATATTGTTAAACGAGAGAAAAAGAGAATGACTTGAATGCTAATTACCTCGAAATTGACGAATAATTTATAAAAGACTGTCGAGCAAAGACTCATAAATAAGAGACATAACTGCGGCTATTAATAATAAATATATCTATTATGATAATTTACTAAATGTCGATTCGTCCGTAGCGTTAAGTTAGTTATTTTTGCCAAAATTTTAACCAAACTTTCTGGTTTTGTTAGAATTATGTCTGGAAAGGTTTTAAATTATACGAGACGATCCGGCTTAGGTGGGAGCTGTCTCTCATCATCTATCTCATACTGTTCCCTCGCCATCTCACATCGCTTACCCGTTCTTTTAATAATCGTTGTGATCTTAGTGATGACTCATAGTCTCCCGACGTGCACTGAGGTCCTCTTTGTCGCAGCCAAGTGTCGAGTTGCTGAACAAATTCCTTTGGAAAAGCTGTATGATAATTCTGCTTATTCGTCCGTTACGTATTTCCATAGATTCTCCCCGAAGCTAACTGGGATATTCTTCCACCCTGCCCGTCTACCAAGTGATATATTCTGCTACCTTTTCCCACAACCAAGTGAGATATGCTTAAAATGAGTCATTATTGAATAAACAATAAAAAAATTATCAACAAGCATAATTTAAAAATATTAGATGAAAAAGCTGATTGTCAGAATAACATGTAATTGCAGGGATGGAGATAAATGACTTTTGAATGCTCCTTCTTTTCTTTACATTTCATCACCATATCATTACTATATATACATATCTAAATATTAGTTGCTGTATGGCCACTTACCTCCAATCAAAAAAACATCCAAGTAAGACGAGAAAGAAGGACGAACTCATAGGTAATGTTTTCTAATGGACTCCTACATATGGACGCGCCAGGGTTAAACGACTTGCAAGGACTAAAATGCATAAGCTCTGTACGGAAACTAGATGTTGTCTTGAGGACCTGACAATGAGCCATGGATGATAGAGATGGATGGTTAGAAAGCGCGCACAAGAGCGAGAGAGAGAAAGAGAAGGGGGATCTTCGAGCTATTAACATTAAACTTGATAATATATTATGACTCAGGCGTAAATCAGCCGGGTTTCGATCCCATCTTGAAGAACGAAAGTCACTCTGTGGATGATAATAAATACTCCCCAGCCCCGTGGGTAAATCAATCTAATAGGGGATTTCACGGCTGTCATATAAGCTGAAACGCAGTACCTCTTTTCATGAATTGAGCACATCCAGTAGCCGATAGAATGTATGTAAAAAGATATTCGTAAAAATTCTTTCACTAACGCAGAGATTGACGCTGGCTTTAAGGCAATATATCTGACTGTCGTAAAGCCAGCCGTGTTTCGATCCCAGCTTAAAGCGTCACGCGTGTCTAGCCACACTGGAGTGTAGTGATATAACGAAAGAGTCTGTTTATGGATGATTATATATATATATATAGAGAGAGAGAGAGAGTCAGCGTCCGAAGACAATGAGTGTGAATATATAGAATATATGAGGATTTTCTTTTAAATCTATGCGAGAGCTCGATGTATGGCTCTTGTTATATATTCCCTATTCAGGTTTAATAACAAGACTCGCATACAGAGCGTATACAATGTAAGAAGAAAACTCAAAATTTGGCCTAATTGGTATAGTGTTTGCCAATGTCCAGGGAGACCGGGGTTCAATACCAGGTCGAGTCATACCAGAGACTCAAAAAATCGTATTTGTTGCCTCCTTGCATAACATTCAGAATTATAAGGTACGGATCAAGGGTAAAGTTGATTTATCCAGGGAGAGGAGTAGCGCCCTCCCCTACACCTTGGTGTAGTAGCTATTGAAAAGGGAACCATCGGGTCACCCTCGACTTGGACGCCAACAACTTTACTATATATACATATATATTGTTTTTGTTTCTCTGTTTCTCTCAATATCTATAGAGAGAGAACATGAATCAAAGAATTACCCTTATTATATTTTACATAAATAATTTATAGATCAACCTCCTACTTTAACAAAACTGTCAACAAAAACTTGGGGGGAAAATTTTTCCTATTGAAAAAGAAAACACTTGGAAAAATCCTCTACATTTAATAAACTCTTTAACAAAAATAATTCTAAAATGAGTCTTTATTGCATGAACAATAAAAAAAATTATTAACAAACAGAATTTCAAAAAATTAGATGTAAAGTATCGTAGCCAGAATAACAGATGCAACCGCAAGAATAAAGCTAGATGCCCATTGGACTGGAATTATTTGATTAACAATACAAAAAATCACAATGAAGTGAGATGATAAGAACGAAAAAATATACATTGATGCCACTGAACTGAACTAGAAAAACAGATCGTACAATCACATCAGCTTCAATAGCAGAAAGTATTCCGACGGTCCTAGCCTATATTATCTTTGATATATAAAGGATGTAACGGGCAAAGCTCCCCTAATAATGCATCTAAGAACAATTTGCGCAACAAAAGAAACGAATTAAAATCTAAATGTAGACCTATCCACTCATCTCTCTTACGTCATCAACCACATGACTCTGTTTAATTACATGATTTATCTCCTCCTTTTTACACTGCCACAGAGAGAAAAAGAAATTGTTCCTCGTTTGAATGTTACGTGTTCTAACACCTTATCATGTTATTCTTTTGTATAAATGTCTCACTCAACGACAAAAAACGTACGTGACTAAATACAGACGCTAGACTAGCCTCTTTTACCGCACGAATATTGTAGAAAACACATGAAATTTTGGTAACAGACTTACTGTGTTCATTATTGTATTACTTTTAGGTTTATACACGCTCAGCAATTACAACATCGAATACTGTTTTCATGCAACTTTTCATATTTGCTGTTCCCCACTCTCTCTCTATCTCTCTTTCTCTCCCACTTTCTCTCTCTCTCTCTCCCTCTCTCTCTATACACACACATATATATATATATATATATAAAATGTGTACACATGTATACATACATAAAATGTATATACGTATATATAAATGTATATACAGTCACATATATATAGATGATATAAAGTAAAATTGGCGATCTTTGTCGAGGGCGACGCGAAGGCTCCCTTTTCAATAGCTACAACACTGAGGTGTAGGAGAGGGCGCTACTCCATTCCCAGGATTGATCCACTTTACCCTTGATCCACACTTTATAGTGCTGAGCGCTAAACAAGGCGGCATCAAGTACCATTTTTTGTGACTGGTATGACTCGACCTGAGATTGAACCCCGGTCTCCCAGACCATTGGTGATTACTCTACTCATTAGACCAATGGCCCGGTTTTCGGTCAATGGCCCGGATATAGATGATATAGCTCTCTCTCTATATATATAGTTGATGTGTACATATATATCTTTATATATATGTTTATTGTTGATATATATATATATATATATATAAAGATGCCCAGGTTTATTAAAGTCAGTATGCAAGCAGTCAGTTTATGTAAGTGTGTGTATATTGTTTCTTTTTTTATTTATTCATACTGGGCGATTAAGACACATGTCTAAATGAAACTTGGTGTGTAGATTTTGTTAATCGACCTCCTCAAAGAGACAGATGTGACAGGTTTTTTTACGTTGTTTTTATATAATCTTCTGCCTACATACCGTAGGATTATAACAAAAATTGTTTAGCTCCATCAGCATTCCTCTCCGTGGGGGAATCTCAGACATTAGAGATTGCTGTTACCCAATCTAAGTGTAATGGTATAGATGCAGTTTGGCGAGATATCTTCTTGGAAATAGACTTTGGATATATATGCACTTCCCAGGCAAGGCAGCTGAGCTATGCAGAAGATCTACAAACTGTGCAAATCTCATTTTTCAACACTAAGTGTAAAATGTATAAAATTTTATTTAATTTGGTTTTGGGCACTGTGAAAATAAGATTTGAATCACAACATTAATAAGATTAACCATAGGCGACCTGATAGATGCAGTGTGTTTTCTGAAAAAAGAAAAAAAATATATGAATCATAGTTCTGCAAGGTAAGTTGCATTTTAATAAAAGAAAATAATAAAAAATATCTTTAAAAAATATTATTAACTATCTGAAGAAATATTTTTTTTCAAAATTGAATAAATTTTGTTTATCACTATAAGGAATAGAAGTGAATTTTTTAAAAATATTTGATATCTTGTATTATTCAGCTTTTATGATCTTTTTCATATTTTGTTGATTTTTTATTTTAATGTTTAATTATTATATGCTTCATATATATATATATATATATATATATATATATATATATGTATGTATATATATAATGTTTTCTCGCAAAAATATTTATAGCAACTCGGTTTCTTCGAGGGGACACTTTATTAACACACCAACTTCTTTTCCTCTGTCTTCAAAGAAACCTACACTTCATCAAACTTTACCAGACGACATCGGGATTATTTCCAGGTCATCACATAACATACATTCTTCCAGTTGTCCCTGATGACATTTGTGCTCAGCTACATCCAGATAACTTAGAGTTCATCATATTGTATATATATATATATATATATAATATGATGACCTGTATGTAATCTCTTAAGTAATATATATATATATATATATATATATAACTCGTACACTATACATAAGCGTAGGATTAGCGGGTTTGACCGGACAACAAGACGGCTTCAAGAAACGATGACACAAATCATGTTGATAAGAAGCGTTTTCAAGAGATGAAAAGTAACACTGAGCTGAGTATAATCTTTTGAGCGAAAAGTAGACGCACTGTGACTGTCAGTGACGGTGTTGCTTGACAGATCTGAAGTAGACATCGCGTCGAAAGTTGAACGCAGAGACGCGTTAAAGTTGAGCGGCTTGATTACGTTGAGCTTGTCAAAGGAAAGTTGTATCGATCGTCAAAGCACCGAATAGAGAGGTGAACACTAGCAGGGCGACTCTGGCCAACAACTTTGACGTAAATAAACACTAGTGAATTCGAAATTCTCATGCGTATTAATTGCATCAGGTGACGCTGCAGTTTTGGGACGCGCCGCTCCTAATTCAATTAGAAGTAACGACAGAAAAGCGTTCTTCAAATCAACCCCGCCAGCCAGCAACTTGATTTTCACTCGACTTTCGTTCGCGTCAATTCTCTATCCTCACCTAAACGCTGGCAAAGTCGTGAGTTTAGAGTTTTGTATTATTAACAGAGACGACCGTTTCTTATTAAATTCATTTGCATATCAACCTGGATCATAGTGAATCTAGTCATTCGTAAATGTGATAGCTGTAATGACGCTTTAGATGCTTCAGATCGTGATGATGGTCGAAGGAATGCGAGCAAATTGTCCGATTCTATCAATAATTATTTTACAGGGTGCAACGAAAATGATTCTGATTTTAAAAATATTAATTGTATGGTGCAAGTGAATTTCGGCAAATTACAATGGTAATTCCATCAAGCTAATGTTACGGCAAATTGACTAAAATCCCAAAACGGGACTTTATTTTCGCACGTATGAAGACGGGGCAGGTTGGCACTTGATCCCCTATAGAATAAGTCCTCGTTCAGAGTTTTTCTCTCTGGCATATAAGAACTGGCATATTATGTGAGGGATTAATTTAGGGCCAGACTGACCGCCGCTGGCAAGGGGTTCCAAATTTCACACTATCCACACACCCACCAGGTCGCTAAACTTCCTCCCCTAGACAACAGAAGATATGGACCTATAGGTTTTAGTCGTCATAATATTATATTGTAGTAATCGGCAACTCCGGTTTCCCATGTGATATTTTAAAGGAATTAATAGGACAATTCTAAGCAAAATAATATAAGGCGAATAGAAGCTGAAAAGGAAATGTGACACAACAAATTCGTAGCAGAACTGCAAAGAACAAACTTCGACCACGTGGTAATATTAAAATACATGAATCCTTTACTATACAAAGAGATACACTTTCAAAGTATCAAATATATATAATGAATTGAACAGTCCATGGACATAAATGTCTTTCTTCTTTTCTGTTCTTTCGTGTTTCTTCAAATTGAGAGAGAGAGAGAGAGAGAGAGAGAGAGAGAGAGAGAGAGAGAGAGAGAGAGAGAGCCGTATATAGAATTTGGATATAAGGGAGAAATAGCCCCAAAGTTACTTATCTTATTTTTCGACGGGGTTCCACTGGAGAATCTTTCTTCTTTCACGGGCTAGTAGACTTTATGCTATTTTTAATACTGGATTGAAGAACTTGGGTCCCTCGTGTCTCAGATATTCTTTTTGTCGTCTTCACCCGGAGTACTTGGCTTTTGGTTCTGTCTCCTTCAAACCCTGCCAACCAACTAACTTTCTTATTATTTATTTCCGCTGAGGGGAAGGAGTCCCCACTTCCGTTTTGGGGTCCCAGCCAATCATTTGGCTTCTCTCTTCTCCCCCTTGGTGTCCTGCGACCTGAGGTTACTAAGTACCAACACCTGTTGATATCCCCTCTGTGACCTACATTCTTTCTTAACGGTCACTTTTTTGACGGGTTGCCACTGTTCATTCCAACGGGAGGATAGTATTAATCTTATTTCTATCGTCTCCGTGGGATATCACGTGACACTAATGTCTTATCATTTTTTTTACACTTATTATGTATCATTTATGACCATGTGTTGGACCGGTGCACACTGTGTGTATGCTTTTGAAACGCCTGTAAAGGACGGTGTGTCAGTAATTGATATACAGTAATCTCTTCGTACCCCGTTAATCCATGAGAGCGTCTATTAAATAATCTTTAGCCGTTATATACAATAAATAATGGAAAGGATATGCAAAAGAAAAAAAAAAGAAAAAAGAAAAGAAAAAAAGATGTCTTAGGCTGGTGCACACAGTGCGTTGGCTGCTGAAACGTACTTTTAAGACGGGTGAATCGATAATTGCTACACAAAAAGCTTTTCAGGTTCATTTCCTATTATTTCAGCATGATGATATTCCGGATAGAAAATCGATATGGCTATGTGTTGAAAATTTTATCCGGAACAGCATCATTCTGATGTAACATGAAATGAGCAAGAAAATTTTTCTGTGAAGCAATTATAGGTTTACTAGTCTTAAGAGAAAAAACAACAACTTTACAACCGCAAACGGATGACGTACCTCAGTCTAACCCATGGTCGTTACTGATCATATCAAATAAAAAATGATAAGAAATCAGTTTGATGAAACCATTATAGCCACACGGATAAGTTTATTTGCTCCACATAGATAACAGTTTCAAACTTATATATATATATATATATATATATATATGAGTGTTATATATATATATATATGTATATATATAGGGTTATTTTTCAGTTTGTCTCTCTCTCTCTCTCTTTATATATATATATATATAGAGAGAGAGAGAGAGAGGGAGAGAAATAAAAAAAAAACCCTTTTTCTCACTTACTGTTTTTACTTCTGTTTTAGGATTCAAAAGGACGAAGAACAATATATATATATATATATACTAGCACAATATCTAAAGAAAAATGACAAGAAATCAGCTTGAAAAAACTATCATTGTCACTTGCATGAGTTTACTTGCACCACAAAGGTAACAGTTTAAAACTTGGGAGGTATTTCTCAGTGACACTTTATTATTACTTCTTTCTGAATTTCCGAATAATTTCGATACTAAAATAACTTAAAACGTCTTTCTTTACTAGTTTCTTTGTTGGTTTTACATCTTATCAACCTTTGCAGAAGTAAATTTAACAGATATAATATTCAGTTATTTCCGCGGGTTCGAGTCACGAGTTTTGTAATATTCTCTATTTGAATAATATAAAAATGATCTGAAACATCTTTTACATTGTTTGATTCGTTTGTTTTACGTTATATGGATTCGTTTTGATTTTGTTTATTCAATGGCTCATCGACCACTTATGAAATATTTAATTCTGAATTATCCTGTTTAGCCACTGTTTTCGAAGAAATAAGAAACCCTTTCATTTAATGATCCATCGCAATTCCAGCAGGGGAAGGGTTTCACTTTATTCCCTATCTATTCAGCTTTCCTCTTTGAAAGCTGTTGTCAACATTTTCTCTTCAAGTCTGGGCCTGATTTTTAGAATCTAAGTAAATCTCACAAATTCTAGTGCCTTGAGCCAATGAATGATATATTATTCATTTTTCAGACTTTGCCACGTTGCTTGTAACTCTTGGCCCGTAACTTGTGAGTTATGCCCTCTCAATTGTCTGACACATCCACCATCCATAATACCAAGAGTCACCAAGGACCAATGAATCTCACCATGACGATGATCACACACCTAACGCCTGTCTGGGTAGGAAAGGTTGTCTACTGGGAATTTTGCAAGAGATTTGATCGTGTTGACAAACTGTGCATGCACAAACCAGAAGGTGCCAAAGAAAATGCGATACATAAAATTTTGTAGAACTTTAAGATACAAGCGAAACACTTAATACCAGCAAGAATAACTGACACAATGTTAATTACTATGAAAAAAAGAACTTGTCATCTAATGTTTTTTTGTCATAACAGTGAAAATGAAAGAAATCGAAAAGATAAACAAATACTTGGGTTATGCCATATAGCAGAATAATCCGTGAAATATGAAAGTGACGGTAATACCAGTTGTAGTGGGAGCCTTTGGAACGGTTTCTTAAGAGACACTGGAGGAACTAGAGATATCCTTCAGATCACAGCATAGTTAAAAATCAACTTGAATACTTAGAAGGGTCCTGGAGACCTGATTGGTTTAGTTTGGTTTTATGGCATATTAACTGTTGTAGGTTATTTAATGACAAATACTCTTTATACATAGTAGATATATATGATTTGCTCCAGATAATAGCTCCAATTATTGCTATGAATCACTAACAATTTAATTAAACATAAGTCATTTGTTTACTCATGGTTGAATGATCAAAGAGTTCTATTTCAAACAATTCAATTTAGTATTAGTCGTTTGTTGGCACTCAGTTTAGATATCAAACATTTCGATTCGACTCATTGATAGGACCCTATCAAGTGCAACCACTCTGGGTCAGAGTGGTCCTGAGAGCAATGGCAATGAAGGGGTGCTCCGCATTTCATAAATCTCGAAGGATGCAGCCTCGACATCCAATGCAGTTTCATGTCTTATCCAGGACATTCAATGGTGGTGGTGGTGGTGATGATGGGTCCGCAGAGATGTAGTCGGTATATTCTACAGCCGCGGCCGACAGTCATTCAGAATTCAATGGAAAACTACCAGTTAAAACTGTAAATTAAATGGTGAATGCAGAAACCAGTATTAGTCCTAGAAGATGAGATACATTAAATTCTCTGTCGTTTGAGATATAAATGGATCATCCAATTCCTACCTGAAGACCAGACCTAGAGTTGATTAACAATTAAAAAAGAACCTGACACTTAGCAAATTTTGCTGGTCCAGTAGACAACAAAGTGAAAATGTAAGAAAGCTAAAAGATAGACAAATATATCTTGTCAGAGCGAGGAAAAAGTTGTGGAACGTGAAGGTAATGGTGTTATCAATTGTGGTTGGTGCTTTGGAAAGAACTCCAAATTCTCGTAAAGGACACTTGAGGAATTGGAAATCAGAAGAATCGAAACCATATAGACCACAGCATAACTGTGATTGGCTAGAACATTGAGAAGTTTCTTGGACACCTGAGGAGATTTACTGTCAATCTGACTCAAGTTAAAGAGCTCTAGTTAAAACTGGTGTGAATAACCCACAAAGAATGAAATGATAACAGCAAAAGCAGTAGCAGCAGCAACAGCAGCAACAACAACAATAATAATAATAATAATAATAATAATAATAATAATAATAAATGCACATATTCTTCAGATGAGTTCATGAAATAAGCTTTGGAGTAAATGTCTGTAAAAAAAAAAAAAAAAGTAAAAAGAAAAAAGAAAAAATACGTTTGATGCAACCTAATAAATGAAAGGAACAGACGACACAAAATATTCCTGACTTTATCCATTTGGTTTAAACATATTTATGATGGAATTTTCGCTGAACGCAGTCGTTATCTCAAAATTTGGTGGACGCTAATAAATAGAATCACAAAAGAAAAAAGGAATCTACCGAAGTAAATTTGTAGGAAAAAATGTGCTTTGCGCAAGCAAAAACTATATATATATATATATATATATATATATATATATATATATATATATATATATATATATAATCGTTACGATGAAATCTCATTGGTAAATGTTATGTCGGGTTGGACACACTTTAATGTTTTTTTCATTTTTTTTCTTTTTTGTTTTTGATTATTTATTCCTTTTACATGCAACCTACAATTTTACTTTTTTTCGTTCGGTAAGTCGAAAAACAAAAGGACAGTTTAGAAAAGCACACACACACACACACACACACACACACACACACACATATATATATATATATATATATATATATATATATATATATATATATAATCGAGATGTCTGGTTTTTAGATTATGCTCGTTGTACAATCTGCTTTATCATTTTCAACTTTTGAACTGTCTGAGGACGTACATACTTCTCACGTAAAAAACGTAAAAAATCCATATTATGGCACTTTCTGGCGTCGTAATATCAACGTGTTCAAAAGCTTCAATATTTGCATGATTTCAGTGGGCATCGTCAATAACTCATCTCCTGCTTATCATGTTGTAATTCGGTGAACCTTTGTAGTTGACCACGATGATACATTTAAAAAAAGAATCTTTTTGATATTTTAATTTTGATATGGGTTTTATTAGGATATCTATGATGTTTTAAACAAGAAAAACATTTGGTTCAAAGATTGTTATGTATATTTATCTAACAACAATATAGTTCATGTATTGTTTTTTCTAATGCATTTTCAAATTAATGAGAAGTATTGCGATTTAAAGAAGAATCAAACAATGAAAATCTTTAAATTTTTCAAGTTTTTTCTACTCTTTGCTGAGCGCCAAATGGCTAAACTATGATTCCAAATGTTCATATCAAATTCTAAAATAATTAACGACCTGTGACGAGTATTTGGTTTGATTTTATCGCATATCAAACAATGTTGTTTTTGAATGCAAAATCCTATATAAAATATATGATTCGTAAACATATTTTGTTGATATACACTGTTAAATGATCAAACAGATCTATTTCTTACAATTAAACTTAGCATAAGTCAACAAAGTTAAATGGTTCCAAGTATTACTATGTATCACAAACAATTCATTTAAACATCAGTCATTTGTTTACATAATATTAAACGATCAAACAGTTCTGTTTCTAACAATTCAATTTAGCATTTGTCAATTGTTTGCACACAGTTTAAATGTCACATTTCAAACAGTTCTATCTGACACACTGATAAGACACTCTCAGGCGCTCTCACACCGGGCCAAACTTGACCTGGGAGCGATGCTAATGAAGAGATACTCCTTATTCGTCAACCATAAGATTGTTTAGTGTCAACTCAGGACACTCGTTTTTTTTTAGGGTTTGCGCCTCTGCTGAGATGCAGTCGGCATATTCTACAACCCCAGCCGACTGGGCTCAAGTATTTGGTTTGAAGTACGTATTTAAAGTCAACTTAGATGCATATTTTAGCACTAAGTCTATTTTGGGATTTCACCAGTAAATCTAGGCAAAAATGTATTTTTATGAAAGGTAAATATTTCATATCCTATTCATATTACAACCCAAATGTTCCCGAAACTGAATGCTGCATAGAGGCGATTGGATTTTTCATAGATAGGCGCCATAGCACCCAAACTATGAATCTGGTATGCTAAACATATAATTATTCTCCATTATATTTGACCTCATAAACTGGTAAAAACACTGAAAAAAAGGAATATATATATATATATATATATATATATATATGTGTGTGTGTGTGTGTGTGTGTATGTGTTTGTGTTTGTGTGTGTGTGTACGTATTGTCTGCGTATGCGTGTGTAAATAATGGATATTGTACACATAGGTGTTTACTATTTAGCAGTAAATAAGCTTGAAAAATATAACATTTAGATATCTCAATCGAGTGTATGTAATATTTTATACTGCAGTATGTTTAGCTATTGAATAAAAATGCTTTTCGTCTCATCTCTTATCAGTTAATTTACTGCTAAATGAAATACTCCTTGAACATCGTTTAAGTGTATGAATAACATATTTTTTTGACAGAGTTAGAATATTCAATAAACAACAATATAGGTTTATTCAGCATAGATAACAAACAATAAAAAAGATAAAACTGGGTTATTAAGTTCAGAAGTAATCATATAGAGAAACGGGTTGGAGATGATGTCATTTAGAGAGATTCATTTTAGATTATGTCTTTTAGAGAGACGGGTTAAAGATGTCTTTTGGGGAAACAGGTTGGAGATGTCCTTTCGAGAAACGGGATGAAGATGATTTCTTTTAGAGAGATGTGTTAGAGATGATGTCTTTTTGAGAGACGGGTTAGTTTTGATGTCATTTAGAACGATGGGTAAGAGATAATGTCTTTTAGGGAGTCAGGCTAGAAATAATATCATTTAAAGAGTCGGGTTACAGATGATGTCTTTGAGGGAGACGGGTTAGTGATGATGTCTTTTTGAGAGACGGGTTAGTTTTGATGTCATTTAGAACGACGGGTAAGAGATAATGTCTTTTAGGGAGTCAGGCTAGAAATAATATCATTTAAAGAGTCGGGTTACAGATGATGTCTTTGAGGGAGACGGGTTAGTGATTATGTCTTTTTGAGAGACGGGTTAGTTTTGATGTCATTTAGAACGACGGGTAAGAGATAATGTCTTTTAGGGAGTCAGGCTAGAAATAATATCATTTAAAGAGTCGGGTTACAGATGATGTCTTTGAGGGAGACGGGTTAGTGATGATGTCTTTTAGAGAGGCGGGTTAGTGATAATGTATTTTACCAACCCCTCCGCTCGAGCAGGATATGACACAAGGTTAATTTTTAAGCGAAGTTTAACAGGTTTGAATTCAGAGTTTTCCTTCCCCTTGACTAGTAGCCTCACCAAGGCTGAAGAGCCTAGTCTGTCCTACTATTTACCCATAGCTGGAGGGAGAATAATTGGATTCATACCTTTCCCAAGGGTATTAGTGCTATGTGAAATGCAATCAGTCACGTCTAGGATTTGAACTCAGTATATGTATAGTTGAAATTGAAAATTGAAAAAAATTATCATGCATTGCCTATTCTTGCAGATCTGTCTTCAAGACACCAATGTCCTCCCAGGAAAAGTTAGAGTGCTGTGTAAGTTCAATTCTGTAGTCGAACGAGCTGTACCCCGCTTAAAAATTGACCTTGACTCTATTACTGCCTTCGGTGGACGTGTTGGATATATGAATACAATCATTCATTAGTGTCCCAACAGGAGTTACCAGAACAAGACTTGGACACAACTTCAGACTGCTTTACGGAATGCCTTACAGAATTCAGCTCTTGGTTTTCGAAACAAGCTGTCACGCTGGTGTCAGATTTGATTTCACGGTTTTTTGTCTCACCCCGATTGCCTTGACTGATGGTATAGAGTTATGTCTACCTTACTAATTACCCATATCTATGTTGGTATGTGGAATGTATAAATTTATTTTTCATAAGCGAAATGCAAAGAGTCTGATCCAAGATTTGAACATGGCTCACTGGATTCATTTATCAACATCTATAAGTATTACTCCGTCCGCGTTTCGTTGATCTTAGCTTTTATAAATGGCTAATAACACCATAATTGTCAACTTCAATAATTTAAAATCTATACTGGTAATAACACTCTAAACAAATCCTTATATTAATGACCTAAAAACATCTTCGTTGCTTCTGCCAATAAAAAGAAATCGATATTTGATGCTTTTTTATATATGGCTGGTTTCAAATAGCAACAAGCTTCCTTTGTCGTCTGGTTCGCCTTCTGGTTTGAATACCTGTGTCTAGATGAAGATAATGGTCCAGTCGCGAAGGTTATCGACAGCATCACTGCATAGTGGTAACCCCCAAAACAAGCATCTTGGATATGGTATTAAACAATCTGATTACGAGGTTCCAGCTTTGGAGCTTTAGGGGATGTGGAGGACCCGATCATTGCCAGTACTCTAAGGTCCACTCTTTCTCGGAGTGGTAGGGTCATATTTATGGGTCAAATAAAACAAACGGTGTGCAAACAAATGACTGTTGCCCAATCGGATGGGTAAGACCCCCACAACGACAGTCCTGAAAAAAGACACTAAACAATCTGATGCTGAAGTTTTAGGGATGCTGGAGTTTTGGGGAATGTAAAGTACCCCTTCATTGCCATCGCTTCCTGGTCCACTTTGGCCCGGAGCGGTGGCACCTGATCGGGTCAAATAGAACTAAACTGCGTACTCATGCTAAACTGAATTGTTCGAAATAAAACAGTTTTGACATTTAGCTGTGTGTGGACAAAAACTATACTGATATTAAACGGAATAATTTGAAATAGAAATGTTTTTGACAATTAAACTCTGTACTTATGCTAAACTGAAATTTTGAAATAGAACATGTAATTTGCATAAAAATTGATTTGGCGTTAAATAACCTACAAAGAAACTCAACAAACAAATAAACAAACAAACGAGGAAAAGTAAATGGAATGGTTCGTATTGGATAGAAGGAAAATGCGCTCAGGTTTGTTTAAAATATTATTAGAAAATGTTCACAAACCATGTGTATTTAATATATAGATCTAGACAGGATATGACATTGAAAAATTTACAATGTTTGATATGACAGAAGATCAAAACAACTTACGAAGAACTGCTTTTGACACTTGAACTGCGTACTTATGTTAAACTAAATTGTTTGAAATAGAACTGTTTTTACATTTAAACGTGTGTAAACAAAAAAAAACTGAACTCACGCAAAATTGAATAGTTTGAAATAGAACTGTTTGAATGAAACCAAACGAATGACTGATGTTAGACTGTTATATAGCAAAACTTGAAACCGTTCAACTGTGTGCCAAAAAGCGCACAGGCTCATTTAAGAATTCTACCAACAAAATGTGTTCACAAATCATAAATATATTCAATATCTATGCATAAAAAGGATTTGGCATTAAATAACCTACAATGGTTGATATGCCATGAAACTCAACCAAACCAAATCATATATATTTAATATATATGTGTAAAGAGGATTTGGCATTAAATAACCTACAATAGTTGATATGCCATGAAACCCAACCCAACCAAATCATATATATCTAATATATATGTGTAAAAAGGATTTGGCATTGAATAACCTACAATGGTTGATATGTCATTAAACCCAACCAAACCAAACTACGTTTGGATGATCAAATATTTCTTAGTAACCATGAAACCTAAATAACGTCTCATAGGAGAGAGAGAGAGAGAGAGAGAGAGAGAGAGAGAGAGAGAGAGAGAGAGTTGATTGATTGATTTTAACGGCATATCAACCTGTCTTGAGGTATTTTATGACTAGAGGTTAGGGAATCCCATTCACTGTACGTTCATTTTTTATGCTTTGTGTAGTTTCTTAAGTGTTTTTCTTTTTTACACACGTTTCTATTGAATTCAACATTCTTTAAATAAGAAAAAATAAACAGATCTATTTGACTCATACGTGGGAGCCTAAAAGCCATCAACACATCAAATCACTGTGGACATGGGAGTAATAACAATAAAGGATTACACTACATTCTCGAGATCTCCAGAATCGTAGTCTCACCATTCGGTGTAGTATATTGTCGTACTCAGGACTTCACTTCTTTGTGGAGGTCTTAGTTTTTTGTAGGAGATAAATTCAGTGACAGGTTGCAGAGGAGAATGAAGATTGTGGTGTTTCAATCTTCAAAGTAAGGAGTGTATGCCTTGAAAATCAGTATTCTTTATTCTACTTTTTACCTACTTTGGTCAAGGGTTTCTGTCAATGCGACAGAACCACCGGTCATTCGTGGCCTCTGATATTGTGATCCACTAACTCAGCTTCTAGGGTACTTTAACACGATTTATATTGCCACATTTTTTTATGCAAACGCACAATACAGACAGCGACATTCAGCGTTAGAACTTTTAATAGAATTGGCCAACTACTGGAGCTGACAGCTACTGCGATAGATCATAACATAGACATAATCTGCATACAAGAACGCCGATACATTTATAGCGAAGATATTAAATAATACGATACTGGCAATAGATGGACGTTTGTCTCTGCATCTGCATGGAAAAACACTGTCAACACCACGATAGGTAGAGTAGGTATGCTTATCATATACAGGCCCTAAAATCACAAACTAGCATCAAGAAAATACAACCGAGGATGATGGTAGCTACGTTTAGTGGCAACCCCAGCAAAACAATCATCTCCTGCTACAGCTCTTCCAATATTAGTGAAGAAAAGGAACTTATCACTGTCTATAACGAGCTATCCTTCCTTGTTCGTAGCATCCCGAAACACATCGTTCACGTCATCGGTGGAGACATGAATGCCCAAATTGGTAAAAGCGTAAACCACAAATTCAGCTTAAAATACCCATCAAACAGAAATGGGGAATATCTTACAGATTTAAAATAGATTAACATGCCTCAATGCCAAATTTCAGAAATGAAAGGGAAAACTATGGACCTACACCTATGCAAATAATACTAAAGCACCGATGGACTACGTCTTTATGAATAAGAAATGGAATAATAGCGCATGAATTGCGAGGCATATTCCTCTTTCGATGGTGTGTCCTCCGATCACCGAATTGTCACGGCAAAGGTACGACTGAGCCTACGAATGAATGCAGCCCGAACAACAACTGTACACTATGACTAGTCCCTATTTAACAACAGGGATATTAGAGATAAATATGCATTAACACTGACCATGACATAGAAAATACACGCTCCCAAGTCGAAAACCTCCAACATAGTCTGGAACGAGCAGCTACTGGCATAGGTCGCCATGTTAACAAAGACAAGGCGGAATACATGTGCTTTAATCAAAGAGACGTCATCTCCACACTAAATGGTAGTTCTCTGAAAGTAGTGGAAAAGTTCACCTACCTCGGAAGCAGTGTCTCATCAACTGAGAAAGACATCAACACGCGACTAGCAAAGGCATGGACAGCCAACGATAGCCTATCGGTCATATGGAAGTCAGACCTGACTGATAAAATAAAACGCACTTTTTTCCATACAGCGGCCGTGTCGATACTACTCTATGGATACACTATATGGACGCTGACTAAACGTATAGAGAAAAAGCTTGACGGCAATTACACAAGAATGCTGTGAGCAATACTGAATAAGTCCTGGAGGCAATACCCTACAAAAAAGCAGCTATACGACCACCAACCCCCCCATTACAAAACTATCCAAGTTAACGAACTGGATATGTGGGACCCCGCTGGAGAAGTAAGGACGAACTCATAAGCTACATACTCCTGTGAAACCCTTGACATGGATGAGCAATGGCAGGACGACCAACTCGAACCTATATACAACAGCTCTGTGCATATAGCCTTGAAAAACTGCCGGGAGCGATGGACGATAGAGACCCATATTTACCAACTCCCCTCCCCCGATCGGGCAGGACATGACACAAGGTCAATTTTTTAAAGCGGAGTTTAACAGGTTTGAATAAAGAGTTTTCCTTCTCCTAGACTAGTTGCCTCACCAAGGCTGAAGAACCCCATCTGCCCTACTATTTACCCATAGCTGGAAGGAGAATAATTGGATTCATACCTTTCCCAAGAGTATTAGCGTTATGTGAAATGCAATCAGTCTCGTCAAGGATTTAGACTCGTGTCGTTGTGTCCATTTCCAACGACGATAACCATTACACCACCGGCATGGACGATAGAGACGGGCGGCGAGAGAGGGCCAGGAAGATCCGAGTTGGCAGCGTGACATGATGATGATGATGATATCTCCTCCTGGGTAGGGGCTTTGGGTAAATTTTTAAGGTATGAGTCATCTGATGAATCTGAACAATTTTTGTCTCTGCCCACCTGTACGCTTGAATATTTTCCTGCATTACACTGTCATTTGTCACATTTTAACACTGAGGAAAACCAGGAATCAGGCGTTACTGTCGCTTACACTGTTAACATTACTATTATTCTTATTCAATTATTATTTTTTTGCAATAAAAATAAAGGAAAACATGACGCGAATTTTAAATTCAAAAGTTGAAAATGAAGAAAGACTCAAAATTGAGTTCAATATTAGTGAATGAATTTTCAGAAATTTTAAAATATTCAATTCTATAGATTCAATATTACAAGGAATATACTTAAAACTTGTTGAGGAACGGGGCTTCCCGTTGCTTTATGACGAACCATTGATCTGCGACGTCGTTGTGAGCGAGTTTGAACTCGCGTCGCGCAGTTACGTTCACTTTTGAACTTATAACTTTGAGAAAGTTTTAAACACTTTAATATCCAGCTATGGATTGCTTAGTAAGCTGAGGCTGCAGAATACACTGAGTAGATCTCTACAAAAGGATTAGACCTCCCCCGCCCCAAATAAGTGTCCTGGATATGACACTAAATCTGATGGTGAGACTGCAGTAGTGCTGGAGCTTCGAAGAATCCAGAGTACCCATTTACTGGTATCGCTCCAAGGTCTACCCTGGCTCGGAGTGGTAGCACCTGGTAGGGTCTTATCTATAGGTCAAATAGAACTAAATTGAGTACTTATGCAAAACTGAATTGTTCGAAATAGAACTGTTTTTGATATTGAAACTGTACTTACGCTAAACTGAATTGTTTGAAATATAACTGTTTTGACATTTAACTGTGTGTGGACAAAATCTATACTTATACTAAACTGAATTGTTTGAATTAGAACTGTTTGACCAAACTGAATTGCTTGAAATAGAAATGTTTTTGACTATTAAGACGTGTACTTATGCTAAACTGGATTGTTTGAATTAGAACTGTTTGACCAAACTGAATTGCTTGAAATAGAAATGTTTTTGACTATTAAGATGCGTACTTATGCTCAACTGAATTGTTTGAAATAGAACTGGTTATTTGTATAAAAGTCGATTTGGTGTTCAGTAACCAACAAAGATTGATATGCCATAAAACCCAAACAACTAATCCAGCTATGGGTTAAATAGTGCTCCGATTGTTCTTCTGCAACGATGGTTCTGGCATTAAATAACCAGTGAACGTTGATATGCTATTTAAAAAAAAAAGAGAAAACAAATCTAAACGATAGCAAAGACACCAAACAAATATGTACGCAAATATAAATAAACATCTTAAATGAGCTCATACACGTGCGCGTGTCCGCACACACACACACACACACACATTTGTTTTTCAAGTATAAAATAAGATAATAATAGGACAATGACATTAGGAGAGTCCCTGGTGGCCAACGTGCTAGACTGCGACATCGTAATAAGCGAGTTCGAGCTCCACTGGTGCTATTAAGTTCACTTTAGATCTAGTACCTCTGGGAAAGGTATGAACCCTCTTATCCCCCAGGTATGGATTAAATTGTACCACTACTGTTCCGCGAGGATAGCTTTGATATTTAATAAACCACGAAGATTGATTTGTCATAAAATAAAGAAACTAAATCAAATCTACGTTAATCTCCCTGATGTTGTCCCTTCATCTGTGCAACAGAAAGATTAAATTTGCAATGACTTAAGTTCGTATTAGAAATCTTTATCCAAACATTCTTAACTTTTTATACCAAGCCCTGAAATTATGTAAGCCGTAACATTTTATTATTAGGCTATCCCGTGTGATTGCTCGTGGCTGTTAACTTTGCTGTCAATCCTAGATTATTTTCCTGGCAATCTTTAGGTTTACCTTTTTAACTTGAATTTTCTGGCCATATTCATCATCATCATCATCATCATCATCATGTCGCGCCGCCAGCGCGGATATCCCTGACCCTCTCTCGCCATTTCTCCCTATCATTCATCGCCTCCGGCAGGTCTTCAGGGTTACATCCTGTGTCCTCACATAGTTGCTGTATGTAAGTTCGTGCTGGTCGTCCCACTCTTGCACATCCATAAGTGGGGGGTCCACAGGAGTACATCGCTTATGAGCTCGTCCTTGCTTCTCCAGCAGTGTCCCGCGTATCTGGTTCGTCTGACTTGTATAGTTTTCGTGATGGGGGGGGCATGTGTCCGTATAGTTGAAGTCTCGTGGGGTGTTGTCGACAGGACTTGTTTAATACTGCTCTCAACATTCTTGTGTAATTTCCGTCTAGTTTCCTCTCCAGCCGCTTCGTTAGCGTCCATGTGGTGCATCCATATAGTAGTATCGACACAACCGCTGCCTGGAAGAAACTGCGTTTCATTTTATCCGTTAGGTCCGACTTCCATATGATCGAGAGCCTATCGATAGCTGTCCATGCCTTAGTCAGTCGTGTGTCGATGTCTTTTTCGGTTGATGAGACGCTACTAATATCTCGTTGTAAGCGAGTTTGAGCTCAAGTCGTGCTATTATGTTCACTTTCGGACGACTTTATACCCTTTGGAAAGGTATGAACTTTTTTTATCTTCCTAGTTGTGGATTAAGTAGTTTGTTTTTTTTTTTGTTTTACGGCATATCAACCTCATTGGTCATTTCTATTTCAAACAAGTACATATTTTATTTACACACAGTTAAATGTAAAACAGTTCTACTTCAAAAAATTCAATTTAACACAAGTATGCAGTTTAAATGTAAAAACCCTTCTATTCGAAACAATTCAGTTTAGCATACGTACACGGTCTAGATGTCAAACAGTTCTATTGATAGGACCCTCTCAGGTGCTACTAATCTGGTCAGAGTGAACCTGGGAGCGATGACAATGAAGAGCTACTTCACTCTCTCAAACGGATATATGATTAATTGATTGAATTTAATAGCATGTTAACCCGTTTGCGGTTATATATTATGCTTAGAGGTTGGATATTCGCGTTCATTTTACTTTCATATTTAGATTTTGGTGTTGTTGTTTAAGTTTTTTTTTTGCCTACGGTTCAATAGAATTGGAACAGCTTTTTGTAAACATCTATTTGATCCATAGATGGGATCCAGAAAGTTACTACCACTCTGGATCAAAATAGAGAGTAATTGCAATGAAGGGGTACTCTACACTCAACAGATTTCACCATTAGACGTGCTTTAGTGTCATATCCATAACACCCCTTTTGGGTGTTTTTTCTTTTGCAGACGATTTAGTTAGTGAATTCTAAGCCTTCACTGACCCTTGGGCTTATGAGTAGAGTATTCGCCAATGATCTGTGAGACCGGGGTTCAGTCCCAAGTCGAGTCATACCAAAGACTAAAAAAATGGTACTTGATGCCGCCTTGCTTAGCACTCATTATTATAAGGTAAGGATCAAGAGTAAAGTTGAGCAATCCAGACAATGAAGTAACGCCCTCCTTTACACCTCAGTGTAGTTGCTATTAAAAAGGGAGCTTTTGAGTCACCCTTGACTAAGGTTACCAACCTTACTTATTCTAAGCCTCACCTAAAGGGTGTCGGTTAGAATTCAGTTAAGAAAACGATTTCATTTAGCAGTAGACGAAATGTTATTTTTTATTTTTTAATGTTATCAGTTTGATGGATGTAGAAAACTAAGAAGACATTTTCACTGGGTCTATATTGAGAGAGAGAGAGAGAGAGAGAAAGAGAGAGAGAGAGAGAGAGAGCTTCGAGTCAACTCGTCTCTAACCTTCTTGTTTATCTATAAATGATCACGACGAGGTAATGTGTGATCTGCGACCGGATGTTCTCTAAGCTGGTCTATAGGCACAGTTCAAAAGAAGACATTGCTTTCTATTCCCATACATCTCCTTATGAATAATGACGGCATCAAGGTTACTTTATGGGGTTATTGAGCCGGCAAAGCGAAATCAATTCAGGGTTTCAAAAGAATGAATCCGAATTGGTCATCCTGCTTTTCACATCATCAAACCACTTGAATCGGTGGCGGAAGACGTGCAACGAGATTTATTTGGGACCCAATGGCACCGCTGGAAGCTGCTCTTGAACTGGAGACCGGTGAAGGTCGAACGATAAAAGGAAACTAGGGGAGGACCAGAGCTGATATCGACAGTAGCTGTTTCAACTGCGACTACCACAACAATGGCAGTAGGCGTCCTAAAACCTTGTAGCATTGATCAAAGTCACTATTATGGTCATTTAAACATCAGAAATCTTATTGCCTCTACTGTCTATGTTAGACCTGAGAAAGAGAGTTCAACCTACAATTAATAAAAACGACGCGTCTACGAGTATAATTCGTTTTGTCCGTAACAACCCGGATCCGCTAAAGGATCAAACAATTTTTTTGAGATATTCACACGATCAACGGTATTGACGCGTTGACCAAGTTAATTCGCTGATTGGTTGATTGATTTTAACAGCATGTCAACCCAACCCGTCTTGGGATATTTTATGACAGGGGGTTTGGGAATCGTATACATTGAACGTTCATATTTTTTGGCATGCGGCTATGTGATATCAAGCATTTCGATCTAACACAAATAATTTGCACACAGCTGTGTGGTTTCAAGTTACTAACAATCCTAAGTAAAAGATGGAACAGATTTATTTGAACCATAGATGAGATCGTAACTGGTACTGCCACTCCGGGCCAGAGTGGACCAGGAAGTAATTGCAATGAAGGAATGCTCCATACAGATATATGATTGAATTTAACGGCATATCAACCCCAGAGCTCCAGAACTTACAATCAGATTCTGTGAGTGTCGTACTCTGAACCCCTTTTTTGTGTTGGGGTTATCAACCCTCTGCAAGGGAAATAGTTTCTCAGATTCTGTTTAGTGTCCAACTCGGGACTCCTCTTTTTTGGATATCAATCCTGTGCAACGGAGAGAATTAGTCTATCAGATTCAGTTTAGTGTCATAGACAGGACACCTTTTTTTTTGTGCGATATCAACCCTCTGCAAAGAAAGAGTTAATATATTCTAAGCTCCGTCGATAGGTATGTATACCAAAAGTATGAACATAAAGTGATCACACCAGCGGGGTTGGGGGTTGGGTTGGGCTGGGTTTTATGACATCCAAATTTACCAACCTCTCTGATCGGGCAGGATATGACACAAGGTCAATTTTTAAGCGAGGTTTATCCGGTTTGAACTCAGAGTTTTCCTTTCCCTAGATTAGTTGCTCCGCAAAGGCTGAAGAACCCAGTCTGTCCTACTATTTACCATATTTACTAGCCAACCCCTCCGATTGGGCAGGATATGACACAAGGTCAATTTTTAAGCGGAGTTTAACAGGTTTGAATTCAGAGTTTTCCTTTCCCTAGATTAGTTGCTTCACTAAGGCTGAAGAACCTAGTCTGTCCTACTATTTACCCATAGCTGGAGGGAGATAATTGGATTCATACCTTTCCCAGACGTATTAGTGCTATGTGAAATGCAATCAGTCTCGTCCAGGATTTGAACTCGTGTCGCCGTGTTCATTTCCTACGACGATAACCATTACACCACGGGCACCTCCTTTTTTTTTACCCAACCCCTCCGCTCGGGCAGGATATGACACAAGGTCAATTATTTTAAGCGGAGTTTAACAAGTTTGAATAAAGAGTTTTCCTTCTCCTAGACTAGTTGCCTCACCAAGGCTGAAGAACCTAGCCAGTCCTACTATTTACCCATAGCTGGAGGGAAAAAAATTGGATTCATAGCTTTCCCAAGGGTATTAGTGCTATGTAAAATGCAATCAGATTAGTCTAGGATTTGAACTCGTATCACCGTGTCTATTTCCTACGACAATAACCACTACATCACGGGCGCCTCCTTTTAAATATATCAATCATTGTGTAGTTTACTTAATACCGAATCCTGTTTATACATATACATCAAATATGCATGATTTGTAATGATAATTTGTTGATAATATTTTAAAACGAGCCTAGGTTCATTTTTTGCGTACAGTTAAATGGTTTCAAGTATTTCTATCTAATGTGATTAATTCTATTTACTATGAATCAATTGTTTATACAGAGTTAGATGGTTTCAAGTATTGCTATGTAAAAAGTAACAATTTAACGTCAGTCATTTGTTTGCACATATTTAAGGTTTAGTTTGATTTGGTTGTTTGGGTTTTATGGCATATCAACCTTCGTAGGTCATTTAACGTAAAATTCTGTCTATATATACATACATATTCAACTAAAGATCTCAAAACGAATAATAAGGTAGGTAGAATTTTCTATTTACAGGATTTCATTTGTTTGCATAAGATTAACCAGTTTTTAAGTTGTCATATTTTTTGGTACAACTCTGTCTCTCTCAAGAAGGACAGAATGTCATCTATTTTGACGTTCTCGAATAGATCGGTTTACTTAGAAAAATCGCTTTCTGATAACAACGAAAGTTCTGCATTCTATAAAAATGTGTTTAACCGTGCAAGTTGTCTGGCAGGTTAAACACTGTGGTTGAAAGAGTGAGTAAGCCTTGTATGACCAATTCGCAATCGGGATATTACAACCTGTTCTCTTCTTGATTTTCTCGATGCTGGTGTCCACTCTCCTAAGGTGGGCTGAATTTGGAAGAGTTTATTGTGGATGTTATTGCCATTTTGTGTGAAGGAATTCATTAATTGTTGGTTTCAGGTCAGAATATGGGATCCTGGATTTATCGGGTGTCAGATCTAAGGCCGATTTGGCTGCGGAGTCTGCTCTTTCATATTTAAGTCGATATACATGAGATGTACGAGATTAGTTTGTCGTTAATTTCATTTTTAAATGAGTTAGAACTTATTTGTTTACATACTAGACTTGCTAATGTTTCAGCGCAGTTAAATAGTTTCAATTATTGCTATCCAACACTAATAATTCTATACAATATTACTCATTTATTTGCTGACGGTGAAGGGGTTCCGAGTATTGTTATGTATAACTAACGATTCAATTAAACATCAGTCATTTGCTTACACAGAGTTAGATGATCCAACAGTTCTATTTAGCATTAGTAATTTGTTTGCACACAGTTTAAATAGCAGTTCTATTTGACCCATATTTAGCACCCTGCTAGATGCTACTCCTCCAAGCCAGAGTGGATCTGGGAGCGATGGCAGCGAAGGCGTTCTCCATACTCCTCAAAGCTCCAGCGCAACTGGAACCTCATCATGAGATTGTTTAGTGTCATATCCTGGACACTCGTTGGAAGGGAGATTTTTGCCCCGCTGAAGAGATGCTGTCAGTGTATTCAATAGGTCCAGCCAAATGAGTTGATCTGTGCTGTGGAATTTGGTTCAATCTGAAAATCTATTAATATTTTCGAATGAGTTATTAATGATATATTTTCGAGAAACTAATTCTATTATAGTAATAATACAAGGAATGAACATATTTGTTAAAATTTCACGTCTTTTCATCACCTCAGATAAATAATGAATTATTCTGTTTTCATTGTTGGGTAAGAAAAAAATCTTTCTTTTTCTCTCAAACGTGCCGGAAAAAAAAGAAAGTTAGAGAGAATGAAGGAATAATGGTATACATCAGACGCTTATCGTTTGCTTTTATAAGAACGAAGGAATAAAGAAAGTAGAGAAAAAAGAAGAGAAAAGGTAGAGAAGACACACACACACACACACACACACACACACACACACACACACACACACACACACACACACACATATATATATATATATATATAGTTTGATATATCTACATGTAAATAGCATTGATAGAGCATATATTGCTAAGTTAGGATAACGTAGAATCGGACACAAATGTGCTTGTTGACAGGCATGTTGATTAGACAAAGTCTAATGATCGCATAGAAGGAAAGTCACGGTCAACAAGTGTCGTTGACTCTATGTCTACTCTATCATAACATGTCTATCTATCTATCTTAGCAAAATATGCAAATAAATCCGACGGTATGTAAATATGAATAAACAAGCTATTCAGAAGAAGTAATTCCTACACTAATATAGAGAAGTGAAATATTAAGTTTTTGGCAAATAACTTTCACATTTATTGTTCAAATTTGGTTAAATTTTGACAATACTCTTAACAGTATATGATTTCGATATATGTAAATAATATCAAACAAAAAAAGCTGTGTATCATCAAGAACAACAATTTAAAATGAACTCACTTTTGAAGCAGTGTTTTCGGACACTTAATACTTTGTTTGTAGCACATGTTATATTTACTATTTCTTTCATTCGTTCTTATAACAAACCAATAAAATCATGAGGAATCTCAAGTGACAGTAATGCTCCCACTTCAGAAATGACTCGCTTCAGTTCTTCAAGATTCGATGTATGGTATTTTTTCAATTTTTTCTTGAAGATTCTGTATGAATTTTTAAAAGGTTTGCAACTGGACTATTTCCCGACCAATCCAGGAGAGGTTTCGTCTTCTCCCAGAACCATTCTTCTGTAGATGTCTCTGTATAGGATGGATCAAGGTCATACTGGAAGATGAACCAGTTGTCCCTAAACTTGTCCGTAGAGTATCGGATAAGGATTTAGAGCATCCTGATTGTACCATAAATTGAGCTTTTCAAGAAGCAGATCTTTTCGACTCCAATGGCAGACATGCAACCCCAAACTATTACAGATTAAAGGAAGTATATGCTTTTTATCAGAAATTTGGCAAAATATCTCCTATATGACTTTTTCCAGACGCGGGGGCCACGATCAACGAAAGAAATAAAGCATCTTCATTTATCTCTAAAGATAACTAAATTCGATTGATCAACAGACCAATTTTGATGATTTCTCCCTCATACTGAATGCTTACGTTCAGTTTAAGTGTTAGTATTGGTTTCGAAATCGTGACCCTGTCGTCATATCCGAGTGGATCAAGAAACAGCTACACCAACATCATTACACGTTTTGGAAATTATACCACGATTGGCAAATTGATTGGAAATAAGGATCCTGTTCAGAAAACGTTCATCTTTAACAGTTATCTTGGGTTTGGAACCGCAATTTGGTCGTTTTAAACACGTCCGTCTTGATATCTTCGAGATATCAGACTCTGAGCATCCCACCTGGACAGCTATCTCGTTTTGAATCTTGTCAGATTCCCAGAACGCATGACTGATGGTCTTTTGTACCACCAATATATCTTTAATTCTTGCCATTTATGACACTTGGAAATAATAGTAATTTAAAAAACACAAGGCCAATGAGATATAGAGGGATGACATATTCAGCACTGAAGATGTCACTGTTTTTATACAAGTGCTTTGATACTGAGAATACTCATGAAATATATCTCATATGTGAATCATTAAATAGCTTTAAATTATCGAGGAGAAGATGCCAGATTATGTACCTATAATTGACATAATTTTAAGACTTGACAATTCAATTTAAAACAAATTCGAGCAAGAAATAAGAAAGTTATTTACAAAAAGAAAAACAAGATATTCAGTTTCACTGAACTGGGGTAGTTTTTATATGTGAATAATAAGCCTACGTATTACGTTGCTGGTTTTTAACCATCTTCAGAGAGATGTGATATGATGTTGTCGTATCCAAAAAATCATTTTCAAATGAAAAATGAAACGAAAAAAAAAAAAAAAAAAAAAGAAGAAAATTTCTGGCGTTCTATTATCGTTAATAGAATTCTGTTTTGAAATTTAAGTGACGCAAAAAGTGTTCGAAATTTGTCCTTTTTGATTTAATCTAATTTCTTTATTTAAAAAAAATGGTTAACGTATATTACATATTTATCAGTTGGCCAATGGTAAGGGAGACCAGGGTTCAATTCCAAGCCGAATCACACCAAAGACTCAAAAATGGTACCTGATGCCGCCTTGTTTTGTACTCAGCATTATAAGGTACGGATCAAGGGTAAAGTGGAGCAATACAGAGAAAGGAGTAGCACCCTCCCTTACACCTTGGTGTAGTAGCTATTGAAAAAGGAGCCTTCGGGATACCCTCGACTATGGTCACCAGCTTTTTACATATTTATAAACAAGAAGTAGATAAACAGCACTTTAAACTCTACGGCAATCTCTTCCTTTGAAGGAGTGTCTTCTGATCATAGAATCGTCATCTGGTCACAGAACTGTGTTCGCAGATAAAAGAAACAAACAGGTAAAGAATCAAAATACATTGACTGTAAGAAAGAAGTTTGATACTTTTTTCAGAGACACCTAAAATATACACCAAATAGCGAATATGAAAACCCTGCTACCGTTCCTATAGAAGCAGCTGCCGAGTGCATACCAAACAAACCAAGAATCAAATATTTCATTACCTAGGGGTTAGCAACAGGGAAAAAACGAGGAAAAAAAATTACTTACTCAATAAAAAAAAAAACAACTAGCATCAATTCACGGAAATCTAAGAAAGCCCTAGAATACATCCAAGGCCAAATCAATAAAATCAGAAATTCAGTAGTAGATAAACAAATACCATTATCATGGCAGGCAGTAAATAATCTTAGTGGAAGAAATATCAACCTTAGATTAAAACTAAAAGCTGCCTACAAAGAGGAAATAAGTCAGCAGTGGAAGGAACATTTCAAAAATCTGCTTGGAACCCCACTTAAATTACTGAGAAACCTACTAAAGAAATTATGAGTAGCTAACAAGACATCGAAATTTGATAGATCATGAGGCAGTAATGAAAAAACTAAAACAAAAACTGCAGACCTGGACGAAATACCTTCAGAAGAATCAAAGACAAGGGAATCTGACGACATACTTCTTCAATTATGTTCATGCTGTCTATAAATAAAGCACAAGAGAAAGATGAACAAAAAGCTGCATTCACTCATTTCCAAGAAAGGTGACCTCGAAATCACAAGGGGGCATAACTCTTACTGCTGGAGCTTTTAAGCTTTAAAACGTCCTGCATGTCAATTGTATCCGACCCTATGATGAGAAAATTCTGTGGAAAAATCAGGGCCACTTAAGGAGAAATCAATACAGGACCTCATAGATGTCGGCGAACAAAAGTGCTGTCTCGAGGTTTTTAGCACGTACTCCTTCGATGAATTGACAATTCATCGAATCATCGAAGGAGTACTTGATAAAAATCTCGAGTCAATGCTTTTGTTCGTAGACATCTCCACGGTATTTGACGCCATACACAGATGGAAGATGGAGCAAAAACTACTTCCATAGAAGAAACTGTTACCACTATAATAATGCATTAGAAAAACACGAGGCAATACTTCTTTCACACGGTAGTGATACTTTGTCATTGTCGCTGGAGTCTTGCAAGGAGATACATTAGGAATATACGTATATGTTACTGATCAGCTTAGATTACGAACTACGAACATCAAAAGATCTAATGAAAGAAGATGGTTTCACATTAAAAAAGATAAGAAGCAAGTGATATTCCACAGAAACTAAGACAGATGCAAACTACATAGATAATCTAGCGCTTCTTGCAAATGCACCTCCCCAAGCAGAACCTCTGCTGCGTAGCTTGTAGCAAGAGGAATTACTCACTATGTGAACGCAGATAAGACGGAATTCATTTGTTTTAACAAGATGGAGCTATCTTTACTTTCTTTAAGCGGCAGACCTCTGAAATAAGCAGACCCGTCCACATACCTTGGCAGTAATATCTCATCTACTGTAAGTGATATCAACATATGCATAGGGAAAGCGTGGACTGCTACTGAAAAGATACTGATCGTATTGAAATCTGTTCTCTCTGATAAAATAAAACAGGTTTTCTTGTACTCTGTGGCCGCGTGGACACAACTGTATGATTGCACTATCTGGACTATAGCATAACGTTTGGAGAAAAAACTTGACGGGAGCTACGCAGTAATGCTACGCGCTGTTTTTAACGAATCCTAAAAGCAGCACCATACGAAACAGTAGCTGTACGGCCACCTGACTTCCATCCCGCTAGCCACTCAAATAAAGCAAAGAAAACATGCAGGGCGAACTCATAAGCGATATTTTTACATGCACTCTTACACATGGACGCCCCAGTGTTAGCCGACCAGCAAGGACTTACATCAGTTCTGTGCAGACACCGGATGCAGTCTAGAGGACATTCCTAGAGCGATGAACGATAGAAACATAAAACAGAGGGAGTATTAAGAAAAATCCATGCTATCAGCATGACTCGTCGATGATGCTGTTAGACATATATACATATATATTTCTTTTTTTTCCAAAATGAATTATTCCTCTTAGAGATTTGTATTTTTTCAAAAAGTATTAACTTCCTTCGTGTATGTTTCCAGCTTGTTGCTTTCCTCAGGGAACATATGTGGCACAAGGCTATGTTAATGGGGCACCTAAAGAGAGTTGAACTGGCTCATGTAGGTCATTCTACTAACAAACCTACACGAGTGACTTCCAGTTTCTTTGGAAGGACCATTTATATGGCCTTTGCCACAAATGTTCTCTTTGGACCGACAACGAAAAAGAATTACACACACACACATATATATATATATATATATATAGAGAGAGAGAGAGAGGCAGAAGAGAAATGGATAGATATGAGTAAAAGAAGAAATCAAGATTGCTTATTTAACTCTTTGAAATCCTTGGTCGGATATTTCAGACAGAGTGGTATTTTACTATTAACCCTGCCCTATATTTCAGGCTGAGCTTTTTCAATATATATTGATATTTCGGACTGAGCGCTGTTTTAATGTATACCGTAAACTAGATATTTCGGGATCTGAGAGTTCACTTCAAATACTAATAAAATTCTTAGAAGAGCGATTATTCACAGCCTTCCTTTAAATGGAATGCTGGGATTGCTTTAAGCGAAGACGCATGTGTCCTGTAGATATATTTGAATGCGTTTTCTGTTCGATTTTTTTCGTGAATGTTTTCAGATCAGATACAAGATGGCTGATAGCCAAGATAAGGTTTCAAAGGACAAATGTCTGAGAGAAGAAATAGTAATAAGTACACTTCCGTTGTTTAGTTGGTTAAAAAAGTCGTTCGTGTAAACTTGGTGACAAACGTTCTCATCTTTGTGATTCGTTTTATTTTCCTTAGTGTTTACCACCATTTTTCTTTCTTTCGCTTCTATCAGTTGAGTCGTCTGCTTTCTATCTTATTTTCTCTTTCGCTATTTTTCTTTTTTTCCTTTTCTTTTTTAAAACTTCTCTTTTTCCTTCTTGTCTATACATTTGCTTTATTTTTTATTTTTCGTTTTTAATTTTCGTTATTTTTATATTAATCTCGTTGCCTTTTTCAACTTTTCAGGCTTTGATGTTCTCGGCTAGCAAAAACTGCGCATGCGTGTCTTTTGTCTTGACACGCCATTTTCCAACGAGATAAGTGCGTTTTAAGGTCTACATTTTTCCTACAGCACAAAACTTTTTGCCTTTTAAATTTCTCACACACACTCCCGACTTTAACGGTTTTACTATAACACTCCGCCTTAGGGTAAAAGTACAAGCCAGGATTTTTTTTTTCAGCACCTATGTATGATTCCTTTGATTTGCATCATGTCACTGATAAATGAATACTTTTTAACTCCAAAACTGACTTGGGTAAACTTGGCTCGTAAAGCGTTGCTTGAGTGATTTAAAGTGTTATATTTTCTGTATTTTCACTTACTTTTCTGGGTTTAAAGTTTCATGTATTCTTTCTTTCTTTCTTTCTTTCTGTATCATTTTCTCCTTTTTTGTTCCATTTGCTTTGATTTCAGCCAATCAAATTTATTTCCTACCATCAAATCTCCTCTCGACTATACTTGGTTCAACACAATGCCATATCAATCTTTGTGGTTAATTTAATGCCAAAATATGCTTGTAAAAGAGTAGTCGTACTATTAATCCATAGCTGGGGGATAGATTTGGTTCAGTTTGGTTGTGTCTTATCGCAGATTAACCCTTGTGGGTTATTTAATGTCAAAACCTATTTATGCATATATATATTATATGTTATTTGTAAGCGAACAGATTGTAGCTAGCATTATTTTTAAACGAGCCAAAGCTCATTTGTTTCCATACAGGTCAATGTTTTCAAGTATTATTGTTAACACTAATCGTTCTATTAAATATTAATCATTTCTTTCCTCATAGTTAAATTGCTTCAAGTATTCCTATCTAACACTTATATATCAATTGCTCATCGGCTGGGGTTGTAGAATCCACCGACTGCATCCTTGCATAGAGGTAGGACTCCTCCAACGACTGTCCTCGATATGACACTAATAATCTGATGGCGAGGATCCAGTAATGCTGGAGCTTTGGGGAATGCAGATTACCCTTTATTGCCATCGTTCCCAGGTTAACTCTGACCCGAAGTGGTTGCACTGAATAGGATTCTATCATTGGATCAATTAGAACTAAACTGTGTGCTTGTGTTAAACCTTTTGAGAAGGGACTGTTTTGACATTTATACTGCATATTTATGCAAAACTGAATTGTTTGAAATAGAAATGTTTTTATGTATAAAATTCGATTTGGATTTAAATAACCTCCAATGGTTGATATGCCATAAAACCAAACCAAACCAAACCGAACCAAACTTATAATTCTAGTAAATATTAAGTTTTTGTTTGCATTCAGTTAAATTGCTTCAAGTGTAATACTATGTAGGTGGTCCGCCAAGCAGACGACCCCTTTGTCTGTTTTGGCGTGAAACCAAACAAAGGCCTGAGCCTGCTATCTCGACGCGACCGGAAGTAGGTAAGGGAACGCGAGAGAGTTGGACAAAGGAACCCAGAGAAGGGGGTTGGCGAAGGATGACGCGAGTGGCCAGTCGACACCGGACAGCAGTGAGACCAGTTGGCATGAGATAGGGTCCAGAGAAGTGAGGGAAGACCGGTCAAGATAGGTTGGCATTCCTAGTAGCTTTGTAGAAATTTCGCTAGAAATCCACGCTAGCGTTAGTCTACATATGCACAAGGGAATGCAATGTTACATAACTCCTCTCTTGCACCTTGAGTTAACCCAAGTATTTTGTTCGTTTGTTCTCTTTCCTCAAACTCCCTTGATTGTATTTCTTGTAGCTATGAAGAAATGTGCGATACCCCTATCGAAACCAGTAGTTGATCATCGGCTAAAAAGTGAAATGGTTCGAAGAAGTTGACGTATTCGGGGGGTGAGGAGGTATCGTCACACAAGTATTGTTATTTATTGTTTGCGCCTAGCTAAATGGTTTTAAGATTTGCTATTTAACACTAATAATTCTGTGTTATATGTTTAATAATTCCTAGTAAAATATTGAACCGTTCTATTTGACTTTACAGGTACAACAAATTTGGGCCAGAGGTGACATGTGAGTAATGGCAATATGGACTATTCTGAGTACGAACAAAATACATTGGATTGAAGATGATCTGGTCAAGGATACAAATAGGAAGACAGAAACGAAATTACTATAAGTTTTAGACCTAATAACGCTTGAAGAACTACAAAATCTAGAATAGATGGAATATAAAAGAATATCGTGTAGACTATGTGGAAGGAAATACAATTAACAGTACTCTTTATAATAAGTGAATGTAGCAAGCTGGCACCGAAAGAGCTGAAAAGTTGATAAGGCTTTGTGGGGAAGGTAATCAACTCAGAATTGTGCAAGCGATTATAGTTAGACCATATTGATAAATGGTACTGGTAAACTTGTGGTTGGATGTTTTCAAGTTAAGTCGTTCTCGTGGAGGGTGTCCTCATGGTGTAATGGTTAAAGCGGAATCGTAGTAAGCGAGTTCGAATTTCAGCTGCGCAATTATGTTTACTTTCGGACAAATACCCTTGGGAAAGGTATGAACCCCCTTATCGTCCTAGCTATGGGTTAAATAATACCACTACTGTTCTCCTAGAAAGATGGCTTTGGCATTGAATAACCAATAAAGGTTGATATGCTATTAACCAAACTAAACTAAGTCGTTCTCGATTATACGTCGTTTATCAGAAGATATATGGAAAAATAAAAATCAAGTTTAAGTCATTTTATTCGAGTTTACGTCTTTCTGCTAAAAATACTGAAGCCGTAATATCACAAGAAAGGCGTTAAAAGCACATAAATTAGAATAAAAGTTATAAAATCATATTAAAATACGAACATTTACAGAAAATATTATCATAAATTAGTTTATTTTCTACTATTGCAAAATAATTTTGATAACTGTATTTGTTATGTAACCTAACAAAATCATTTTATTTTATGTCTTAGATTGGCTGGTTTGTTGGGTTTTATGGCATATCAACCTTTGTAGGTTATTTAACGCCAAATCCATCTTTATGTAAATAATCTGTTCTATTTAAAACAATTCAGTTTAGCATAAGTACACAGTTTAATTGTCAAAAATATTTCTATTTCAAACTATTCAAGCAGTGATATGTAACAATTCAGTTAAGTGTAAATACAGTTTTAATGTCGAAAAACAGTTCTATTTCAAATAATTCAGTTAAGCATAAGCACGCAGTTTAAATGTAAGTGCGGTTTAATTGTCAAAAACATTTTTATTTCAAGCTATTCAGTTTACTCAAACAATTCAGTTTAGCATAAGTATGCTCTTAGTTCTATTCAACCCATAGATAGGGCCCTATCAGGTGCTACCACTCTTGGCCAGGGTGGAACTGGGAGCAATTGCAATGAAGGGGTACTCCGTATTCTCCAAAACTCCATCATTGCTGGAACGTCACCATCAGATTGTTTAGTGTCATAATCAGGACACTCGTTAGCGGGGGTCTTACCCCTCTACAGAGAAGCAGTCAGTGTATTCTACAGCCCCAGCCGACTGGGCAATAATGTGATAGATCAAACTATATTGATAAATAAAGAGTCCAAGATGCACTGTAAAGATTGCCCTCTAAATTTACATGTATGTTAATACATGTATTCATAAATTTAGATTACTTTTTTTCTTTACTATATTAAAAACGTAGGTTTATTTGTTTGTAAGCTAAAAATATATCCTTATTAACAATGAATTATTAAAAATGCATTTATAAATAAAATATAGTACTCGGAATTGTTATTTGTGGCTTAACCACACGATAAGTAAATTCTGCTCAGTTGGCTGGGGGCAGTAGAATACACCGACTGCACCTCAGTAGAGGGGTAAGACCCGCCCTCCTAATGAGTGTCCTGTATATGACAATAAACAATCTGATGTTGAGCTTCCAGTGATGCTGGAGCTTTGGGTAATACGGGTCACTCTTTCATTGCCATTGCTTCCGAGTCCACTCTGGCCCGAAATGGTACCACCTGATATGGGCCTATCTATGGGTTAAATAGAACTAAAATGCGTAATTATGCTAAACTGAATTGTTTGAATTAGATCTGTTTGACTAAACTGAATAGCATGAAATAGAAATGTTTTTGACCATTAAACAGTGTACTTACATTTAAACTGCGTACTTATGCTAAAATGAATTGATTGAAATGGATCTATTTTTGACATTGAACCTGAACTTGCGCTAAGCTGAATCGTTTAATATAGAACTGTTTTGACATTTAACTGCGTGTAAACAAAATCTATACTTATACTAAACTGAATTGTTGGAAACAGAACTGTTTAACTAAACTGAATAGCTTGAAATAGAAATGTTTTTGACAATTAAACTGTGTACTCATGCTAAACTGAATTGTTTGAAATAGAACTGTTTATTTGTATAAAATGGATTTGGCATTAAATAACCTACAATTGTTGACATTCCATAAAACCAACCAAACAACCAACAAGTAAATTCGGAGAAAAGTAAATTTGACTTAAGTCGTTTTTCGAATCAAGTCGTCTCTCCTGGAACGAATTACTGACGTAAGGTGAGGTATACCTGTATTTATAGAAGCCAAAAAATGTCATAAAAAACAAAACTAACAAAATACTCTGTAACTTTGAGATAAATTCAGCCTTCATAATACTGAACAGAACATTAGACCAAGTGGTAAAAAAAACCCCAAGAAGAAACGAACGTGTCAACAAGTGGATTTCGCTGTTCCAGTAGCAAACGAAGTTAAAAAAAATGGCAAATGAAAAACTTGAGAAACAGCTGGATCTTCCTAAGGAATAAAAAAAAGCGTGGCATGTGAATATGATTGTTATTCTAATAATGATGAATAGAGCATTCAGAGCAATCCCCAAGAACCAAGAAAAAAGAACGGGGGAACTAGAAAATAGAAGAACTGAGACAATTCAGACCGCAGCACTATGGAGATCCACAAGAGTAATAAGAAGAACACTCGGAAACTTGCTGTCACTCGGAATCCTGGGAAAACCTCCTGTTACTATTGGTGGGCAAAAATTCGTTACAATAATAATAATAATAATAATAATAATGATAATTGACAGATCACCTCATCTCGGCTAGAAGACCAGACTTAATAATAATCAATAAAAAAGAAGAGAATTTGCAAAATTGTCGACTTTGCTGTCCCGGCTGACCACAGCATAAAACTGAAATAATAGGAAAAGAAGGATAAGTACGTACCTGGACCTTGCTAGTGAATTGAAAAAAAAACTATGGAATAGGAAAGTGGCAATTATACCAATTGTGATTGGTGCTTTTGGTATTGTAACTAAAATATTATCAGAGGGACTGGAGGACAAGGAAGTTGGAAAACGAGTGGAGACCATCCAAACTACAGCATTATTGAGAACGGCCAGAATACTGAGAAGAGTGCTGGAGAGTTGAGGAGACTTGCTGTAACTCAAACTCTAGTGAAGACCATCAGCTGACGCTTATGTGAAAAATTCTGAAGGTGTAAATAATAATAATAATAATAGTCCTCTGGGATTTTGAGATAAAAACAGATCCCCTAATCCCGGCTTGAAGACTACACATACTGTTAGTTAAAAAAAAAAAAAGAAAAAAAAAAGAAAAGAGAACCTGCCGACCAATGAACTTTACTGTTCAGGTAAACCAAGGAGTGAAAATTTAAGAAAACGAAAAGAGACAAGTACTTAAAATTTACCAGAGAATTAAAAAGCTATGAACGGTGTAATTAGTATGCGCGGAACAATCCCCAAAGGCTTGGTAAAAAATTTGAAGGAGTTGGAAATCATAGTACGAATCATGATAATCCAAACTACAGTAAGCGGATATGCTTGTGGAGTAATGGTTAAAGCGCTGGACTGCGGAATCGTTGTAAGCGAGTTCAAACTCCAGGCGCGCTATTATGTTCACTTTCGAATAAATACTTTTGATGAAAGGTATGAACCTACCAGCTATGGGTTATATAGGATCACTGCTGTTCTTCGAGAAGGATGACTTTGGAATTGAATAGTCAGTGACGGTTGATATGCCATTAAAAAAAAGAACACCAAACTACAGCAGTTCTAAAATCAGCTAGAATACTAAGAAGAGTCCTAGAGACTTGAGGAGACTTGCTGTCACTCAGACTCCAGTGAAAAACCACCAGGTATGAACAAACTTGCAAGGAGTAATATCTTATGCAAGAGAAATACACGAACAAGCATGACTGGTTGGGGGAGGTGATACACTGGGAATTTTGCCTGAAATTGAAATCTAGCCATACTTATAAATACTTTTAAGACAAACCAGAAACTCTTTAGAAAAATGAAACCCATAAAATTCACTGGGATTTAGAGGTACAAACAAATCTCTCAATCCTGGTCAGAAGATTAGACCTAGATGTAATTATGAAGAAAAAAAGAATTTTACAGTGCTACACACACCATAGAGTAAAAACTTAAGAAAACTGGAAAAATACCAGGACCTTGCGAAAGAGTTGAAAAATTGGTAGAACCTGAAGGTAACAGTGATAGCAACTGTTTTATGAATCCTTCGAACATTCCCCAAGAATTGGGAAAAGTGACTGGGGAAACTGGGGATTAGGGGAAGAATCGAGACGATACAGGACTGTTAAAATCAGCTAGAATATTTTGGTTAAATCTGAGGACACTTGCTGTCATTCAGAATTCCGGGAAAAGCCATCAGTTAAAACAGGTGTGAAAAAAATCTTAAGGAGTAAAAAATGATAATAATAATAGTGAGACAAATACTTGGGCTTTGCCTGAGAACTAAAAAAAAGCTTTGAAACATGAGGGTAACTGTTGTACAAATTGTAATTGATCTGCTCGGAACGGTTCACAGAGGGTTGGGTAAAAAGACTTGTGAGATTGGAAACTAGACTAAGATGATTTGGTTTGGTTTGGTGGGTTTTATGGCATATCAACCTTTGTAGGTTATTTAACGCCAAATCCACTTTTATGCATATCATCAGTTCTATTTCAAACAATTCAGCTTAGCATGAGTACCCAGTTAAATTGTCAAAAACATTTCTATTTCAAACTATTCTAGCAGTTATATATAACAATTCAGTTTAGTGAAAGTACAGTTTCAATGTCAAAAACAGTTCTATTTTAGACAATTATTTAGCATGAATACGCCGTTTAAATGCAAAAATCAGTATAGCGAAGGAAACATGGTTTAGTTCTGTTTGACCCATAGATAGGACCCTTATCAGGTGCTACCACTCCGGGACAGAGTGGAACTGGGAGCGATGGCAATAAAGGGGTACTCCCCATTCCCCAAAGCTCCAGCATTGCTGGAACGTCACCATTAGATTGTTTAGTGTCATATCCAGGACACCAGTTGGGGGGGGGTCTTACCCCTCTGCAGAGAAGCAGTCGGTGTATTCTACAGCGCCAGCCGACTGGGCAACTAGCGTAAGAATTGAGACTATTTAGACTACAGTATTGTTAAGATCGGCTCGAATACTGAGAAGAGTCCTGGGGAGATGAGGAGTCTTACTTTCATTCAGGATCCATTGAATGACCACGAGTTAATGTTCGTATGAAAAGCTCACGAGGAGGAAAATAGTAATAATAATAATAATAATAATAATAATCTACCAAATCAAGAAATAATCAGAATGTTTGAAGAAAAATAAATTACAAGTACTTGGAAATACTCAAAGCAGACACTACCAAACAAGCGGAGATGTTTATTTGTTTGCGTTTATGGCATATCAACACTTGTAGGTTATTTTATGCCAAATCTATTTTTATACAAAGGAACTGCTCTATTTCAAATAATTCGGTTTAGCATAGGTACGAGTTTAATTATCAAAAACATTTCTATTTCAAGCTATTTAGTTTAGTCAAACAGTTCTAATTAAAACAATTCAGTTTAGTATGAGCATAGTTTTTGTTTACACACAGCCAAATGTCAAAACAGTTCTTTTTCGAACAATTCAGTTAAGTTTGTGTACAGTTTCAATGTCAAAACCAGTTTTATTTCAAACAATTCAATTTAGCATAAGTAAGCAGTTAAAATATGAAAACAGTTCTGTTTCAAGTAATTCAGCTTAGCATAAGTACGCAGTTTACTTCTGTTTGACCCAGAGATAGGAACCTATGAGGTGCTACCACTCCGGGCCAGAGTGGAACTAGGAGCGATGGCAATGAAGAGGTTTTCTGCATTACCCAAAGGTCAAGCATCACTGGAACCTCAACATCAGATTGCTTAGTGTCATATCCAGAGATGCAGTCAGTGTATTCTGCATCCCAAGCCGACTGGGGAAAAAAGCAGAGAGTACTTTGAACGAACGAGAAATCTTCTTGAAACCAAACTCTATAGCAGAAATCTCATTAAAGAGAAAAACACTTTGGCAGTCCTCCTTGTAAAAAAATCGGAACCATTCTTAAAATGGTCAAGAGAGGAACTCAGACAAATGAATCAGAACAATAAAATTGATGACGATACACAAGACCTTACACCCGAGAAATGACATAGAATGACTATATGTGTCAAGGAAAAAAGCAGGAAGAAGACTCGTCAGGATTGATAATTGCACTGATGGATAAATACAAGGAATCGCAGTCAACAAAAGCAAGGAAATATAACATATCCATTATATACGGATGTGTGAAATAGACATAGGGAATCCGAAATACACGCGAAACACTTTACGACTTCTTAGTTCAGGTACGAAACTTTTTATAACCTTTGAGTTAAAGGTTTTTCGACATGAGGAGAGAGAGACACACAATCTTTCTATGCTGACTGCTTTTACATCGTCAGCTCTCAACCCAACCAACGCACGGCGCCCGTAGCGCACAAATTCGTCTGGCCTCGCTCAGCTCTGAATCTCGACTCTCGTTCGGAGGCAGGAACTCAACTAACTGACTTTTTCCAAATCTCAAAATCCTCAGCCCACACTTCCGGCCATGACGGCATTCACACCCCCTAGCCTCATTTCCTAACTGGGGTTTTTATTTTGACATCTGTGAACGACACATCCTCCCCGTGCGCCCGTGAACACCTGCGCTCAATGTGTGCACTTAACTAACCCATGCACTGAGCCGAAAGGTTCTCATCCTAATTAAACCGAAAGGTCAGATATACAAAAACGAAAAATGATAATAAAAAAAATCCCTCCACAATTATATAACAGAAAAAACTAATTACACCAGCGAGTAACAGCACTGATAGAATAAAAATAAGCAGAACAACAACAAAAACTAGAAAACAGAAATGGGGAAAAAATTTTGGCTTTTATTTGGTTGCTTGGGTTTTATGGCCTATCAACACTTTGTAGGTTATTTAATGCCAAATCCATTTTATACAAATAAACAGTTCTATTTCAAACAATTCAATTTAGCTTGAGTTCACAGTTTAATCGTCAAAAACATTTCTATTTCAAGCTACTCAGTTTATTCAAACAGTTGTAATTAAAACAATTCAGTTTAGTTCTTGTTGACCCACAGGTGCTCCCACTCTGGGCCAGAGGGGACCTGGGAGCGATGGCAATAAAGGGGTACTCCGCATTCCCGAAAGCTTTAGGATTACTGGAACCTCACCATCAGATTGTTTAGTGTCATATCCAGGACACTTGTTAAGGTTGTCTTACCCCTATGCAGAGGTGCAGTGGAAGTACTCTACAGCCTTAGCAGACTGGGCAAAAAATTGTATGGATATTTTGTGTGACAAAAAGGCAAAATCTCAGACAAGTAGACTTTGACATGTTTACACTAAGGAAACGTTTAGAGAGATAAACTGCATCTCTTTTAATAGCAACAAAAAATAACACCGTAAGGACCAATTATATAAAAGCCAAAATTCGATGATTAAAATAGCAAGTGTAGGATATGTTATGACAAAGTCAAAACGATTTATCGCATGATAAGCGAATCTAGTGAACTAGCACAAAGGAGTATTAGTCAAGGCTAGGGATGGGAGAGGCGATCTATTGGGAACTGTGGAAGAGATAGAAATTTGACCTACAAAATGGTATGTGCATAAACCAGAATCCGTTCTTGAGAATACGACGCATAAAATTTTCTGGGTTTTCGATACACAAACAGATCACCTAATGCCAACCTGAAGACTAGACAAAATGATAATTAGTAGACAATCAATCAGCGGACCACAGAGGGAAATTAAAAGAAAATTAAAAGATAGACAATTACTTGGACCTTGCCAAAGAGAGAGAGAGAGAGAGAGAGAAAGAGAGAATAACAAACTGTGGAACATGCGGGTGATGACGATTTCAATTGTTGTTGGTATTTTTAGAATCGTCCCTAAAGGATTGGAAAGGAGATTAGAACAATTGAAACTCGAAGAAAGAATCGAGATTAGACTACACCATTGTTGAGGATCAGTCAGAATACTGATAAGTGTCCTGGAAACTTGAGGAGACTTGCTGCTGTCAATCAGACTCCAGTGAAAGCCCATCAGCTAAAACCGCTGGAAAAAAATTCACAAACAATGAAATAATTGTGGACTTTGCTGTCCCGGTTGACCACAGAGTAAAAATGAAAGAAATCGAAATGAAGAACAAGTGCCTTGACCTTGCGAGGGAATTGAAAAAATTGTGGAACATGAAAGTGACGGTAATACCAATTGTAATAGGTGCTCTTGCTATAGTCATTAAAGGTTTGGTAAAAAAGACTAAAGGACATGGAAATAACAGGAGGAATGAAGACAATCTAAACGACAGCATTGTTGAGATCGATTAGAATACTAAGAAGAGTCCTGTAGACTTGAGATTTGTTGTCACTCAAACTCCAGTGAAAGACTATCAGTTAACGCTGATGTGAAAAACATTCAAGGAGTAATATCATAATGATATTAATGTGGAGTCTTAGAGAGACTGTAGATGTGTACATGAAATAAATTTCGAAGTAAATACCAATAAAAAAAAACACCATCAACAAAACGCAAATATTTTTGAGACAATTTAATATGGCTGCACATATGGGTATCAATACTATATCACCCTTAAGAAAACCACAAAATCTTTCTTAGAAAATATTAATTTTCTACTTCAAAAAGATTCAAGGACTTTAGTATTTTTGTGGAACATTATGTAATTGTCACGAAAGATGAGGTTGGAAAGGAAAAATCAGTGGTCACATCAAAAAACCCACTCAGTTTAGTGCTGATTTCACTAAATTCCTCTGAGCCGGTCCCCAAAAAGGGAAAGAGTGAAATGGTATTAGTTGTCAAAATTTCTGAGACGAAACTTGTATAGGGTTTTTGGACTATTGTCTTAATCTTTATTGTTATTTCCATAACGTTTCGGCCGATATGTCCTCCGGCTTTCTTCAGGTGTTTGTCGATCTCGGAAATCTTCACAGAACTTCGAACTACGTCCTTTATTGAATCCACGGGGTCGCCTGTTCTGATTCCGTTAGCCATAACAGGGTTCAAGTGTTAAGCATTCCTGCATTGTTACTCGCCTGTAGTGAGGATTGAACCTGCAACCTACAGATGATTGTCTACTTTGAAGCTTTGGGAACCAACGCCTATTACCGTTACGCTATGTGCCTGCTGGAAATCTTTTTGGAAGTAACATCTATTCTTTGACAGATCGTTGTCTAACCCTGAAATTTGGTATTTACTTCTCACTCTGCAGGTAACATACTGGCTTTATGAAAAAAATCCCAAAGTCTCTCAACCCGACAGTGAGGTTTCTCGTGTTTGATCTTTTGTTGTCGGTCACACATTGGGGCATCAAGGTCATTTAGTGGTGACTCTCAGCCATTACAATTATAATACACATTTCACAAATATTTAAGTATTTTACTTTTTGATTATATTTTCATGGCTATTCAGTTTGTAAATGATTAATTACAAATAATATACATTTTGATTTCCTTCTAGGATAATTAATATCATGATCACTTTAGTTTAGATGAAAATAATCTTTTGATTTTTTTGGTTTGGTTCAGTTGTGTTTTAAGACATATCAATTCTCTTGTGGGTAATCTAATGTCAAATCCTGTTTATATATATATATATATATATATATATATATATATATATATATATATATATATATATATATATATACATGGAAGTAAATAATGGAGTGTAATCCTACAATATATAAAGAAAAATTGATGATAAGTTAATCCAAGTAGAAGGAGAGATTTATTGAGAAGCTACAGTGTCGACTTTGCTTCTCAAATCTCTCCTTCTACTTGGATTACCTTGTTATCAATGCATATAAATATATATGTATAATTGAGAAACTAGAAAATCAATGATTATTTTCAATTATAAACTTATTTCACCTGTTTGGATCTTCAAATGTGAGCAATTAAATTGGATAATTCCGTTTAAGTATATCTATCTATCTATCTATCTATCTATCTATCTATCTATCATATTTGTAAGTGAGTTGTTTGTAGGTAACATTGTTTTTGAACTCATTTGTTTGCTGACAAATGGTTTTAGATATTGTTATATTACAAATATTGTTATCAATTTGACTCATTGGTGGTACCCTAACAGGTACTACCACTTCAGTTAAAGTGGATCTAGGAGTAATAGCAATGAAGAAATACCCCACATCCTCCAAAGCTCCAGAACTAGAGCCTCACCATCAGATGTAGCTTTGTGTCATATCCAAGACACTCTTTGGGTGAGGGCGGGTCTTATCCCTCTGTAGAGATGCAGTCGGCATATTCAACAGCCCCAGTCGACAGGACGACTTTTAACGGGTTGAGGTGTAGTAATTCTTTGACCCATATCTTGTATTTGAATCCGTTCTCAGCTACTTACCGCCTGAACTCAGATTATATCAAGCGATTGAAACATGATAAGAGCGGTCAGATGTGACTAATCGTGTTCACATCGATGAATGACTAACAAGGTCAATGAAAAGATGGCCAGTTGAACTAACAAACAACCGGCGACTCATTTTAAATCCTCCGTTAATCATTTATAACAATGTCCACAATCTGATAAACACATGGTCCGTTATTAACCTGATTACTTTCTTTCACATCAATATGATTTTTCCTAATCTTTGTTCATCTGTTTATTATTATTATTATTATTATTATTATTATTATTATTATTATTTAAAACATTACATCAATGCAAATAAAATAAAATAAAACCCAAAAGTAGCAAAAAAAAAACAAAAAACAAGAAGAAAAAAAAAGAATAACAACCATCAAGAAGAATGAGACACATACAATTCTCTACGATTTTAAAACACAAACGGACACCCAGATTCCGACAAGAAGACAACAAGTGTAAATTAACAAGAAACGTTCGTTTGTGTGGGTTTATTGCATATCAACCTTTGTAGGTTATTTAATGCAAAATCCATTTTAGTACAAATAAACAGTTCTATTTTAAACAATTCAGTTTAGCATAAGTACACAGTTTAATCGTCAAAAACATATCTATTTTAAGTTATTCCTCAAGAAGAAAAGAACTTGACAGCTAGCGGAAATAAAAGAAAGCTTAAAAAACTGACAATTACCTGGACCTTGCAAGAGACCTAAAAAGCCTGTGAAAGATAGGGCCTAAAATATAGCTTACATGAAGACGGTTGTGATTTGCTTTGCAGTTGGTGCTCTTGAAACAGTCCCCAAAGACGGTCAATCAAACTGTCAAAAAGATTTCAGTGAAAAACACCAGTTAAAACTGGTGTGAAAAATTCGCAAAGTATGACAGATATAAAAAAAATATTCTGAGAACCTGCTGAATTGTGGACTTTGCCGTCCTGGCACACCACAGAGTAAGATTAAAAGAAAACGAAAAGAAAGATAAGAACCTTGCTTGAGAACTGGCAAAACTATGTAATATAATAGTGACAGTAATACCAGTAGTAATTGGTGCACTCTGTACAGTCACCAAAGGATTGGTACAAGATCTGGAGGACTTGGAAATAAGAGCCAGGAGTGGAGACCATCCAAACTTTAGTATTGTTGAAATCTGGAGAGGGATCACACAGAGAGATGTGCTATAACCATTACTACTTGTAATAGTGATGATCCCTCTTTATCACATACGTAGGAAATATACAAGCAGATACAAACTTCATAAATCGCAAGAGAAAAATCAACATGGACGACACCAAACTGTTTTGCCAAAAACCAAAAAAGAATTAGAAGTCTTAATATAGGCAGTGAGGATATACAGAGAGAATATAGGAGGTCCCCGTGGTGTAATGGACACAGCGACACGAGTTCAAATCCTGGCCAAGACTGATTGCATTTCACACAGCACTAATACCCTGGCAGACTGGCTCTTCAACCTTGGCGAGGCAACTAGTCTAGAAGGAAGACTCTGAATTGAAACCTGTTAAACTCCGCTTAAAAATTGACCTTGTGTCATATCCTGTCCGAGCGGAGGGGTTGGTAAATATGATATAGGAATGGAATTTCGCATAGAAAAATGTGCCAAGCTGATAATGAAAAGCGGAAAACGACAAATGACGGAAGGTTTGGTTCTATGACACATCAACCATTGTAGATCATTTAATACCAAATCCTTCTTATACCCATTAACTATATTATTTCTAAACATATTTTGTAGATGACCTTTTTAAACAAGCCTGGGCTCATTTTTTTTGCTCAGTTAAATGGTTTAACTTAATTTCAAATTATTCAGTTTAGCATAAGTAAAGTTTTTCGTTTATAAATAGTCATTTTTGTTTACACACAGTTAAATGTAGAAAAAATTCTATTTCAAACAATTCAATTTAACGTAAGTACAGTTTAAATGTCGTCAGTTTTATTTAAAATAAACCAATTAGGCATGTCAACAAAGTTAAATAGTTCCAAGTATTGCTATGTATCATTAACAATTCAATTAAACATCAGTCGTTTGTTTACACACAGTTAAATGATCAAACAGTTCTCTTTCAAGCAATTCAGTTTTGGTTAAGTACAGTTTTTGTTTACACACAGTTAAATGTAAAAAAACGGTTCTATTTCACTTATTTCAAACAATTCAGTTTTGAATAATACACAGTTTTTGTTTAGATATAGTTAATGTAAAAACAGCACACCGTTAATGTAAAAACAGTTCTATTTCAAATAATTCAACTCAATATAAGTACAGTCCAAATGTGAACAGTTCTTTTTCAAACAATTCAGTTTAGCATCAGAACAGTTTTTGTTTACACGCAGTTAAATATAAAAGCAGTCATCTTTCAAGCAATTCAGTTTAACATAAATACACAGTTTAAATGTCCAACAGTTTTATCTGCTCTAAAGATAGGACCCTCTCAGGTGCTACCATTCCGAGCTAGTGTGGACCTGGGAGCAATGGCAGTGAAGGGGTACTCTGTATTGTCCGAAGCTCCAGCATTACTTCAGCTTCGCTATCATATTATTTAGGACATATCTAGAACACTCGTTTGGGAGGTTTTACCCCTCTGCAGAGATGCTGTCAGTGTATTCTACAGCCACAGCCGACTGGATCAATGACGGAAGGAATAGAACTACCAAACCAAGAAAAAATCAGAACGCTCGAAGAAAAGGAAAAGTACTTGGGAATATTGGAAGCGGGAACCATCAAACAAGTGGAATTGAAAGCAAAAAAAATCAAAGCATACCTCAGGAAAACGAGGGAACCATTCGAAACCAAACTACAGTGCAGACTTTTCATCAAAGGGAAAACACCTTGGCGGTCCCGCTCGTAAGATACTCGGGACCATTCTTAAAGTGGATGAAAGAAGAACTTCAACAAATGAACCAGAGAACAAGAAAACTCAGCATGAGGCATAAGGCCTTATATCCCAGGCATGACGTAGACAGATGGGGAAATGAAGAATGAAGAGGATTTGCCAACATTCAAAATAGTGTCGATGCATTGATACAACTTGAAGATCACATAAAAAACGCAAAGCAAAACTAATTACGACAGACAGCAATACCATTAGCAACATAAGAACCAACAGATAAACAACAAAAACTAGGAAATAAAAACGGGAAGAAAAATGGTACGGATATTTCGAACGCTAAACTGGTAAGATTGCACACGAGGAGACGGAGACATGGCTAAGGAAGGAGAACTGGGTTTCTATTAATAGCAACACAAAACAATGCCATACGTATCAATTAAATCAAAGTTAAAATTGATAATACCCTACAGAATAACAAATGTAGGTTATGTGGAGAAAGAGATGAAACGATTAATCCCATAATAAACGAATACAGTAAACTAGACTTGACACAACAGGGTGGTAAATGTGAAAGAGATAAAAGTTTGATCATACTACAAAATAGTATAGACATACAGCAGAATCTGTCGTCGAGAATGAAACACATTAAACCCTCTGGGATTTTGATACACAAATGGATCCCGTAATCCTGGCCTGAAGACCATTTCTAATGATTATTTACAGACGTGTGTGTGTGTGTGTGTGTGAGAGAGAGAGAGAGAGAGAGAGAGAGAGAGAGAGAGAGAGACAACTTGCCGTCTCGTAGATTTTGTCGTTCTGCAGATAAAATAAATAAAAAAGATAGACAAATACTAGCACATTGCCAGAGAACTAAAAAGGCCGTGAAACATGAGGCTGACGGCAGAAGCAAATTTAGTTGGTGTGCGTGGAACACTCCATAAAGGCTTGGAAAAAAGTTCGAAACCAGAAGAAGAATCGAGACCATCCAAGCAAGCCACAACCTTGTTGAGATCGGCCAGAATACTGAGAAGAGTTCTGGAGACCTGAAAATACTTGCTGTTACTTTGACTCAAGTGGAAACTCACCAGCAAACGCTGGTATGGAAAAACTCGCATGGAGTAAAATAACAATTTTCTTCATTTTATTGATATTCTTCAAATTCTTATACAGTTATATTTCTTCTATATTTTTCTTGTTTTCTTTCACTTGACTTTTGCTTCTAATTCTGTTTTCTATGTCTTCTTACCCATTCGCTTCTTCTTCTTCTTCTTCTTCTTCTTCTTCTTCTTCTTCTTCTTCTTCTTCTTCTTCTTCTTCTTCTTCTTCATTTGATTTGATTGTCATCCCACCGAGCCGCATTGACCAAACAAATTGCCTGTTTGTCACCTGATTTGCATAAGGGCCTGCTTACCTTTCATCTCTTGTGAATTAACGAAATTAGGCAGTAAGAAGAGGAGGTCTTGCTGTCAAGCTGACCAGATAGTCTCTCATTTGTTACCTTGAAACATACAATAAATAATCATGAGCTTTTCACACACATCCTCAGTGTCCACGGATACCCAACACCTATGACCTCAAGGATGCCCAAGCCTGAATACTTCATATCGTTGAGAGACCCTGAACAGGATGCAAATTCACACGAATCAGTATATTAGATAGAGATCAGGACATGCATGGGTACATTTCAAATTATAAATTTAAAGTAGTTCTCTCTTGCATTCATACGTTCAAGATATTGGCAAAATATTGCTGACTTGTCTGTCGCGTGCCCGAAGAAACCTATTTTCCTTTTGATAAACCATTGAATAATATAAATGAGAATGAAATCCACAAATACAGTGAACTCGGAGTCTCGGTAGGGAAGATTAAATTTGGTAATATTTGCCAACGTCTCTCACCAGATGAGGCTTGACACAAAGTCAAAAGCCCGAAGGCCGATTAAAGTGGGGATAAAGAGGAGGGGGGTCGGGAACGAGCCACAAGGTCAATTTTTTTAAGCGAAGTTTGAATTCAGAGTTTTCTTTCTCCCAGACTAGTTGCCTCACCAAGGCTGAAGAAATAATTCTGCCCTACTATTTATCCATAGCTGGAGGAAGAATAATTGGATTCATACCTTTCCCAAGGGTATTAGTGCTATGTGAAATGAAATCATTCTCGTCTAGGATTTGAACTCTGGTCGCCATGTCCATTTCCTACGACAATAACCATGACACCACGGGCACGGGAAGATTAAATTTGGTCTTCTATAGTATATTTATGTATCTACCGAAATACCTTGTGACGGGAAGGGTGCGATACAAGTAGAGTATAGGTGGTGTGATGCTAAAACTTAATTCAACCCTACTGTTTTACAACTCCTGCGGATAAGGCTGTAGAATATGATGACAGCATCTTTGCTGATTGTTATAGATAAGACACAACACTGCATCTAATAGTATGGCTCCAGATCGGGAACTTTTGGGAATGTGAAGTACACCTTAATTGCCATTACTCCCAGTGCCACTGTGAGCCGGAGTGATAACATCTGTTTGGTCCTAACTATGAGTCAACTAGAACTGTTTAATCATTTATTATCATCATCATCATCATCATCATCATGCCGCCAGCACGGATATCCCTGACCCTCTCTCGCCACTTCTCTCTCTTATTCATCGCCTCTGGCAGGTCTTCAGGGTTACATCCTGTGTCCTCACATAGCTGCTGTATGTATGTTCGAGCTGGTCGTCCTGCTTTTGCTTGGCCATATGTGGGGGTCCGTAGGAGTACATCACTTATGAGCTTGTCCTTGCTTCTCCAGCAGTGTCCTGCGTGCTTGGTTCGTCTAACTTGTATAGTTTTCGTGATGGGAGGTAAGTGGCCGTATAGTTGGTGTCTTGTGGGGTGTTGTCGCCAGGACTTGTTCAATATTGCTCTCAACATTCTTGTGTAATTGCCGTCTAGTTTCTTCTCCGGCCGTTTAGTTAGCGTCCATGTAGTGCATCCATATAGCAGTATCGATACGACCGCTGCCTGGAAGAAACTGCGTTTCATTTTATCGGTCAGGTCTGATTTCCATATGATCGATAACCTATCGATAGCTGTCCATGCTTTCGTTAGTCGAGTGTCGACGTCTTTTTCGGTTGATGAGACGCTACTTCCTTGGTAGGTGAATTTGTCTACTAGTTTCAGAGAGGCTCTGTCTACTATTTAACTATTAACTGGAACTATGAGTGTTAGATAGCAAAACTTGGAACCATTTAACAGTGTCTAAATAAAACTATTGATGGTAGCAATAAGTGAAACCATTTAACTGTCTGCATACAAATAAGTCCAAGCTCGTTTAAAAGTTATTAACAACAAACTCTTCGTTTACAAATCATATATTATATGTACATACATGTATAAACAGGATTTAGCATTAAATAACTTACAAGGATAGATGTGTCATGAAACAACAACTAACTAATCAAACAACGAACTAACTAACCAAATTAATTTTCATTCAGTTTTTAACAGTTTTGCCTTTGCTAACATAGGTTGGGATTTCTGTTAAATGAAATCTGTGAGTCATTCCAAAAACCTGTTGCCCAGTCGGCTGGGGCTGTAGAATACACAAACTGCTTCTCTGTAGAGGGATAAGACCCCCCCCAACGAGTGTCCTGGATATGACACTAAACAATCTGATGGTGAGGTTCCAGCAATGCTGGAGCTTTGGAGAATGCGGAGTACCCCTTCATTGGCATTGCTCCCAGGTCCACTCTGGCCCAGAGTGGTAGCACCTGATAGGGCCCTATCTATCGGTTAAATAGAAGTAACAGCATTCTTATGTTAAACTGAATTGTTTGAGTAAGCTGAATAGCTTGAAATAGAAGTGTTTTTGACAATTAAACTGTGTACTCATGCTAAACTGAATTGTTTTGAATAGAATAGATTTACGTAAAAATGGATTTGGCGTTAAATAACATACAAAGGTTGATATGCCATAAAACCCAACAAACCAAAACAAAAAAAATCAAACCAAAAACCTACACGTTGCAAATAGAACAAATATCAAATTTGCAATGGTACTAGCATTTTAATCAATGATATAAGTAAGTAAATTTGGCGACCGTAGTCGAGAGTGACCCGAAGGCTCCCTTTTCAATAGCTACTACACTGAGGTATTGAAGAGAGCACAACTCCTTTCCCTGGATTGCTCTATTTTACCCTTGATTCTTACCTTATAATGCTGAGCGTTAAGTAAGGCGGAATCAAGTACCATTTTTGAGTCTTTTGTATTGAATCCCGGTCTTCCAGACCACTGGCGAACACCCTACTCATTAAGCCCATGGCCCAATGATATAAAAGAATAACTTTCAGAAAGAACAAAATCTGGGACCATCTGGTTCTTCAAAGATCGATCATCAGGGTGTACAGGAAGTTATCATCGAGATGTACAGGGAAGGATTTTCAGGATGTACTGAGAGGTATACAGTGAGTGATTATCAAGATGTACACGGAGTGATTATCAGGATGTAGAGAGGGAGATTATCAAGATGTACAGTGAATGATTATCGGGATGTATAGGGAGTGATTATTAGAGTGTAGACAGAGTTATTAAATGTGTTATGGTACAGGCAGTGCGATTACTCATATGAAAAAGATGTCTCAGAAAGAAGAAAAACAGAGAACATTGTGCTGTACAAAATTCAGTTCTATTTCAAACAATTCAGTTTAGCATGAGTTCACAGTTTAATAGTAAAAAATATTTCTATTTCAAGCTATTCAGTTTATTCAAACAGTTCTAATTAAAACAATTCTGTTTAGTATATGTATAGATTTTGTTTACACACGGTTAAAAGTCAAAACAGTTTTATATTAAACAATTCATTATCGATGACAAAAATAGTTCCATTTCAAGCAATTCAGTTTAGCATAAGTACACAGTTTAAATGTAAGTAAAATTTGATTGTCAAAAACATTTCTATTTCAAGCTATTCAGTTTAGTCAAAAAGTTCTAATTCAAACAATTCATTTTAGCATAAGTATGCAGTTTAGTTCTATTTAGCACATAGATAGGACCCTATCAGGAGCTACCATTCTGGGCCAGAGTGGACCTGGGAGTAATGGCAATGAAGGGGTATTCCACATTTCCCAAAGCCCCAGAGTTACTGGAACCTCACCATCAGATTGTTTAGCGTGATATCCTGGACACTTAAGTGAGGGTCTTACCCTGTGCAGTGGTGCAGACGGTGTATTCAACAGCCTCAGCCAACTGGGTAATGTACATTTTGGGATCATCTGGATATACAATCAATGATTATCAGCATCAGTAGGGAATGATTATTCGGGTGTACAGGGAAAGATCATTAGGATGTACAGGAGGTAATCTTCTGTGTATACAGGAAGTAATCATCAGAGTGTACAGCGAATGATTCTCAGAATGTACACAATGTGATTATCAGGTTGTTCAGCGAATGATTATTAGGCTATACGGGGAGTGATCAGAAAGATGAGCAGATGATCATCAGGATCTATAGAATTGATTATTGGCTGTGCAGGAAATGATCCTCACTTTGTATTGAGAGTGATTATTAAGGTGTGTAGCGAGTGATTATCAAGGTGTACAGAGAGTGATTATCAGGATGTAAAAGCCGTGATCATTAGATTGTCGAGGAAGTGATCGGCAGGGTAAATACAGAGTGATTATCAGACTGTTTAGCGAGAGGTTATAGACAGGTTGCTATACCAAGGTTAAATCACCCCGTCTGCTCAACTATTTTACCTATAGCTGGAGAGAGAATAGTTGGATTCATAAATTTCCAAAAGGTATTAGGACTACATGAAATGCAAACTATCTCGTTCAAGGTTTGAACTTGGGTCATCATGTCCATTTCCAACGACAGTAACCATTAAATCACGAAAGCCTCTTGATATAATGTTATAATTTTTGTATTCATTTAAACAACGCTTTCGCCACGGAGAGTTAGTTTTAAAAGCAGAGTACTGATTTTTTAAATTCAGAGGTTACCTTCGCCATCAGTCGCCATAGCAATGTTAAAGAACCCTGTCTACACAACTATTTACTCAGAGCTAGTGGTGGGTGGAAAATAGTTGGATTCATACCTTTTCCAGGATTATTATGACGATGTGAAATGCTAACAGTCTCTGCTAGTATTTGATCTCGAGTCATCAATTCCTCTTGGGTTCTTCAGTGTTGCTAGGGTAACCAGTCTTTGAGAAGGAAAATTCTGAATTCAAACCAGCTCAGCTCTGCTTTAAAAAAAACTGACCATGTATCAGATCATGCCCGCGTTAGAGGGTTTGGGTAAATACAAATAACTTTATACAAATAAAAAAAAATTGTGTCAACACATTTTCTATATAAAATCCCAACCTAATTAAAAGAGAATATGCATAGAAAATCATATGATTTACGAGTTCTCTCGTGTCAATTTAAATCAGGATACATTTAATATTGATTTGCATACAATGTCTAATGCTTAAAGAAATAAATTTGAAAATAATTGGTTTAATTGCATGTCAACCTTTGTGGGTTATTTATTACCAAACCTATCCTTTCAGAAAAGCAGTGATGCTATTTTGCCCATAGATAAAATGATTCATACCTTTCCCAAAAGCATTCATCTGAAAGTGGACATAATAACGCTAATGGTGTTTGAACTCACTCACTTCGAGGCCACATATGAGTATTTCAGCCATCAAGCAACGAGGACTTCCCCAACTTTGCAATAAATCTGTTTAAAATTATTTATTTCCAAAGCAATACAGTTGGATTTTTTTTATATAATATTTACCCAATCCCTCCACTACATGTTGGGTACGACATAAAATCAATTCTTTAAGTGGAGTTAAGCTGATTTGAATTCAGTTTTCCTTTTCCTTGGCCAGTTGTCATACAAAGGCTAAAGAAACACAGTCTGTACAACAATTAAACCAAAGATGAGGGGAGAAAGACGTTGGTTGGATGGGGTTTATGGCATATAAGCACTTCCTTGTTATTAATGCCAAATCTTCTTTCTACGTATCTATGTAAGATTTGGTTTGGTTGGGTTTTCTGGCATATCAACCGTTGTAGGTTATTTAATGGTAAATCCTCTTCATACATATATATTGATATATATGATTTGTTTGGTTGGGTTTTCTGGCATATAAACCGTTGTAGGTTATTTAATGGTAAACCCTCTTTATACATATTTATCAAATATATCTGATTTGGTTTGGTTGAGTTTTAGGGGTATATCAACCCTTCTTGGTTATTCAATGCCAAATCCTCTTTATACATATATATTAAATATATCTGATTTGCTTTGGTTGGGTGCTTCTGGAATATCACTCTCTGTAAGTTATTTAATGCTAAATCCTCTTCATACATATATATTAAATATTATTTATAAAGGATATTTTGTTGATATAAGTTTGAAACAAGGCAGAGGTGAATTGTTTACACACAGAGGGAGAAGAGGAAAAGATGGATGCATGCTTTTCTTGAGGGCGCCAGCGCAAATTGAAACTCGAAGAGCCTCGTCCGATTTAATTTTCTATTATGATAACCGTTACACTAAGCATAAAATACACTTTTCCTTATTTAATGTAGATTCGTTTTTATTTATGAAATCATTTGTATCCTGAAGATGACATAATTCTGGTGAAACATTATGTTGTGTTTCGTTCAAAACTTTACACATAGATCTGCGTTCAATCCTAACATAAATCACTTGTCATGTTTCGTATATTCATATCTTTTATTTCCTTTCAAACATTGGCTGAAATCGTCATTTTGGAATTTGTTATTTCTTAGATAAACCCATACGACCGATTCTATAATGCCTAAAAACTTTCCTCTTGCAATGAAAGAGAGTTCCGATTGTGAATTCAATCATATCCGCTTCTTTGAATATTTACGACCGTAAGCACCATTTCATCTTTTGTTCGCAGTATTGAAAGAATTCGTTTTCTGTAGTAACTAATATAAAAGGGGTAGGAAAACGATTTAGTTCAGGGTTTATCTTTGAAAAGGACTCAGCTGTAATACGCTTACAATTGAATGTCTTTGATGAAAGGAAGGGGCTAAATTCAGCCAGCTAGACTCAGAATTTCTTAGTCGGATTTTTCCGAAACCTCGCAGAAAAAAAAAAAAAAAAATCTCAGAAAAAAAAAAAATTTGAAAAAATCGCTTTGCACAAGTTTAGTGACTTGATATTTGTTCTTGGGAGTGTTATGCTAGAACGAAAAAAATCTAAAATTACTTGCTATAACCCATAATCAAAACAGCATTTTATTTTTTAAAATTCTGGAAATTTTTACATTATAATAAAGAATTTTTCAAGATGTTAATCGTAGCAGACTCTCAATGTGATTCTTCAAAGGTGTAAAACAATGTTAAGGCCAAAGAAAAAAAGTCTCAAAGGACGTGGACTGTAGCGGTACTACCACTTCTAGTCTGAGTGGACCTGGGAGTAATGAGAATACATAGATATACTACATTCCACAGGGCTTCAGAACTAGATCTTCACCCTCAGATTCAGTTTAGTATCATATCCAAAGCACCTCTACTTTTTGTGGGAGTTACTCCTCTTTAGAGGATACAGTCAGTGTATTCGAAGCTCCACTGACATGGCGAACAGATTGAATTATCAAATTGTAACTTGGTCACATATTTTTGAGAGACATGATCTCGATAATTTTCTGGCAGCAACTGCTGAGTTCATGCGGTACATGTGTTACTTAATAGAACGGTGAGATCTATTTTTGACATGTAGTGTAGCATTAAAGCTGAATCCGAGGTGATTGGATACGAGGAAAAATACAGTGTGACAACTAGAAGGATGAACAACCTCTGAACACGAGGTCATTCGGAGATCACGGCTATCTTTGGATGGGTTCAGTTAAGTGACCTAAACGGTTCAAGAGTTAGAAATAAGTTAGTCTGTCAGAGACTCTCAACACGTGAGGTTGATCCTCCATTTCGCTCTCTCTGATTCCCTGCTTAGGCCGACCGAGTAATAATTAAAAGTCACCGATAAAAAAAATGTGCACATAATGTTGTGGTTTCGTTGTCATTTATCATTGACAAATAAGAAAAAAATGGTGACAGGAAAGAGACACCAGTGTGATACGAGACGAAGACGATCGACCAGAAAAAAGGAGTGAAGAGAAGAACCAACTGAAGTGAAGTGAAGAACGTACTGAAGTGAAATGAAAAAAAAACTGAAGTGAAGTGAAAAACAAACTGATGTGAAGATAAAATGAAGAATAAACTGATGTGAAGTGAAGAACAAACTGAAGTGAAGTGAAAAACAACTGAAGTGAAGTGAAAAACAAACTGAAGTGAAGGGAAAAACAAACTGAAGTGAACTGAAGAACAAACTGATGTGAAGTGAAGAACTAAGTGAAATGTCGTGAAGAGTTGGATTCTGTACGATCATAAGATTAAGCCTGAATACATAAACATATATACATATATTTATTACTGAATGATAATATACAAATCCATATGTATATATACATATTCAGATATAATGTATTTAAAGTTGTACAACTTTATATATATATATATATATATATGATTATGTATGTGCAAATACAAACGTATACTACCCATGCGCATATACAATATTATATGAAAATATAATGTGTTTAAATAGTTATGTCCTAAAAAATTATAGTGTGTGTTTAAATTATAGTGTGTGTTTAAATAGTTATGTCCTAAAAAATTTACGTTGCAAAACTGTGTATCATGAATGTCATGTATGTATTTATCAATCTCTTCGCACTGACAGGATGTGACAAAAGGTCATTTTTTCAGCGGAGTTTAACTGGTTTTGAATTCAGAGTTTTTCTTCTCCTAGTCCAGTTGTCTAACCAACACTAAAGAACCAAGAATGCTTTATTATTTGCTTATAGCTTGAGAGATAATAATTAGTTTCATACCTTTCCGAAGGGAATTAGTGCCTTGTGAAATGCAATCAGCCTCGTCTAACATTTGAACGCGTGTCACCGTACCCATTTCCTTCGACGATAACCATTACAGCACGGGCACCTCCCGTATAACTTATTATAATAGAACTATATCAACTGAGGAAGAGCTCAGAAGGGCTATGAAACATATCAGAGGGAGTAGGGTCTAGTTGGAGCAGGTAGGACCTTTCTGGGGCTACACTCTCGATTCAGTACTAGACAACCATGTCATTGTCGGTCATCGACTTGCTGACATTCTGACGTCTGACCCTGGTTTCTTTTCTTGGTGACGGTCACTGCAGTCTAACAAGAAAGGATCTGCCCGCTTTAAAGAATCTGGCTATTTCCGAGTCACTGTGGTTGGTGACAATATACATTACGTAGATATTATTATACGTACGTATAATACAGTATTCTATCAAAATATATGTATAGTATATTCTCTTCAATAGTTTCTCTAGAAAACTATGTATCGTGAATGTCAATATCTTAGACACTTAAAAATACATACAGGCAGTTTTTCCCTTTATACACACACACACACACACACACACACACACACACACACACACACACACACACACACACATACATTATATATATATATATATATTGTCATCCACAGGCAGACTGTTTCGTTCTATCAGAACTCTTCAGTGTGGCTAGACACGCAGGACGCTCGAAGCCGGGATCGAAACCCATCCAACTTTATGTTTATCATCATGATCACCATCATATCCTAAAGCTAGCACAGATTTCCCAAACTCTCTCTTGCTATCCGTCTCTATCATCCATCGTTTCCGGCAGGTCTTCTAGACTACATCCTATGTCCGTGCATAGCTGTTGTAGATATGTTCTAGCTGGTCGTGTTACACACACACACACACACACACACACACACACACACACACACACACACACACACAGAGATAGATAGATAGATATTGATATATGTAGCCACACACACACACACACACACATATGCACATACGCATATTCACACAAATACATATATTCATATATTTATTACTGAATGATAATATGCAAATCCACATGTGTTTATACATAGATATAATAAAAGTATTTAAAGTTGTACAACTTCATATATATATATATATATATATTACTACCTTTGCGTATATACATTATTATTTGAACATATGTGAGTGTATGTTTAAATAGTTATATGTCCTATGAAATATACGTTGCAAAACTGTGTATCGTGAATGTCAATATCTTAGATATTTAAAAATAAAATTTTTAAGCTGTCCTTTTTTATTTACACACACACACACACACACACACACACACACACACACACACACACACACACACACTCTCTCTCTCTCTCTCTCTCTCTCTCTTTCCTTCTTTATCTATCTCTCTCCCCCTCTCTCTCTCCCCCCCTCTCTTTCTATCTTTCTAGATAGATAGATTGATAGATAGATAGATAGATAACCACATGTGAACGCGTACAGGCGCACTTATATGTACATTCACACATATACACAAAAAATATATATTCATATATTCATTAATATGCAAATATACTTGTGTGTATTCATATTTAGAAAAAAAACTATTTAAATTCGAACAACTTTAAAAATGTATGTATACATTATTACGTATATACAGTCTTATGTGTATGTGGTGCGTGTATCTTTACGCAGATATACAGCTATACACACGCTCATACATATGTATGTATATGAACGGTGCTTGCATAGATAAAGACCGACGCTTATCGTTTTTCAAACAGCGTCTCATGAATGGTCGTACCTGGGGCCGAGGGATACGTCGCAAAGCACTGTGGATAAAGCGACTTGCGAGATGATGATATGGGAGTTGGCACTTGCATTATCTGTGGAACTGGTATCACCGCTTAAATGGAAAAAAATGGCACAAAGATAAGCAGTTATCACGAAAATCAGCTTTCTTTTTATGTCTTTAAATTTTTCAAACCTGAGAGAGAGAGAGAGAGAGAGATGAAAAAAGTGAGACTTAATAGCAAAAATAATTGTGCGTCTGTCTGTAAGAGAGAGAGAGAGAGAGAGAGAGAGAGAGAGAGAGAGGAAGAGAAAGTGAGACTCAATAGCAAAAATAATTGTATGTCTGTCAGTAAAAGAAAGAGATAGAGAGAGAGAGAGAGTTAGAGGGAGAGAGCCAAAGAGAAAATGAGCAAAAATAATTGTCAGTAAGAAAGATAGATCGATAGATAGATAGATAGATAGAGAGAGAGAGAGAGAGAGAGAGAGAGAGAGAGAGAGAGAGAGAGAGACGAAGAGAAAGGGAGACAAAATACAAAAAAATTGTCTGTCAGTAAAAGAGAAGAAGAAGAAGAAGACACAGAGAGAGAGAGAGAGAGAGAGAGAGAGAGAGAGAGAGAGAGAGAGAGAGAGAGAGAGAGAGAGAGTATATGTGTGTGTCAAGGTAGTAAAAAAATAAATTAATGTTGTTGATGGGTAGTTCCCAATAAGTGTGTATGTGCGTATGTATATGCATATATATATATATATGTATGAGTGTGTGTGTGAGTGTGTGTGTAACATATCTCGTATTGTGTAATGGTTAGCAAGGTAGACTACTACGCCATGGTTGGTAAGTTTGATTCTTACTGGATGTTTCTTATTTCTGACTTTACTGAATTAAGCCAAAATTAGTAAATAAAGATGTGTGATGAAGAAAAGTAAGTTTTGTTTTGGTTTGGATGATATAATGTTATATGAATTATTGAATGCCTAAATTTGGTTCATTTATAAATAAGTAAAAGTTCGAGGGCGACCAGAAGGCTCCCTTTACAATAGCTACTACACCAAGGTGTAGGGGAGGGCGCTACTTCTTTCCCTGTATTGCTCCACTTTACCATCGATACATACCTTATATTGCTGAGTGTTAAGCAAGAAGGCGTCAAGTACGATTTTTAAAGTCTTTGGTATGACGCGACCTGGGATTGAACACAGGTCTTCCGGATCATTGGCAAACCCTCTACCCACTGGGCCAATGAACAGGTTCATTTATAAATATTTGATTATAACCATGATCATTTAATCAATGATAAAACTCAGTACATCTCAGATGATATCGAAATTTTTGAAACACCCAATGTATATATTGCCCAGTCGCCTGGGCGTGTAGGATACACAGATTGCATCACTGCAGAGGAGTAAGCCCCCCCCCCACAACAAGGGTCCTGGAAATAACTCTAATTGATTTGATGGTGAGTTCCCAGTAATGCTGGAGCTTTGAAAAAATACAGAGTACCATTTCATTACCATCTCTCCCAGATTCACTCTGGCCCGGAGTGGTAGCACCTGATGAGGTCCTATCTATGGGTCAAATAGAACAAAAATGCATATTTATTCTAAACTGAATTGTTTAAAAAAGGACTGTTTTTGGCGTTGAAACTGTACTTACGCTATATTGAATTGTTTGAAATAGAACTGATTACGTGTATAAAAATGGATGTGGCATTAAAAAATCTACAAAGGTCGATATACCAAAAAACCCAACCAACCAAGTAAACCAATCATCCGACCGAAACCTATATATATATATATAAGAAGATGGTGTTTTGATTATTTCAGTACTCTATTTGAATGCTAAGATTTATCTTATATTCAAAATTATCATCATCATCAAGTTGCACAGCTAGCACGGATTTCCTTGACTCTCTTTCCATCCATCCCTATCATCTATTGCTTCCATCACGCTTTCTAAACTGCATTATGTGTCGGCACAGAGCTGATATAGATAAATTCTTGCTAGTTGGCCAACACTGAAACGTCCATGCGTAGGGATCCATAGAAGAATGTCACTTATGAGTTCGTCCTTGCCGCATGTCTTGCTCGTCTTACTTGGATGGTTCTAGAGATGGGAGGTAAGTGACAGTACAATTGTTATTTCCAGGAATTGTTCTATATAGCTCGTAGTATTCTTGTGCAGTTCCTATCTCGCTTTTTATTTTATCCATTTTGTCAGCGTTCATGTAGTGCATCCATAAAGTAGTATTGACACAAACGCTACTTGGAAGAAACCTCGTTTTACTTTATCGAATAGATCAGTCTTCCATATGATCGATAGCCTTTTGATAGCAGTCTACGCCTTTGCTAGGTGCATATTAACATCACGTTCAGTAGATGAGACACCGAGGTACGTGGACTTGTCTACTTATTCCAGAGGATCGCTATTTAGAGTGGCGATGGCTCCATCTCATTTAAAACTCATGTACTCCGTTTTATTTGTGTTCATGCGGAGGCCAATGCCTTTTGCTGCCTGTTCCAAAACCTGCATCAGGGATTCGGCTTGGGTTGGTATATTTGCAAGAAGCACTATGTCATCTTCATTGTCAGCGTCCGTTATAGTTTCTGCAGGATATCGTCTGCTCTGGCCTTTTTCTTTTTAGTATAAGCCATTTTCTTTTATTAGATCAATCGACTTTCGAAGTACGTAGTATAGGCAGATTATAAACAGATATGGTGCTAATACAGAACTCCAGTGAAAATGTCGAAGAGGTTTGTGTCTTCATCCGGCGAGAGAACCTTGACTTTCGTGCATCATTATAGCTGTAACAGTTTTTTGGGGAGAGACAATATGCTTGAAGTATTTACTCCATCTTCCATTTGTGTATATAATGGTTAAAATGCTGGAATGTGGCCTTGAAGTAAGCAAGTTCGAACTCCAGCATCGCTATTAGGTTTACGTTCGGACTTATACATTGAGGAAAGATATGAAATCCCTATCCTTCCTAACTATGGATTAAATAATATCACTATTATTTTTCTGGTGTTTCTATAGAGCGTCCTTATGGCTGGGACGTTTTAAGTTTACCTACCTCGGAAGCAGTGTCTCATCAACCGAGACAGACATCGACACGCGACTTTCAAAGGCATGGACAGCTAACGATGAACTATCGGTCATATAGAAGTCAGACCTGACGCATAAAATGAAGCGCAGTTTCTTCCAAACAGCGGTTGTGTCAGTACCGCTATATGGATGCACTACATGGACGCTAACTAAACGTATGGAGAAAAAGCTTGACGGCCACTACACAAGAATGCTGCGAGCAATATTGAATTTCAACGAACAGAAAAAACTCATGACCATTTCGCTCCACAAGTGAGGACTTAAAATCTAAAGTTCTTAACCGTGCAATGATCGAAATCAAAAAGAATAGAGTCTATATTCTCATGTGAACAGCGGACACGTGAGGTGGGAAGCTACGCATCTAATCTAAACGAAGTCAATTGTTTTGTCTACATACATCGTCATCATATGAACTTTTCAGCCTATGAACTTTTCAGCCTGTGAACATTTTAGCCAATGAAAATTTCGGCCTAGGATCTTTTCAGCTCCACCTCGTAAACCAGACAGATCCTGTCTAAAAATTGAAAATATTTTGGTGATTAATTTTCATTCCAGAGCATTCAAAAGACCTTTCTCTACTCGGCTAAGTGGTCAGATTGGAAAAATGTTTATGAGATAGACCCCGTGGCATTATGGCTAAAAAGCTGGACAGCTGTTTCGAAGTAAGAGAGTTCAAACTCCAGTATCGCTATGACGTTCACTTTAGGACTAATACCCTTGGGAAAGTTATGAACCACCTTATCTCCCAAGCAATGGGTTAAATATTATCACCGCTGTGATCCTAAAAGGAGATTTTTGGCATTAAATAACCCACGAAGGTTTATATGCCATAACAAGAAAGAAACCTAAAATATTTTTCAATCATTTTAGACCAGACATGGGCAACATTTTTCGAGAAGCTGCCCTCATGAGATATGGCTCATCATCAGGAAAACCATACTTCTACAAAATTCAATGTAATTTTACGGAGAAGATGCCAAAAACATTTTCACCAAAGAAGGCCAGTTAAATTCCTTATCCGTCAGCTATGGGTTAAATAATATAAGTTCTGTACTTTTGGGGTATTAGATAATTCAAGAAAGTTTATATGCCATTAAAAAAAGAAACCAAACCTACAAAAGGCAATACGCGTAAACGTCTGCCCTTGAAATACATAGGGTTGATTTTTTTCTCTTTGATAAAAAAATTGTTTCCATGAAAATTTTAAATCATAGGCTGACTCTTTAGAATATACCGTGGGTCTCATATGAACCACGGACCGTAATTTAGCCATCATTAGTTTTGACAGTAGTGTCCAGTATATCTGAAATGCACACAAAGTATATTCTTGTGGTTTTATTAACAAATATCAACTTTACAATCGTGCTCATGTCATTGAAAGTTGGATTCTAATAGTTATCTTCCAATTCTACTTTGAGGGATTTCACTCTACTTCTAAAATATAAAAATCAAGGGAACATGACTCGTGTTTATGCATGTAGGAAAGCGAGAAATTTGGGCTCAAATAGTTATCTCCCACTTCTACTATAAGGATTTTTCTCCACCTTTTCTAAGGGAAAAATAAATAAGGAAAAAAAAAGGAAAGATAACACGTGTTTATGCATATCGGAAAGCGAGAAATTTGGGCTCAAATAGTTATCTTCCACTTCTACTATAAGGGTTTTCCTCCATCTCTTCCCAGGGAAAAATAAAATATAAAAAATAAGGGAACGATAACTCGAGTTTATGCATATAAGAAAACTAGAAATTTGGGTTCAAATAGTTATCTCCCATTTCTACTATGGAGATGTTCTTACTTCTCCTCTTCTTATGGGATAATGAAATATATATTAAAAAAAAAACAGTGAAAGAGAACTCGTGAACATGAATATTAAAAACTGGGATATTTTTTAATATATTCCAATCCTGTAAATTGGACCCTACCGTCGAAAATAGTGGAAAATCAATATTTGCTTCTGAATTAAGAGGTCTGCAATTATGGGGAAAGTCATCTTTTTTAATTATTCAGATTCTAGATCCATCGATGATGATTATGAAAAGCTAATAACATGATTTAACCCCTTCCTAAATATTATCATGAACCTTTATTATAAAAGTAATCTTCTTGAAACATTTTATAAAACTACACCTGGTGTCCAAATACTAAATTATCTACTGTAGCCTAATGACTAGAGTTTAATCTCGTATGATTTAGCGTAACAGGACAATGTAGACCTATGGTTTAGAATATATGTAACAAGTGGGCTATACTTCTCTCATACGAGGCGTGGCAGAATGAACTGTCTTGATTGAAATATAAATAAATATTTGATTATTTACTGAAATATGATGGTTAGAGTTTAATCTCGTATGGTTTAGCGCAGTGGTTTTCAAACTTTTTTGCCACCAACCCCTTCACCATCGGACCAAAATGCCAGCGCCCCCTCCCACCTCTTCCAACGAACGCCAGAACGACGGTAATGTTAAATGTCATAAGAATTGGTTGATTCTTCAATCACAAACAGTTTGAAGAGTATAAAAAACAATTTTAACAAACAAAAATGGTTAACATTTATTTTTCAATCACAAACACCTTGAACTGAACATGAAATAAATTGTAAAACTGAACGAGTAATCATTAACAACTACCCTGCTTAATGAGATGGGTGGGCTTGGTGCATTGCAATCAAACTGTCAACATCAGGATGAAGGTTTGTCAGGAGCAGTCTCAGATCACCACCCTCTGTTATGTTGAGTTTGTTTCTTTGTTTGGTGAGGAGCCTGGACACCGGGCTGAATCCACTCTCAACCAGGTAGGAACTCGGAAAAGCAATGAAAAACAACTTGATGTCTTTCCACAGGGTTGGGTAGCGTTTTAGGATCGCTGTTTGCATCCAAAAGGCTTGGTAAGAGGTTTTGAACTTTGGTTTCATATCCTCGTCATTTTGGAAACTTACAAGTTCCTCTTCTAGATGGGTTGGCACCTCTGTGCTGGGTTCAGTAAACGGATCGATCACCCAACCAGGGATTTCAAGAGAAAATAGGTCGTTGAATCTGATTGACATATCCCCGTGGAGTTCCGTTAAATGAGCACAGTACACGGCAATGTCATCGTCCTTCACTCCTGTTTTCTTCTCCAAGTCAGACAAACAAGGATACTGACGGAATTCGCGGCGTCCAAGGTTCCTGCTGTAGAGCTGTAATTTTGAGAGGAATGCCGAGAAGGCGGACTTAGCTTTGATTAATGAAGTCTCATCACCTTGCAGCTGCAAATTCACTTAATGAACATCTTGCTTAGACAGCCAGAATAAAGTCAGACTCACACATAAAGGAACACTAATTCCAAAATTATGAAAGAGAAATTTATTCCAACGTGAGGCAGGTAAATTTCTGAAAGAAAAAATAAAAACAGTTTTCACTGCAACATACCAGTCATGTTGAAGGGCTGACTGAAGCGAGAAGGAAAGAATGCGTGTTATCGGTAAGAAAAATGTCTGACGGAATGGTTGAAAGTCCTGCCGAGAAGAATAAGTCACGTAGCTTTCGGGATGCCGAGAGTTTGGGATTGATTAATAAAGAGAGGATAAACTCCTAAGAGCAGAGCTTGAGGCAACCCGAAAGAGAAATTAAGAAGGGGAAAAGAAATAAGAAATAAAAGTAACGGAGTTAAAAAGGGGCAGAAAGTTTAACGTCGCAGCGAGAAAATGGGAAGTAAACAAAGGGGAAAGCGGTGACCAGGGGAAAATTGTCCCTTACGAAGAGAGTTCGGGATACAGACGTGACACGTACGTCTCGTTGCAGCGTCTGGGGGACGCTTAATTAAATCGCCCCGTTTTTCCGACCTTTCTACCAACACTAACGTCACATTTTACTGTAATTGCTCCAACGCCCCCTTCACAATTTCAACACCCCAATCCGACTGTTTACTCGCCAGGGCCCCTCTGAAAGTTCATATCGCCCACAAGTTTGAAAACCACAAGTTTAGCGTAACAGGAAGATTGTTTGTTTGTTTGGGTTTTATGGTATATCACCCTTTGTAGGTTATTTAATGCCAAATCTATTTTTATACAAATTAACAGTTCTATTTCAAACAATTCAGTTAAGCATAGGTAGACAGTTTAATTGTCAAAAACATTTCTATTTCAAGCTATTTAGTTTTACCAACCAATTCTTATTCAAACAATTCAGTTTAGTATAAGTACAGTTTTGTTTACACACAGTTAAATGCCAAAACAGTTCTATTTCAAAGAATTCAATTCAGTGTAAGTACAGTTTCAATATCAAAAACAGTTCTATTTCGAACAATTCAGTTTAGCATAAATACGCAGTTTAAATGTCAAACAGTTCTATTTCAAACAATTCAGTTTAGCATAAGTACACAGTTTAGTTCTATTTAACCCATAGATAGGACCCCTGTCAGGTGATACCACTCCGAGCCAGAGTGGACCCGGGAGCGATGGCAAAGAAGAAGTACTCCGCATTCCCCAAAGCTCCAGCATTACTGAAACCTCACCATCAGATTGTTTAGAGTGATATCGAGGACACTTGCTGGTGGGGTTTTACCTCTCTGTAGAGAAGCAATCGATGTCTTCTACAGCCCCAGCCAACTGGGCAAATATCAGGAAGATGTAGAACTGTAATTTAGAACGTACTTAATCTGTAGCCCTTACTTTCTTTTACATGGCCTGGCAAAATGGGATGACGGGATTGAAATATAAATAAATATTTATTTACTGAATTATGATAGTCGGAGTTTAATCTCATATGATTTTGCGTAACAGGAAGATGTAGAGAATGCTTTAATCGGGCCTCATATCAGTGAGGGGAGGGCGATGTGCAAATAAAACCGTCAAGAGGAAGGCCCCGAAACGGTGTACATTCTCTCCTGATGACCCCAAGACAAGCATGGAGTTAAAACTGCTCGGTGGAAATAAGAATGGCTAAAGGAGCGTTTTCTATCCGCTCACTTTTTGGTGAGATTCTGTTACTTGGTAAGTAACTTCCTTCCCCATAACAGGAAGATGTAGAGCTGTAGGTTAGAATGTATTTAACACTTTTGTTTTACTTTTCTTATACAGGGCCTTGCAGAATGAAATCTTTGGATTGGAAAGTAGATAAAAAGACAGCAGGAATTCTATTTAACACTTAATTCTACCATAAAGACGAACAATATTTACCTTTGAGTTTGTTGCTGTTTTCATCACTTTGTTTTAAAGACAATATCGTCGAAGATTTTCACCTCATGAGGAATAAACTCCTGAAGCCTCACCACATAATAATGCAGTGTTAAGAACACATCCTCTGATATTGCTGTGATATCGTGACGAATAATCTCTTTCAGTTCGTCAGTTCGGCTTGAATCTTCAGATATCCTGAAAAAAAAAGACAGATCTAGTGCACGTTTCGGCAACAGGAAGCCATCTCGTCGTAAGATGTATTTCAATTGCAAACACCATGTATAATGGTTACTAATAAAATGTAGTGGTTGTCTCCCAACACTAGTGTCTGGTTTTCTGCTGTGTGACCGACGACAAAAGTTCAACCACGAGAACTTTTGCCGTAAATGCAAAAAAAAAAGAAAAGACGGTTGAAATTGAGACTTGTAGATTTTTAAAAGATATACCCAGTTAGTTACCAAGAGAACAACAAGTCATAACCTAAGCAGAACCACTCCTCAGTAATGGTTTAGGGCTAGGATTTATAAAAAAAAACAAGTAGGTCTTCATTGACTTGAAAAGACCAGTTCACGTCTTTTTTTAGACTGGTCTAGAAGAAAACAGTAATATTGGCAGTAAAATGAGTGGGATTTTTTCTGTGATCACGTGTCTGACTTTTCCGTTTAATTTCGTCATAGGCTCTTTAACTCAGCTTTGTCTCTTCGTCTTTGTCAACTTTCTTCTTGATGCCCACAGAACTACGCAAACTCACTTACCATTACACGAAGCGTAAAGGTTATCGTCGTAGGAACTGGAATCGGTGATCCAAGTTCAATACTGGATGAAGGTGTTTGCTTTTTACCTTCTGTTAATTCCTTTGAGAAAGACAGGAATCCATCTCTTCTCCGCCCCCAGTAATGTCTAAGTAGACTATGAGATGGAAAATATTGAATATAAACTATCATTCGCTGAAAAATTGTGATAAAATCTTAGAAAACGGCTGACAAAGAAAAGAAGCAGAAGGTACCCCTCAAAAACAATTACCGACGCCGACTTCGCCGAAGACATAGCAATACTGGCGAATACACCCAACCAAGCCGAAACACTACTGAATAGTTTGGAACGACCCGCCGCAGGCATTGGCCTCCATGTCAATGCACACAAAACGGAATATATGTGCTATAATCTAACAGGTGACATCTCCACACTAGACAGAACCCCTCTGAAACTAGTAGACAAATTCCCCTATCAAGGAAGTAGCGTCTCATCAACCGAAAAAGACATCGACACTCGACTAACGAAAGCATGGACAGCTATCGATAGGCTATTGATCATATGGAAATCAGACCTGACCGATAAAATGAAACGCAGTTTCTTCCAAGCAGCGGTCGTATCGATACTGCTGTATGGATGCACTACTTGGACGCTAACTAAACGGCTGGAGAAGAAACTAGACAGCAATTACACAAGAATGCTGCGAGCAATATTGAACAAGTCCTGGCGACAACACCCCACAAGGCACCAACTATACGGCCACCTGCCTCCCACCACGAAAACTATCCAAGTTAGACGAACCAGACATGCAGGACACTGCTGAAGAAGCAGGGACGAGATCATAAGTGATGTACTCCTATGGACCCGCACATATGGCCGGGCAAAAGCAGGACGACCAGCTCGAACATACATACAGCAGCTATGTGAGGATACGGGATGTAGCCCTGAAGACCTGCCAGAGGCGATGAACAATAGGGAGAAGTGGCGAGAGAGGGTCAGGGATATCCATGCTAGCGGCACGACATGATAATGATGATGATGATCACACGTTGCCCAGTTAGCGTGGCTTTAAATACACAGACTGTATCTTTTGCAGAGAAGTAAGATCCCCTATGACATTAAAACGCATCCAGTGGTGAGGCTCCACTTCTGGAGCGTTTAGGAATATGGAGTACCTCTACATTTCCATTATTCCCAATTCCACTCTAATTTCAAGTGGAAGTACCAGCTAGGGTCCCGTCTATTTGCTAAATAGATCTATTTAAAAATGATTCGTATTCAATAGGACTATGTACCAAAAAATATTATGAAACAAGTGCATAAGAAATGTAAATATAAATGCACAATGAACTCAATTCCCTAACCTCCAGGCATAAAATAACCTGAGACTGGTTGACATACCGTTAAAATCAATCAATCATTTTAGATTAGATTCGTTGCACGGCCACAAATAGGGAGTGCTGTGTTATGATCGAATATGCAACTTTGTAATAATCGATCTGCGAGACGAGCTTGCTGGTTTTTTTTTTTTTGTTATATCATTATGACTATAAACCAAAAACTTCCTAGATTATCATTGTCTAACCCCATAATACAGTAATATTCAACGTCGTTTTTTTGCCTTCAAATACACGATATGTACAAGGCGTAGATGTGTTTGTGTGAGTTAAGGATGGAAACAGATTTAGGTTTATATCTATAGATTTCTTGTTGACTTGGAAGAAAATAAAATGAAAGAGAAATGGCAGGCGAAGATTCAGACACACGTGGAATATTGCGTGCCATGGAAAGACGTAGAATTTGTAATCACACTGAGCCTCAAAGAACACCCTTATCTGAACATTCGTATTTGGTGAAGAACAAAACAAGGTTATCGTCGATAGATTAGTTCAGTTGCTCTCAGTCACGGACCAAATTTTCTCTATCTTTCCCCCTGTCATATTGGCATGGCGTTCGTCTCTGCACGCACATCTGTTGACAGCAAAATGAGGACGTACATCTTCCTTTCTCATTTCTTCTTCCTGTTGATTATTCTATTTAGGTTTTTGTGTTTTTTCTTCTGTGACATTTTTGTTTATCATTCTTGGTTGTTTGTTTGTTTTCTCTTATTTTTCTTTTCTTTTTTTTTTTTAAACTTTCTTTCCTTTCATGAATTTTTCCTTTTTGATTGCTATTAACCGGAGCTTTTTTCATTATTTTTTCTGAATTCTTTCTTTCTTTCTTTCTTTCTTTCTTTCTTTCTTTCTTTCTTTTAGTATAAATCTTTCTTTTTCTTTCCTTCTATTCAAAGGTCTATTTCATTCTTTCTCTGCATGTACTTCTTTTCTGCGTTCTAAGAATCTCATTTCTTTCTCGGCATATATTTCTTCTTCTCTGCATTTAAAACATACTTGATTCTTTCTTTCTTTCTTTCTTTCTTTCTTTCTTTCTGTGAAAAGAATCTTTCTTTTCATTTCTTTCTAATTCGGCTGGGGCTGTAGAATACACTGTCTACATCTTTGCCGAGGGGTAAGACCCAATTGCCCAAACAAGTGTCCTGGATATGACACAAAATCATATGATGGTTAGGTACCAGACCTAGAACTTTTGGGGAATGTGGTGTACCCCTTCATTTCTATTACTCCCAGATCCACTCTAATCTCGAGTGATTGTACCTGTTAAGGTTCTACTTATGGGTTGAATAAAATTATTCGATCTTTACTATACTGGAAATCATTTAACTGTGTGCAAACAATAAATAGAAAGACTTGAAATCATTTCATTGTGGGCAAACAAATTAGAAATATTAAATAGAATTATTCGTGTTAAATAACAATACTTGAAATCATTTAACCGTGTGCAAAATATAATTAGCCAGACTTGAAAACATTGAACTATGTGTAAACAATAGATAGCAATACTTGAAACCATTGAACTGTGTGTAAACAATAAACAACAGTGCTTGAAACCATTTAACTATGTGCAAATAATAAAAAACAATATTCGAAACCTCTGAACTATGTGCAAACAAACAAGTTCTGGCTCGTTTAATATCATTTTCGAACTATTCATTTACAAATCCTAAATATTAAATACACATATGTATAAACAGGATCTAGCATTAAATATCCCTCAAGGGTTGATTTGCCGCAATATACGACCAAAACTAATCAAACCAAACCAATTATTTCTTATATTCTTTCTTTCCTTTAAACCTATTTTTCCCTTTTTCAATTTCTTTTTTTTCCTTTCTCATTCTTCGATTTTAACTGCTTTTCAGTTGAGATTTCTTGTCTGGCGTGGTTTTATTGCAAAGCAACGGTCATCTTATGAAACCAGAATTTGCTCGAACGCACATACGTGCACACACACACACACACACACACACACACACACACAGAGTCAACCTTCCAAACACACCCTTGCAGAAACAAAAAATACAGAAAGGAGCTTGTCCATGAAACCTCAAAACACACACGCTCACAAATTGGTGGAAAATTTTTCAGCTCTATCTCCTTCAAAATAATAGAGATCTCTTACCAGTGTCTTTTAATAGAATTAACTATTACTCTATTGCTGTGGTTGCAATGTGCGCATAGAGAAGGTATGAACTACTTTTGATTGGCAGTCGATAATAAAGAAATATGATCACTCAGATAACATAAAATGGGTTTCTTCCGAGCCATGGCCATGTCAGTACTATTGTATGATTGCACCACCTGGACACTGAAGAAACCCTAGATAGGAACTACACAAGAATACAACTTGTTGTTTTCAACAAATACAAGAAGCAGCACCCTATAAAACAGGAACAGTGCGGTCATTTGCCACCCATCTCAAAAACAATTCAAGTATGGCGAATAACACGTTGGACCTAAATACATGTACACACAGGTACTGGCCAACCAATAAAGACTAACAAACGTTAACTCTATATGGACAACTGTTACAGTCAAGAAGACCTACCAGGAGCGATAAACGATAGGAGCGGATGGAGAGAGAGAGAGAGAGAGATAGATAGATAGATAGATAGATAGAGAGAGTTAAGCGACTCCGTGTTATCAGAACTACTTGATGATGATGATGATGATGATGATATATTATTATATTAGTCTGTTTTCTTTATTTAAATCTGAGGAAGAGGCCACAAGAAGCAATGAAAATTAATTTTGGTATCAGTATAGTCTAAAGATCCTTTTTCTGTAATGGGGAAATACTGTCCGATTGTTTGAATCTCCAATGTCTAGACACGTTTCTTTTGTAATATATTACGTATAATTTCGTTGAAATATATATATATATATATATATATATATATATAGCAGAAATTGATCGTATATATATATATATATATATTATGGACCTACACATACGCGAATACAGATAGACTACGTCTTTATAAACAGGAAATGGAAAAATAGTGCGATGAATTGCGAGGCATACTCCTCTTTCGAGGGTGTGTCCTCCGATCATCGAATAGTTACGGCCAGAGTACGACTAAGCCTACGAAAAAACGGCACACGAACAGCGACAACTAAGCACTATGACTGGGCCCTACTTAACAACAGAGATATTAGAGACAAATATGCATTAGAAGTAAGAAACAGATTCGAAACTCTACAAGAGAAGACAGAAAAAGGTACCCCAAATGACGAATATGAAAATTTTGTTGAAGCACACCTTGAGGCGGCATCAAAGTGTATCCCAACAAAACATAGAAGTAAATATAGAGTCCCTTGGGAAACGTTAGCGGTTAGTGAAAAACGTGCACTCGTGAAAACTGCCCCCAAAAGCTATCGGAAGAACCCAACAAACACAAATGGCCGAAAACTAGAAAAGGCACAATTTCAATTAGCAGGAATATATCTAAAAGAACAGGCAGAATACATACAAAATCAGATAGATGAGATTAGAGACTCGGTGGAAGATAGACAATCCAGGATAGCCTGGCAAACAATAAACGAAGTAAGTAGAAGGAAGAGCACAGCCAAAGCAAAATTGAAAGCTGCAAGCCAACAAGAAAGAGAAAAACTGTGGGAACAGCATTTCAAAAATCTACTAGGAAACCCACCGAAAATAACGGATGAACCAATCACCAGAATTATCAGTAAGCAATTAGACATTAAACTAGGTCCTTTCACCAAAGAAGAACTTGACTCGGTTCTTAGAAAAATTAAGAATAGGAAAGCTGCAGGGCTGGACGAGATCCCCCCAGAAGTGTTGAAGACTAGACAATTCGACGATATATTGCTCTGGCAATGCAACGCAGTCTATAGTCAAAATAGGATAGAAAGATGGATGAAGGGATGCATCCTTCCTTTCCCTAAAAAAGGCGACCTCGGATTAGCCAAGAACTACCAAGGGATAACACTTACATCCATAGCAGCCAAAATCTACAATGCCCTACTACGAAACCGCATAGAACCCAAAATAGACAACATCCTTAGGAAAAACCAAAATGGCTTCAAGAGAAATAGATCCACAACCTCACAAATATTGACCATTCGTAGAATCCTTGAAGGCGTTCGGGCAAAAAACCTTCAGGGGACATTACTATTTGTCGACTTTACCAAGGGCTTCGATTCCATCCACAGAAGGAAGATGGAACAAATCCTACTATCATACTGCCTACCAAAAGAAACCGAAGCAGCAATAATGATTCTCTACAGAAACACCAAAGTGAAAGTACGTTCACCAGATGGAGACACGGAATACTTCGACATTGTTGCAGGAGTACTACAAGGAGACAGGCTAGCCCCATACCTCTTTATCATCTGTCTGGATTACGTGCTTAGAACTTCGATCGACAAAATCAGAGAAAATGGCTTCGAGCTGACTAAGAAAAGAAGCAAAAGGTACCCCGCAAAAACAATCACAGACGCCGACTACGCTGATGACTTAGCGTTACTGGCGAATACGCCTAATCAAGCAGAGACTCTACTGCATAGTTTGGAACGAGCCGCAGCTGGCATTGGTCTCCATGTCAATGCACACAAAACTGAATATATGTGTTACAAACAAACGGGCAACATTGCCGCACTAGATGGAGCCTCTCTGAAACTAGTAGACAAATTCACCTACCTAGGAAGTAGCGTCTCATCAACCGAAAAAGACATCGACACACGACTGACGAAAGCATGGACGGCTATCGATAGACTCTGGATCATATGGAAATCAGACCTGACCGATAAAATGAAACGCAGTTTTTTCCAGGCAGCGGTTGTATCAATACTGCTATATGGATGCACTACACGGACGCTAACTAAACGGCTGGAGAAGAAACTAGACGGCAATTACACAAGAATGCTGAGAGCAATATTGAACAAGTCCTGGCGACAACACCCCCGAGACACCAACTATATGGCCACTTGCCTCCCATCACAAAAACTATACAAGTTAGACGAACCAGACACGCCGGACACTGCTGGAGAAGCAAGAACGAGCTCATAAGTGATGTACTCCTATGGACCCCCACATATGGCCAAGCAAAAGTAGGACGACCAGCTCGAACTTACATACAGCAGCTATGTGAGGACACAGGATGTAACCCTGAAGACCTGCCAGAGGCGATGAATGATAGGGAGAAGTGGCGAGAGAGGGTCAGGGATATCCGTGCTGGCGGCACGACATGATGATGATGATGACGATATATATATATATATATATATATCTGTATGTGTGTGTGTGTGTGTGTGTAATTGGGTCGTAGTCCTTCATCTAAGCAAAAATTACGCAATCGTATAGTTGGGTTAAACTGAGATGCTGATGACATCGAACTAATTGGAAACAGAACGCTATCAACGGAAATAGAATATTAACAAGAGAAATAGAATATTAAAAAAAAGACTAAAGACATTTCAAAACATTGTGGCTATTTTCAAAGTTAATTCTATTAATTTTATTTTTTATTGTTTTTATATGTAGGACTTCTAAGATTTCCAAACAACCTCTGATGATTGCCTATGAATGGTTCGAAAGCGCTCGGGACAATTTCAGTAAATTCATCTACTAACTCCAATCTAAAGTCAAAGCACTTGTCAGGAAACCCAAAGTATTCTTATAAGATTATATCGACAAAATGGGTCTTCATTATTTAATCAAACATGCTTATATATAAGCATGATAAGATGAAATCAGCCGAGTCGGCTGAGCTGTAGGAAACACCAACTGCATCTCTGCAGAGAGAAAAGACTTCCCCAACGAGTGTCTTGCATAAAACTCTAAAAAATCTGATGGTGAGGCTCGAGTAATGCTGGAGCTTTGGGGAATGCGAAGCGCCCTTTTATTGCCATCCCTACCAGGTCCAATCTGGCCCGTAGTGGTTGCATCAGATAGGGTCCTATTTATGGGTCAAATTGAACTGTTTGGCATTTAAACTGAGAGCAAACAAATGACGTATGTAAAATTGAATAGTTAGGAATAGAACTACTTGCTCATTTAACAGTTTTTAACTAAATGATTGATGGTTACTTGAATAGTTAGCGATACATAGCAATACTCGGAACCATTTAACTTTGACTTACTAAAATGAATTTTTAGAAATTGAACTGTTTGATTATCTAATTGTGTCTATTTGCAAAATGCTTTGACCAATCATGAATTTAACATTTATGTAAAAACAGGATTTGGCATTAAATAACCAACAATTTTTGATATGCCATAAAACAAATCCAAACCGAACAAATGAAATGTTGATATAAGCGAGGGTTTCAATAATAATGGGAATTTTATTGTATGTAATGAGTTTATTACATCATTTATTTCAGTTCAGAAAAAATGTTTGATTTGAGGCTATTTAAAATGGCGGCAAATCAAGCAGAGTGCTCTAGGATTGAGCAGTCGTCTGTCTGGAAATTTTGGGTGAATGAGAAGAGCAAACCATATGAAATTTGCAGAAGAATGTGTGGTGTATTAAGAGAAACATGTTTTAGTAAAATATATATTTACAAATGAGATAGACATGGGTTTCTCGCTATGGGTCTGAGTCGAAAAGACAGTCCATGACTCTCTGGTAAAGAAAAAATTCTGCGCACTGTGGTTAATAAAGAAGGTAATGCTTATAGTCTTCTGAGGCATGAAAGGACTAATCCCGGCAGATTTTTTTTGAAAAATGTGCAACTGTAAACAGTACTTCCAACTGCCAACTCATTAAACAAAATTCACCTTATTTATTGAATAATCATGTATATTTTTATATCTTCTCGATCTTCATGTATTTATCCTCATGAATAATACGTTCATGTTCATCTTCTCTTCCTTTCCTCCATTTTTTTCTTGATGTGTTTTATTTTAATTGTGATAATTTGGATTGCTATCCTCATCTTTATTATGCAGCGTTTTGGCTGCTGTATCCTGTTATGAATATTTCTTTTTTTATACATACTTTCTTTTCCACTACTCTGTCATCAAACATCCATCGCTATTCTAACAACACTTTTAATGAATTTAAAGTCCTGAAGAAGGTTATTATAGCCGAAACGTTCAACGTCGACTTAAAAAAAAAATTACCAAATTTTGGATTACTTTGTTTTTTCAACTTTTCTTCATACTGTAGGATTCAATTTCCTTATTTACTTCCATATATATATATATATATATATATATATATATATATATATATATATAATTCATCGAATTTCACCTGACAATCTGAGAAATTACTAATTAATCTCGATTTCTTTATATCTTTTAATATTGGTATATTTACTCTATATTTTTCAAACATCGTACAATTTTTGTGTATTAAGCGCAGTGTAATACAATCTAGGATGGTAACTTATATTAATTAATTATTTATTTGTAGTCAGCTAAAATCTTTGAGTTGAAGGGTAACTTGCATTCGGGAACGGTCAGGCAAGTGAACCCTTGGTCTATGTCTGTCATAAAAAATTCTATTTTGAAATCCGTGGAGGGAGAGGATGTTAAAAAATAAGCACATTTGGATGCAATGTCGGATGACTTGAGATAAGATGACGTAACACAAAATGTTAATGACACATGTTCTTACCATCATTTGTTGAGGAGATAATTATATATATATATATATATATAAGAGTAGTCAGTTTATGCAGAGTGTCGAGTCAGGTAGTCAGTTTGTGCAGTGTCGAGTTAGGTCAAGGAATCGGGTCGGTCAGAGAAGATCGATTTGGTCTGACGGATTCGGATCCAAGGGGCAAGAGGGGTAAAGAAATGGAAGTCTCACGAACGAGACTTTTAGCATTTCTATGTAACAACAAATATCTTTCACTTTATCTTTCTCTCTCTTTTCATTGACGACTACTATAAAATGTTACTGTCAGAAAATAAACTTCCGTATTCGAAATAACGTGTCCGTCTTGTATTTGAGAAATGTACCATTTATTCGTCGGGTAACACCTTTTAATTATATCTAAGTGCAAAGTGTTACTCTCATCTATATTTGAAACGTCATTATATCTGATCCCGTAATGTAAAACCAGATGTATTGCTTAGATTATTCCTATCTTATACTAAACATTTTCAAATAAAACTATTTGTCTCATATATGGCAATCTAACAGGCACTATTCCGTGGAAGAAATGGCAACAAATGAATCACTTGACTCAGACATGAGATCCAGAATTGAATTTTCGCCACCGGATGCAGTCTAGTATCCTCCACAGAATATCCTTCCCTTTTTTTCAGTGTGGCAGAGTAAATCCTTTCCACAAAATGGGAGTACCCGTAACGGAGTGACTAAAATGGTGGATTGCAACAACCTCGTAAGCGTTTTCGAACTCAATCCGTTCTATTAGGTTCACTTTCGCACTAACACCCTTGGGAAAGGCATGAACTCTATTATCCCACCAACAATGGGTTAAATAGTATCTCTGCTCTTCTACAAGGATGACTTAGGTATTAGATAACCCACTAAGGTTGACATGCCATCAAAAAAGGAACCGAAGCAAACCCTTTCTGCAACGGATACAGTCGACGTGTTCTAGAATTGACCAACGAGCAGCGATCTTACTTTTTTTTTCTTATTTAAAGCACAGGTTAAGTCCATTTGAACATTTAGCCCTTTCGTACGAAGGATATTTCCCAAGGACAAGTTATATACATCTTATGCAAGCTGAGTATCTTTTGAGTTAAAAGTCAACGCGGACGCGTCGCGATGAAGCTGAATGAACTTGTCTGCAATTATGGCAACGAGATCCGTATTTTTTTTCCAAAACCCGGTGAGAGACGCTGAAGGAATTTGGTTGTCCACTTAAGCAAGTTATGTTCTTTCATCTCTGCTTTCCATATTTCTATATAAGCTAAAGGCATATCGCCTTTATTATTAATGGAATGTGAGATGGTGAACAGAATTAAAGGTCGGCACGCCGAAATCGCATAAAAACCGAAAGCAAAAATACGACTGAATAAAATAAAGAATATTAGGAAGTTTCAGCAGTCTCTTTTTCTTTCACCTTTTTTTACTTCTGTTTCTATTTCTCTGCATATATACATATATATATATATATATATATATATATATATATATATATATATATATATATACATATATATATATATATATATATAGAATACAGTCTTTTTTCTTTTCCTCACTTTCCTTTTCTTTTTCTCTTTTTCTCCCTTTGTATATATATATATATATATATAAAACACATACACTCATACATATATATAGATATATACATATATATAAATTAGATATAAAGAGAAGTAGACTGAGAATTTCTATCTATCTATCTATCTATCTATCTATCTATCTAATTCTTTTCTATCCATCTGAGTACCGTCTTTTTTCTTTTCCGTTCGTCTTTTTCTCTCTTATTCTCTCTCTCTCACTCACTCACTCACTCACTCGCTATCTATCTATCTATCTATCTATCTATCTATCTATCTATCTAATTCAGACATTAGGAGTAGAAAATTAAGAATATCACTCAATCAATCTGTATTTTAATTTGATTGAGAATTTGGATATTTTTGGACATTTGCTAAACCTATTTTGTAATACTCATATGTATGTATGTATGTATGTATGTATGTATGTTATACTTGAAATAAATTGAAAAAGGTTATCTGTTTAACAATCTATTTTTAATTTGAATGACAATTTTACTATTTTTCACGTAAGCCAAACCTACGTCCTCGAGTATATATATATATATATATATATATAATGAGATTAGCTCAGTCAAACTCTTCTTCCATTTACAACATTAGCTCGAACGTAAGTCAAAAGATGTCGATCGGAAATACAGAATTCTCTAGCACCAAGCAAGCTCCAAACAAAACACTCCCCAACATGTTCATCGCCACAACGATTTCAATATCCCTTTCAACTCATATCCTTCCTTCCTTGAAGAAGAGATATAAGTCAAAGACCCTGACACGGCTCATTTACTCATGTTCTTAACTTACTTTCATCATTTCAAAGGTTTCAGAATCAATTTTTTTTTTTGGTAATAGTTAATGCAAATTGATTATTCACTATTTTCTGCCATGAAATAATGTGGTAGACTAAAAATGCCTTTAATGAAGACGTTTATACAACTGAACAACTTCTGTGATAAAGTGGTGATGTCTACTGTGCGGTCTTCAAAATCAAGTCGAAATCTAGGGGAATAAATCTCTCTGTCTGTCCGTCTGACACACACACACACACACACACGCACACACACACACACACACACACACACACACACACACACACACACACACACACACAACATATATATAAATGTATACATATATATATATATATATACATACATATATATATATATATATATATATATATATATATATATACCTTTAAGAAAAACAAAAACCAGTCACATTAAGATTATAAATTTATTTCCATCCTGTTATGGGTATTGATATGAATCAATAGCACTAAAAATAACGGGACTTCTTCAAATCTAATTGATAAAATGATTACAGTGAGAATAGATACAGGTAGACACACACACACACACACACACACACACTTTCTGCCCGTATCTGAGCCATCATCAGGGGGGATCTATTACAAATGTGATGTAACTTTTGTATGTACATTACTACTTTGTAAGAAGAGTGTCTGAGTTGTTGTAGTGAGTAGCATTTACTATATATATAAATATATATGTATATCTATATCTATCTATCTATCTATCTATCTGCAAAGAGAGAAAACCTATCCACCTTAACTCAAGATTTGAACAGCAGTTTGATAAATAATAGTATTTATTTTTAAAAAGTTCAAGTCTTATATAACTTGAGATTATTTGCCTTTTATGAATTTCAGGTGTGGGCAAGTAATAAAAGAAAGAAAAAGCTCTAGTCCCGAGCAAATTTAAAGTTTTAAAACCAGGTCTTCTACTAATACAAGGGTTGATCACAAAGTTCTTAGTCTCACCCAGAAAAGAAGAGTCATAGCCGAACATTTTTGTTTTAACAACACTTTTTGTAAAACTAGAAAAATCCGTATTTTTTCCTAGTTTCATAAGAAGTGGTAATGTGTTGACACAACAAAAAAAGTCTAGCAATGGCTTTTCTTTCTTAGTGAGCTTAGAACCTTTTTTTAACGACCCCTGTACGCTTTATGAAAATATCAAATCTTCCCGAATGGGTTTTTCTTTATTTTATTTTCTTGCTCAAGTTTTTAAGACTATTACAACAACATTGCTCAGGACCTCACTCGAAAGATCCATCTGCTTTGAAACATGGTAAAGAAAATAACATCCATAATTATTGTTCGGAAATTATTGCAGAGAAGATCTGAATATGTAAAATAAAAATTTGAATCATAGACTGACAAAAAGTGGTGAAAATATGAGAAAATACAGTATAATTCTTTTACTCTTCTCGGTGTCCTAAAAGCTAGCAATGGTCTGCTGACGAGCCTTAGAAAACACTGAAGAAGCTGATGGAAGATAAATAACAACATGGTATATACACAAATGATGGAGCTTTCATGGAATCGAAATAATATCTACTACTTTTTTTTAATATGACGAACATCCTCGTAATTTGCTATATTTTGCTGCTCATGAGCAGCAATATACCGTAGAAGCCAATTAGAAAAATGTCCTGGATTAAAAATTCAGTAAATTATGACTTTCATTTTTTTTGTATGGTTTTAGAGATTCAGGATTTAAGAAGATTAACACTTTTCCTCAGGAAAGGGATGTAAAATCAACATAGCTATGATTTAATCCAACTTAAAATCGCTGGTGGAAATTAAACGAAAAAGGTCAATGAGAACGTTTCATCCACAAAACAAAATATATTAACCACTATTCAAGAAGGTTATAATCACTTTGATAAAGAATCTTGCTTTAAACCTGTAAAATCTATATGGTGCAGAAGCAAAATCAGGCATATTCTAGTATAATAATAAACGACTCTGTTATAAAAGAAGATTAATTTTAATTTAAAAAATAAAAAAAAACATAAGAAGAAAGATATAAAACATTAAATTTACTCAATATAGTCGCTATTTTTTAAAATTATTGTATCAACACGCCTTCAAAACGATTTGAATGCCTTCAAAATAAACTCTTCTGATATTTTTCCATTCCTCCTCAATAGCAGTCTTAAGCGAAAGCACATTTAGATGGGAAGTTGCATTTGTTTTGTTTTCTAAAACGCCCCATAAGGCGTAATCAAGGTGATTAAGGTCTGGGCTTAATAGAGGCCATAAACAAACTCAAATTATATTGAAAGTTTTTTTTGGCTTGGTCTCGTCGTTAAGCAAATTCTTTGTGGTTTCTTTTGATTCTCACGCATATTGGGGTGGATTTTAATGAAGAATGCTTGAATAATAGAGCTAATCATGAAAATTTAGATTTATCGCATTTTTTTTTCAAAAATTGGACGAATCAGACTAAAAAAAAGCGTTGAAGAAATTATTCCATATTTTGGTTCTGCATCCTGTATTCTTGAAAGAATTAAGACTGTCTTCAGAGCTCGAATAGTGACAAATAAATATTAATTCTACTTTTTTGTTGATGATTTCTATGAAATTTTCATCAATATTGGAATAATCAATAATATTTCCTTGTCAAGGTAACCCTCTTCTCTCTGTATTTAACGGCGAGTATATTCCACTACCTTATACCTGATCTGCTATATTAAATATAAGGAGCTTTGATTTCCGGAAAAGATAACCGCTTTCCCCCCGTGTTGACCATCCAAAACTAAAATATATAAAAGAATAATTAAATTCATGTCAACTGACCGTATTGGTGTTGAAGATTTAAGTCTATTATGTATATTAGAAAAAAAAACCTTTCATACTCATCCTTCTCTTTCCATTTTATCTTTGAAAATTTGCTCCCGTCCCTAATTTATTAAACTCATTATGAATATACATGTATATAAAAGTACATACATGCTTATAACCTACGCTTATATATATATATATATATATATATATATATGAAAAGTAAATAAAGGATTGTAATCCGACAGTATGTAGAAAAATTGAGAACAACGATCCAAGTGGAAGGAGAGATTTATTGAGAGGTCGACACTATAGCGTTTCGGTTCTACTGAATTATCATCAGGACCATGAGGGGTGATATTAGCGATTTTAAGTCAACGATGGGTGTTTAAAAATGCAAAATACAAAAACCTAGGGGAAAATTTGTATTATAAGTTGGGAAAGTCTGACGCCTATAATAAACGGCCAACTTCTTATTATACAAATTTTCCCCTAGGTTTTTGTATTTTGCATTTTTAAACATCCATCGTTGCCTAAAAATCGCTAATAACACCCCTCATTGACCTGATGATGGTTCAGTAGAACCGAAACGCTATAGTGCCGACCTCTCAATAAATCTCTCCGTCCACTTGGATCGTTGTTATCGATTTTTCTACATATATATACGCTTATACGTATATATATATATATATATATATATATATATATATATATATATATATATATATATATATATGCTCTAACACAATTTTTTTGTTTGTACTTCTTTCTCTCTTAATTTTTCTTTCTTTCTTTCTTTTTACTATTAATACTATCACTCCTATTTTAGAACACTACGTTCTCTTCCTCGTTCGTCTTTGTCTTTCTTTATCAAATCAATATTTCTTTGTTTCTATTATAACGATCACTCCTACCTTAACAATACTACCAACTTTCTTTTCTTCTACTGTCTCTTTCTTTTTCAAATCAATCAATCTTTCTTTCTTTCTTTCTTTGGCATACCTCCTACCTGAAGAATATCACCTACCTTCTTTTCATAATTTATTTGCGTCTTTCTATTCAAAATTACTCTTTCTTTCTTTCTTTCTTAACTACTTTAACAATACCCCTACCTTCTCTTGCTTGTTTGTCTGTGTCTTTCTTTTCCCCCATTTATCTGTCTTTCTTTCTTTCTTTAATCGCAATTTTGATTCCTCGTCATCTCACATCCGCTGTTCCTTCGCCCTTGATTGTGGAATGCCCTTCAACCATTACCAAAAACCACATTAACCACCCGCCGTCAATGTGCTCGATCGGGTGGGTCAAGTCACGAACTGCATCCTGTTTGCGGAAGTCGAGAGGTCAAAGCACAGAAGTGCCTATTCGTCGCTGACGATCACCAGAACCGCCCCCTAGAAGCAAACAAAAAAACCACCACCACAAAAAAAAAAAAACAAAAAAAAAACTGCACTAAAAACACACACGGAAAAGGCGTGGCAGGGAGGGGGATAAACAACAAAATGCACTTTTGTGACCAGCAGAAACATAAGTTGGGAAAGTCTGACGCCTATCACCGGTACTCGTAAAAAGTGGACGAAAGGAAATTGCCATGTTTTGTAAAAAAAAAACGCTTTCAATCGGGAGGAATCGAAGTAACATGAATGCTAAAAGAAACATTTGCCTAAAGCAAGTTGACTATTCAGCCGACAGCTATTCCAAATCATTAAACCGTGTAGAAGTTTGGGTTTTTGTAAACAGAACATACGTAGAAGGCTGTGTAAGTATAAACTAAAAAAATACAACATATTAGTCACGCTTACACAAACACATATATGTCTCTCCGTCTATCAATCTCTCTCTCTCTTTCAATCCATTTATCTCTTTCTCTCTTTCTCTCTCTCCCTCTCTCTATCTATCTCTTACTCTCTATAATATATATCTCTCTCTCTTTCTTGCATTATCTCTCTCTTACCCTCGCACTCTTTCTGTCTGTCTCTCTCTCTCGGTCTCTCTCTCTCTCCCTACACACACACACACACACACACACACACACACACACACATATATATATATATATATATATATATATATAAGGTTGTTCGGAAAATACTGAACCCAATTGGCTGGGGCCGTAGATTACACCGACTGTATCTTTGCAGAGAGGTAAGACTCCTCCCAACGGGTATCTTGTATATGACACAAAACAATCTGAAGGTGTGGCTCCAATAATGCTGGTGCTTTGGGGAACGTGGTGTATCACTTCATTGCCATTACTCCCTGGTCCACTTTGACCCGGAGTGGCAGATGGGTCAAATAGAATTGTTTGACATTTAAACTGAGTGCAAGAAAATGACTTACGTTGAATTGAATGGGTAGAAATAAAAATTGCTTGACTAGTTAACAGTGAATAAACAAATTACTGATGTTTATTTGAATTGTAAGTGAACAGAGCAATACTTAAAACCTTGCAAAAAGAGCTAAAGCTTATTTTAAAATACGGGGGTGTCCTCGTGGTGTAATGGTTAAAGCGATGGACTGCGGAACGTAGTAAGCGAGTTCGTACTCCAGTCGCGCTATTACGTTCACTTTCGGGCAAATACCCTTGGGAAAGGTATGAACCCCCTTATCCTCCCAGCTATGGGTTAAATAGTACCACTATTGTTCTTCTTGGAGAATGGCTTACAATGATTAACCATTACACCACGAGGACACCCCCCCTTTTTCAAGTAGAGGAATTATATTGTGAATTGAATTACCAATAAGTGTTCGCCGGATTTTCTGGTCATGTTAATTCAATTCACAATATAATTCCCTTACTTAAAAAAGAAAAAAATATATACATCTATTTAAATTCTGTTTCACGTTTTTAATGGTATTGTATATAAATTTTCAGTCTGGATGATTAAAGAGTCTGCTTTGGTAATTTTTTCAGAATTTGATTTTGAAGGTTATATGAAGGTTATATAAAGGTTTTATGAAGGTTATATGAAGGTTTTATTGGGGACAAATGTGAAGCGTTTACTTTTTCTTTTTTATGAGTTCAAGCTTTGTCATAATCTTATTTCCTAATAATGCTCGGCCACATGTTGCCTGGATGACCCTGCTGAAGATCACTGATTCGGAAATGAGTATAGCCACATCAATCATATTCTCCTGATATCTCATCCACCGTCTATCCTTTTTTCAAACATCTGGACATTTTTTTTAATGCCCCAAAACATTCCGTTCCAAAGGAGAAGTAGAAACTGGATTTAAAGATTTCTTGGCATCAAATCCCTTAAAGTTTTACCGTACATATCTGACGTGTTTTTCAGTTACTTAGGATGTCAGTGATAGAACTGAAAAAGAAACAGCCTGAAACATGTAATTTACTAAGCTTTTTGCTCTGATGTGGCACAAGGCCAAATGAATGGGGTACTCAATGAGACTTGCACTCACTCTTACTGGTTTGCTAGTCAAGTTAGCTAACCATTACACTACCCGAGGCGCCCAAACAATCTGAGACATGTACAGTGGTTCTACGATTGGAAATTGACAGTAATCTCATTCTTAAATATGACTGGAAAAATATTTCAAAATTGCATGAAGGTAAGCAACATTATTATTCTTTCTTTCTTGATATTCCTGTTCTTTTCTTAAAAAAAAAACTAACAAAAAACAAAAAAACAAAAACAAAACAACAAACGAGCCTGTATTTATTCTATGGCTATTCTTTACTGTGCATAGTCTTTTAATTTTCAGTCTATTAAAAGAATACCCAACATGTTCTCAATCCACTTGTGATATACTGTATTTGATGGCTTATAAGACATATGGGCTTAGAAGATGAACCTCAATTTGGTCGGGAATTTTTTAGATTAATAAATTAGTTTAAACTGTGAACCTCAGGTAAAGGGTTTTTACCTGTTATTTGTAGCCCTTCCAACTATCAGGTCATATTCAAAATTTCATATGTGTCCAGACCTTGTGTAATATAATGGCCGAGGGATTTTATTTTATGCATTTGGGTTTAGTTAGGCTGAGAACCTTTCGGCTCAGTGCATGGGTTACTTAGGTGCAACATTAATGCAGGTGTCCACGCGCGTGCGCGCGGAGCAGAGATGTCACTCAGAGATGTCACAATAGCCCAGATGGGAAACGGGGCTAGAGAGTGTGAATGACGTTACGCAGTGGAAGCGCGGAGGATTTTGGTAATTTTGAAGAAAGTTAGTTGAGTTGAGAACTAGACACCGAACGAGAAGGGTCGACTTTCGGGGCTCGCTGAGGCCAGACGAATTTGCGTGCTACGGGCGCCGCACGAGATGGGGTGGGGAGTTGGAAAATCCAGCATAGAAAGATTGTGTATCCCTCTCCTTATGTCGAATTACCTTTTACTCAAAGGAAATAAAAGGTTTCGTACCTGAACTAAGAAGTCGTTACGTGTTTTTTGTGTTTCGGGATTCCTATGTTCTATGTATATATATGTTATGAACATTCGATGTACGTTTCACACATATCCGTATTCGTATCCGACTATGAATACACTTGTTTATATTTGTGGGTTTTATCATAAAAGAATAAATAAATTCTTAATCCATGGCAGATATGCTGCTATATTCAGGGATCTTATTTTACTGCTTAAAACGCTGTTTATATTCATTAATTCTAGATGAAAGTTTATTATTAAATTGGACAATATTGGTTTCACAAGTTTTTATTACATATTAACATATGTGGGTTATTCACTGCTCAAGCCATCCCAATAGAAGAACATTGGTGATACTATAGTAACTCACAGCTAGATGGAATAGGGGGTTCATGCCTTTTCTAAGAATATTAGTCCGAAAAGGAACATAATACTGGTTTATAAAGAAACTGAAGCAAGCACAAAAATACCCGTTTTTACCTAATTTGAGGATGCTGAATTCAAATTTGAAATCCGTTTTTACTCATCACCTATAGTTTTTTTAGATATGCATAGTGTGCATTTTGTGTATATACGGTACATAAAGGCGTATATGAATTCAGGGTTAATTCTAATTAATAAATTGGTTTAAACTGTGAACCTCAGGTAAAGGGTTTTCACCTGATATTTGTTGCCCTTCCAACTATCAGGTCATACTTAATATTTCATATGTGTCCAGACCTTGTTTACATTTGTGGGTTTTATCATAAAGGAGTAAATAAATTCTTAATCCATGGCAGACATGGCAGACATTCAGGGATCTTATTTTACTGCTTAAAACGCTGTTTATATTCATTAATTCTAGAATGAAAGTTTATTATTAAATCGGACAATATATTCCTATTGGTTTCGCAATTTTTTATGACCTATCAACATATGTGGGTTATTCATTGCCTAAGCCATCCCAATAGAAAAACATTGGTGATACTATAGTAACTCACAGCTAGATGGAATAGGGGGTTCATGCCTTTTCTAAGAATATTAGTCCGAAAAGGAACATATTCACCCGATAATAATTCTAACTTACAACGATGTCGTAGTCAAGCTCTTCAAATATTACTTTAACCGTGGCTCAGTCGGCTGGGGCTGTAGAATACACCGACTGCATCTCTGCAGAGGGTTTAGACTTCCCCAGCGATTGCCCTGGATTTGACATTAAAGAATCAGATGGTGAGGATCCAGTAATGCTGGAGCTTTGGGGAATGCAGAGTACCCCATCATTGCCATTACTGATAGTTTGGTTTCTTTGTTTTAATGGCATATCAACCTTTGTAGGTTATTTAACGCCAAAGCTATTCTCGTCGAAGAACAGTTGTGGTGCTATTTAACCCATAGCTGGGAGGATATAGGAGTTCATACCTTTCCCAAGGGTATTTGCCCGAAAGTGAACGTAATAGCGCGACTGGAGTACGAACTCGCTTACTCCAATTCCGCAGTCCATTGCTTTAACCATTACACCACGAGGACACCCCCGCTCACAGGTTCACTCCGGCCGGGAGTGGTAGCACCTGATAGGGTCCTCTCTATGGGTCAAATAGAACTGTTAGACATTTAAACTGTTCTTTGTAATTTAAATTGAGTGCAAACAAATGACTTATGCTAAACGGAATAGCTTGAAATGAAACTGTTTGATCCTTTAACTGGATTGAAACAAATGACTGATGTTTGATTGAGTTGTAAGGGATACATAGAAATACTTGGAACCATTTAAATTTAACATGCTAAACTGAATTGTTTGAAATAGAAATGTTTGATCATTTAACTATATGTTAGCAAATGACTGTTTAATTGATTTTTTATTGTTAAATAGTAATACTTGGAACGATTTAACTATGTGCAAACAAATGATTAATAGTAAATAGAATTATTCATATTAGATAGAAATATAAAACCCTTTATCTGTGTGGAAAAATGTGCTAAAGCTCGTTTAAAAATGTTATCTACAAAATGTGTTTAGAAATTCTATATCTAATATATGTATAAAAAGGATTTGGCATTAATTTGGCATACAACGGTTGATATGCCATATATCCAAAACAAACAAAACTCACCTTACCTATTAACACACAGTTAAATAGTTTCAATTATTGCAAGGTAATACTAATGATTCAATTTATGAGTCTTTTGTTTACACACTGTTAAATGGCTTCAAGTAGAGAAAATGATTAAATAGTTCTATTTGACCCATAGATGGGACCTTAACAGCTACTACTAATGTGGGTCTGAGTGGACCTGGAAGTAATGGCAATGACGTGTTACGTCACATTCACCTGAGTTCTAGCCTCACCATCAGATGGTTTAGTATCATACTTAGGACACTCTTCAAGGAGGGTCTTACCTCTCTGCAGAGGTGCAGTCAGTGTATACTATAACCCCAGCCACCTGGGGTGCATATATATATATATATATATATATATATATATATATATATATGTTTAAAAGTTGTGGAAAAGGCTCGATATTTAGGATGAAATATTCTCAAGCTACAAAAGGTAGAAATCAAAGAAAACGTATTGTAACTAATAGTTTCACGCTTTCACGAACATCGGCACAATAAGTGGAATCGGTGTGCTACATATAAATCATAGGTGAAGCTGTTTACACTTATTATGCATTGATACCCTAGAGAAAGGCATGAATCCATATACCTGATTATTGATAAAATCGAAGTGCAGACTAAGCTATCTAGTCTGTCATGAAGAACATTGAATTTCAGTTTCCTCTCAGTATACTATGGGCGCGTGTGGCAGGGCAAAATCTTGTAATAGTCTAAGCTATTAGTGATCACTTATTTCGCCCCTAACTATAATCCATTCTCTGGCTAAAAGTTCCGACACCTTAAAATTAAAATATCCCTCCTTGGAAGCCAAGTGTCCGATATTTGTAAATTACTGCTTTAGAGATGTAATTACTAGTAGTAGCTTAGTAGTAATACCTGATTATCCATCTGGCTGAAATACCCTCTTAAATTAAATAATCCTTTCCTTAAATTAAAATTTCTCCCTTAAAGTCAAGTATCTTCCATTTTAGAAAAAAAACTGTTCTATAAAGATCGCCAACATTTGTAAGCTAATGACCACTGTAATTAAACTTTTCCCCATGACTAAAATCCCTTCTCTTACATTTGAAATCCTTTTCTCGGGAACAAATTTCCACTCAGAGAGAGAATCGTTAATTTCGAGACTTAAAAACTGGAAAATATATATTATTGTATGAAAGACATTTATATGGTATTTCTTATTTATTTATTCGTAGATAGCTGAATTATCTTGATCTAACTGAATTATCTGCTGAGATACCCCGCCGACACGATAACCACTAAATCATTTGTGAATTGTCTAAAAGAAAGTATAACATAGTAAGCGCCTTGTACTGAGGTACGAATCGATAAGTTATTAAAAAAAAATCAGCCTCAAAAGACGAGTTGTCAAAGTTCAACATCTTGTTTAGTGATCAAGTTGTAACAAGATATGCTTGATTTTGAATCTCGGACTCTGGGTTTTGCCGAGGTCACCAGCGATCGGGAATCTAAGTCGTAATAAGGGCTGACCGGACGATGTCCGACGTAGATGTGGGTGGGGGATGTTTTCTGCAAATCCTAATATAAGAGGACACATTTCTTGATTTTCTATCTTTTGGTGAACGGAGAAGGAGGAACGAATCAAAGATACGAGAAGAGTCCTGTTCCCAAAAGGACGAAGAAACAAATCCGATCGTTGTGTTTGTTTATCATTTCTACCTTACTTCCACAGCCCCAGAAACTGAGCGGAGAGTATAAAGCAATGTAGGTCCGAACGCTTTTGATGAGTTGTGTTTTCGTATTTCTTCTTCTTCATCCGACGATTGGCCATCACTGACATAACAGTCGTCGCTGACTATATCCTTCTTTTGTTTATGACAGCCAGACTCTCAGGATGTCAGCTCCTTGCCAAAAATTCATCTCAAGGATAGGATTTAAGTGTTACATAGCCAGATATATGGATGTGTGAAATAGACATAGGGAATCTAAAAACACGAAACTCACGAAATTGGTTCAAGCACCAAACTTTTTATTATCTTTGAGTTAAAGGTAATTCGACATGAGGAGAGAGGGACAAAATCTTTCTATGCTAACTGCTTTTACATCGTCAGCTCCCAACCCAACCAACACGCGGCGCCTGTAGCGCACAAATTCGTCTGGCCTCGCCCAGCTCTTAATGTCGACTCTCCCGTTCGGCGGCAGGAACTCAACTCACTGCTTTTTCTCAAATCCCCAAATCCTCAGCCCACGATTCCGGGCATGACGTCATTCACCTCCCTAGTCATTTTCCTATCTGGGAATTTTATTTTGACATCTCTGAATGACACATCCTCTCCGCACGCGCGTGAACACCTGCGTTAATGTTGCACCTAACTAACCCATGCGCTAAACGAAAGGTTCTCAGCCTAACTAAAACCGAAAGGCAAGATATATAAAACGAAATCCCTCGGCAATCATATTACATAAGGATATGGAGGATATTAAAAGAAATGTGGTGCAGGTTGATATCATTTCAAAAAAGATGTTTCGGAGATTCTTTGACCAATGAAAGACTCACTGGATTAAGTATGTTGAATGACTGGGTAAGTATTTTGAAGAAAATAAACGTTTCATTCATTGTTTAGTTCGGTTTTGGTAAGTACAGACTCAGTCTCCATATTTTTTAGAGTGGTGGTGGCTGGGGTATGTGGAGAAAAACATTTTTGTGAACGGAGAACGAGGAACGAATCAAAGATACGAGAAGAGTCCTGTACCCAAAAGAACGAAGAAACAAAACCAATCGTTGTGTTCATTCGTCATTTCTACCTTTTTTCTACGGCCTCAGAAACTGAACCGAGAGAATAAATCAATGGGGGTCCTAACGCCGAAGACAAGTTCATTTCTTGTGTTTCACTATCTCTGTTTATCCATGAACGATAGAATAGTCTTCAGTACACAACACAAGAGTACAGTTGTTTTATTTTGACGCAAATTTGAACCTGTGGTATCGTCAGTCTCTTGGTAACCTTTTCTATCTTGGCTTGTCTTGAAGGCAACGGAGAGAATTGAAAAGGACTTAAAAAGTGGCTACAATAAAAATCTATTAAAACTTGACAAACTCTTCAAATGCTTTTATCGTCCTTTTGGAAAACCATAAAAATGTCTTTTCTCTTTCAGTAACCTACATTAAAGAATAACTTCTGACAAAACACATTTACAGGATCACACACACACACAGACATATATATATATATATATATATGTTTGTGTGGCGGACGGCAATGTCTTAGCAAGTTCGAAATCCAGTCGCGCTATTACATTCATTTTCGGACAAATACCCCTGGGAAAGATATGGACCCAAGTTATCCTTCCAGCTATGGCTTAATATAGTATCATTACTGTTCTTCTACAGGAAAGGCTTTGGCATTGAATTACCCACGAAGGTTGATATGCCATTAAACAAAGAAACCAAACCACACATACATACATATACAAGAAACCACATAACATTCGTGGAAAAGCATCATTACTTAGACCAACAACCTCTAATGAGGATTGCCTTAACGAATCAATTTTACAGTACTTTCTGTTGTTTTAATCGACATTTCTTTTGTAGAAGCCATATCATACCCGAAAAAGGCATGAATCCATTCACTGTAGTTAAGTGTAGATTACTAAAATATACTTTTATGGTTTTAGGAAAGGACAATAAAAGGATTTTATATTTTCGTTTTGAGTGATATCTCTGTCGCTTTCAGCCGCCATATTTTTTTTTCTGACAAGGTCTCGATACTTACCTAAATTTTCTTTTCCCTTTACTCTGTGGTCTGCGAAATTTACTAGTTTTATAGATATATTATATAGACAAGTTTTGTTGAAATATAATGTCTGAGGCTTGCAAGAACTATCTTTTGATGTTGTCTTTGGTCGGAAAATACAATACCATTCATATAATTGCCAAAAGAATTTGCTTGTGAAATAATCTCAGGGTTTTCAGACGAGTGTAAATGAAGATAAGAAAGTTCACAAACACTTTCCCCAGGCAGCATCAGCGCCTACAATGTTTAGTCATAATGACTTGGTATGTGAATTCTTTAGAACGATATGGCTACTTTAAGTGACAAACTAAGGACATTTCACCATAGTATCAGGATCCTGCTGGAGTGCAGAAAAATTACGGCAAATGACGATTGTTATATTTTGACCTTGGACCCAGCCCAAAAATGCTATTCCAAGGTGATACACCGGAAGGAAGTGACACATTCCAATGGCCAGTAATCGAAAGAGATCGCGTGGGCGGATTAAGGCTTATGATATGGGACAAGGTGAAGGTCCCATTGTGCCACTAACAGTGATGCACCGGAAGAGTGTAACCTCTGAACTGCATGACAGTTATTTCCGCTTGATGACGATTAAACATCCGATTCAAAGATCCAGTAGGCGATCGTGTGGGCGTTGAGTTATTATTTAACTCAGTTGAGTTTGGGTCCCAGAGCAGTTGCCAGCAGACTTCCAGAGAGTTAGAGACGAGATGTGGTAAGGAAATCCACACCAGGCCGATGGGGCTTGAAGCCCTGATGAGCTGGGGTCCAGAGAAGATGCTAAGATGCAGTAAAGAAAGCTGGCATTCAGCAGTGGACCCTAAAGACCTCTGGTTGAGCATCTAAGAGAACAAGAAAGACACAACGTGACGGTCATAACAGTGGGGTCAAAATATGAAGTTTATGTTCAGTCTCCAGCACCCTCTCACATGCAAACTTTGAGTAACCCTTTTCAAACCTTGCAATAAAGTGAGAGGTATATATTTTCTAAAGACTTCTTGCGTCTTCATTCCTGCGTTATCCTTCATGCGTCCTTCATTCCTGCGTCTTTATTATTGAGTCGTTATGATACGGCAAATGAGTATACAACACGATGACTGTGAAACCAATCATATTAGATCACTTTGATCAGTTCCGAAGAACCCTGGAAAAGACATTTGGAAAAATGGAGATTCGAAAAAAAAAAAAAAAGACTGAAACTGTCTATACCAAAGGGCTATTAAAACCAACAAGAATACTGAGAAAAGCCCTGAAAAGCTGCAAGGACTTGTTGTCGCTCGAACTTCACTAAGAATTACGAGTTACAACTGTTGTGAAAAGGTTTTTACAGAGATACTACTACAACAACAAGAACAACTACAACTAATAAAAAATAATAATAAAGTTTCATAAAAATTAAATAATAAAAAAACAAGGCGGATTGAAAATATAAAAGGCACTAATAAAAATTATGATCTACAAACTTACGAATATATGACATTAGAAGAGATTATAAACTCACTTAAACGCACACATCAAAGTCATCTGAAATTGATAAACTTTTGGTTCCACCACTTATCCTCAACACACCAACTAATGGCGAAAGTTACTTCAGAAATCATTAAAGAAATGGCAAAAATGCCTGGTTGGCTCACAGAAGGAATAACATATTACTAAAAGCAAAGGAAACTATAAACGTAAAAAAATATCCCATCCCATGCCTTCCCACAACATATAAAATGATAACATCCATTCAAAAAGAGAGAAAAATCAAAATCATAGAATGGAAGGAAATCTTCCTTTTAGAACAAAAAGGATGCAAAAAGAATCCTACGGCTGCAAAGATCAACTCCTCATAAACAAGATGATTATGGAGAATTGTCGTTCCAAACCGAAAAATCTACGTATAACTTGGATTGGCTACAAACAAGCTTTTCAGAGCGTACTTCACGAATGTTTTCTAAAAGTTCTAAATATTTAGAAAATACCCCCCCAGTAATAATAACATTCCAAAAATACAATATGGAAAAGTAGCATACTTATACCGGATTATTACATGAAAAAAGCATGTTCAAAACTAATTATCTGAACATTAACAATGGAATATTCCTGGGAGACACAATTTTTCCTCTTCTTTATTGCGTAGCTTTAATACCTCTCGCCACAGATCTTAAAACACAGTCGATCAATGCAAAAATATTATTAAGAAGATAAACCACCTATTCAGGGGCACCTCTGGTGGTGTAACGGTTAGCAAGCTAGACTAGCAAACCTACACGAGTGAGTTCGAGTCTCATTGGGCGCCCCATTCATTCGACCTTGTGCCACATCAAAGCAAAGCGCTTTGTAAATTACATAAACCACCTATTCATCATGGACGATGTAATGTTATACACAAAAAGTGATGACGATTTATAAGTTCTGCTAAACACTGTAAAAAGATTTAGTGACGACACAATGATGCAATTTTGACAAAAAAAGGTGCGAAAGTCCCGTTTGGGAAAGGATATCGAGTAAAGTCTAAAAACATCACTCTACATACAAACACGAATTTACAACGTTAGAAAACAAAATTTATAAATATTTAAGAGAATGGTATCAATAATATGAATAAAGAAAAAAAAATAAGAAAAGAATTCTATTGGAGAATGATCAATATCAAAAAACAGAATTGAATTTTAAAAATAGTTATAGCTGTTAACTCCCTGATAATATCAATAGTGACATACAATTTTGATTTAGTAAACTGGATTTTTACTGAAATAAAAAAATGGATGGATACTTAAATAAGGAAACTAATAAACGGTTACAGAATATATCATCCAAGAGCAGATAGAGAACGTCTCTACATCAAAAGAAAAAATAGTAAGAGAGGCTTAATTCAACTAGAATTAGCTAACGAATCAAGAGCTATAGAATTAAATAAATACTTAGATACTTCAACAGATTCAAGGGCACCTCTGGTGGTTTAACGGTTAGCAAGCTAGACTAGCAAACCTACACGAGTGAGTTCGAGTTTCATTGGGTGCCCCATTCAATCGGCCCTGTGCCACATCGAAGCAAAGAGCTTTGTAAATTACTACTTCAACAGATTCAATGCTACAGTTAGCAAACACTCAAGAGAACCGAAAGAAAAAAAAATACTAAAGACTAATCCATGAATGAAAAGTGCTGGACTGAAAGTGAAGACAGAAGGGTAAATAATAAGAGTACAAGACCAGAACCGATCAACTTGAAATTATCAGACCAGGTTAAAAATGGATTAAACCCAATAAGTAGATTGTGCGAACAAAAAATTTGACTCGGTGGATCACTTAATGTTCGGTCGCTAAATTCTAACACCAATAGAATATAAAGAAAGGTATGATAAGATAGGACATTACATTGATTGGAAATATAAAGAAAGGTGTGATAAGATAGGACATTACATTGATTGGAAATATAAAGAAAGGTGTGATAAGATAGGACATTACATTGATTGGAAATATAAAGAAAGGTGTGATAAGATAGGACACTACATTGATTGGAAATATAAAGAAAGGTGTGATAAGATAGGACATTACATTGATTGGAAATATAAAGAAAGGTGTGATAAGATAGGACATTACATTGATTGGAAATATAAAGAAAGGTGTGATAAGATAGGACATTACATTGATTGGAAATATAAAGAAAGGTGTGATAAGATAGGACATTACATTGATTGGAAATATAAAGAAAGGTGTGATAAGATAGGACATTACATTGATTGGAAATATAAAGAAAGGTGTGATAAGATAGGACATTACATTGATTGGAAATATAAAGAAAGGTGTGTTAAGATAGGACATTACATTGATTGGAAATATAAAGAAAGGTGTGATAAGATAGGACATTACATTGATTGGAAATATAAAGAAAGGTGTGATAAGATAGGACACGACATTGATTGGAAATATAAAGAAAGGTGTGATAAGATAGGACATTACATTGATTGGAAATATAAAGAAAGGTGTGATAAGATAGGACATTACATTGATTGGAAATATAAAGAAAGGTGTGATAAGATAGGACATTACATTGATTGGAAATATAAAGAAAGGTGTGATAAGATAGGACACGACATTGATTGGAAATATAAAGAAAGGTGTGATAAGAGAGGACATTACATTGATTGGAAATATAAAGAAAGGTGTGATAAGAGAGGACATTACATTGATTGGAAATATAAAGAAAGGTGTGATAAGATAGGACACGACATTGATTGGAAATATAAAGAAAGGTGTGATAAGATAGGATATTACATTGATTGGAAATATAAAGAAAGGTGTGATAAGATAGGACATTACATAGATTGGAAATATAAAGAAAGGTGTGATAAGATAGGACATTACATTGATTGGAAATATAAAGAAAGGTGTGATAAGATAGGACATTACATAGATTGGAAATATAAAGAAAGGTGTGATAAGATAGGACACGACATTGATTGGAAATATAAAGAAAGGTGTGATAAGATAGGATATTACATTGATTGGAAATATAAAGAAAGGTGTGATAAGATAGGACATTACATTGATTGGAAATATAAAGAAAGGTGTGATAAGATAGGACATTACATAGATTGGAAATATAAAGAAAGGTGTGATAAGATAGGACATTACATAGATTGGAAATATAAAGAAAGGTGTGATAAGATAGGACATTACATTGATTGGAAATATAAAGAAAGGTGTGATAAGATAGGACATTACATTGATTGGAAATATAAAGAAAGGTGTGATAAGATAGGACATTACATTGATTGGAAATATAAAGAAAGGTGTGATAAGATAGGACATTACATTGATTGGAAATATAAAGAAAGGTGTGATAAGATAGGACATTACATTGATTGGAAATATAAAGAAAGGTGTGATAAGATAGGACATTACATTGATTGGAAATATAAAGAAAGGTGTGATAAGATAGGACACGACATTGATTGGAAATATAAAGAAAGGTGTGATAAGAGAGGACATTACATTGATTGGAAATATAAAGAAAGGTGTGATAAGATAGGACATTACATTGATTGGAAATATAAAGAAAGGTGTGATAAGATAGGACACGACATTGATTGGAAATATAAAGAAAGGTGTGATAAGAGAGGACATTACATTGATTGGAAATATAAAGAAAGGTGTGATAAGAGAGGACATTACATTGATTGGAAATATAAAGAAAGGTGTGATAAGATAGGACATTACATTGATTGGAAATATAAAGAAAGGTGTGATAAGATAGGACATTACATTGATTGGAAATATAAAGAAAGGTGTGATAAGATAGGACATTACATTGATTGGAAATATAAAGAAAGGTGTGATAAGATAGGACACGACATTGATTGGAAATATAAAGAAAGGTGTGATAAGAGAGGACATTACATTGATTGGAAATATAAAGAAAGGTGTGATAAGATAGGACATTACATTGATTGGAAATATAAAGAAAGGTGTGATAAGATAGGACACGACATTGATTGGAAATATAAAGAAAGGTGTGATAAGAGAGGACATTACATTGATTGGAAATATAAAGAAAGGTGTGATAAGAGAGGACATTACATTGATTGGAAATATAAAGAAAGGTGTGATAAGATAGGACATTACATTGATTGGAAATATAAAGAAAGGTGTGATAAGATAGGACATTACATAGATTGGAAATATAAAGAAAGGTGTGATAAGATAGGACATTACATAGATTGGAAATATAAAGAAAGGTGTGATAAGATAGGACATTACATTGATTGGAAATATAAAGAAAGGTGTGATAAGATAGGACATTACATTGATTGGAAATATAAAGAAAGGTGTGATAAGATAGGACATTACATTGATTGGAAATATAAAGAAAGGTGTGATAAGATAGGACATTACATTGATTGGAAATATAAAGAAAGGTGTGATAAGATAGGACATTACATTGATTGGAAATATAAAGAAAGGTGTGATAAGATAGGACACGACATTGATTGGAAATATAAAGAAAGGTGTGATAAGATAGGACATTACATTGATTGGAAATATAAAGAAAGGTGTGATAAGATAGGACATTACATTGATTGGAAATATAAAGAAAGGTGTGATAAGATAGGACACGACATTGATTGGAAATATAAAGAAAGGTGTGATAAGAGAGGACATTACATTGATTGGAAATATAAAGAAAGGTGTGATAAGAGAGGACATTACATTGATTGGAAATATAAAGAAAGGTGTGATAAGATAGGACACGACATTGATTGGAAATATAAAGAAAGGTGTGATAAGATAGGATATTACATTGATTGGAAATATAAAGAAAGGTGTGATAAGATAGGACATTACATAGATTGGAAATATAAAGAAAGGTGTGATAAGATAGGACATTACATTGATTGGAAATATAAAGAAAGGTGTGATAAGATAGGACATTACATAGATTGGAAATATAAAGAAAGGTGTGATAAGATAGGACATTACATTGATTGGAAATATAAAGAAAGGTGTGATAAGATAGGACATTACATTGATTGGAAATATAAAGAAAGGTGTGATAAGATAGGACATTACATTGATTGGAAATATAAAGAAAGGTGTGATAAGATAGGACATTACATTGATTGGAAATATAAAGAAAGGTGTGATAAGATAGGACATTACATTGATTGGAAATATAAAGAAAGGTGTGATAAGATAGGACACGACATTGATTGGAAATATAAAGAAAGGTGTGATAAGATAGGACATTACATTGATTGGAAATATAAAGAAAGGTGTGATAAGATAGGACATTACATTGATTGGAAATATAAAGAAAGGTGTGATAAGATAGGACACGACATTGATTGGAAATATAAAGAAAGGTGTGATAAGAGAGGACATTACATTGATTGGAAATATAAAGAAAGGTGTGATAAGAGAGGACATTACATTGATTGGAAATATAAAGAAAGGTGTGATAAGATAGGACACGACATTGATTGGAAATATAAAGAAAGGTGTGATAAGATAGGATATTACATTGATTGGAAATATAAAGAAAGGTGTGATAAGATAGGACATTACATAGATTGGAAATATAAAGAAAGGTGTGATAAGATAGGACATTACATTGATTGGAAATATAAAGAAAGGTGTGATAAGATAGGACATTACATAGATTGGAAATATAAAGAAAGGTGTGATAAGATAGGACACGACATTGATTGGAAATATAAAGAAAGGTGTGATAAGATAGGATATTACATTGATTGGAAATATAAAGAAAGGTGTGATAAGATAGGACATTACATTGATTGGAAATATAAAGAAAGGTGTGATAAGAAAGGACATTACATAGATTGGAAATATAAAGAAAGGTGTGATAAGATAGGACATTACATAGATTGGAAATATAAAGAAAGGTGTGATAAGATAGGACATTACATTGATTGGAAATATAAAGAAAGGTGTGATAAGATAGGACATTACATAGATTGGAAATATAAAGAAAGGTGTGATAAGATAGGACATTACATAGATTGGAAATATAAAGAAAGGTGTGATAAGATAGGACATTACATAGATTGGAAATATAAAGAAAGGTGTGATAAGATAGGACATTACATTGATTGGAAATATAAAGAAAGGTGTGATAAGATAGGACATTACATTGATTGGAAATATAAAGAAAGGTGTGATAAGATAGGACATTACATTGATTGGAAATATAAAGAAAGGTGTGATAAGATAGGACATTACATTGATTGGAAATATAAAGAAAGGTGTGATAAGATAGGACATTACATTGATTGGAAATATAAAGAAAGGTGTGATAAGATAGGATATTACATTGATTGGAAATATAAAGAAAGGTGTGATAAGATAGGACACGACATTGATTGGAAATATAAAGAAAGGTGTGATAAGATAGGATATTACATTGATTGGAAATATAAAGAAAGGTGTGATAAGATAGGATATTACATTGATTGGAAATATAAAGAAAGGTGTGATAAGATAGGACACGACATTGATTGGAAATATAAAGAAAGGTGTGATAAGATAGGACACGACATTGATTGGAAATATAAAGAAAGGTGTGATAAGATAGGACATTACATTGATTGGAAATATAAAGAAAGGTGTGATAAGATAGGACATTACATTGATTGGAAATATAAAGAAAGGTGTGATAAGATAGGATATTACATTGATTGGAAATATAAAGAAAGGTGTGATAAGATAGGACATTACATTGATTGGAAATATAAAGAAAGGTGTGATAAGATAGGACACGACATTGATTGGAAATATAAAGAAAGGTGTGATAAGATAGGACATTACATTGATTGGAAATATAAAGAAAGGTGTGATAAGATAGGACACGACATTGATTGGAAATATAAAGAAAGGTGTGATAAGATAGGACATTACATTGATTGGAAATATAAAGAAAGGTGTGATAAGATAGGACACGACATTGATTGGAAATATAAAGAAAGGTGTGATAAGATAGGACATTACATTGATTGGAAATATAAAGAAAGGTGTGATAAGATAGGACATTACATTGATTGGAAATATAAAGAAAGGTGTGATAAGATAGGACACGACATTGATTGGAAATATAAAGAAAGGTGTGATAAGATAGGACATTACATTGATTGGAAATATAAAGAAAGGTGTGATAAGATAGGACACGACATTGATTGGAAATATAAAGAAAGGTGTGATAAGATAGGACACTACATTGATTGGAAATATAAAGAAAGGTGTGATAAGATAGGACATTACATTGATTGGAAATATAAAGAAAGGTGTGATAAGATAGGACATTACATTGATTGGAAATATAAAGAAAGGTGTGATAAGATAGGACATTACATAGATTGGAAATATAAAGAAAGGTGTGATAAGATAGGACACTACATTGATTGGAAATATAAAGAAAGGTGTGATAAGATAGGACATTACATTGATTGGAAATATAAAGAAAGGTGTGATAAGATAGGACATTACATTGATTGGAAATATAAAGAAAGGTGTGATAAGATAGGACACGACATTGATTGGAAATATAAAGAAAGGTGTGATAAGATAGGACATTACATTGATTGGAAATATAAAGAAAGGTGTGATAAGATAGGACACGACATTGATTGGAAATATAAAGAAAGGTGTGATAAGATAGGACATTACATTGATTGGAAATATAAAGAAAGGTGTGATAAGATAGGACATTACATTGATTGGAAATATAAAGAAAGGTGTGATAAGATAGGACATTACATTGATTGGAAATATAAAGAAAGGTGTGATAAGATAGGACACTACATTGATTGGAAATATAAAGAAAGGTGTGATAAGATAGGACATTACATTGATTGGAAATATAAAGAAAGGTGTGATAAGATAGGACATTACATTGATTGGAAATATAAAGAAAGGTGTGATAAGATAGGACACGACATTGATTGGAAATATAAAGAAAGGTGTGATAAGATAGGACATTACATTGATTGGAAATATAAAGAAAGGTGTGATAAGATAGGACACGACATTGATTGGAAATATAAAGAAAGGTGTGATAAGATAGGACATTACATTGATTGGAAATATAAAGAAAGGTGTGATAAGATAGGACATTACATTGATTGGAAATATAAAGAAAGGTGTGATAAGATAGGACACGACATTGATTGGAAATATAAAGAAAGGTGTGATAAGATAGGACATTACATTGATTGGAAATATAAAGAAAGGTGTGATAAGATAGGACACTACATTGATTGGAAATATAAAGAAAGGTGTGATAAGATAGGACATTACATTGATTGGAAATATAAAGAAAGGTGTGATAAGATAGGACACGACATTGATTGGAAATATAAAGAAAGGTGTGATAAGATAGGACATTACATTGATTGGAAATATAAAGAAAGGTGTGATAAGATAGGACACGACATTGATTGGAAATATAAAGAAAGGTGTGATAAGATAGGACATTACATTGATTGGAAATATAAAGAAAGGTGTGATAAGATAGGACATTACATTGATTGGAAATATAAAGAAAGGTGTGATAAGATAGGACATTACATTGATTGGAAATATAAAGAAAGGTGTGATAAGAGAGGACATTACATTGATTGGAAATATAAAGAAAGGTGTGATAAGATAGGACATTACATTGATTGGAAATATAAAGAAAGGTGTGATAAGATAGGACATTACATTGATTGGAAATATAAAGAAAGGTGTGATAAGATAGGACATTACATTGATTGGAAATATAAAGAAAGGTGTGATAAGATAGGATATTACATTGATTGGAAATATAAAGAAAGGTGTGATAAGATAGGATATTACATTGATTGGAAATATAAAGAAAGGTGTGATAAGATAGGACATTACATTGATTGGAAATATAAAGAAAGGTGTGATAAGATAGGACATTACATTGATTGGAAATATAAAGAAAGGTGTGATAAGATAGGACATTACATTGATTGGAAATATAAAGAAAGGTGTGATAAGATAGGACATTACATTGATTGGAAATATAAAGAAAGGTGTGATAAGATAGGACACGACATTGATTGGAAATATAAAGAAAGGTGTGATAAGATAGGACATTACATTGATTGGAAATATAAAGAAAGGTGTGATAAGATAGGACATTACATTGATTGGAAATATAAAGAAAGGTGTGATAAGATAGGACATTACATTGATTGGAAATATAAAGAAAGGTGTGATAAGATAGGACATTACATTGATTGGAAATATAAAGAAAGGTGTGATAAGATAGGACACGACATTGATTGGAAATATAAAGAAAGGTGTGATAAGATAGGACACGACATTGATTGGAAATATAAAGAAAGGTGTGATAAGATAGGACACTACATTGATTGGAAATATAAAGAAAGGTGTGATAAGATAGGACATTACATTGATTGGAAATATAAAGAAAGGTGTGATAAGATAGGACATTACATTGATTGGAAATATAAAGAAAGGTGTGATAAGATAGGATATTACATTGATTGGAAATATAAAGAAAGGTGTGATAAGATAGGATATTACATTGATTGGAAATATAAAGAAAGGTGTGATAAGATAGGACACGACATTGATTGGAAATATAAAGAAAGGTGTGATAAGATAGGACATTACATTGATTGGAAATATAAAGAAAGGTGTGATAAGATAGGACATTACATTGATTGGAAATATAAAGAAAGGTGTGATAAGATAGGACATTACATTGATTGGAAATATAAAGAAAGGTGTGATAAGATAGGACATTACATTGATTGGAAATATAAAGAAAGGTGTGATAAGATAGGATATTACATTGATTGGAAATATAAAGAAAGGTGTGATAAGATAGGATATTACATTGATTGGAAATATAAAGAAAGGTGTGATAAGATAGGACATTACATTGATTGGAAATATAAAGAAAGGTGTGATAAGATAGGACATTACATTGATTGGAAATATAAAGAAAGGTGTGATAAGATAGGACATTACATTGATTGGAAATATAAAGAAAGGTGTGATAAGATAGGACATTACATTGATTGGAAATATAAAGAAAGGTGTGATAAGATAGGACATTACATTGATTGGAAATATAAAGAAAGGTGTGATAAGATAGGACATTACATTGATTGGAAAATGTGTGAATACGATGGAGAATTGGATTGTAAAATTGTTATAAACGCCAACCAGGACCAATAACAAGTTACTATTTTCGGGGACATTGTTATCCAAACTGTTAGAAAAATAAAGAGCCATAGACTAGATATAGTCTTTAAAGACTATAAAAGAAAATGGCTATTTGAAATGTCATTGCCAATAAGTAATAATATATCTGTCAAAGAATATGATAAAATAGATACAAAGACTTGGAAATAGAAATTGAAAAAAATTGGCTCTTTAAAACTACCACCGAAGAAGTAATAGTTGGAGCCGTGAGTATATAAGAAAGACACAGATAAATACATTAACAAACCAAGCCGATATGAAATTCGAAGAAATGCACTTTGCGAAACTGCTCCTTCATCATCATCATGTCGTGCTGGTAGCACGGATATCCCTTACCCTCTCTCGCCACTTTTCCCTATCGTTCATCGCCTCAGGCAGGTCTTCTGGACAACATCCTGTATCCTCACATAGTTGCTGAATGTATGGTCGTCCTGCTTTTGCACGGCCATGTGTGGGGGTCCATAAGAGTAAATCACTTATGAGTTCGTCCCTGCTTCTCCAGCAGTGTCCCGCATGTCTGGTTCGTCTAACTTGAATAGTTTTCCTGATAGGAGGCAGGTGGCCGTCTCGTTAACCGTTACACCTCAAGAGATTATCATCATCATCATCATCATATCGCGCTGGTAGCACGGATATCCCTGACCCTCTCTCGCCACTCCTCCCTATCGTTCATCGCCCTAGGTAGGTCTTCAGGACAACATCCCGTATCCTCACATAGCTGCTGAATGTATGTTCGTGCTGGTCGTCCTGCTTTTGCACGGCCATGTGTGGGGGTCCATAAGAGTACATCTCTTATGAGTTCGTCCCTAGAGATTATAAGAAACCGAAAATCCAACTGAAAATGAAATAATAATGATAATACCGAGCTGTATATAAACCTACAAATACTTGGATATCTTGGAAGCTGACACCGTCAAACAAGTTGAGATGAAAAAAAATTGAGAAAGAGTATCTCAGGTGAACCAGAAAGCTATTCGAGATAAAACTATGTTGCAGAAACCTTATCAAAGGAATAAACACCTGGGCTGTCACCCGCGTAAGATATTCGGAACGTACAATGACCAAAGGATTATTCAAGGTACTGGAGGACTTAGAAATAAGAGGACGAATGAGATCATCCAAATTACTACATTATTGAGAATGGCCAAAATACTGAGAAGATTCCTGGAGACTTGAGGAGACCAAACTTCAGTGAAAGACTATCAGCTAACGCTGACGAGAAAAACTCTCAAGGAGTAAATAATAATAATAATAATAATAATAATAATAATAATAATAATAATAGAGAAAATCCATCTTTAACGACATTGTACGTGAATTGATCTGAACATGGTTACAAAGAGGAAACTACTTTACATTCTTTTGAGACTGTGACTTAATTACTGAAAAATATAACATTAATTTAAATAATTTGATTTTTTTCTTGAGTAATGTTGTAATAATTTTTTATCATTTGCCGTAATAATGACAAAGAATTTTTATCATCAGCTATTAGAATCAAAAAAGCATCTATATCGTTAACGCGAAGCATCATTCAGAATATTTTATAATTAGAGATAAGAATGATTAAAATTGATTGTCATAAGCAAAATGAATGATTAAGAATTATTTTTATCATGAGCATTGATGGTTGGTTGGTTGTTTTGTATTACGGCGTGTCAACCCTTTTCGGGTCATTTAACGCCGAATTAAGTCATTGAGATAAAAGTTTCAAACAATTCACTTTAGCTTAAGTACAGGTTTTTTTTTTGGTTTATACTTAGTTAAATGGAAAAACAACTAATTTTTAATAATTCAGTTTTGAATAATTAGAGTTTCGTTCAATTTGACCCATAGATAGATCCCTATGATCTCACACATTCCTCAAAGCTCCAGCATTATTGGAACCTCACCACCAGATTGTTTCGAGTCATATACAGGACACTCGTTTGGGGGAGTTGTACCCCTCGGCAGAGATGCAGTTGGTGTATCCTACAGCACCAGTCAACGGGGCCGAATAAGCATTGAGAATGCTTTAGGATTTTTATCATTACAAAGGGGAAAATAGTTTATATTCTCTGAAGGACACTGTCAGTTAATTACTAAAAATATAATACTAATTCAAATAATTTAATTGTTATTTTTCTAGCGTTACAGTAGTGTTATCATAATTTTTTATCATTAGCAGTGAGAATGATTAAGAATTTTTATCATTAGGATTTGGAATGATTAAGAATTTTTATCAATAGCCGCAAGAATGATAAAAGATTTTAATCATTAGCCATAAAAATAATTAAGAATTTTCATCATTAGCTGTAAGAATGATTAAGACTTTTAGTCACTGGTCATCAGAATTATTAATCATATTTACCCAATCCCTCCGCTCGGGCAGGATATGACACAAGGTCGATTTTTAAGTGGAGTTTAACAGGTTTGAATTCAGAGTTTTCCTTCTCCTTGACTAGTTGCCTCACCAAGACTGAAGAACCTAGTCTGTCCTACTATTTACCCGAAGCTGGAGGGAGAATAATTGGATTCATACCTTTCCCAAGGGTATTAGTGCTATGTGAAATGCAATCAGTCTCGTCCAGGATTTGAACTCGTGTCGCCGTGTCCATTTCCTATGACGATAACCATTACACCACGGGCACTTCCGTAAAAATTATTAATAACGTTTCATCAGCAGCAGTGTGAATGATTAAGAAATTTTTAACATTAGCCATTAGAATTATTAATAATGTTTTATCATTAGCAATAAGAATGATTAAGAACTTGTATCATTATTTGTAAAAATGATTATTAATGTTTTATCATTAGCAATAAGAATGATTTATAATGTGTTATCGTTGGCATTTGGTGGGATTAAGTATTACCAATCATTCCACCACGACTAATTTGAATTAATATTTTTTCTCCTAGAACGGTTGCCGTACAAAGTTTAAATAGAGCACTGTCTACCTTATTATTTGCCGATCGTTGAGGAAGATGAACAGATAGATTAATGTCTTTCTGAAGAGTATTCACGTGAATTGAAGCACAACTTCACCCGGAATTTGATCTTGATCATATTTACCAACCCCTCCGTTCGGGCAGGATATGACACAAGGTCAATTTTTAAGCGGAGTTTAACAGGTTTGAATTCAGAGTTTTCCTTCTCCTCGACTAGTTGCCTCACCCAGGCTGAAGAACCTAGTCTGTCCTACTATTTACCCATAGCTGGAGGGAGAATATTTGGATTCATACCTTTCCCAAGGGTATTAGTGCTATGTGAAATGCAATCAGTCTCGTCCAGGATTTGAACTCGTGTCACCGTGTCCACATCCTGCGACGATAACCATTATACCACGTGCACGGAATTTGATCTTGATTAGCTGTGTCCATAATGACCAATGATAATCATTATGCCTCAGACGCCGAAAATGAAAGTACGTGGGCATTATTATAGTGATTTTATTACGTATCGGAAATATTTGCTGAGGTTCCTCACCGGCACGTTAACCATTAAGTCATTTGTGAATTGTCTCGAAGCAAGATCGAAAACTAATTATGGAGGCGATAACTGAAGAACTTACAAGAAACAGGATTTTAAAGAATTAAACAATAGAATTAAAATGCGTTTCTGCAAGAAAGAAGAAGTTGATTTAATTTGATTTTTCTCTCCTTCTATTTTGCTTCTGTCTTTAATTGACATGCAATTAGATTAATTTGTAAGAAAAAAATATCTAGTGAACTTTCTGAAAAGGGAGAAAAGAATCGAAATTAAATAGTAAAAACAAAAAACAAACAATAAACAGAAAATAAAAAACTCCCCCCCCCAAAAAAAAGACTGAAAAAGAACAGAGACCTGAAAATATATCTAAAAATTTCCATACGACACAAATAAGAGTTGCGATTAGTGTTACCAATTGTAGTTGGTGCACATGCAACAGTTCCTGAAGGCTTAGGAAAGAGTCTGAAGGAATCAGAGATTAGAGGAATGGCCAAAACCATATGAATCATGGCATTATTTAGATCAGCCAGAAAAGCCCTGGAGAACCGAGAAGGCTTGCTAACACACAGGCTTTAGTGAAGAAGCCTCAGTTAAAACTGGTGTGAAAAGATCGCAACGAGTATAATAATAATAAAAATAATGATAATAATAATGGTAGTAATAATGGAGCATGAAGGTGACAGTGATACCAGTTGGAATTGATGCACTCGGTACGGTCACCAAAACGTTGGTACAAGGACTGGAAGACTTGGAAATAGGAGGACGAGTAGAAACCATCTAGACGACAGCCTTAAGAAGAATACTAAGAAGAGTCCTGGGGACTTGAAGAAACTTGATGTAACTCAAACTCCTGTGAAAAACCATCAGCTAAGGCTGATGTGAAAAACTCTCAAAGGAATATGATAATAATAATAATAATTATTATTATCATTAAATAATAATGATAAATATTATTATTATAATTATTATTATTAAATAATAATGATAATAATACTCAACAAATAGACCAGAGAACAAGAAAGCTAATGATGATGTATAAGGCCTTACATACTCGAGATGATATAGAAATACTATATGTGTCAGGAAAAGAAAGGGAAACACGACTAGCCAGCATTGAAGATAGCGTCGATGCATCGATACAACGACTCGAAGACTACATAAAAAAGAGAAAAGAAAGACTAATTACAGTAGTCAGACAAACAACATAAGGATCAACAGAACAACGATAACTAGAAGACAAAAAGTGAAAAAAAACTGTATGGAGATTTCAAGCGACAAATTAAGGAAATCACACATGAGAAGACTAAGAAAAGGAAACCTTAAGCGAGAAACTGAATTTCTGCAAGTAGCAGCACAAAACAACGCCATGACGACTATATTAAAGGAAATATAGATGACTCGCAATAAAATAGTAAATGTCTTTAACTGGAATCATTTTGAGATGAGGCTTCTTACAATGAGAATTAATTTTTATTTATTGCGGACTTTTTGTCCTCATCTCGGTAGTTTTTTGTGTTGTTTCTTCTTTCACTACGTTTCGGCCAAATTTCACCTCTGGCCTTCTTCAGGTGATTTACCGCGACCTCGGATAGAAATGCTTAGTCTTGTAACCGTATCCCCAGTAATTACTGCCTTCCATAATTGTTGTCTATCGCACCACGTTTTTGACCAAGTAAACCTCTAGCCGGCTTGGGTAGGATTTAAAACCGCTATCTTCTGACAATGCTCACCTGGAACCGTAGAGACTCAACGCCTCTATCTGCTACGCCACGGGCCCCGAAGGGCGATCAAGTATGGATTTTTTGGTCTTATAAATCCAATTATTTGTTCTCCGTATCTAGTCTTCCATAGTCGGGTCCGTACCGAATTTTGTAATTGTCTCTTGAAAGAAGAAACAACACAAAAAACTACCAAGATGAGGACAAAAAGTCCGCAATAAATAAAAAATTAATTCTTTAAATAGTAAATGTATGTTATGAGGTGATAGAGACGAAATGATCAATCACAGGATAAGCGAATGCAGCAAATTAGCACAAAAATAGTAGAATACAATATACGACTGAGTAAGGAAGGTGATCATCGAGAATTACGCAAGAAACTGTATAGAATATGCACAATCTAGAATCCGTCCTGAGGAATGAGACACACAAAATTCTCTGGGATATTGAAATAACAAACAGATGACCAGATCTTGTGATTCTGAAGAAGATAGAAAACCTGCCTAATAGTGGACTTTGCTATCCAGGTCGACAATAGAGTCAAAAAGTAGGGAGATAAACACCTCAGCCTTGCCAGAGAACTAAAAAAGACAATGAAACATGATGGGGACCAATTGTAATTGGTGTTTTGAACTATACCCAAAAGATTGGTAAAAAGACTAGAAGACTTGGAAATAAGAGGACAAGTAGAGACTATTCAGACTACAGCATTATTAAGTTTTGCCAGAATTCTGAGAAGAGTCCAAGAGACTTTAAGAGACTTGTTGTCACTCAAAATCCAGTGAAAAATTATCAGCTCACGCTGGTGTGAAAAACTGTACAGGGAAGAAAATAATAATAAAACGGTTACTCATAGAGTAATCGAATGCAACAAACCAGCACATAAGGAGTAGAAGGCTAGACATGACTGGGTAGGATAAGTGATCGACTAGGATTTGTGCAAAAGATTGGTTTTTGACCATTTCATCCCATTTTATATACATTTTATACGATAGATGACATGGATAGACTCGAAGTATCACGGAATTAAGGAGGAGAGAACTCAGCAGTTTTGAGAATCGCGTCAAAGCAACAATTCGGGAATTTAGGAAAAATATAAACAAGATGAAAGAAAGATTGAACAACTTTGGTAACGTCTTGGATAATTTACTTAGCTTTTTGCTAAAATGAGGCATAAGACCGAATGAATGGAGCACCCAATGAGACCAGAACTCAATTGTGAAGGTTTGCTAGTTTAGCTCGCTAACCGTTACACCTCCCGTGGAACAACTTAGGGACGAACAGAAAAACAGTTATAAAAATCCAGAAAGCAAAAATGGGAAGAAAGCCACCGTATGAATTCTTCGAGAAACAAAATAAGGAAATTGTACCGGAGATGACATGGTCGTGTTTAGAAAAGAAATCTAAAAACGGAATATGTTTTAATAGAAGCAGAAAATAATGTGATTAGAACCAATTATATCAAAGTAATGCAATACACAGAAGGATCGCAAATGTGGCTACTATGGAGGCAGTGATGAACAATGAAATAACAAGCAATGGAATACAAAGCTAAATACCACTGAGTGGGAAAAAAGATCTCCGGGAATTGTGCAAGTGACACAAATTTGATAATGCTGACAAATGGTATATACACAAACCAGCAATATTCCTAAAAATGGGATGCATATAATACTCTGGGATTTTGAAATACAAACGGATCGTCCAGGCCAGATCCGAAGATGTATAACCAGAACTCACCATCAAGTGAATTCTTCGATTCTCGGGGAACATAGATTAAAAATAAAAGAAAGCAAAATGACAAAAACTAGTTGGATCTTGTTAAAAGACCAAAAAGGCTGTGGGGTATGAAAGAGACAGTGATGCCAGTAATTGTTGGTGTCCTTGGAACGGCCCACGAATGACCAGAAAAGAAACTGGGCAAATAAAAGAAAGCGAAATGACAAAAACTTGTTGGATCTTGTCAGAGGACCAAAAAAGCTGAGGGATATGAAGGAGACAGTGATACTAGTAATTGTTGGTGTCCTTGGAACAGCCTAAGAATGACTAGAAAAGAAACTGGGCAAATAAAAGAAAGCGAAATGACAAAAACTAGTTGGATCTTGTCAGAGGACCAAAAAAGCTGTGGGGTATGAAAGAGACAGTGATACCAGTAATTGTTGGTGTCCTTGGAACGGCCCACGAATGACCAGAAAAGAAACTGGGCAAATAAAAGAAAGCGAAATCACAAAAACTAGTTGGATCTTGTCAGAGGACCAAAAAAGCTGTGGGGTATGAAAGATACAGTGATACCAGTAATTGTTGGTGTCCTTGGAACGGCCCACGAATGACCAGAAAAGAAACTGGGCAAATAAAAGAAAGCGAAATGACAAAAACTAGTTGGATCTTGTCAGAGGACCAAAAAAGCTGTGGGGTATGAAAGATACAGTGATACCAGTAATTGTTGGTGTCCTTGGAACGGCCCACGAATGACCAGAAAAGAAACTGGGCAAATAAAAGAAAGCGAAATGACAAAAACTAGTTGGATCTTGTCAGAAGACCAAAAAGGCTGTGGGATGTGAAGGAGACAGTGATACCAATAATTGTTGGTGTCCTTGGAACGGCCCACGAATGTCCAGAAAAGAAACTGGGCAAATAAAAGAAAGCGAAATGACAAAAACTAGTTGGATCTTGTCAGAAGACCAAAAAGGCTGTGGGATATGAAGGAGAGAGTGATACCAGTAATTGTTGGTGTCCTTGGAACGGCTCACGAATGACCAGAAAAGAAACTGGGCAAATAAAAGAAAGCGAAATGACAAAAACTAGTTGGATCTTGTCAGAAGACCAAAAAGGCTGTGGGATGTGAAAGAGACAGTGACACCAGTAATTGTTGGTGTCCTTGGAACGACCCACGCATGACCAGAAAAGAAACTGGGCAAACTCTAGATCAGAGAAAGTACCAAGACTATACAAATTAGTTTTGCTTTAGTTTGTTTTTATGGTATATTAACCATTGTAGGTCATTTAATACCTAATCCTCTTTATTTCATATATATTATATCTATATGATTTGGTTTGGTTTGGTTTGACGGCATATCAATCATTGTAGGTTAATGACTAATCATGTTTATACATATACATTAAATATATAAGATTTAGTTTGGTTGGGTTTTATGTCATATCAACCATTTTAGGTCATTTAAAAGAAAATCCGTTTTATACATATACATATAATATATATATGATTTGGTTTGGTGGGGTTTTATGGCAAATCAATCATTGTAAGTTATTTAATGTCAAACCCTTCTTATACAAATATATTAAATATACAGAATTTTATTTGATTTAGTTTGGTTTTATGGCATATCAAACATTGTCGGTCATTTAATGCCTAATCCTCTTTATTTCATATATATGATATGTATGATTTAGTTTGGTTGGGTTTTATGGCATATCAACCATTGTAGGTTATTTAATGCCAAATCCTTTTTATACAAATGTATTAAATATATATGATTTTGTTTGGTTTGGTTTGCATATCGACCATTGTCAATCATTTAATGCCTAATCCTCGTATAGTAAGCCTCGTTAAGTGAATACCCAAAGAAAAGACTTGTCCACGAGAAAAGAAACAATAACTCATCCCGGTATTATCTGAAATAAGACGTGTATCCTCTCAACGCGTTATGGAAGCCCAATAACGAGGGGAAAAAGAAAAGAGAATAAACTTCCCAAAACTCCAAGTAAGTGAACATACAATTTAAGTATATTCAACTTTATCCGGCTGTATTCATACTGAAATGATAAACTTGAGATTTGGTGCACGGACTCTGCTATTAAATCCCATAGTCTGAAGGAAAGTGGACCGTGTCTATGACTGACGAACTACAGTCTGACCTTCCGCCATTAGCAGATATTTTATAGTGGACTCGTCAGGGATAAAGATATTTTATGAGGGACCTTGTTCGGGATACGGACATTTTAGTGGAGGCTCCTCCAGGATACAGAAAAAACTTTCTCGCTCCTGACTTTTACCTGAATTGTTTTTTTCTGTGTTTCTTTCTTTTATTCAATAACGGGATAGTGCTATTAAAGCCCCGGAGTGGAAAAGAATTGAAATGGCTGACTCATTTACTGCGAACACCTAGCTTAGTTCTCAAATGATGAAATTAGGAGACAAAAACGGAAATAGAAAAGAATTACAAAAACTTATCTTGAATTAAACAACTTCTATATTGCTGATAAGCAAAGAACAGAAACCCTTAGAAAGATGAAACCGAAAAGACCTTATTTTGACCAATTCAAACTGAAGAAGTGAAAAAAAAAAAAAAAAAAGAGAGAGAAGGAAGGAGAAGAGAAAAGAAAGACATTTATGAAATCTCCAACGAGAGAAGTAAAAGATTATAACAAACTCCTTTGCCTTAATAATATTATTGTCACACTATACAAACACGCTGAACGAACCATTCCAAGAACATAAATGTTTGAATTATTTGTAATATTCTTGTTTAATCCTCTTTATCCTCCTATTTTCATTCGCATTTGCACGAATAAAATTTCCTGTAAAATAAGTTTGTTGAATTGTCTTCGTCTTACACTCTTTGGGGAATTCCCGCCTCATTTTTATCTTTATTTTTGATATGTCACGGATGATTTCGCGGATCGTTGAAAGAATAACTATGTGAACAATATTTATACTTAAATATTATAGACCCATTTGAGCAGTATTTACAATTGGGGGTTGACTCAAAGATAAGAAGTCGTGAACTAAATGGGGAACCTCATGCGAAGACTGGAATTTTATCCACATGTTTGCATTAAGGATCGTCAACCCGTTCTAGCGACCCTCCGATCCGTAACACAAGCCTGAGCTAATTTTTGTTGTTGTTGTTGCACGGAATTAAAGGAATTCCCTTTATCTAAAGAAATTCAGTTTAGCATAAGTACACAGTATTTTGTTTATACAATCATCTGTTTAAATACGGTTTTTGGTTCACATAGTTAAATGTAAAATCAGTTCAGTTTAGCATAAGTACAGTTTAAATGAGCCGGTTATTGGCCTAGTGGCTTGTGGCCAATGGTCCGGGAGACCTGGGTTCAATCCCAGGTCACGTCATACCGAAGACTTTAAAAATGAACCCTGGTCTCCTGGACCGTTGGCAAACAATCTACACATTAGGCCAATGGCCCAACCCCTGATTGAGTCATACCAAAGACTTTAAAAATGGTACTTGATACCTCCATGCTTAACACTCAGCAATATAAGGTACGTATCGCGGGTAAAGTGGAGCAATCCAGGGAAAGGAGTAGAACCCTCCCCTACACTTCGGTGTAGTAGCTATTGAAAAGGGAGCCTTCTGGACACCCTCGACTACGGTCGCCAACTTTACTTACTTTTACAGTTTAAATGTCAACAGTTCTATTTCAAACTATTCAGTTTAACGTAAGTACAGTTTTTGTTTACATACAATTATATATTAAGACAGTTCTATTTCAATCAATTTATTTTAGCGTATGTACACAGTTTAGTTCCATTGATAAGACCCTATGAGTTACTCCTACTCCAGACCAGAGTGGACGGCGGTGCAATGGTAATGAAGCGGTACTCCGCATTCCCTAAAGCTCCAGCATTACTGGAACTTAAGGATCAGATTGTTTTGTGTCATATCCTGGATACTTGTTGTGGGGGACCTTACCCCTCCGAAGAAAAGCAGTCGGTGTATTCTACACCCCATGCCAATTGGACCACCAGACCATCCACAGATTAGTAATCTTTGTTCGAGATTCAGCTCGCTGCAACCTCATCTCACTAAAACTTCATTTTCACGCTGTATCCAATATAATTGCATTCCGAATTCTGTAGCTCAGGTTTAGTTTGGTTTAGTTTCTTTGTTTTATGACATGTCAGCCTTTGTGGGTCATTAAAAGCCAAAGTCATCCATTTTGAATAACAGTGGTTATATTATTTAACCCAGAGCTGGGAGGATTCGGGGGTTCATAACTTTCTCAAGGATATTTGTCCGAAAATGAACGTAATAGCACGACTGGAGTTCGAACTCGCTTAGCATCGCTTTAACCATTACACTACGAGGACCTCCCCCCACCAAAAAATCAAATAGCTCAACACCTGGACAATCCCATCATATAAGATCCTTCAAATCCTTCTTACATTTTCATCAAGTCATGCTAATTACATAGGCTTCCCTGACATTTTCTCGACATCCATCACTATAATCCATCGCTTCTCTTAGGTCTTTTACGCTGCATCCAGTGTTCGTACAGTGTCTGGACATGCCCGTAGGTCAATGGTTATTGTAGTTGGAACTGGACATGAATTCAAATTCTGGACGCGGTTGTTTGTATTCAATACCAAAGCTATCCTTCTGGAAGATCGGTAGTTGTACTTTTTAATCCATAGCTAAGAGGATAAGGGGGTTCATATCTTTCTCAATGGTAATTATCTGATAATGAACATTATAGTGTAATTGGGGCCCCAACACGTTCACAAGGATTTCGCAATCCATTACACCACATGGACCCACCCCCCTCGTACCTCAGTTTTAAACCCAACGACTGTCTAGAAAAAGATATAAATACTCTTCTAAATTATCAATATAGATGTAAGTGTAAAGAAGTATTTGATTTTTCTATTTGATGAGACGAAATGCACTGAATATCTTGAGAATTCTTTATGAACGCATACGTAAAAAAAAATTAAAGTGACTTACGAAACTAAATTATTTCAGATTCTTAATCTTTGACCAGAAAAGATTTCATTCTGAAGCAAATAGTTGATTATTTTGTTTTCAACGAAATCTATGCAAGTCTCATGGGCGCTGAATAAGGTGTCTCTCTCAAGAGTAAGCATTAACAAACACCTGCAACTTGCAGACTGTATACAGCAGAGTTTTCATTATAGTGTATGAATATTTGAAGAGAGAGAGAGAGAGAGAGAGAGAGAGGTTAGAGAGAGAGAGAGAGAGAGAGGTTAGAGAGAGAGAGAGAGAGAGAGAGAGAGAGAGAGATTAATATTTATAGGAAAATAAGAGGGCAAATGTTTGAGAAACAAAGAAAGAAAAAGTGAGATAAGTCATATTAATATTTGTAGAAATGAGAGAGAGAGAGAGATTAATATTTGAAGGAAAATAAGGGGGCAAATGTTTGAGAAACAAAGAAAGAAAAAAGGGAGATAAGTCATATTAATATTTGAAGAAATTAAAGAGAGAGAGAGAAAAAAAAAGAGAGAGAGAGAGAGAGATTAATATTTGAAAGAAAATAAGGTGGCAAATGTTTGAGAAACAAAGAAAGAAAAAAGGGAGTTAAGTCAAATTAATATTTAAAGAAATGAGAGAGAGAGAGAGAGAGAGAGAGAGAGAGAGAGAGAGAGAGAGAGATGGGAAAGGCATATTGATATCTGAAAGAAATAATTTAGGTTATTCGGTTTAAAAGCATTTCAACCCGTGATGATTATTTAATGCCAGATCCTGCTCATGCATATACATAATCTTTATATGAATAGTGTGTACGTACCATTATTTTTAAAACAAGCCGGATCTCATTGGTTTGCACACAGGTAAATGGTTTCAAGTATTGCTATTTATTGCTACCACACGATTGAATAGTTTCAAGTTTTGCTTTTTATTGTTTACACACAGTGAAATGATTTCAAGTATTGCTATTTAATACTAATTATTCTACTTAATATTAATCCTTTGTTTGCCCTCTGTTAAATGGCTTTAAGTATTGCAATCTAACAAATTGTTCTATTTGTCCACAGTTAAATGGTTTCAATTATAGTAAATGATTAAACAGATTTGTTTGACCAATAATTGAGACCCTAACAGGTACTACCACGTCGACTCAGAGTAGACACGGAAGTAATAGCAATGAAGGGGTACTCCTTACAGCGCCAGGGCTGAAGCCTCACCTTCTGATGCCGTTTTTTGTCACAAACAGGACACTCGTTGGGGGAAGAGGGGACTTCTCACTCTGCAGAGATGCAGTCAGCGTATTCTACTGCCTCAGCTGTAGGGGATATGAAAGAAAATAAGAAACTATATACTAGAGAGACGATGATAGAGACAAAAAATTTAAAAAGTGAAAAAATTTGCATTAGTATTTTGAAGAAATCAGAGAGAGAGAGAGAGAGAGAGAGAGAGAGAGAGAGAGAGAGAGAGAAAAGGCATATAATTATTTTTGAAATGAGAGTGTCACAGGGACGAAGATAAAGTGATGGAGAAGGCGTAATAACGAAATAGACGAAATTAAAAGAGATAGAGAGAGAGAGAGAGGAATGGAAAGATAAAGACAGAGAGAGTGATAGAAAGTTAGAGAAGGCATGAGAGAGAGAGAGAGAGAGAGAAAGAGAGAGAGAGGGGGGAGAAAAGGACAAAGAGAACGTGACGGAGGAGTATTAATATTTATAAAAATGAGAGAGAGAGAGAGGGGGAGAGAGAGTAAAGGAAGGAGACGAGAGATAAAGAGGGAGAGTGAGAGACTGGGAAGACTTATTGACTAGACGAAATTAAAAGAGAAAGAAAGAGAGAAGAAACGAGTGGAAAGACAAAGATAGAGAGGGTGATAGAAAGTCAGGGAAGGCATGAGAGAAAGAGAGTGAGAGAAAGAAAGAGAGAGAGAGAGAGAGAGGAGGGATGGAAGAAAAGAACAAAGAGACGGTGACGGAATATTAATATTTGAAGAAATGAGATAGATAGATACGTAGAGAAAGAGAGATAAAGGGAGAGGGAGAGAGAGAGAGAGTGAGAGTAAAGGAGGGAGAGGAGAGATAAAGAGAGAGTGAGAGACTGGGAAGACATATTGACTTGACGAAATTAAAAGAGATAGAGAGAAAGAGAGAGAGATAAAGGAGTGGAAAAGTAAAAACAGAGAGAGTGATAGAAAGTTAGGGAAGAGAGAGAGAGTGAGAGAGAGAGTGAGAGAGAGAGAGAGAGAGAGCAGAAGGGGGGAGGAGTGTGTGACGATGTCCAGTGAACTCTTACCATTATGCAAGCTAAAAATGACTCTATATCTTTTGCATAGCAGAACGTTAGAAACGGTATCATTGAAAACAGATTCAGCAGACATCTTTGTCTCATATTTTTTTCCAGCAATAAATGAAAGTCAGTCAACGAGGTCTGTCTAAAAAGTAATGAGACTGTCTGCATAAAAACCATAATTGATTTACTTCACAATCATCTTCATCACCTCAAAAGAGTCCCATTGGAAAACGACACACTTACAACGACGTTGTTCCCATTTTTAGAAACAGTGGTGAAAGTCTTTAATTGATATTGTTTTCAACTGTTTCGTTTCGTTGTTTGTGGCATATCAACCTTTTTTGGTTTATTCAATGTAAAACCCTGTTTATATGTATATATGTATATATATATAAATTTGAAAGCAAAATGTTTATTGGTAACTTTTTTTAATGGGTCAAAACTCATTTGCTTTCACATAGTTAATTGGCTTCAAGCATTGTTATACAACGCTAATAGTGCCCGTGGTGTAATAGTTATCGTCGAAGGAAGTGGACACGGCGACACGAGTTCAAATCTTGGAGGAGACTGATTGCATTTCACATAGCACTAATACCCTTGGGAAAGGTATGAATCCAATTATTCTCCCTCCAGCTATGGGTAAATAGTAGGGCAGACTGAATTCTTCAGCCTTGGCAATGCAATTAGTCTAGGAAAAGGAAAACTCTGAATTGAAACCTGTTAAACTTCGCTTAAAAATTGACCTTGTGTTATATCCTGCTCGAGCAGATGGGGTGGTAAATATGGTTATAAAACGCTAATATTTCTAATCATAATTAATCATTTGCTTGTACATAGTTAAATAGTTTCAATTTTTGTTAACACAAATAATTCTAAATCGTTTCAGCCCAGTCGGATGGTGCTGTAGAATACACCAACTGCATCACTGTAGAGAGGTAAGCCCCCAACAACGAATGTCCTGTATATGACACTAAACTATCCGATGATGAGATTTCAGCCCTGGAGCTTTAGGAAATGTGGAATACCTTTTCATTTCCATTATTTCCAGGTCCAGGCTGACCTGGAGTCGCAGTTCCTGTAAGGGTGCTATTTACTGGTCAAATTGAAATGTTTAACCATTTAACTGTGTGCCTACGAATGATTGATACTAAATCGAATTGTTTGTGTTGCAGAGCGATATCTAAAATCATGTAAGTGCTTGAAAATAAAACTATTAGTGTTAGCAATAGTTGAAACTATTTAACAAATGAACACTAGCTTGTTTAAAATGTTACCAACAAACTATCCGTTTACAAATTATAGATAATCTCTCTCTCTCTCTCTCTCTCTATATATATATATATATATATATATATAATCTATTTACTGACCATGAGTTTAAGACTACGGGGATGCGTAACGCCGACTTTGGAAGACGTGGCCCTGAAGGTGACTGTGTCCTCGGTAGGAATCAAACGTACCTTCAAGATACATCGAGTTAAGTGGTCGCGCATTAACCATAACTAGTTAATTTGGCATCGCTTGTATGCGATGTGGCCCAGTGGCCCACTGGTAGACTTTCAGCTTTGCTTTCTGTGGATGCTGGTTCGATCTACAGTGGTGGACATCACGGTATGCCCTGCTGATGAGACCGAATAAGGTCGTAACAGCTGTACAGTGTTCCGTGTATGTCGTATGGAAGTGCTTGCCGGATTTTCTATTCACGGTGATTCACTATATTCATATATATATATATATATAGAAACAGGGTTTTACATTGAATAAACCAAAAAAGGTTGATATGCCACAGACAACGAAACGAAACAGTTGAAAACAATATCAATAGTAAAGAGTTGTGTCTTTACCATTTAATGAAACATGCTTAAATGAAAGACTGCTGCCTAACTGCACACATACACGCACGCACACACACACACACACACACACACACATATATATATATAAGGAGGATGTATTGTTACACAAGGCGTAACAGTTGGTTGCGAAAGTTTCAAATTAACAGTCATCTAGAGGTTCAATCCTGACTGCAGGCGTGTAACAATACAGGAATACTTAACACTTGTATCCGATTATGATAAATGGAATCAGAGTAAGCGACCTCCGTAGGTTAAATAAAGGATGAGGTTCGAAGTTCTGCGTAGGCTCCCGATTTTGACATGAAACACCTGAAGAAGGCCGGAGGACACATCAGCCGAAACGTTGTGAATGTAAGAATAAGGATGAAGACAATAGTCCAGAAACTCTGCATGATAAATATGTGAATATAAACGTTCAATGAATGTCATTCCCTACCTCTAGAAGGGTCGACATGTCAAAATCAATACCTCACAAATGGAGATCTGTTTATTTTCGGTCAGAGCGTGATTATAAGTAAATAATCATTTAATTTTAGTCTTATTCATCAAAAATCTGTTACCATAAATACTAATTGTATTGTATTTTCATTTCAGTTTTTCATTATTTTACCTTCCTTTTTCAATCTATATATAAGGTTCTTTTATTTCAATGACATTTCGTAACACAGAAATAATCAGTGTTTCAATAAAATAATTCGCTTAAAGTGCTTTTTTTGTTTAAATATGATTATATGTGTCGTTAACGGCATTGAAAAGAACAGGATTTTTTCGGTTGGAGCCAGATTGTTCGTTCATATGTAAATGACCCGTTTGTTTTGAACAAGTCGTATGTGAATGACACATCACTTGTGGCCATCACACCCAATCAAGCATTCTACTATGTGTATGATATCTAGTAACTAGTCTACATGATCCGACGAATTTTGTTCTGTTCTGAAGAGATTTATTTACGGAAACGAGTAGATTCACCCGTTGTGGACCCCTACTCTTTTATCATATTTACCAACCCCTCCGCTCGGGCAGGATATGACACAAGGTCAATTTCTAAGCGGAGTTTAACAGGTTTGAATAAAGAGTTTTCCTTCTTCTAGACGAGTTGCCTCACCAAAGCTGAAGAACCCAGTCTGTCCTACTATTTACCCATAGCTGGAGGGAGAATAATTGGATTCATACCTTTCCCAAGGGTATTAGTACTATGTGAAATGCAATCAGTCTCGTTCAGGATTTGAACTCGTGTCGCCGTGTCCATTTTCTACGACGATAACCATTACACCACGGGCATCCCTACTCTTTTATACCTCCAGCCTAATTTTTATTTACTCCCGTGGGTCAACATAGCTCACTTCTGATGGACTCCGTGATGTAATGGTAACTGTCGAAGGAAATGGTTACAGCGACCCGAATTCAAATCATAGACGAGTCTGTTTGTATTTCACATAGCGCTAATACTCTAAGGAAAGGTATGAACCTAACTATTCTCCCTCCAACTACAGGGAAAATAGTAAGGTAGTCTGGGCGCTTTAGCCTTGGTATGTCAACCGGTCTAAGAGAGGGAAAACTCTGAATTGAAACCTGTTAAACTCCGCATAAATATTGGCCTTGTGTCGCATCTTACTCGTTAGGAGGGATTGGTAAATAAATACATGGGTCACTTTGGAAAGCTTTCTACAAGACAAACTTCGTACTTGCGATCGATGACGAGGAAGCGAATATTTGAAGAAGAAGAAAAAAAGTAAAGATTACAAGAAAAGAAAACTAAAGAAAAAACTAAGAAAAATACTAAGGAGAGAGAGAGAGAGAGAGTGAGAGAGAGAGAGAGAGAGAGCTCGCATTAACACATGAAGTCAAAACAGAGGGAAAATATTGTTAATAAGTCAAGGCTGCGTCAAAAAGCATCAGAAAATCTATAAGACATTTATCAATATTGCGACATGTTGATCTTTCGAAAATCGATAAAAAACGTCCGCGCAAAGAATGTGAAAAATGTAAAAATCTATGTAAATAACTAATAAAAATAAGTAAATCATTGTAAAAATACACACACATACTCTCTCTCTCTCTCTCTCTCTCTCTCTCACACACACACACACACACACACACACACACACACACACATATATATATATATATATATATATATATATGTGTGTGTGTGTGAAATGACCCTGAAGATGGTCTGACTTATTTAAAATAAGCGCCTCGCAGGCACCTATGACGATAAACCTGTGGGAGTTATGTCTTTTAGCAGCCATGCCCTTTTTGTTGCCATCATGACCTAAAATGGTGATCATCGCACGTTTCCATTGTGCCTCATTGAACTACGTGGTCGCATCCACCATTAAAAATTGGTGAGAAAAACTTACAAGTACTGAAACCATACCTAATAATAATCAGCAAAAAAAAAGAGAACTTGCAAAATTGTGGACTTTGCTGTCCCGGCTGACCACAGAATAAAACTGAAAGAATGTAAAAAGAAGGATAAGTACCTCGACGTTGCAAGGGAATTGAAAAAAAACTATGGAACATGCAGGTGACAATTATACCTATTGTAATTGGTGTGTTTGGAACAGTAACTAAAGGTTTACTAAAGGGACTGGAAGACTTGGAAGTCGGCGGACGAGTGCAGACCATCCAAACTAGTACATTATTGAGAACGGGCAGTATACTGAGAAGAGTCCTGGACACTTGAAGAGACTTGCTGTCTCTCAAACTCCAGTGAAAACCTCTGCTAACGCTGATGTGAAAAACTCTAATGAGTGAATAATAATAATAATAATAATAATAATAATAATAAATGACCAACTAATTATAATGGCTCAGTAATTACAGAGACCAAAAACAGCAGAGGTAACATAAAGATCGACAGAGCAAGAATAGCGAGGAAACAAAAATGGGAAGAAAAACAACTCTATGGATATTTCAAGCAACAAACTAACGAAATCTCACTCAAGAAGACCTGGACATGACTAAGAAAAGGAAACCTTAAGGAAGAATCCGAATCTCTCCTAATAGTTGCGCAAAATAACGCCATAAGGACCAACTATGTTAAAGCAAATATAGATAAGAAGCAGCAAAATGGCAAATGTACGTTATGTGATGATAGAGACGAAATGATCTATCGCATTAGAAGCGAATGCAGCAAATTAGCCCCCCAAAATAGAAGACTAGACACGACTAGGAGGGAAGGTGATCTATTGGGACTTGAACAAGAAATTGAAATTTGACCTTCCAACCAAATGGTATATGCATAACCTAGAATCTGTCCTGGAGAATATGACACACAAAAGCAAATGTTAACTCATGAAAGAAAAATAAATGTTGACTTAATAAAGAAAATCCTGTCAGAAAAGAAGACTACATAACCATCTCTCAGAAACCAAAACTGAAAAAAGTTAAAGTAGAAACCAGAAAGGTAAACAACTTATCATCAAATATCCGCACAGGAAATACCACTGATCAAATCCGGGTTCCCTAAAGAACTCTAACATCATTACAAAATCTGGAAGAAACTGCGTTTCATTTTATCGATCAGATCTGATTTCGATATGATCGATAGACTATCGATAGCTGCCAATGCCTTTGTTTGCCGTGTGTCGATGTCCTTTTCGGTTGATGCGACACTGCTTCCTAGGTAGGTGAATTTGTCTACTAGTTTCAGAGAGGTTCCCTCTAGTGTGGAAATGTCGCCTGCTTGATTAAAGCACGTATATTCAGTTTTGTGTGAATTGACATGGAGGCCAATGCCTGCGGCGGATCGTTCCTAACTATGCAGTAGTATTTCGGCTTGTTTGGGCGTATTTGCCAGTATCGCTATGTCATCGGGGTAGTCGGCGTCGGTAATTGTTTTTGCGAGGTACCTTCTGGTATTTCCTTAGGATGTTGTCGATTTTGGGTTCTATGCAGTTTCATAGTTGGGGCATTGTAAACTTTGGCTGCAATAGATGTAAGTGTTTTACCTCGGTAGTTCTTGACTAATCCGAGGTCACCCTTTTTAGGGAAGGGAAGGATGAAGAAAGCAAATTAATTTTCTAGTAAAATATGGGAAATGAAAGGGAAGGATGAAGAAAGCAAATTAATTTTCTCGTAAAATATAAGAAATGAAATAACATTACAGAAAAGCCAAATGGAAAAATAATATGAAAAAAAAAAAAAAAGAATTACATGGACTCAAAGAAGGCTCTGGGCTAGGGTTAGGGTTAGGGTTTAGGGTTAGGGTTAGGATTAGGGCACAAACACAGCTGAAACTTCTCAGGGCAACAATGAAAAAAGTAACGTATTGGAAACGCCAGGTCATGATTGCATGCATGGATTCTTTTTTTTTTTAAATCACGTCCATTAATAACAGACTGGCTCTTCACCTGTGTAGATGCCAAGAAAAAAACAAATATATCCGAATGGATGTCTAAGAGAAATACCACCCTGATCCAGAAAGACAACCACCTAAAAAAGGAACTATCCTAAGCTATCACAGACCGATAGCGTGTCTACCTAAAATGTGGAAAATCTTAACAGTAGCGATTAGGGAGATCTATCACTTGCTTGTATGCTGCGGACTGTTTCCCAAATAACAGAAAAGGTGCCACAGGGAAGCAAGAAGAACAGGAGACCTACTTTACCTTCATCAGCACATCCTCAAGAAGATTAAAACGAAACGGAAAAATGTAGCCATGGCGTGAATCAACGACAAAAATCCCTCCAATATGTTTCCGTAATATTGGATAATAGAATATCTGAAAATGTAAAAAAAAATCCGACAAAGTCATGAACTTCGTCACGGAAGCCATAAAAAGCTAGAGAGTAGAATTAAAAGCGAAGAGAAAAACTTTTGCCGAGAGGCGTCTTCGCGGGAGATGTACTTTCGACATTATTATTTGTAATAGCAATGATCCAACCTGATTATATATTTTGGAAATGAACTGGAGGATACCAACTTTAAAACTCTCACGTAAACATTAATCACCTTATGTAAATGGACGACATCAAGCTGTTTGCAGAAAAAATGAAAAAGAATGGAAGACTCTGTTACTAACAATAACAATATACAGCCAGGATATAAGAATGGAATTTGGTATGGTAAAATGTGTCATGCTCATTACGAAAAGTGGAAAAAGAGAAATAATAGAAAGATAAAAAACTTACCGATCAATAAAGAAACAGAATTTTTGGAAAAAAGGAAAATTATTTGGGAAAACTGGAAGCGGGCACCATCAAACAAAAAGACATGAAATAAGTGGTACGAAAAGAGTGTCTCTGAAGATTACTAAAACTTCTTGAAACGAAACTCTGCTGAAGAAATATAATCAAAGGGATAAACAGCTGGTCAATTCCCCCTTGTACGATACTCAGGGTCATTTTTGAAATGGATATGGAAAGAACCCAAACAAATGGACCAGAGGACAAGAAAATTGATAATGATGCAGTGGGGGGGGGTCTTCCACCCAAGAGATGAAATTAACAGATTCTATGAATAAGAAAAGAAGGAGGAAGCGGACTCGCTAGCATTGAAGAATACTTTGATGCATCCGTACGAGGCCTCGAAGACTACATTAAAAAGAGTAAAAAAAGATTGATCCCAATGCCCTGTAACAGCACTGACAACAAAGCAACAAACAAAAAAACAAAATCTGATAGACATTGAATGGTAGATCCCTTTGACATACCACATAATTTACGTGGGTCACATAACAGGATATGCTCCTGTTTCCTAAAGTAAAAAGAACATAGGTCTTTTCTCAGCAGAAGTGTCACGGAAGTTGGCGTGCTACATAGGAGGCGTGTCACCGTGTAACGCCTTGGTGGGGGTGGTGACTACGAGGATTGCATGAGGGTCCGGAAAATTATATGAACGAGGAAAGATTTTGACCCAAGAAGAACGAAGAAGACCAGCAGAAGAGCTACAAAACGTTACGCCGTTCTTGGCGCTGGCTTTGCACCAGATTACCCAAGAGAAATGCCGAAGTTGTACGAAACTCGCGAAAGTAGAAAAGTGAATAAAAGCTAGGATGTTTCGGTGCCAAGAGATGGCCCTGTACGAGATTCGTGAAAGTAGAGAATTGAGTAGAAACGAAGATGATTCTATGGCTTCAAATAATGCCAGACTCACGAAAGCAGAGAAGCGAGGACGAACTAAGACGATCCAACGCTTTTTACTAATCTCGCGAAGGCAGAAAGAAGCAGAAGCGGTTCATAAAAGATCTGTACAGTCGGCCCCTCAATGTGTTCAAACTCAGCCCTCTTTGTCTCACTCTAATTATACATAGTTTTACAGCAGTGACTGGGGCCAAAAATCAAAGACACGGGTCTCGTACTGATAAAGATCTATATCTTTATTTGCGTACGTGTTCACCATAAAATGCATACATTCTCCAACTATACATTCTCCAACGTGAAAACTGAAACAAAACAAATGCACTCGTAAATGTTAAAAAAAAACACACTACGAAACTGATGATTTAAACCGAATCAATTCAAGAGAATTCACGTGCTTACCTCTTTTTGCCTTGCTAGTGAACCACAAAGAAAAACGTCAGTCTCGCATGCCGGTCAATTTGAAAAAAGACCCAATTCGCGCCAGCCGGTGTTCAGACCGGAAGTTCCTCTCGAGCCTTCCACCCGGAAGCGACCGGTGCGGGAGGCAAAGTTCAATCTAAAAACCTATACTGGTTGAAACGCAAACTCCTACATTTACACATAGATACCGGGTAATAAAGCGAAAAGAAAAGAAGCAGATTATATTCTTATCCATCATCGTTGTTGTCTTTCTCTGCTATACAACAAAACTAAGAAACAGAAATCGAAAGAAAAACAAGTGCAAGGATATTTCATGCGATAAACCCGGACATGCAAACGAAAGGGAAACCTTAAAGGAGAACCTGAATCTCTTCTAATAGCAACACAAAACGACGCCATGAGGACCAATTACATTAAAGCGAAAATCGATAATGCGCAACAAAATTGCAAGTATAAGTTACGTTATGACAAAGACAAAACAATTAATCACATAATTAGCGAATTTTGCAAATTAGCACAAAAGGAATATAACTCAATGTACGACTGAGTGTGAGCAAGATGATCCACTGGGATTTGTGCAAGAAATTGAAATTTAACCATGCAATTACATGGTATTCGAGGTGCTCGTGGTGTAATGGTTATCGTCGTAGGAAATGGACACGGTGACACGAGTTCAAATCCTGGATGAGACTGATTGCATTTCACATAACACTAATACCCTTGGGAAAGGTATGAAACCAATTATTCTCCCTCCAGCTATGGGTAAATAGTAGGAGAGACTAGGTTCTTCAGTCTTGGTGAGGCAACTAGTCTAGGAGAAGGAAAACTCTGAATTCAAACCTTTTAAACTCCGCTTAAAAATTGACCTTGTGTCATATCCTGCCCGAGCGAAGGGGTTGCTAAATAGGATTACATGGTATGTGTACAACTCAGAATCCGCCCAACAGATTGAGACGCATAAATTTCTCAAGGATTTTGAGATACAAATAGCTCATTTAATCGTAGCCAGAAAACCAGATCTAGTGATAAGTAAAAAAAAAAAAAAAAAAAAAAAAAAAAAAAAAAAAAAAAAGGCAATCAAGAGAACCGGCTCTTTTGTGGATTTTGCTGTCCCAGCCGATCACAGTGTGAAAATCAAAGAAAATAAAAAGAGGGACAAGTATTTGGACCTTGCCATAGAACTAACAAAGTTTTGGAACTTGAGGGTGACGGTAACATCACTTGTAATTTGCGCGCTTGGAGCGTTCCCCAAAGACTTGAAAAGGGGACTGGAAAAGTTGGAAATCATAGGATGAATCAGGACTGTCCAAACTATAGCGTTGTTGAAATTGGCCAGAAAATTGAGAAAAGTCCTGGAGATTTGGGTAGACTTGCCGTGTCTCAGAATCCAGCAAAAGACCATCAGTTAACGTTGGTGCGAAAAACTCACAAGGAATAATAATAATAATAATAATTAGTAGTATTAGCAGTAGTAGTTGTATGTAAGTTGGCCACCTGATGTCGAGGGCAACCTGAAGGCTCCCTTTTCAATAGCTGCAACACTGCAGTGCAAGAGAGGGCACTACTCCTTTCCCTGGATTGCTCCACTTACCCTTGATTCGTACATTTTAATGCTGAGTGTTAAGCAACATATCTTTAACGAAAAGAAGGCAACTTAAACGATTGGGCAAATAAGATCCGCAAAGAATTGTGCAAGGAACTGAAATTTCAGCTTACTAACAAATACTATGTGCAGAAACTATCGCTCGTCTTTAAAAATGAAGTACATAAATTTGTCTAGGACTTTGAGATACAAACGTGCCACTCATACCAGGCCAGGAGACTATGCCTAGTATTTAGTAAAAAAAAAACAAAACTTGTCACATTGTGGATTTTGTTATTTTAACGGAATAATAATATCAAAAATAAAAGAGAGCGGAAAGCTGAAAAAATACCTGGATCTTGCTAGAGAGCTGAAAAGTTTTGAAACTAGTTGTAGCTGGTGCTCTTGATACGCCGGAATGATGCCATTCCAGAATAACTTTTAAACACATAGCTGTATCGATTTTCTATCCGGAGCTGCATCATTCCGATATAAAATCAAGTGGACTTGAGAAGCCTACTGAGAAGCAATTATAGATTCACTAGTCTTAAAAAACATTCCAATTGAAAATGTACGATATGCACCAGTCGAAGCCATGGCCCGAATTGATCGAATCTGACAAAAAAATGATAACACATTGCCACTGTTGACTAACACCAGAGAAGTGACAATTTGAAATGTGGGAGGTATTTCTATTCCACCACGTATGAATATATGGAAATTATGGAAGATTTCGAGAAAAATGAACGAAGTTAAACATGAAATTATTTAAAAGAATAGAAAGATATAAAATGAGAAAAGATTGACATGAAGAAATATAAATGAATACCATTAATCAATCCAGGTTCTGTCGAAATGGTGGCATCGTTAACAATATCATGACGTCATATCTGTTTGTGGATCCGTAAATCAACAGCTACAAAAATGAGATAAATATGTAATGAACTGAGGTGTGTAAATGAAGAAAGAAGGAAAAAACAGGAGAAAAGAAAGAGAAAAAGTGTAAAAAAAAGAAATAAAAGAAAGAAAGAATGGAATAAAAGATTATGATTATGGGAAATATTCAACAGAAGGAAAGAAAGAACGAAAGAACGAAAGAAGCAATAAAAAAATAAAGAAATGGATAAAACGAATAAAGAAAAAAAAAATTAAACTGAGAAGCAGAAAGAGTATAATTAGAGACAAATATTCCCCACAAAAAAGGGGCATATGGCTAACGTTCAAGACTGCATCATCGATATAAGTGAGTTCGAACTCCAGTCGTTCTTTTACGTTAACTTTCAGACTAATATCCTTGGGAAAGGTATGAACCCCTTATCCTCCCAGCTATTGGTTAAATAGTATCAATGATGTTCTTCTACAAGGTTAACTTTGGCTTTGGATAACCCGCGAAGGTTGATATGCTGTTAAACAAAGAAACCATACAAAACCAATTAAGAAAAAGAATTCAGTAAATGAAAAAGAAGAAAGGAGCAAACAGCGAAAGGCAGGAAGAAATGATAAGATTATGGAGAAATATTCCCGGGAAGAAAGAAAGAAAATATAAACAAGCACAAATGAAAGAAGAAGGAAGGAAAAATGAGAAAGAAAAAATAGTTATGACGCATTATTTTATTGAGGAAAATCAACAAAAGAAAAGAAGGGAAGAAAAATAAATAAATGACAAAAGGAAAGAAAGCGAGGAAGGAAAATATATATTTATGGAGCAATATTCCACTGAAAAACGAAAGAAGGAAAGAACGAAGAAAGTTAAAAAGAAAGAAAGATATTTGTAGAGAAATATTCATCAGAAGAAAGAAAGAAAGAAATTATAAGACCATAGAAAAGCATTCTCGAGAAAAAAAGAAAACAAAGAAAAAAATGTAAAAATGAATGAAAGAAGAAAGAAAGTAAGAAGAATATGAGAAAGAAAAATATATTTATGGATATATTTCAATAGAAGACAGAAAGAAAGGATTTAGTTATCGAGAAATTTTCCTGAGAAGAAAATAACCAATAAGCAAAGTGTTGTATAGCCACATACAACTACACAATACATATATACATATACAAATATAGTCAACAACAATGACGAACTTCAATGAACGAACGAACACACGTCTTTATAAAAATATACCTCTCACACTTTATTCTCGAAAGGGTTGCGAAAGGGTTGATGTTGGTTGTGTGTTGAGAGGTGAGTTGGAGACGGGGACAGACTGCTACATATTGACCCAAAGTTCTTCTGACCATAGCAGCACTTCTTTCGCGTCCTGGCTGGGCTGCTTAACCGTGGGTCACAGAGGGCTGCAAGCCGTCTGTCTGCAAGCTGATTCTCACGCTAACATCTTGTCCCCAACTGACCCCAACTGCAACTGGGACTCGAACTGACTGACCCAAGCCGTCTGTGGCTCCTGGTTATATAATTGTCTCACGTTCACCTGCTTCCTGTGGGCTTACGCATCTGCCACCATCACCGAATTCAACCACGTCCACAGGTCAAGGTGATATTCCGATATCTTCGACCGGATGCACCTGTTTCGCTGTTCTTGCGCTTGTTTACACAGGTGTATCTCTTGATTGACGGCTCGGTCGAGGGTCAATATGTTACAAAAGGAGAAGAAGAAAAAGGATGAAAGTAGAAGAGAATAAATAAATAAAGAAAATATATCTCTGGATTAATATTTATCAGAAAAAAGAAGAATATGATTAGGGAAAAGAATTCTCGAGAATGAAAACCTAATAAAAAAGTACAAAAAGAAAAATGAAAGGAAGAAATAATAAAGTGAGAAAAAAATAAAGCGAAAAAGAATGAAAAAAAAGAAAGAAATTATACGATTACGGAGAAATATTCAATTGAAGAAAAACAAATAAATGACGAAAAAGAAAAAATTAATGAAAAAAGATAGAAAGAAAAATAAGAAAGATCACGAAGTAATATATACTCTAGATAAAGAAGGGAAAGAAAGAAAGAAAGGAAAGAAGAGAAAAAAAGAACGGCAGAAGTCTTTGATCAAAAATCTTTAATATAAAGGAAAGAAGAAAAAGAAAGAAAAGAAAAAAGAAAAAAAAAGAAAGAAAGAAAAAGTAAAAAAAGTAAAAAAAAAAGAAATAAACAAATCAAGAGATAAATGAAATAAAAAGACGGAAAAGAAATGAAAAGAAAGAAAAGAAAGAAAAAAGAAAAGAAGAAATGAAAAGAAATGGGTGAATAAAAATGAAAAGAAAAAAAGAAAAAGAAAAGAAAGATATAAAAAGAAAGAAAAATAAATAAAAGAAACGAAAAGAAAGAAAAGAATCAAACAAATTTAAAACAAATCTAAAACGAATAAAGATTAGATTAAGAAATGAAAGTTATGCAAACAGGTGCGCTTTGAAAATGTGTAAAATAGAGACACATAGAGACACAAACGCACAGGCAGGCATATGCAAACGGATACACACGGTGGCAGATTACAGAGAGGAGTTTACAAAGTTATAATCAATAATGCAAAAATATTCAAAAGAAATTTTATTCAAAATACTTCATTTCGAAATTCGAATAAGTTATTCACATTTGATTGTTGATTAGTTGTGTTTCATAGCATGTCAGACGTTGTTGTTGGGTTGTTTGTTTTATGGCATATCAACCCTTTTCGGATCATTTAATACCGAATCAAGTCATTTTGATAAAAATATTTCTTTTCGTTTGGTTTGTATTTAATGGCAATTCCATTTTATACATATAAACAGTTCTATTTCAAACAATCCCGTTTACCATAAGTACGCATTTTGAAATAGAAACAATTCTATTTCAAGCTATTCTGTTTAGTCAATAAAGAAAAACGCTTTCAAGTATTGCAAAGTATTACAAAAACAATTCTATTAAACATCAGTCATTTATTCACACATTGTTAAATATAAAAACATTTCTATTTCAAACAATTCAATCTAGTATCAGTATGCAGTTTAAATGCTAAAACAGTTCTATTTTAAGCAATTCAGTTAAGCATGCGTACACTGTTTTGTACATAGATAGGACCCTATCAGGTGCTAACACTCCAAGCCAGAGTGAACCAGGGAGCGATGCAATAAAAGGGTATTCCGCACTCCCCAAAGTTCCTGCATTACTGAAACCTCACCATCAGATTGTTTAGTCTCATATCCAAGACAATCATTACAGGGATGCAGTCGGTGTATTCTACAGCCCCAGCTGACTGGGCCAGTCAGACTTTATGTGAACTGTAATCGGCATTTAATAACTGTTATTAAATGCCAAATACAATTCACATAAACACACTCATACACACGCAAACATACACACACACGCACACACACACACACACACACACATACACATACATACGTACATATATATATATATATATATATATATATATAGCTTTTAAACGAGTAATTTTTAAGTATCATTTTAAAACGAAACCATTGCACCAACAAGCAGCTCCCAGCCAATGAAATGTATACATCGAACTATTCTCCTAGCTATAATCTATGCTACTATTCCCCGTCCAGTTATAAGACATGCATACAAATATTCTATTTCTCGCAATAATGTATGCATGTCAATATTCTCCTTCTCGCTATAAAGCATAACAATATTCTCTAGCTATAAGGTATGCATGCAACTATTCTCTTTCTCGCAATAATGTATGCATACCGATATTCTCCTTCTCGCTATAAGGCATGCATCCAAATATTTTATTTATCGCAATAATGTATGCATGCCAAAATTCTCCTTCCCTCTATAAGGCATGCATCCAAATATTTTATTTCTCGCAATAATGTATGCATGCCCAAATTCTCCTTCCCTCTATAAGGCATGCATGTAAATATTCAATTTCTCGCAATAATGTATGCACGCAATATTCTCCTTCTCGCTATAAGGCATGTATGTAAATATTTTATTTCTCGCAATGATGTATGCATACCAATATTCTCCTTCTCGCTATAAGGTATGCATCCAAATATTCTATTTCTCGCTATAATGTATGCATGCCAATATTCTCCTTCTCGCTATAAGGCATGTATGTAAATATTTTATTTCTCGCAATGATGTATGCATGCCAATATTCTCCTTCCCTCTATAAGGCATGCATGTAAATATTCTATTTCTCGCAATAATGTATGCATGCCAATATTCTCCTTCCCTCTATAAGGTATGCATGTAAATATCCTATTTCTCGCAATGATGTATGCATACCAATATTCTCCTTCTCGCTATAAGTTATGCATCCAAATATTCTATTTCTCACAATGATGTATGCATACCAATATTCTCCTTCTCGCTATAAGGTATGCATCCAAATATTCTATTTCTCGCTATAATGTATGCACGCCAATATTCTCCTTCTCACTATAAGGCATGTATGTAAATATTTTATTTCTCGCAATGATGTATGCATGCCAATATTCTCCTTCCCTCTATAAGGTATGCATGTAAATATCCTATTTCTCGCAATAATGTATGCATGCCAATATTCTCCTAGGTATAAGGCATGCATCCAAATATTCTCCACGCTTTAAGGTATGCATGCAATTATTCTCCTTCTCGCAATGATGTATGCATGCCAATATTCTCCTTCTAGGTATAAGGCGTGCATACAAATATTCCCCTTCCAGCTAGAATGTATGAAAACAAGAATTCAACCTGCCATAATTCCATTCTCCTTTAAGCTATAAGATAGGCATGGAATTATTCTCCTTCTAGCTATATGGTTAGTATGTAACAATTCGCCTTGAAGGTATAAGGTATGCATCCAAGTAATGTCCCTCCAGCTATAAGGTATACATGCACATATTCTCCTTCCAGCGATAAAGTATGCATCCAACTATTTTCCTTCCCGCTATCATGTATGCATCTATAATGTATGCATCCAACAGTTTTTCTTTCAGCAATAAGATGGACAGACTGAGTTTATATTTGTTCCCTAATTTACTAGTTTCAAGTAACGCAGTTTAACACAATTCATTCCAACATGATTCGTTCGTTTAGACAAATTTATGTTGTTCGAAGTATTGCTAACAATTTTTAATAATTCAATTTAATACCAGTAACTTGTTTGCACAAAGTTAGCTGTTTTCAAGTATTGTAAATGATTAAATATTTCAGTTTGACCCATCGAATGGAATGTAACAGGTTCTACCATTCCGGGGCAAAGTGGGCTTAGGAGTAATGGCAAAGCTGCAGAAATAGAACCTCGCCATGAGCAGCAGCTTAGTGTCATATCCAGGATACATATTGGGAGGGTTTTACCACTCTGTAGAAATGCTGCCGGTTTATTCTATAGACCCATTGACCGGGCTTTATTTACATTTGAGATTATGAATTCATACGCATATATCAATCACTACGATGATAGTTGAAAATGGACACGATGGCACGATATCAAGTACAGGGCAAGGCTATTTGCATTTCACAAAGTGATAATACTCTTGAGAAAGATATGTATCAAAACATTCTCCTTCAAGGAATTAGTAAATAAGTAGGAGATACTGAACTTTGATGTGGAAACCGGTCTTGGAGGAGGAAAACTCTGTATTCCAAAGAGTAAAACTCCGCTTAAAACTGACCACGTAACGCATCCTGCAGTGAAGAAGTTGAGTGAATACATACATACATACATATGTATATATCACTACTATATATTGTGAAGACTTTATAAAAATAAATAATCCCTCAAAATAGATCTTATGCGTATAGCATTTCGTTGTCTAATGGTAATTGAAATTTATGCGTGGCATAGAAAGTCAGATCGAATGGAAAATGATAAAAAAAAAAACACACATAGTTGGGATGAGGGGGTGAAAATCCAGTAGAATGTGCTTAAAAAAGAAATTTGGTCAATACAATTCCAAGTAAAATAAAAGTCGTTGCTGTGTGAACTGAATTACCACGAACAGAAAATTCGCCGAACACCTACGTATGACATACTGAAACACTGACTAGACCTTCGTAGGTATCATCAGCAGTGTATACTGCGATCTCTACCACTGGAGATCGAACCAGCGACCACATATTGCGGTGCTGAGACTCTATAATTTAGCCACCAGTTCATATCACACTCAATTGCGCAGCCACGTAACCTAATGTCTCTTGAAAGTTGCATCTGTACTCTATACAGAGGATACGGTCACCTCCAGGGCCACGTCTTCCAAATAATTCAATTCACACAATAATTCCTCTACTTAAAAAAGAAAATGTACGTCGCTGGTTTATTTAGCTACTTCAATTTTACGATTTACCTAATTTTTCACAGTTTGTATCAAAATGCAGACACAAAAACTTAGACCTTTTAAATTTGCCGCTTGACTAGTTTAAATGAAATAAAGTAAATCTAAAATGTACCCCAAATCTTCTTCTTTTCATAACCAGCTACTGGGGTACGCGGTTGGTTAGGGATCAGTTTGAGTAGTGGTGGGTCATGGTCGGTCGAGACTGCTTGATGCAATCGCTGGGTAAGCCCAACAATCACGTCTTGAAGGTAATACTGACGCACATCCTCAAGCTTCAGTGGTGCCGTCTTCCCCGGCAGCACCCCTCCAAGGAGTGGCTAGCTTTATTGCCTGGAGCCTGAGTAGTCCCTTTTTAAAGGGTAATGTCGACGGGGGCCGATGTATTTTTGTGCTCGCTAGTCGTGTCTGCGCTACGGCCCTGCGCCTAGACCCACCTAAATCTTGCCATACTCACTCGTTTGGTGGGGTGAGTGACAAATATCTTTAAATGTAAAATGATGAACAACAAATGAATTAATTGCATTACTAGTATAAATCTTGGGTGGATTTTGACAGGCGGGAAGCGTTTTAAACTCAACGTGCCACGTGACTGTATTTTTCATTTATTTTCCATGAACGTTTTAATTGAGCTGCTTCTTGGTGGTGGAATTGATTTCGGTTTCGTTAATGGGTTATTAAATGTGATTAATGCCTTTTTAGTGGCTATCAGGGGATTCATACTTTTCGCAATAGATTTAGTCCGAAAAATAAACGTAACAACGCGTCTGGAGTTCGAACTCTCTTCCTACGACATCACAGTTGTGCACGTTTGCCTCTATGTCACAAGGACTCCGGCCACCACAGATGATAGAGTAAACAATGAAAAATATCAATCACAGATCAACAATAATTACCATTACAAGCTATAATGTCAGCTAAAGTAGCATTGCTGTTACTGACGCTCAACGACACACCTGGCACTTGTTCACAACCACGAGCGTCGGTGAAGCTACAATTTTAATGCAGGAATATCATTTGGACTGATCCTACACACACACACACACACACACACACACACACACACATATATATATATATATATGTATATATGTAGCGCATGTATTCCGTCTTGTCTACGTTGACATGGACAGCTATCGATAGGCTATCAGTCAGACCTGACCAACAAAATGAAACGCAGTTTCGTCCAAGCAGCAGTCGTAAGGCTCCCGGGCTACCTTCGGATGGGCGAGTTGCATCATAGTCCAGCTGGGCTCGAGCTTCAGCTCGTACCCGACCTCCCCCTCCCCTAATCCCCACTTTAATCGACCTTTAGGTCTTTGAGCTTGTGTCAAGTCCTGTCTGGTGGGAGGCAGAGACAAATATTGGTCGT
>OY757928.1:42572672-42600172 GCA_963585895.1 Sepioteuthis lessoniana | reverse complement strand
TACCGTGGATTACCCTTTCATAGCTACTACCCTCTGATCCACTCTGATCCGGTTGACCAGTCGGCTGGGGCTGTAGAATACACTGACTGCCTCTCTGCAGAGATAGGGCCCTATGTATGGGTTAAATAGAACTAACGGCATAGTTATGCTAAACTGAATTGTTTCATTAAACTAAATTGCTTAAAATAGAAATGTTTTTGACAATTAAACCATACTTACAGTAGCTATCGAAATGGGAACCCTCGTGTCACCCACGACTACGGTCACTAACTTACTTACATTTAAACTGTGTGCTTATGCTAAACTGAATTATTTGAAATTGAACTGTTTTTGACATTGAAACTGTACTTAAACTGAATTGTTATATATATATAACTGCTTGAATGAATTGAATAGTTTGAAATAGAAATGTTTTGACAAATTGTGTACTCATGCTAGACTGAATTGTTTGAAATAGAACTGATTATTCTCATAAAAATGAATTTGGCATTAAGAAACCTACAAAGGTTGATATGCCATAAAACCCAACAAACCAAACCAAACTCTGATCCGTAGTGCTAGTACTTGATTGGCTCCCGAATTCGATATGAAAAACCTGAAGAGAGCCAAAGGACATATCGGCCGAATATATCTATATAGATGAGGTCAATAGTCACAATATTCTTAGCGATAAAAATGTTGACAATTATTTAGCATCAGAGAAAGAAATTTCGTAATTTTACAAATAGATACACCTAAAGCAATTTTTTTTAAATTGACCACGAAAACTACTATCGGGGACGTCCAATTTATATATTTTTGGGCTTGCTTGGTTCCGGGAAAATATTATAGGGACAAACAGGGTAACTTAGAGTAGGTTATCTCCCTTGACTATAAATGATTATTGCTTGACGTGACGTGACATGCTGATTCACAACGATTACTGTTCATTTCCTGCTGGGAGCACTTCACAGTATCGTGTTTGATTTGTTCGCACCAGGAAGAGTCAGAGAACTTTTTGTTCGTATCACGCTTTGATCACAATTTTAATGCAATTAAATCAGACGCTTCAAAAAAGCACTTGCTAAAGAACTAAACTATTTTTTATTGTCTTAGTGAGGTATCAATCATATTTATTATACCTTGCACTGAATGCTGCCAAATCTGAAGCATTTGCAAACGTTATGCACAAACAGCCGAGATAAAAGATGCAGTTTTATTGGTCCAATCCATTTGGCCAATGAAAAGTAAGCATCAGTCACTGGAGTCAAACCTTTGATCTTTGAAAATTACGTTTCATGTATTTCTTTGACCTGGCAGCACAAATGGAGAAGGTGTCATCGCCAGAAACGGCCGTCAAAATTGCTTTTCCTGGTTTAAAGATTTGCTTTTCCGTTGAATGACCGAAATGTTTGGTTCTAGTTGGTAGATGAATGATCAATTCTAATCCGCCAACAAGACTTGAATTTATTTTAAGTTAGTAAAAGGACAAAGCCAAGTGATGTGCAGTACATTATTCAATTCACTTAGCGTGATTGATAAAAACAAATACTTCTGAGAGTACCGCCATTGTCTTCGTGATCTTTGAGTGTTTAATTTTAAGTTTTGTCATAGAAAACTTTGCATTATTTAATTGTTGTCTTGCATTATAGAAAATATGGCAACGGGTTGCTTTGATGTTGAGCAATGTGGAAAACGCAAATATCGCAGACGTTACAAATGAAATGAGCTGGAAAAATGCATGGTGATACGATAGCTGTCACAATACAAAAGAAATGCGATTATTTTTTAATGAAGTTAAAATCAAAATTAAAATTAAAATTAAATGCTTCTAATAACATATAAAGATAAAAATGAAAGTTTTTAGCCTGCTCAATCAAAGACCTTGACGTAACCAGTAATTTTTTCAAACTATTTTTGAAACTTTGAATAAACTTGAGAAACAATGTATGACGTCTTTTAAACCGCGGGATAAATTTCCGAAATTCCGAGTCAATTTATTATTTTTTGGTTTGGTTAGGTTGTTTGCGTTTCACGGCATATCAACCACTATGGGTTATTCAATGCCAAATCCGGTTTACATATATGAATTATATATGATTTTCAACCATTTTTTTTATATGAACTCACTTTTTCTCCGAAAACTCCCTTCTTTTTTGGTTATTCTCTATGTGGAAACTATGAACTTACTACAATTACTCGAAAAAATGCTTTTGAATAATGTAATATATATATATATATATATATATATATATATAAATGTTGATAATCTGCATAAATCAAGATATCCAATAAAAAATGTTTTCACACTAAAAAAAGAAAAGAAGTAGAAAATATTTTGCAGAAACTAAGATAGACGCAGACTATGCAGATGATCTGCTGCTTCTTACAAATACACTTGCTGAAGTCAAATCAAACAGCCGGAGGCATTGGCCTCTACGTGAACGCAAATAAAACAAGTTCACACCTTTGAAACAAGGAGCCATCTCCTATTTCAGTGGCAGTCCTCTGAAATAAGTAGACCAGTTCACATACTTCAGTGACAATATCTCATCTACTGAAAGTGATGGCAACATATGTCTGAGGTAGACATGGACTGCTATTGACAGACAATCAATGATGCAGAAGTTTGATCTCTCTGATAAAACAAAATGGATTTTTTTTCAGGCTATGGTTGTGTTGGTACTACTGCACTGATGCACCTCCTAGACGCTAACAAAACGCATGAAGAAAAAATCTAGGAAGCAACATCTCACGAAACAACTGCTGCCCGTCCGCTTACCTCAAATCAAACGAATCATCTAAATAAGATGAAAAAGACATACTGGCACTACTGGAAAATTAAAGACGAACTTATAAGCAGCGTCCTTTTATAGACTCTGACACGTGGACGCACCAGTATTGACCGAACAACAAGGATTTACATGCATCAGCTCAGCGCGGATAATGAAGCCTTGAAAATCTGCCAGGGATGATAGGGACGGATGTCGAGATAGACTGAGACAGAGAGACAGAGACAGACAAAGAGAGACAGAGACAGACAAAGAGAGTAAGGGAACATTTTGCTATCAGCGCGACTAGATAATATCTATCTATCTATCTATCTATCCGAAAAAATAACTTTCGTATATATATGTATATATATATATGCAAATACGAAAGTTATTTTTTCTTCATTTTACCTAATATATATATATATATATATATTAGTGAAAAATAAGAAACAAAAACTTTCCTGTATATATATATATATATATATATATATATATATATATATAAGAAAAAGAATAAAAAACAACTTTCGTATATATATATATATATATATAGGAAAGTTGTTTTTCTTCTTTATCGCATATATATATATATATATATATATATATATATCCAACGTTCGTTCTGCATTTTTAGCTTCAACCAAAAAGAAGGGCCATTGCTGAACTTTTTTTTATATTGGCAACATACTGTCATTTCTTATAAAACTAGAAAAGTTTATTCAGATTTCTGTCTTAATTTCCGTGCAGGTCTGGTCAGATAAAAGGTGAGAGGTGTGTGTCAAATCTAAAATAGTGAAGCGCACAACTTTTTCACAACTTTTGTACACAGTCATATATATATATATATATATATATATATATATATATATATATATATATATATATAAAACAACTTATCTATATATCTATCTCTATATATATATGTATTCGAACGTTGTTTTTTATTCTTTTCCTCATATATATATATATATATATGTACACATTCACTATATATATATATATATATATACATATATGAAAGTTGTTTTTTCTTTTCTTTTCACTAATATATATATATATATATATATGTATAAGGGCAAAGGAAGAAAAACAATTTTCGTATATATATATATATATATGTATATATAAGAAAGTAGTTTTTTTGCAAATTTATGTATATATATATATATCATCATCAAAAAAGAAGAAAAATCAGCAAAATATACACTATCGGAGTGCTTTATTCATGAGAAGAGCATTGCATTTACGCGCTTGTGGCAGCCAGCAATTCCCCACACGTGTGCTTGACCCACAGGCCGTGGACGAGAGCATACCAAAACCTCCAATCAGATGATTAAGTTTTAAATCGACATTAAACTATTTGTAACTGAAACCGAAATGCAGGAAACCAGAGAAGTAAAACAATGATATTTTTACCTCCCAATCCTATCGGGTTCAGTTATAATTAGTTTCATGTCGAGCAAAAAATGAATCATCATAATCGAGCACTCCGATAGCGTATATGTAAATGAATATATACGTAAAAAATTCTCGCTGACGCTGAAAATGAAGACATCTTGGATAAGATATCCGACTGACGTAAAGTCAGCCGGGTTTCGATCCTAGAGTGAAGCATCCTGCGTGTCTACCCTTACTGAAGAGTTGTGATACAATGAAACAGTCTGCCTGTGGATGACAATATATATATATATATATATATATATATATGTGTGTGTGTGTGTGTGTGTGTGTGTGTGTTTGTGTGTTTGTGTGTGTGTGATCATTCAATAAAAAAGGTGAATTTTTCCTAAGGTGTTGGCAATAGGAAATTCTGTTCATAGTTACACCGTTTTTCATAGAAATCAAAATCACGGGTTTTTTTTTTATGTTACATCTCTTGTCCGCAGAGGCTGTAGAATACACCGAATGCATCTCAACATATGGGTAAGACTTCCTCCGGAAACAAGTGTCCCGTATATGACACTAAACGATCGGATGGTGAGATTTCCGTCCCAGAGCTTTAAGAAATATGGAGTACCCCTTTATTGCCATTGCATTCAGGTGCACTTTGACCCGGAGTGGTAGCACCTGATAGGGTCCTTTCTGTGGGTCGAATGGAATTGCTTGATATTTAAACTTTGTGCCAACAAATGACTACTGCTAAATTGGATTTTTAGAAATAGAACTGTTTGATCATTTAACTGTGTGTAAACAAATGACTGATGTTTCATTGAATTGTTTTCAATACAAAGCAGTACATCGAACTATTTAACAGTGTACAAGCGAATGAGTAATGATGAATACAATTATTACTGCTAGAAAGTAATAATTGAAAATTTTTAACAGTGGGGCTAAGTTGAATTATTGGTATTACATTACACTATTTTGAACAATTTGATTGTGTGCAAATGAATAAATTATGTCGAATAGAAGGATTAGTGTTGAATAGCAATACTTGTTAGTATTTTAATGTCTGCAAAAAAATGATTAATATCGAATAGAATTATTAGTGTGAGCAATAATTGAAACAATATTAATACTAGTATGAATACTGTGTAGAAACAATAGTAATACTAGCATGAAAACAAATTAACAACAACTCATTTAAAAATGAAATTACCAACAAACTATTCACTTATAAATCATATGTATATCTATTTAAATGTATAGATATGGTAGATTTAGTAAATCAGACAAGATGAGAAAAAATAACTTGAAAAAAGGATGAACGGAAACACAGATAAAGTGTTTCAGTTTATCCACTTTTCCACTTATTTTTCTCATCTGTTTAAATGTACACAAAAATGATTAATTGTAAAAATAATCATTCGTGTTAGATAGAAATGCTTGAAACACTTTAATTCTGCGCCACTGAATAAAATGAGCTCAGGCTTGTTAAAAAAAAAGTTATCTAGAAAATTTGCTTTCAAATCGTATATATCTTTAATATATGTATAAACAGGATTTGACATTAAATAACCTACAATGGTTGATTTGTCAGAAAACCCAACCAAACCAAATCTTATATATTCAATATACATGTATAAAGAAGATTTGTCATTAAATAACTAACAATGGTTAATATGCCATAAAAAGAACCCAACCAACCACCTTTGATGTCCCAGAATACTATTGGAATGACCTTCTTTATTGACTGCTGCTCGGGCAACTTTTTCTTTACAGGAGAGTCAGTGAGTTTCCGTTCAAAAGACTGCCTCTTCTACTTAGGCTCGTTCTAGTAACTCTACGTTTAGCCCATTTGTATTTTTTGACTAAAATATACTTTTTCGTGTAAATTATACGGCCACCTGCTTCACGAAAACTATCCAAGTTAGACGAACCAGACATGCAGGACACTGCTGGAGAAGCAAGGACGAGCTCATAAGTGATGTACTCCAATGGACCCCCGCATATGGGCAAGCAAAAGCAGGACGACCAGCTCGAACATACATAAAGCAGCTATGCGAGGATACGGGATGTAGCCCTGAAGACCAGCCAGAGGCGATGAATGATAGGGAGAAGTGGCGTGAGAGGGTCAGGGATATCCGTGCTAGCAGCACGACATGATGATGATGATACACGTCTCAGCCAACAAAAATTTCCTGAGTGACCTCACTTCCATTCTTGAGGACTCTGATTTGTCGGCATTTTAAATAGCCTTAAAACAGTTAATTTTGAAATAAACCAATTTCAAACAATGCAGTGTTTGTTTTCTAATAGTTTCATTCAAACGGAAACCACACACACGCACACACACACACACACACACACACACACACACACACACACACACACACACACACACACACACATTGATTTTTTAAAAAACCCTGAAAAGAATTAAGATATTTTTTAGAATATTTTAAAAATCCCGTCTTGAGGAGTTAAGAAAATCATTATAAAATTCTTCAGTGTTTAAAAAACGTGTTGTTTTTATTTTATTAAAATTAAATTAAATAACGTGTTTGTTATCGTTTGCAAGAAAAAAAAAAACAATTTTAAAAACATTTGGATTAGAAATCCTATCGAAACTATAGATTTAACTGTGATTTTTAACAATTCCTGAAAACAAAATTAAACAAGTTATCCTGTAGATATTTAGAAATACTTTAATTAAAGGAAGTAAATAAAAAACTGGCCTTTTTAATGGTATCATAATAAGAAAAAAAACTCGATTAAAAAATCTTTCTATGTTTTTTATTATACATATTTACTAACATTTTAGAATGCTTATATTTAGAACTGGTTTCTAAATTGTGTTTCACTAACGAAAATGTTTGCCAAACAATTCTACTTCAAACTTCATCCACTAATAAATAGTCTATTGCATAGATATGTTATTTTCTCCAATCATTCCGCAACCCATGAGCTTTGTCGGCTGGGGCTGTAATATACCTAGACCAAATTTCTGCAAGAGAGCTAAGACCCTTTCCAATGAGTATCCTGGATATGGCATTAAACTGCATCTGATAGTGAGGCGCTAGACTTAGGGCTTTGGAGAATAGTAATGAAGGGAACCTTCATTGCTATTACTCCTAGATCAACTCAGACTTGAGTAGATAGTACTAGTCAGAGTCCCAACTATGGGTCAAATAGAACTGATTAATCAGTTCCTATACTGGAAACTATTTGTGTGAAAATATAACTATCAATGTTAGGCAACAATACTTGAAACTATTTAACTGTGCTCAAACCAATGAGCTCTGGCTCGTCCAAAAATTGTTTCATACAAAATGTTCAAATACAGATCATATATTTAATACATATGCATAAACAGGATTTAGCAATGAGTGTCTTATAAGGGTTGATATGCCGTAAAACGCAACGCAACCAACCAACCAACCAACCAACCAACCTAACATCATCACAAAAAGAAAAAAAAACGAATTTAGTATATAGACAGTTACAAACTCTTCTAAAACAATTAGGAATATAATTGATTATAAGAAAAAGAAGCTGGCAAATATAAGATTGCGTGCGCGAAGTGTGATAAAATCAATAATGGTGAGACTTCAAAATCGATCAAAAAACTTATTCATAGAGATCTTACAGATTTCAAAAAGAAGGATTACAGAAATACGTTATATATATATATATATATATATATATATACTTAACGATGTCTTCATTTAACATCTGAAGAGGGTCATCATAGACCTGAAATAAATTCATAATGACACCAAAAAATTGAATTTTTTCTTTTTATCTTTCTATAAAAAACATTTTGGCGCGCCAGGAGAATTTTTATTTATTTTTTATCCCAAATTAATTATACAGTCGATAGCCATTCGTATTGAGCAGTCAAATTGGATACTCCAATCTTTTGGATATTTTTCCTTGGATTATATATATATATATATATACAAACTCTGGAAAAGTTATGGTATTAGTACACCTAAAGGATGTTCATTTGGTCTTTATTTTTCAGTAAACAGAAATTAATAATAGTCACAACTCTCTTTTTGATCTTCGTTTCACGAAACCAACAAATATATATATAGATATATACACGAGGTACACATCAATATAAACATTTTTTTGTCCGTCCTTGCACAAATATATATACATATATATGTACTAAATTTTAGCCCACCCGCGTATAAATTAACTTTTCAGCACACCCACGTATATATATATATATATTTATCTATTGATCTATCAATACAAGTATGAGAAAAAATTATGCAGGGGTGAGCATTATTGTTTGTTACAGGAAATTGCGTAGTGTTATAAATTATCAGTTTCTCTTGCATTAGAGCTTAAGATATATCAAGCGAATTCTCTGCAAGGGTGTGGGTATCCTGGGTATAATACTAAACCGCATCAAGTGATGAGGCTTCAGTTCTAAATATCTTAGGAGTGTGGCACGCTACTTCATTGTCATTACTACTAAGTCTATTTTGACTTTGAGAGATAATACCTGTTAGGATCCCGGTGTTAATCAAATAGATCTGTTTAGAAATTATTAGTGTTGAATAAGGGTATGTGAAACTATATAACTGTGCAAACTCATGATTATTATTATATAGAATTATAAAAGTTTGGTAGACTTGAAACCTAAGTATTATTATTGATTTGAAATCATATGACTGTGTGAAAATTATTTGTATTTAGAAAATACTTTGGCAGTAAATAATCTAACAAGACTTGATGTGCATTAGAAACAAGAAAATGTTTATGTATGAATGTTTCTTTTTCGAGATAGCACAGAGATGTTGTACTACATTTTAGTATAAAAAGTCACTTGAAGGAAAAAGAAAGAAAACACTTGGTGACAGTCGATTGTCAACACTATCGACCCTGAGTAACATATCAAATATTTATTAAAAGTAGTTTTATCATTTTTTTCCAAAAACAGAATATTACTGTAACTCCAATATTGCAAAAAAAAAAAAATCATTGGAACCATTGGAAAAAAAAAAAAAGAATTAATACTTGATTGGCCCATCTCTGCCTTTTATAACAGCTTTTATTCTTTTAAGCATGGATTTCACAAATTTAAAGCGATGTTTTTGCAAAGTTGTTCCTATTTTCCCGAATGGCCGAAATAAATCTCCTTCAGTGGTGTGACACTATGTTGGGCGTTCGTTTTGTTGGTGTGGGTGGGTGCGAGTCAGAGAAATCCGTTGTCTGCTTTGGCGCGAAACCCACTCAAAGTGCCTGAGCGCGATATCTCCCGCAAGTCTGGAAGTGGACGAGAGAAGAAAGGTCCCAGAGAAGACAGAGAGAGTCAGTTGACAAAAGAGACCAGAAGAAGTGAGTCAGCAGAAGGGAGCAGTAGAGATCTGTCGGTTTGAGAGAGCAGTCAAGAGAAGAAGGACACAGTCAACAGAAGTCAGCATGGCCAGTGGCTTTTGTGGGAGTTTCGCTCGAGTACACGCTCGCGTTAGCTCACAGAAAGCACAAAAGTTTCACATGGACTCCCCCCACTTCTTGCGCTTGGAGCCGACCCAAGTCCGTGTTTGTTCGTTTGTTCTTTTCTTCCACCTTCTCGGTTGTTTTTTGTGTGCCCGTAAAGAAATGTGTAATGTCCCTGGTCGGAGATGAGAGAAACCACTAGACGATCTGATCTGATGGCCATGAGTGGTTTTAGGAAGTTGAGGTATTGCGATGGGTATTGTCACAGTGGATGGAATCTTCTCATGGACCATTTAAAAAAAAAATTAATTGGATTTAGATCTGGTCTGTTTGCCAGTCATGTTATTGATTTTATATCCCTTTCCTGAAGAAAAAGCTTTAATCTCCTTTGCTCTGTGAGAAGATACAGTATAATCCTGAAAAAAAAAAGACGCTATCTTCACCAAACTAATTTTCTATCGATAGATTGAGACGATTAACCAGGATTTCAATATAAACACATGCATTGATAGCTTAGTTGATGATTACACCCTAACATGGTCCTTTAAATTAGTGATTCTCAACGTAGGCCCACAAGAGGACCGGTAAAACTCCTAACATGGGTTAGGGAAATTTTTAAAATAGGTCTGGAGCAAATGAGGTATGCATAAAGAAACGTAGTTTATTGCAGACTAAAAAAAAGAGATTTAAGGCTGAAGATGAACCAAGGTTTGGAAGTTCAACTTTTTAGTCATTTGTCATAATTCATATTTTCTTTCTGCCGAAAGAGATCAAATGTATTTTCTGCAACATGTAATTTCTATTTATCCATTTGTGAAACAAAATTTTTTTGATACGAAAAATAGTCCACAATGAAGAAAAAGTTGAGAAACATTGCTTTACATGACCTGTAAATAATGACTTAGGAAATTCACATGTTTTCGGTTTCGGGCTTTTTGTTAAATGTCATTTCATACCTTCTGGGTTATTTAAAGCCAAAGCTATCCTTGAAGAGGAACCGTAGTGGTACTACTGATTCCATTGCTAGGGGAAAAAGGGGTTCAGGCCTTTTTCGAAAGTGAACGAAATAACACAATTGAAGTTCGAACTGACTACGATGACGCAGTCTAGTCACGGGGTCCAGCCACGGGGGATTCCCCAATTTGTTTTCTTTGGGCCGTCATCTTTATAAGTTTCATTCGAACGACACCAGACAAAAGTTCCCAATCATCACTGTGGCAAATAGAAATTCCCGAGACATCGATGAATATCACTTACAAGATACTATGATAAAAAAAGAAAATTGACAAAAATTTCAGATCGTTTTTGGAAAAAAAGTGTCAGTCTCTTTGGAAATGCCAGTTCGCTATTTCCAGCGACTCAGCTCATCCAGCTTAAGAGAAAGAAGCGTGTATTTGAAAAAAAAATTCCCGTTAAACTAATTAAGGCAGGGATATCAAAAGTCTTCACTAAAAAATGAAGCAACTGAAGTGAACATCAATATTTTTTATGCGCAAAACAAACTTTCTTTAAATTTGTGATAGGGAAATCTTATAAATATAAGCAAATAATATACACCAAACATTGAGAAATCAGGTGCCTGCTTGTCACTTCCTTCCTATATCATCATCATCATCATATCGTGCTGGTAGCACGGATATCCCTGACCCTCTCTCGCCACTCCTCCCTATCGTTCATCGCCCTAGGTAGGTCTTCAGGACAACACCCTGTATCCTCACATAGCTGCTGAATGTACGTTCGAGCTGGTCGCCCTGCTTTTGCGCGGCCAAGTGTGGGGATCCATAAGAGTACATCTCTTATGAGTTCATCTCTGCTTCTCCAGCAGTGTCCTGCATGTCTGGTTCGTCTAACTTGAATAGTTTTCGTGATAGGGGGCAGGTGGCCGTACAGTTGGTGTCTTGTGGGGTGTTGCTGCCAGGACTTGTTCAGGATTGCACGCAGCATTCTTGTGTAATTGCCATCTAGTTTCTTCTCCAGCCGTTTTGTTAGCGTCCATGTAGTGCATCCATATAGCAGTATCGATGTGACCGCTGCCTGGAAGAAACTGCGTTTCATTTTATCGGCCAGGTCTGATTTCCATATAATCGATAGCCTATCGATATCTGTCCATGCTTTCGTTAGCCTCGTTTCGATGTCCGATTCGACGCTGCTTCCTAGGTACGTGAATTTGTCTACTAGTTTAAGTGGGGTTCCTTCTAGAGTGGAGATGCCCCCTGTGTGGTTATAGCACATGTATTCCGTTTTGTGTGCATTAACATAGAGGCCTATGCTTGCTGCTGCTCGTTCCAAACTATGCAGAAGTGTTTCGGACTCTCACTAAAATCTCTCCCACTCACTCTCTCTCTCTCTCTCTCTGTCTCTTTCTGTATATATGATACTTATAAGTATTTAAACAAACATAACAGTGTTTCTTTCATGGCATATAATACCTTAATGGGCTATTTAACGTCAAAGCCATCCGCGTAGAAGGACAGTATTGGTACTATTTAACCCTTAGCTGGAGGGATTAGGGAGTCTCATACCTTTTCAAAAGTATAAGACCAAAAGTAAATCTAGTATGGTGGCTAAAGTTCGAGCTCGTCAGTAAGTATACGACGATGACAAATAAAAATGATTTTATTCGTTTATATCTGAATGTAAAACTATGAGTATTACCCGAGACGAGAGGAATTTTTGTTGCACCTAACATAAAGATATACACTTTATATAAAGTTTCAGAAAAATGTTTTTTTTTCTTTTAATTTTTATACTTCTCTGCTGGGAATATCGATGTAAGCATATCCGAAGTGAGTTAATTTTGAAGGGGAGCGGAGTGAAGGATGTGATCACAGAGTACCGAGAGCAGAATTTCCGCTGGCATGATCACGTCGCAAGGATATTCCAGGGAAAGAAAGTTTATTTTGATTTAAATATCTATGGAATTATACATCAATTTTGAAGAAATAAGATAAGAATAAAATAAATATATTCACATAAAAGTATCCCTAAAAAATGCTTATCAATTAAATTTAAGAAATATTTTCCCATATTCTCCTGAATAGTTGTAACCCTGCATTGAAATTGTTTGCCATCTGAGGAAGCAGTCAGTACAAACATATTGTTGAAATAAATTTATAATGGATTAACATTTGTTGAGTTTTAATTGATATATATATATATATATATATATATATATATATATATTTCACTTTTCAAAGACATTTGATTTTCAGACCCTCTTTTCATCTATCTGTCTATCTATCTAATCCTGTCCACAAATTTTCTTCTTTTTCTTTTCACTGTTCAAATATGATATATTTTCTTCATTCATTATCTTCATCTATCTATCTATCTATCTATCTATCTATCTATCTTATATTATATTATATTATATTATATTATATTATTCTGCTTATATTTATCCATCTATCTATCTATGCTTTCAAATTATCAACGATTATTCTCTATTTCAAATCTGTAACAAATTGTCACCGATGTTCAGGAACATATCTAGCGAATTGAAATAAAAAAAAAACGAACAAAAGAATCACGTCAGTTGAAAAATAACCAAACCATCCACTGCAACCCTGAGGCAGTCATACACACAATAGCATTCTTATACACATTCACAGACCCAAGCATACATATGCACACACACACACACACACACACACACACACACACGTACATACATGCATACATTGTTGCACACACATAACCACACTCGCATAAGTACTCAAACGCGCTAGTACACACATGCATATACACAGACAGCCTGTCATTGTGGCTTAGAATTTGTCGACTGCATCTTCTTAATATGAGTCAGTACCTCGTCAATAAAAATTGAGCTGTTGTCCATAGTATGCCACTAAGTTGCGTCTGATGGTGAGGTACCAGTTCTAGATGTCTGTGTAGTTTGGATTACCGCTTTGTTACCATTATTCTCAGGTCGACTCAGGCCTGGAGTGGTTGTATCTTTTTGTTTTTGCTTTGGTTCCTTTATTTAATGGCGTATCGACTTTCTTGGGTTATTTCATGCCAAAACCCTCCTTGTAGAACAACTATAGTGACTATGTTTAACTCATATTTGGAGGCGTAAGGATGTTCATACATTTCCTAAGGGGTATTCGACCAGAAGTGAACACAATTACGCGGCTGGAGTTCGAACTCACTGACTACGATGTTGCAGTCCAGCACGTTAGCCATTACACCTCAGTGACTCCTCCAGTATCTTTTAGGATCATAACTATGGGTTAAAAAATCATTTAGTGCGATGGGAGTGATCGATTGGTTTGGTTTGGTTTTTTGGCATATCAACCTTTGTAAGTTAATGCCAAATCCATTTTTTTTACATATAAACAGTTATATTTCAAACAATTCAGTTTAGCATAAGCAGTTTAGTTTTAGATAGGACCCAATTATGTGCTGTCACTCTGAGCCCGAGTGGACCTGGGAGCGATGGCAATGACGGAGTACTCCGCATGCCCCAAAGCTCCAGAATTTCTGGAGCCTCACCATGAGATTGTTTACTGTCATATCCAGGAAACTCGTTGGGGGAGTTTTACCCTATTGCAGAGATACAGTCGGAGTATTCTGCAGCCCCAGCCGACTGGACCAAGAATGTCAGAGTTCGTGGAACCGGGGGCAATAATTATTATAATTAGATACTTGAATCCATTTAATTTATTGAATGGCTTGAAACAATGTCATTGTGTACAAATTATTTGTATTTGATAAAAATACTAGAACCCATCTTGTGTAGAAATTATCAGTATTATATAGAAATACTCGAAATAATATAACCTTGAAAATTATAAATAAATAGGACTAGTTACTTGAAAACTAATTCCAGCTTTAATTAACCCAACAAGGGTTGACATGCCGTAAAACAACCGACCATGCAACCAACTAATCAACTGACACACACACACACACACACACACGCACACCATTGTCGGAAATAGAGATGGTGACACAAGTTCAAATTCAGGACGAGGCTTTTTGCATTTCACATAACGCTAATATCTTTTGAAAAGATATGAATCCAATTATTCTCTTTACATATGGGTAAATAGTAGGGCAGACTGATCTCTTTAACTTTGTCATGGCAACCTGTCTTTGAGAAGGAAAACTCTGAATTAAAACCTATTAAAGTGCGCTTAAAAATTGACCTTGTGTCACATCCTGCTCAAACGTGGGGTTGGTAAACACACACACACACAAATACACACACACATAAATACACACACACACACACAAATACACACACACATAAATACACACACATAAACACACACACCATTGTATGGAAGAAACCATACCTTGCCTTTATATTCAAAGAAATTTTAAGTCTTTTCACGTGTCTGCCCACACTGTATAAACCCCTAATTTCGTTTTGCACCAAAAGCAAAGCCGGAAGCAAGAGTTCTGAGAAGATGGTGGGTGAATCTTGTTTAAAGTGCTAAGAAGTGAATTGTAGTCAGCTTCGTTCACTTCCTCTAATTGGGAAACTCAGTTCTCAGTGGACTGTAAATGAAAATATCCCCCTTCGGCAACAACTTATTTTGTAAAGGTGTCACCCCCAAAAGATATTTTCCCAAAGAAACTCAAGTTGTTCTACATCTATCTATCTACCTATCTATCTATCTATTGGGTTTTCCATATTTATTTAAGAATGGTCAAATCTATCTATCTATCTATCTATCTATCTATCTACACACATGTGTACGTGCATTTGAACATATCTACGTATTTATATTAGCATTGTTATACGTCTAAGCGGTTATTCAAATTTATTCCAAAATACTCGGATCTTTCTCTCTCTCTCTCTCTATCTTTCTATCTATCTATCTAAGCTGTCATTATTCGTCATATTCTCTCTCACACGTTCTCAATAACTTATTCACACACACACACAAACACACACACACACACACACACACACACGTGCTTCTTCCCCTTTTTCTATTTAGATTTAGTAAAATGAACGCATCTATCTTATTTTTTGTCACAATTTATATCTCATTCTTTAACATTAAATCTCTCTCTCTTTCTCTCTCACACACGCACATACATAGGCATACACACACCCTACTGCATACACTTACACATTCATATAATCACACATGTTTTTCTTTCTTTCTTTCCATTCTTCACATTAAGTAAAACGCTCGCATCTATCTATCTATCTATCTATCTATCTATCTATCTATCTATCTATCTATCTATCAAGCTAGCTAGCTAGCTAGCTTATTTTTTCCGTCTTACAATTTATATCTCATTTTCTCTCTCCCTGGCGTTCACACACACACACACACACACACACACACATACACACACACACACACACACACACACACACACACACACACACACACACACACACACATATATATATATATATACATATACACGCATGTGATTATATATATATGTATCATATATATATACACGCATGTGACTATATATATATATGTATATATTCATACAAATTTATATGTATGAATTCACAGACATGAATTAAATAATTTGTTGCAACCACAGCCACTCTTCTCTGTTTATAAACAGCTCCCTCTTTCTCTCTTTTCATTTAGAGTAAAATGTCCGCGTCTATCTATCTATCTATCTATCTATCTATCTATCTATCTATCTATCTATCTATCTATCTAATCCTCATTATTTATGTAAGAATGATCAATCTATGTATCTATTAGATTCCTCAAATCTATTCAATAATATTCAAATCTATCTATCTATCTATCTATCTATCTATCTATGTAGTTAGCTAGCAAGTTAGCTATGTGTACATATATATGCATATATGTATCTATCAATTTATATGACTATTAAATGGTTGATATTTTTCATACGTCTTACAATTTATTCAAATGTAATCTCAGTCTATCTATCTATCTATCTATCTATCTTTTTCTGTTAACATTGAATCGCTCTCTCCCATATATATATATATATATATATATATATATATTCACACACTAATATTAATTAAATGATATTGTGGCAACAGCCAAGATCCTTCTCTCTTCATAAACATGTCCTCCTCCTCTTCCCATTTTGAGCAAAATAGCTTCAATCGAAGATAAGATTTTCTGTTCCTACTGACGTTTTGCTGCAGCTTATTTCTTTCTGCTGCTTGCATTAGTCGTTTCTTTCTCCTTGGTGTTTGCCTGCAGCTCTGTTTGACTTTCAATATTCCCACACACATGCACGTACATGATAGTACATTTGCTCATCAAATCAAAATCATTTACATAGCGTATGTAGAAAACACGTGAAATCTGCAACAGGTCTTCTGCTGCCGAGCTTCTGAATATAGAAGATAGATAACAAGAGACTATTTATCTACCAATGCAGCTACTAAGGTAAAAGAAAACTTGCAAGTGACATATATTGTTTTATTACGAGCAATACTTTAAAAAATCCATGTGCTATTTACTGAACAGTCTTCTTAAGAATAGTTATTTGAATGCTGCTATATGGATGCACTACATGGACGCTAACTTATCGGATGGAGAAAAAGCTTGACTGCAACTACACAAGAATGCTGTGAGCAATATTGAACAAGCCCTGGAGGCAGCATCCCACAAAGCAGTGGCTGTACGGCCACCTACCACCCATCACGAAAACTATCAAAATTAGACGAACCAGACATGCGGGACACTGCTGGAGATGTAGGGACGAGCTCGTAAGTGATTTACTCCTGTGGACCCCTTCACAAGGACGAGCAAAGGAAGGACGACCAGCTTGAACTTACATACTGCAACGCTGTGCCGACACGGGATGTAGCTCTGCATACCTACCAGAAGCAATGGAAGATAGGGAAGGGTAGCGAGAGAGGGTCAGGGATATCCGTGCTGATAGTGCGACATGATGATAATGAGGAGGAGGATGATTTGAAGCTATAATGGCTTACAAAAGACTAAGCCATTAGTTATTTAAAACCATATAATCGTTACCACAATCGGCTGGAGCTGTAGAATACTCCGACAACCAAGGAGTAAGACCCATCAATCCACAAGTGTCCTGGATATAACACTAAACCATCTGATAGTGAGGTTCTCGTAACACTGGAGCTTTGGGAAATGCGAAGTACCCTTTTATTGTCATTGCTCCCAGGTCCACTCTGGCCCGGAGTGGTTGCACATGTTAGGGTCCTATGGATCAAATATTTGACATTTAACTGTACGCAAACTCATGACTTATACTAAACTGAATTGTTTAAAATAGAACTGTTTGATCATTTAACTATGGAAACAGATGACAAACAAATATTTAATTGTATTGTTAGTGATACATAGAAATACTTGAAACCATTTAACTCGGTGCAAAAAAATGATTATTGAACAGAGTAATAATTGTTAGACGGCAATAATTAAAATCATTAAACTGTGTATAAACAAAAGCAATTCTAGTGTGCAATCGAACTATTTTTAACTCATTTAAAAATCAAATATTGACAATCTAAACTTTTACGTATCATGTATATCTATTTAAATGCACGCAAACAAATAACTGATGATAAATTTTTACTGTTACATGGCAATACTTGAAACTATTTAATTATGTGAAAAAGAGAGCTCAGATTCGTTTTAAAATGTTATCGAGAATATATGTTGACAAATCATATATACTTCATCTATATGTATAAACAGTATTTGGCATTAAATAACCTATAATGGTACATATGCCGTAAAATCAAACTAAGCAATATAATTGCTTAAAAAAAGAGATTTAGATGGGCATAAATATTCTAACGAATTTTATCAAGCTTTAAAAGTAAGTTTGGTGTGGTTGCTTTGTTTAATGGCATATCAACTTTGGAGGTTATTTAATGCCAAAGCCATTCTCCTTGAAGAACAGTAGTGGTAATATTTAACCCATAGCTCGGAGGATAAGGGGGTTCATACATTTCCCAAGGATATTTGCCCAAAAGTGAACGTAATAGCGCGACTGGAGTACGAACTCGCTTACTACGATTCCGCAGTCCATCGCTTTAACCGTTACACCTCGAGGACACCCCCTTAAAAAATAACTAATTACCCAATCAGTTACTAACTGGAGGATGCTGCACAATGTCAATTTTTAAGCGGATTATATCTGGTTTGATTTTAGAGCCTTCCTTATCTTTGACCGGTTGTCGTAACAAACAGCCCTGTCTAATATGTAGGCATTTACCGACCCCTTCACACGAGCAGGATGCGACACACGGCAGTTTAATAATTTTGTAAATAATAAGAGTGTTAATTCATTATATATTTTTTTATTGAAAATTGATTATATTAAGTATTTTATTTTTTAATTTGGTAAAATTGTTGATTGGTTAGAAATCTTTGGATGGAAATGTAAGTCAAATTGGAAAAGGCATACATGTGCAGGGTGTCAACCAAGATATCATCTCCTGTCAAAATAACGTTATGGGCCCCGGAAACGCAAATGTTAAGAAAATGGATACATGTCGTGTCATAAGTTTGATGGAAATCAAATAAAAACATAATGAAAGTTTGGGACACGTGTGATAACCATGATGAAATGTTTAATTTTAGAATACATAAAGTAGATAGATAATTTGAAAATTGAGTCAGTTGAGTTTTGAAACCCGAAGAGACCAATTGGGTTAGACATTAGTGTAGGTCGGTGAAAGATGGGGTGGTGGCTGTCTCTTTGTAGCAGGAAGCATGATTCGCTCATATACCCTAACAAGGTCCTTCTCTCTCCATGTTTGCATCGAACTGATTGTTATGTAAAGGTCCAAACTTTTTCGTATCCCGAATGACAGAGTCGCACATTATTATTTTCGAAATTTTAATATTCAAAATGATCCATGATGTTACAATTTGTATTCAGAGTTTTCCTTCTTGACCGTTTGCCATACCAAGGTTAAAGGGTACGGTCTGCTCAACTATTTTCTCGATAGCTGGAGGGAGAATAGTTGGGTTCATGCTTTTCCCAACGATATTAACAGTATGTGAAATGCAAACAAATTCTTCTTGGATTTGAACTCGGGTCACTGTGTTATTTCCTACGAGTGTAACCATTACATTTCGGGTGCCTCCCTGTCTAATATGTAGGGAGGAAGATATTATGAATTCATGCATTTCTCAAGGGTTTAAGTACCCTTCAGTAGAGATTAATCTGTGAGGATAGTTTATTAGCCAACATCATAATAAAGTGAAGTTGGCGACCATAGTCGAGGGTGACCCGAAGGCTCCCTTTTCAATAGTTACTACACCAAGGTGTAAGGGAGGGCGCTACTCCTTTCCCTGGAACATCGTAATACCCTATGTGTAAATCATTTGTATTTGTTAGGAATACTTGAAATCTTAATACCCTGTGTGTAAATCATTTGTATTTGATAGGAATACTTGAAATCCTAATACCCTGTGTGTAAATCATTTGTATATGATAGGAATACTTGAAATCATAATACCCTGTGTGTAAATCATTTGTATTTGATAGGAATACTTGAAATCCTAATACCCTGTGTGTAAATCATTTGTATTTGATAGGAATACTTGAAATCCTAATACCCTGTGTGTAAATCATTTGTATTTGATAGGAATACTTGAAATCCTAATACCCTGTGTGTAAATCATTTGTATTTGATAGGAATACTTGAAATCCTAATACCATGTGTGTAAATCATTTGTATTTGATAGGAATACTTGAAATCCTAATACCCTGTGTGTAAATCATTTGTATTTGATAGGAATACTCGAACACATATAACTGTGTAGATTATTTTATAGGAATGCTCGAAAGCTTATAACTGTGTGCATATATCCAATCTATAGAAATATTCATACCTTTATAACTGTGTAAATAATTTGTATTCGAAACCATACAAATGTACGCAAACCATCTAATGAATTTGCTACACATCTAGAAATACAACAAACGTGATTATCTAAACAAAAAAAATACCCTAGAAACGTTGACATGCCGCTAAAATCAATCACTTATTAATCTATCATGTGCCTCTTTATCACATGTTCAGAGGTTACTTTTTATTGAGAGAACATTTCTCAAGAATATGAGGCATTCCTTTTTCTTAGCGCGTATCATTCTGTTTTTATCAGTTTTCCGGCATGTTCGTCTCTATCTTTTATCAGTTTTCCGGCATGTTCGTCTCTATCTTTTATGCAAGTAACCAATGCTTATTCGCAGAACCTAGACAGTTACGGCTCTAAACACGGCGAGATCCCATTGATTCCCTGTCAGACATAACGTCAAATATAAAGAGAATTGTTTAGCGCGAACGGTCAATCTGTCAGCGGAAGGGATTATGAACAGCTAATCTGATGAGCGACATAAGCCGACGAGTCAATGATCTGGAAGCCAACAGGATAAACTTGACGATAGTGTAATCTACCGCATAAGCGGGATGGGAAACTGGCCAAACCCTTGATAGTGCTTAATCAGCGCGGGGCCACTTCTATCATTCTATCTATCCAAGGCTGTTTGCAGTTATCGTGCTCGGTTTTTATTCACATGTCTTAAGTTTTTCACTATGTATGTATATATGCATTTACCAGTCCCTTCGTACGAGGTGGACGTGACACAAGGTCAATTTTGTAAGAGGAATTTAATAAGTTTGAATTCAGAGTTTTCCTTCACACGTAGCCATACCAAGTTTAAAGAGCCCAGTCTGCCCTTTCATTTACCCATCGCTAGAGGGAGTTTGAGTGAAATGTAAGCAGGATTTGAACCCGACTCACCATGTCCCTTTTCAGCAACTAAAACCATTACATATCTATCTATCTATCTATCTAGCTATCTATCTCACTCCTCTTTCGAAACCGAAGATGTCATGATTTTATTATTTCTTGACCATTATGCAATCAAAGAAAATGTTGTTAGTTATAATTTATTATCAAATATGTGAGAAAAAATATGGGAAAAAAGGGGTATTTATTCTTTGGCTTCTAAATATTTATAGTTTTTGTTACAGAATTTCAATATATATATATATATATATATATATATATATATCAACCCCTTCACTAGAGCAGGATGTGACATATGGTCACTTTTTGAGTGGAGTTTAACAAGTTTGAATTCAGAGTTTTTCTTCTCCTTGACCGGTTGTCATACGAAGGTTAAAGGTCCCAGTCACCCAAGCGTATTAGCACTATATGAAATTCAAGTAGCCTCGTCTAGGATTTGAACTCGAGTCAGCGTCTCCATTTCTAGCGACGGTAACTATTACCCCATTAATGCCTCCAATTGAGAGTTTCTGTATTGTAGAGTTTGGCAATACATAATACTCAATAACATCTGTTTTGATGGCAAACCGTTTCAATAGATATGATAAAATCCTGGTATCTTTGGTTTAAAAGAAAATCAAGTTTTTATAAAAAGGTTGTTAGTTGTGTACATATTTAGCTTTGCATATTATGCTAACATATCGAAAGAGTCTATGAACATGTGCAGAAAATATGTATACATACATAAATCTGAATAATTTGCAATACATACAACTTTAAAGAATGACATTTATTTATACACAAATTTAAACTCTATACATGCATCCGGAAACTGTTCACTTTGCGGGTGCGTATCACGTGATTGTTACCGTCACTGGAAATGAACTCGGAGGCCCGATTCCATAACCAGGATGAAGCTGTTCACGTATCCCTTCACACTAATTCACTTCGGAAAGGCATGAAACCATCTTTTCTCTCCCCAGCTCTGGGTAAATTGTAGCACAGAGTGCGTTCTATAGCCTTAGTAAGATAACTGATTTGGGAGAAGGAAAACTCTGAATTAAACCCAGTTATGATTCATTTGAAAATTGACCTTGTGTCATATCCTGACCATGTCGGATCTAGTAAGAGCCGAAAAACGATTGTTTATAATCAAGTGTGGATGGTGTAATGACGATCGGCGAAGAAAATATGTAAAATAATTTGTGATTTCAGTTAATCATTTCAATTGTAATTTTTTTTCTAGTTAAATTGGGCTGCGGGCTTTCGTTTGTAAAGGTCAAAGCTCAAGTAGGCCTTTGTTTTCGTTGACATATCAATCACATCATAATTAGCAAATTCTAAAATGGACAACTTTGTTTGAGAATCAGTTATTTAATATTCAAAGATAAATAATTGGGTACAATCAGCTGATATTAATGATTTAGTAATGACGAGTAACTAAAGGACTTAATGATGATGTGTGTTTGAACAATTGCGTAATGTATTGAATTTAGATATAAGGAACGAATTCGCGGACAACCGGGGAAGACGGCAGATCCTTTCTGGAGAGACCCCCAGGAGACGACAAATGACGCACGCACCCAACGACATAAACGGTCAGCGAGTGAAAAAAATAATCATAATTGCAGCAGCTGCTCTGTCTGCCTTTTTCGTCTCCAGCCAATCTATATATCTATCTGCTAATCTGCTTGGCTGACGTATTTTCTTCTATCTATCTCTCTTTTCGCCAAACTGCTAGACGTTTTAGCCTAGCAATTAACTTCGTATCAAGCGAACCAACGGAAGTCTTGTTGCGTAGTTTGAATTCTTTTCATCACGGTCAGAGAGCGTTGCACTTTTAGATTTGTTACCGGTAACGTTACAAATAGAATCGGTGAACCGTGTAAAAATTCAAAACTTGTTTCTGTTTATTTTGAATTAAAAGCATCATGAATTGACTTCAGCTTCACACCCTAAGCTATAGGTAAAACATAGGACTATTTGGACTTCTGTTATGAAGTTGATCAGCCTTTTTTGTAAAGATAGTTACTGAAGTAACAAAAAGCCATATCAAGATGGTTGGTTAAGAGATGACACCTTACGAACAGATATGCTCAGTTTTTAAAAACTGAAAATAAGAATATAGGGACTGCTTCGAGCAACGTCAAGTTAGAATGATTAATTGATTTTAACGGCATATAACACTGTCAAGGGTTGTTCTAAACCCAGGGGTTTGGAAATTGTAGTCATCGTACATTTATATTTTTGTATTGTCATTTTTAAGAATTTTTTGCACACGGTAGTATGGTATCAAGTATTTCTATTTAATCCAAATAATATTTACACACGTGTGTCCGGGGTATAACTAAGCTGCATCTGAGGGTGAAGGTCCTGTCTTGGAGATTAGGGAAATGAAGAGCGCACTATTATTGCTATTAATCCCATAATCACTCTGACCAGAGGGGTAGTACATGTTAGGGTCCCTTGTATGAGTCAAATAGAACAATTTAATTTTTTACTATGCTTGGAACATCTAACTGTTCGAAAACAATTCACTAACATTAAATAGAATTATTAGAGTAAAATAGCAATATTTGAAACCATTGAAGTGTGTGCACTCAATTAATAGCAATACATAAAACCATTGATCTGTGTGCAAATGAATGAGCTCTGGCTATTCGTTTACAAATCATATATATATATATGTGTGTGTATAAAAAGGATTGAGATGCCATAACACACAATCATAGATATATATACGATATATATGAATAAACAAAATTGATATGCCATAGCTCACACACACACACACACACACACACACACACACACACACACACACACATATATATATATATATATATATATATAATCACGATTGATATGGCATAACATGCAACCAAACAAAACTACGAGTAATTATTTCTATCAACTAATAGTCATTTGTCTGCACGCAGTCATACTGTTTCAAGTAATTAATGATTGTCATCCTTCGTCAAGAATTATTGCTACAAGTAAGTATTCCTAAATTTACAGTTATTAGGCATCAAGTATTCCTATCTAATACGAATAACTGTTGCACCGTTCTATTTGGAACTTTGACAGGTACTGTCACTCAAGGTCAGAGTGAACCTTGGAATAATGGCAATGAAGGAGCATTCCACACTCTTCAGATCTCTAAAAATGAAGCCTTACCATCAATTTCACTTAACTATTTTAGCCGGGACACGTTTTTCTTTAAACTCTCTGCTGAGGAAGCAGTCAGTGTATTCTAAGCCCTGGCGAAAAGGCGTTCCAACATTTGAAAACAGCAATTTAAAATTCGAAATATTCAAATTCTACATATTAAAAAATCGCATAACTATTGTTTAAAAACAATATTTTATTTTACTCCAAGGTTAATTCACATCGCAAAAAGAAGCAATGAAAATTAGTGAAAACGATAAGAAATATTTTCACCATTTAGAATATTCGGACGATTATCTTCATCCTCATCATCATACAACCGTTTTAGCACAACGGATTTAGGCGTTTTGTTGAAAAATGATTCTGAGTGAAATCTTCTGGAGGTTGTGGGTTCAATCCTGACTACAGTAAATAACAAGGAATACTTATAGCTTAACACCCACAACAAGTCATGGTTAACGGAATAAGAAAAAAATCTACCCCCTTAGATTAAATAAATGGTTCAGTTCAAAATTCTGTGTGGGCTGCGGAGTTCGATATGAAACATCAGAAGAAGACCGAAGCGGTCTTCTTCTGATGTTTCATATCGACATATTGGCCAAGACTTTCTGAGTATGATGATGAAGACATAGATGATATCGAGTATTCCCATTTGGATACAATTAATTTGCACACAGTTGTAAGGTTTCAAGTATTCCTATCTAATAGAAATAATTTGTACACAGTTGTAAGGTTTCAAGTATTCCTATCTAATAGAAATAATTTGTACACAGTTGTAAAGTTTCAAGTATTCCTATCAAATAGAAATAATTTGTACACAGTTGTAAAGTTTCAAGTATTCCTATCTAATAGAAATAATTTGTACACTGTTGTAAAGTTTCAAGTATTCCTATCTAATAGAAATAATTTGTACACTGTTTTAAAGTATCAAGTATTCCTATCTAATAGAAACAATTTGCACACAGTTGTAAAGTTTTAAGTATTCCTATCTAATAGAAATAATTTGTACACGGTTGTAAAGTTTCAAGTATTCCTATCTAATAAAAATAATTTGTACACTGTTGTAAAGTATCAAGTATTCCTATCTAATAGAAATAATTTGCACACAGTTGTAAAGTTTCAAGTATTCCTATCTAATAAAAATAATTTGTACACTGTTGTAAAGTTTCAAGTATTCCTATCTAATAGAAATAATTTGTACACTGTTGTAAAGTTTCAAGTATTCCTATATAATAAAAATAATTTGTACACTGCTGTAAAGTTTCAAGTATTCCTATCTAATAGAAATCATTTGCACACTTTTGTAAAGTTTCAAGTATTCCTATCTAATAGAAATAATTTGCACACAGTTGTAAAGTTTCCAGTATTCCAATCTAATAGAAATAATTTGCACATAGTTATAAAGTTTCAAGTATTCCTATCTAATAGAAATAATTTGTACACTGTTGTAAAGTTTCAAGTATTCCTATCTAATAGAAATAATTTGTACACAGTTGTAAAGTTTCACTTATTCCTATCTAATAGAAATAATTTGTACACTGTTGTAAAGTTTCAAGTATTCCTATCTAATAGAAATAATTTGTACACTGTCGTAAAGTTTCAAGTATTCCAATCTAACAATTAAAATATTTCAAGTAATTATTTTCATCTAATAACAGTCGTTTCTTTGAACACAGTCATATAGGTTCACGTAACTAATAATAATTATAAATAAATAATCATATCTTCAAGTAAGTATTCTTAATCTAAATAATTTTATTCTTATTAAATACGAGTAATTTTTAAATAGATCTACATAACACAAACAGGACCCTAACAGATACTAAAACTTCGGGTCAGAGTGGACTTGGGAGTAATGGCAATAACGGGGAACTATACGCTCCCCAGAGTTCCAGACTGGAATAAAAGAAATTGTGGAGAATCGTGAGCGTCTAAGTGCGGGAAAGGAAAAGGCATTTTATTTAATATATTTTAACAAATTAGTAATAAAACGTGTTAACAACGATATACATTTGTAACTTTACTTGAATTCACTTGCATAAAAAGACAAATTGCAGGAAAAGCAATGAAATATTTTGAGTATGCATTTGTTAGCTTTGACGAGCTTTGGCTCTGGACCAAATATCAGGAAATCTTGGCGAGGTTTGGACTTACTATTAATGGTCTGCGAGACCAGTCATTATTCTACGATGGTTGCTCATAAATACTTTTATTATTGAATTTCTTGACCGGTTCACCGACCCCTCGGAGACTAGTTACATCTATCACACCCTGTTTCATTCAGAACTTAACTCCAGGTTAGACTTATCTGACTGAAATATAATTTTGTGGGAATGGTTAGAGTGTTCGCTAATGGCTCGAGAGACCTGGGTTTAATCCTAGGTCTAGTCATACCAAAGACTCAAAAATGGTACTTGATGCCACCTTGCTTAACACTTAACATTATAATGTACGGATCAAGGGTGAAGTGGAGCAATCCATGGAAAGGTGTAGCGCCCTTCCCTACAACTTGGTGTAGTAGCTATCGAAAAGACAGACTTCGGGTCACCATAGACTACAGTCCTCAAATTTACTTTATGGCAATGTTCAATGCAAAAGAATTGACAAGGGCAAACCTCCGCAGCTTTCCCCAAAAGCGGAGCTTCATGGAAGAAAAGTAATGCTGTGCATAATGGGATCACCGTGATATTATTCATTTGTAACCCACAAAAAGACACTCAATGTAGCATTACATTTTCAATAGCAGCAACGTATGCATAAAAATATTCTATGAAAATACCACACACTCATCAATAGGAGAAACGGCGTACTTGTTGATAGAATAAGACCTCATTCAGTAAAATTCAGGCAGGAAAAAAGATTGGATTTAATCTTGTCTGTTCTATCCCATCCACTCTATTCACTATACCATGCATCAAGTGATTTCCATCTTTTTTGTTCTCTTCAAAATTCACTGAATAATAAAAACTGTTCTTAAGAAGAAAAGAAGATGATTGTTGAAATACTCTTGTGATCGAAACCAGCTGCATTTTACTTGAGA